>CM038677.1:456008008-456670648 GCA_021605205.1 Aegilops longissima
GCATCTTGAATCGAGAGAGAGAGAGAGAGAGAGAGAGAGAGAGAGAGAGCGCGACTGAACTCCTCCAAGCAGTTCATCGCCCCAGCCAAGAACAGACCCTCGCGAGGCTGTTCTTCCTTGTATTGTTCATCACCATCAGCCCAAGAGGCAATCCACCACACCACAAACTAGAGTAGGGTATTACACCACAATGGTGGCCCGAACTAGTATAAACCTTGTGTCTCTTGTGTTGTTCCTTTCGTAGTTTAGATCCAAGCGAGGCAGCGGGGTGCAGGTAGGTAGAGGGCGAGATCTCCGCGCGCACCCCAGTGTTCAAACCTCAAGGGTCTGCCGGAACCCGAAATCCGACAAAGACCACTAGTTTCAAGAAAAAGGGCAAAGGGAAGAAGGGGAACTTCAAGAAGAATAGCAAGCAAGTTGTTGCTCAAGGGAAGAAGTCCAGTCTGGACCTAAGCCTAAGACTGAGTGCTTCTACTGCAAAGGGACTGGTCACTAGAAGCTGAACTACCTCAAGTATTTGGCAGATAAGAAGGATGGCAAAGTGAAAGGTATATTTGATATACACGTTTTTGGTGTGTACCTTATTAATGCTCGTAGTAGCGCCTGGGTATTTGATACTGCTTCTGTTGCTCATATTTGCAACTCGAAACAGGGGCTACGGATTAAACGAAGATTGGCTAAGGACGAGGTGACGATGCGCGTGGGAAATGGTTCCAAGGTTGATGTGATCGCCGTCGGCACGCTAGTTCTACATCTACCGTCGGGATTAGACGTGAATAATTTTTATTTGGTGCCAGCGTTGAGCATAAACATTATATCTGGATCTTTTTATGCAAGACTGTAACGCCCCCGATGCGGCTATATCTCCCACGTGTCGAGGCACGACTTAGAGGCATAACCGCATTGAAAGCAATGTCGCAAGTGAGGTAATCTTCACACAACCCATGTAATAATTAAGGGAAAGATACATAGTTGGCTTACAATCGCCACGTCACACAGTACATAATTAAACATACATCATTCAGAGTACACTCAAGGTCCGACTACGGAACCAAAATAAAGAAGATACCCCAAATGCTAACACAGATCCCGAATCCTCCCAACTGGGCACCACTCTCGATCATCCGGAAGCGACACATAGTAACGACCACGTTCCTCGTCGAACTCCCACTTGAGCTCGGTGGAATCATCTGCACTGGCCTCATCGGAACCTGCAACTGTTTGGAAGTATCTATGAGCCACGGGGACTCAGCAATCTCACACCCGCGAGATCAAGACTATTTAAGCTTTAGGAAGGAATAGTAGTAAAGTGGAGCTGCAGCAAGCGACTAGCATATATGGTGACTACATCGCAAAAGAGAGCGAGAAGAGAAGCAAAGCACGGTCGTGAAACTAGTAGTGATCAAGAAGTGATCCTGAACTACTTACGTCAGACATAACTCCAACACCGTGTTCACTTCCCGGACCGCCGAGAAGAGACCATCACGGTAACACACGCGTTGATGTGTATTTTATTGAGGTCAACTTTGTGTTATCTACAACGGACATTAACAAATTCCCATCTGCCTCATAACATGGGCACGGCTTTGAAAGATATTACCTGCGGGGTGTCCCAACTTAGCCCATTATAAGCTCTCACGGTCAACGAAGGATTATTCCTTCTACGGAAGACCCGATCAATCTCGAATCCGGACTACAAGACATTTCGACAGCAATAAAACAAGACCAGCAAAGCCGCCCGATTGTGCCAACAAATCCCGATAGGAGCTGCACATATCTCGTTCTCGTGGCACATCCGGATGAGACTAGCTACGAGTAAAACCAAGCCTCGAAGTTTCCCGTGGTGGCCCATGCAGTAGTTTCAGTTCGGGCCAGCACTCAAGGAGCACTGGTCCGGGGTTAAAATAAAGATGACCCTCGGGCTCGCGAAAACCCGGGGAAAAGGCTTAGGTGGCAAATGGTAAAACCAAAGTTGGGCCTTCTTTGACGAGTCTTATTCAAAGCGAACTGTCAAGGGGTCCCATAAATCACCCAACCGTAAGGAACGCAAAATCAAGGAACATAACACCGGTATGACGGAAACTAGGGTGGCAAGAGTGGAACAAAACACCAGGCATAAGGCCGAGCCTTCCACCCTTTACCAAGTATATAGATGTATTAAACATAGCAGATATATATATATTGTGATATCCCCAACAAGTAAACATGTTCCAATAAGGAACAACATCTCCATGTTCCAACAAGGAACAAACTTCAGCTTCACCTGCAACTAACAACGCTATAAGAGGGGCTGAGCGAAGCGGTAACATAGCCAATCAACGGTTTGCTAGGAAAAGGATGGTTAGGGGCTGACATGGCAATATGGGTGGCATGATATAGCAAGTGGTAGGCATCGCAGCATAGGCATAGCAAAAGAGCGAGCAACTAGCATAGCAAAGATAGAAGTGATTTCGAGGGTATGATCATCTTGCTCGCAATGTTCTCGAGTTGTCGAAAGCTTGATCCTAAAAACGTTCTCAACAGGTTCCTCGTTCACGTACTCGTCTCCGGCTCTACCCAAAGCAACAACAAAACAAGGAACCACAATAAATCACGGTGCAATGCACAATCAACATGATGCAACATGACATGAAATGCAAGATGTGATATGCAATGCGTAAGAAGCGCTCCGGGAAGGTAAATGGAAAACCAGGCATCATCTTGGCAAACCAAGCATGCCATCGGAAAGATGAGATGATTTCGTTAGAAATCGATATAGAGATCACCGGAAACGGATGCACGGGTTGGACAAGACGGCAACACAAGATTGGTGAGAAACCTACATAACAGCATGAAGAAACCAAGCCATGCATGTGTGCAAACTACAACATAGCACAAGTCAAATAAATATGCCCAAGGAAGACAACACATAACCATGATGCAAAAAGTCATGATCACAAACTTACTCAAATGCAAAACTATTGCCACCACTGAGTTGGTGGGATTTTTCTACCCCAAAACATATATAATATGTTAGGGTTGCAGAGAAAAATCATCACAAAAGCATTTAGTTAAAACCTGCCTAAAAGGAAGTTGATGAATTGGCAATTTCAGATTTGGAAATGTCCAGATTTGGACTTGCCTAAAACAGAAATGAGTCAATGCTGAAAAGGAAACGTGGGGAAACAGGAAAAAAAAATATGCACGAGGGGGAAGGCCTGAGAGGTCGATGTGGTGGCCCCTTGTCATAGAGGCCGAGGTTTAACAAAGTTAAAAAGGGGGGAAGAAAAACAGCCTCAGGGGGGATTCGAACCCGGGTCTCCCCGTTGGAATCCCTCCCCTGTTACCACTGGGCTGTGCGACGGCGACTGACAGAGGGAGAGGCTCGACCCTTATCTGCTGTTGCTGCAGAGGAGGCGCACCGGAGGGAAGCGCAAAACAGAAAATAAAAAGGGGGAGGGCGCGCTGGGTTCGAACCAGTCGCCTGGTGAGAGAGCGGGGAGTCAACCAGCTCGGCTAGGGTAGGGGGTTCGGTAAGATCCAGGACGCGGCCTACTTGACCAAACCCCTGGGCTGAACCAAGAAACAGAGAGGAACACCGACGATGCCGGCGAGGCAACGGCGGAGGCGAGCTCTCGCCTCAGACACACCGGGTATGCACGAAAGGCACCACGGAACAAGAAGGACAAGCCCGAAGCGGGGCTAGCGGCATCTACGCGCGTTAAACTACTCTGAACCCAAAAGCTACGGACACGCCGGAGCACGCCGAGCGCGACACGAACATGGATCGGACCCTAGTCTCACGGAGATCTAACGACGGCAAGAAGGAGCAGAGGAGGCGGGGTATACCTCCTTACCCTAGGACAAGGAAACGGCGACGGAGACGGGCGGACGGCGAAGGATCGTGCTCAATCTCGCCGGAACTCGACCGAGACGAAGACCGAAGCAGGACGTCGTCGAACTTGGCGCTCCGGGCCCCCGGAGTCGACGTCGTGGACGTAGTCGACGACGAGGAAGACGTCGGACACGGTGCGGCAGGATGGGGTGGCGGAGAGCACGCCGGCGACAAGGCGCGCTCCCAGATGCGCTCGGGACCGAAAGCGGGGCGGCGAGCTTGGCGATCCGCTTACTGGCGGGCGGCGGCGGAGAGGGAGAGGGAACCCTAGGGTGCGGTCTGATGAGGAGAGGGATAAGTAGGGGGCTAGGCGACGAGGACGAGCTCGTGCTCTCCGTGCTCGGGTCCCCATGGCGCCGGGCGAGAGGAGAGGGAAAGGTGGGTGCGAAGCCTGAGCCACGACAGCTGCCGGGCGGGGCGACGCCTGCCACGTGGACGGACTCCAGCGGGGTAAGGGGAGCTTGGTGCGCAAAGGAAGGAGGAGGAGGCGGCGGGCTGGCGCGCTGCTCCCTGGGCTGCGGGGCTGCGTGAAGCTGGGCATGGAGTGGCCGGGGCCTGTGGGAGGAGTGGCTGGGCTGCCATGCAGCTTGCTGCCTCTTTTTCTTTTCCTTTTAAAAATAAAAAGGAAGAGAAAAGAAAGTCAGAAAGAATAGAAAAGATTTTGAGTGAAAGGAAAATATTCCCACACTCCTGGAATTCTCCACAATTTGAATAAATTGTAATGGACATTTTTAGAGGTAGAAAAATAATGCAAGTTTGGAAATATTTCAAACTTGTGCCATTTTTGAACCTGACCATAACAACTTCAAATGAGGAGATTTTTGGCAGGGAGTTTTAGTGCAACAAGCAAGATTTTTAGGGAGAAGATGAACATTAATTTAGAAAGGAAAATATATGGCACTTGGAAAAGAAAGAAGTAGAGGGAAGGAGGAGATGGCAATGCAAGATGAGAATGAAACATGCCACAACATGACATGCAAGGGAAAACCACAACCATATGCCATGAAGGGAATGCAAGATGACAAGAGGCACAAATGCAACATGGTAAAAGAGCAAAACAAAGAAAAGAAAAACCCAACATAACCAAAACAACATGAGGCCAACATGACAAAACCCACAAGAATTGGATGAGGTCAAATTGATATATTGCCCAAAAAGGGAAGTTTACATCCAGGGTGTTACAACACTCCACCACTACAAGAGGATCTCGTCCCGAGATCTAGGACTGAAAGAACTCCGGATACTCGAACGGAGGTGATCCTCGCGCCCTGTGTAGCTTCTCGGTCGGAATGGTGTGACCACTTCACTTTCAGGAATTTGATTGACTTGTTGCGAGTCTTGCGCTCGGTTTCTTCAAGAATAGCAACGGGTGCTCATGATAAGAGAGATCTTCTTGAAGGTCAATCTCTTGAAGTTGATAGTGCGTTCAGAGCCTTGAAGCACTTGCGAAGCTGTGACACGTGAAACACATCGTGCACATTTGCAAAGTTGGATGGAAGCTCAAGTTGATAGGCGAGATCGCCTCTTTTCCCAATGATCTTGAAAGGACCCACGTATCTAGGGGCAAGCTTCCTTTGATACCGGGCGACGAGTACCTTTCATTGAGAGACGCGGAGGTAGACATGGTCTCCGATTTCAAAAGCCACATCACGGTGCTTATCATCATAATAGCTCTTCCGCGCGATTGCGCGCTGCTTTGAGATTCTCACGAATGACCTTGCACATTTCTTCCGCTTCGTGATCAAGTCATTGCCAAGAAGTTGGCGCTCACTGCTCTGCACCAATTGAGAGGAGTACGGCACTTTTCGCCATAGAGAATTTCGAATGGGGCCTTGCCCGAACTCACTTGGAAGCTGTTGTTGTAAGAGAACTCGCATAAGGAAGACAATCTTCCCACTTCATACGAAGGAAATGACACAAGCCCTGAGCATATCTTCAAGAATTTGATTTACTCGCTCAACTTGGCCACTTGTTTGAGGATGGAAAGCTGTGCTGAAACGAATGTTGGTGCCCATGGCCTTCTGAAAAGACTCCCAGAACTTGGAGGTAAAGATGCTGCCACGGTCTGAAGAGATCACTTGAGGAATGCCGTGCAAGGAGACAATCCTGGAGGTGTATAGCTCTGCCAACTGAGCTGCAGTGATGGATTCTTTGATAGGAAGAAAATGAGCCACTTTAGTAAGCTTGTCAATGACAACGAAGATAGCATCATTTCCTCGCTTGGACTTTGGAAAGCCAGTCACGAAGTCCATTTCAATATGATCAAACTTCCATTCAGGAATAGCAAGAGGTTGAAGGAGACCCGCTGGTCTTTGGTGTTCTGCTTTCACTCTTCTGCAGACATCACACTCATTCACGAATTGAGCAATTTCTCGCTTCATTCGAGTCCACCAATATGACTGCTTGAGGTCATGGTACATCTTCGTACCTCCAGGATGGATGGATAGAAGCGAATTGTGAGCCTCGTTCATAATGACTTTTCGCAGATCACCCTTAGGAACCACAATCCGGTCCTCGAAGAAAAGAGTATCTTTGTCATCAATGTGGAAGCACTTGTATTTGGAAATGCCCTTGTCGATACCACGTTTCACTTTCTTCACCATGGTATCCAGAAGTTGAGCCTCACGAATCTGATCTTCCAAAGTAGGAGAGACTATGAGGTTGGCAAGAAATCCTTGAGGAACAACTTGAAGATTCAGCTTATGGAAAGATTCACAGAGATCCGGCTGAAAAGGCTTGAGGATTAGATTGCGATAAGCTTTCCTGCTCAAAGCGTCTGCAATGACATTGGCTTTGCCGGAGTATACTCAATACTTGGGTTGTACTCTTGAATCATTTCGACCCATCGAGTCTGCTCGAGGTTGAGGTTGGGCTGAGTGAAGATGTACTTGAGACTCTTGTGATCGGTGAAAATGTCCACTTTCCTTCCCAACAAGAGATGTCTCCACGTAATCAATGCATGGACAATCGCCGCCAACTCAAGATCGTGAGTGGGGTAGTTCTTCTCGTTGGGCTTCAATGGCGAGAGGTATAAGCCACAACTCTCTTCTCTTGCATTAACACAGCACCGAGACCTTGAAGAGAAGCATCACGAGAACACTTCATATGGCTTGGATTCATCAGAGGAGTCGAGCAGGGAGCTGTGACGAGTTTCTCTTTGAGGGTATTGAAAGCAACGTCACACTCTGGAGACCGGACATACTTCACCGCTTCGAGAAGGTTGGAAAGAGGCTTTGCAATCTTGGAGAAGTTCTCAACGAACCTTCGCAATAGCTTGCAAGACCAAGAAAGCTGCGGAGCTGCTTGACATTCGAGGAGGTTCCCAATTCACAATTGCGGACACCTTCTCGGGATCAACAGCGATGCCCTTGGCGAGATGATATGACCAAGATAAAGCACTTCATCAAGCCAGAATTCACATTTGGAGAACTTAGCATAGAATTGATACTCTCGAGCTTGTCTAGCACCAATCGCAAATGTTTGGCATGATCCTTCTTATTCTTGGAGAAGACCAAAATATCATCAAGATATACCAAGACGAATTCATTGGTGTAGGGGTTGAATATGAAGTTCATCATCCGAGATAAAGTTGGAGGAGCATTGACGAGGCCGAAAGACATGACAGTATATTCATAAGAACCAAAACTTGTTCTGAATGCTGTCTTGGGAATATCTTGTTCACGAATGCGAATCTGATGATACCCCATACGAAGGTCAAGCTTAGAGAACACCGTAGCACCCTTGAGTTGCTCGAAAAGCTCATTGATGTTGGGAAGTGGATACTTGTTCTTGATTGTCTTCTTATTCAATGGACGGTAATCGACACAAAGTCGGTCCGAGCCATCCTTCTTCCGGACAAAAAGAACACCACAACCCCAAGGAGATGAACTCGGTCTGATCAAACCCAGACGCTCTTGTTCATCGAGCTGCTTCTTCAATTCCCTCAGCTCATCAGGTCCAAGCTTGTATGGACGCTTGCAAACGGGTTCAGTGCCAGGCTCAAGATCGATAACGAACTCAACTGGTCGATGAGGAGGCATACCCGGAAGCTCTTCTGGAAAGACATCTTGGTACTCACAAACGACTGGAATCTGAGAGATGGCATTCAATTCGCCCTTCTCATTGAGAGAAAACAACCGAATAGTTTCATCACGAGAGGCATAAATGATCACATCATTAGAAGAATGAGTCAATTGAATTTCCCTGGCAGCACAATCAAGCTGAGCTTTGTGCTGATAAAGCCAGTCCATTCCGAGAATAAGATCAATGTCCGAGTCACCAAGAACAAATGGTTTAGCCAGAAATCTATAATCACCCATCTTGATAGAAACATCCGGAATCCTTGTGGTAGCCCTCATAGAAGAGGCTGGAGAAACAACTCCCAAGGGTTTTTCCAACATTTCTGAAATGAAATCATGCTTTGCAACAAAAGATCTAGACATGAAACAATGCGATGCACCAGTATCAAATAAGACTTTTGCAGGAATATCATTAACTGAGAGATTACCCATTAGCACATCTGAAGAATCCTCTGCTTGAGCTGCATTCATCATATTGACCTTGGCATACTTGGGATTGTGCTTGACCACTGCATTGCTGGAAGATTTCACAGGAGGAGGAGGCGGAAGACGCCTCTGGTTGAAGCACTTGTTCAGCATAGTGACCCTTCACGACACTTGTTGCAAGTGACCCTAAAGCGGACGGTGGTAAGGAGCACTTGACCTTGGAGCTTGAGAATTAGACTTGTTACGATAGCTTGGGTTGGGTGGGTGGGAAGATCCACGGCCACCTGAGTTCTTCTTGGTAAGGCCGACGGAACGGAGGAGGGGGCGATAAAACTTCGCTGCTTGGCTGCCACTTGAGAGGACGAGGAGGACTGAACTGCATCCTGATTCTCTTCTTAGAAGCCTCGCATTTGAGCTGTGCCGCTTCTTGCTTGAGTGCCATGTTGTAGAAATCATCATACTTATCTGGCTCAAACAGCACAAGAGGTAATTGCAGATCTTCTCTCGGACCACCTCCGAGGCGATAGATCATACTCCTTTCATCGGTACATCTTGCTTAGCAAAACGAAAGCGAGCTCGAACTGGATATTGTATTGATAGACAGACAAGGTGCCTTGCTTGAGATTGCGGAACTCCTCACGCTTGCTCTCAACAACACTCTTGGGATGTGATGAGCTCGAAATCACGGCGGAACTCATCCTGTAATGACACGACCTCCTCTGGAATCTTTGTATTCTGGTACCACTCAGCAGCTTGATCTTTGAGTTGAAACGATGCAAACTTGACAAAGTCCTCAGGCCGACATTGCTATCAAAGTGCTTGCAGATGTCCACTAACCAATCGTCGGCGTCTGTGGCCTCAACACGTAAACCGAAAGACTTCGGCTGATTAGCGAGAAACTGATCGAGAGTAGCAAAATGTGGCTGATTGTTGCCTTGACCTTGATTGCCTTGATTGCCTTGCCCTGAGTACGTTCTTGCAAGAGCTGCAAAATCATCGAGCATTGGCATTGGTGGCTGCCATAATAGCTTGCCGTGCCTCGGAGGCGGAGGTGGAGGTGGAGGTGGAGGATCTGATCGATCCCCATCATTGCGATCCGGATTGAGACGCGTTGGCGGAGCCATCTGAAGAGGGTGACACCCGTTAGTCCTTTGATAGACAAAAGATAAGTAGAATCAACGGATAGAAATTGCAACATATAGTCTTCACAATAAACATTCGAACAAGAATGAACGAATGAATTCCCAAAGTTAATCATCACACGTCCATCAAGGTGAGAAACCACTTAGATAAAGATATGGAGATAACATCTGACTGAGAAACAATTCGAATATCACAACTGAAAACAAAAGGTTGGCTTCTAGAATGAGCCGGAACAAACACATGATAGAGATTTCGCTCAAAGTGTTCGTGGTGGGGCCCACACGGACACGACGTATAGCGGACGTCACGAATGACTAACAAGACGCCCCGAATCAGCATAGCCAAGGATTCTTTAAGACGCGTCTCGCGACCCTTCAGAATCGACCGTGAATGGGCGGACCACTAGACGTTGAACCCCAATCTCAAATCATACATCCATCGGAAAGAATATCCCGTAAGCTACTAGAATTCCCACCTATAAACTCCGAAACTTTCGGTTATGCAATCGGTGTTGGGGATACAGGGGACACACAATATATCACCCAAACTAACAATACCTAGATCCAATTGTATCCATCCGTCAACACATAACCAAGAAATCCTCGAAATCGTGTACCTCGACCTTGAAAAACATCCGTTATACAAGTCATGGCAATACTCCCAAGACTCGCCACAATCTTTGGGCTATCGAGGTTATCTCACCAACAACTGCACAAAAGAGATTTCGATGTCGGCAAAACTCGGTATTCTAGAACTGCAGCGATAAAATTGTGACGACAACACCTCGGAGCTCAACTCCCCGGACACCGCCACAACCCCTAAATGTCGAGGCACCAAGAACAATGTTCTCGTCACAAAACCATCGGAACGATTCCAAGATACCCACGTGATCCTAAAAAAATTTAGTGAAATTTGAGAAGAGAAGAGTCAAAACTCTCGTCGGGATACCTCACCGAAGGTCGAAGGACTGGGAAGCAAAAGAATCCTACTCTCCGATATATATAATCCTAAGACTCAAAACATTTTCCATTCTAGACTCAACAACGTCGACAAACAATCAAGTAGGGGCTCCTAAGTCGGGAAGGCTCGATACCAACTTATAGCGCCCCGATGCGGCTATATCTCCCACGTGTCGAGGCACGACTTAGAGGCATAACCGCATTGAAAGCAATGTCGCAAGTGAGGTAATCTTCACACAACCCATGTAATAATTAAGGGAAAGATACATAGTTGGCTTACAATCGCCACGTCACACAGTACATAATTAAACATACATCATTCAGAGTACACTCAAGGTCCGACTACGGAACCAAAATAAAGAAGATACCCCAAATGCTAACACAGATCCCCGAATCCTCCCAACTGGGCACCACTACTGATCATTTGGAAACGACACATAGTAACGACCACGTTCCTCGTCGAACTCCCACTTGAGCTCGGTGGAATCATCTGCACTGGCCTCATCGGAACCTGCAACTGTTTGGAAGTATCTGTGAGCCACGGGGACTCAGCAATCTCACACCCGCGAGATCAAGACTATTTAAGCTTTAGGAAGGAATAGTAGTAAAGTGGAGCTGCAGCAAGCGACTAGCATATATGGTGACTACATCGCAAAAGAGAGCGAGAAGAGAAGCAAAGCACGGTCGTGAAACTAGTAGTGATCAAGAAGTGATCCTGAACTACTTACGTCAGACATAACTCCAACACCGTGTTCACTTCCGGACTCCGAGAAGAGACCATCACGGTAACACACGCGTTGATGTGTATTTTATTGAGGTCAACTTTGTGTTATCTACAACGGACATTAACAAATTCCCATCGCCTCATAACCGCGGGCACGGCTTTCAAAGATATTACCTGCGGGGTGTCCCAACTTAGCCCATTATAAGCTCTCACGGTCAACGAAGGATTATTCCTTCTACGGGAAGACCGATCAATCTCGAATCCCGGACTACAAGACATTTCGACAGCAATAAAACAAGACCAGCAAAGCCGCCCGATTGTGCCGACAAATCCCGATAGGAGCTGCACATATCTCGTTCTCGTGGCACATCCGGATGAGACTAGCTACGAGTAAAACCAAGCCTCGAGTTTCCCGTGGTGGCCCCGCAGTAGCTCGATTCGGGCCAGCACTCGAAGGAGCACCGTCCGGGGTTAAAATAAAGATGACCCTCGGGCTCGCGAAAACCCGGGGAAAAGGCTTAGGTGGCAAATGGTAAAACCAAAGTTGGGCCTTTTTGGACGAGTCTTATTCAAAGCGAACTGTCAAGGGGTCCCATAAATCACCCAACCGTAAGGAGCGCAAAATCAAGGAACATAACACGGTATGACGGAAACTAGGGTGGCAAGAGTGGAACAAAACACGGGCATAAGGCCGAGCCTTCCACCCTTTACCAAGTATATAGATGTATTAAACATAGCAGATATATATATATTGTGATATCCCCAACAAGTAAACATGTTCCAATAAGGAACAACATCTCCATGTTCTAACAAGGAACAAACTTCAGCTTCACCTGCAACTAACAACGCTATAAGAGGGGCTGAGCGAAGCGGTAACATAGCCAATCAACGGTTTGCTAGGAAAAGGATGGTTAGGGCTGACATGGCAATATGGGTGGCATGATATAGCAAGTGGTAGGCATCGCAGCATAGGCATAGCAAAAGAGCGAGCAACTAGCATAGCAAAGATAGAAGTGATTTCGAGGGTATGATCATCTTGCCTGCAATGTTCTCAGAGTTGTCGAAAGCTTGATCCTCGAAAACGTTCTCAACAGGTTCCTCGTTCACGTACTCGTCTCCCGGCTCTACCCAAAGCAACAACAAAACAAGGAACCACAATAAATCACGGTGCAATGCACAATCAACATGATGCAACATGACATGAAATGCAAGATGTGATATGCAATGCGTAAGAGCGCTCCGGGAAGGTAAATGGAAAACCAGGCATCATCTTGGCAAACCAAGCATGCCATCGGAAAGATGAGATGATTTCGTTAGAAATCGTTATAGAGATCACCGGAAAACGGATGCACGGGTTGGATAAGACGGGCAACACAAGATTGGTGAGAAAACCTACATAATAGCATGAAGAAACCAAGCCATGCATGTGTGCAAACTACAACATAGCACAAGTCAAATAAATATGCCCAAGGAAGACAACACATAACCATGATGCAAAAAGTCATGATCACAAACTTACTCAAATGCAAAAACTATTGCCACCACTGAGTTGGTGGGATTTTTCTACCCCAAAAACATATATAATATGTTAGGGTTGCAGTAGAAAAATCATCACAAAAGCATTTAGTTAAAACCTGCCTAAAAAGGAAGTTGACAGAATTGGCAATTTCCAGATTTGGAAATGTCCAGATTTGGACTTGCCTAAAACAGAAATGAGTCAATGCTGGAAAAGGAAACGTGGGGAAACAGGAAAAAAAAATATGCACGAGGGGGGGAAGGCGCTGAGAGGCTGACAGGGTGGCCCCACTGTCATAGAGGTCAGAGGTTTAACAGGTTAAAAAGGGGGGAAGAAAAACAGCCTCAGGGGGGATTCGAACCCGGGTCTCCCCGTTGGAATCCCTCCCCTGTTACCACTGGGCTGTGCGACGGCGACTGACAGAGGGAGAGGCTCGACCCTTATCTGCTGTTGCTGCAGAGGAGGCGCACCGGAGGGAAGCGCAAAACAGAAAATAAAAGGGGGAGAGGCGCGCTGGGGTTCGAACCTGTGTCGCCATGAGTGAGAGCGGGAGTCAACCAGCTCGGCTAGGGTAGGGGTTCGGTAAGATCGGGACGCGCCTACTTGACCAAACCCCAGGCTGAACCAAGAAGCAGAGAGGAACACCGACGATGCCCGGCGAGGCAGGCGGCGGAGGCAGGGGCTCTGCGCCCTCGTACACACTGGGTACGCACGAAAGGCACCACGGAACAAGAAGGGACAAGCCCGAGCGGGGCTAGCGGCATCTACGCACGCTAAACTACTCTGAACCCAAAAGCTACGGACACGCCGGAGCACGCCGAGCGCGACACGAACATGGATCGGACCCTAGTCTACGGAGATCTAACGACGGCAAGAAGGAGCAGGGAGGAAGGGGTATACCTCCTTACCCTAGGACAAGGAAACGGCGACGGAGACAGGCGGACCGCGAAGGATCGTGCTCTGAATCTCATGGGAACTCGACCGAGACGAAGACGAAGCAGGACGTCGTCGAACTTGGCGCCCGGGCCCCGTAGTCGGCGTCGTGGGCGTAGTCGACGACGAGGAAGACGTCGGACACGGTGCGGCAGGATGGGGTGGTGGAGAGCACGCCCGGCGACAAGGCGGCGCCAGATCGCTGCGCGGGACCGGCGGGCGGCGAAGCTTGGCGATCCGCTTACTGGCGGCGGCAAGAGGGAGAGGGGAACCCTAGGTGCGGTCGATGAGGAGAGGGATAAGTAGGGGGCTAGGCGGCGAGGACGAGCTCGTGCTCTCCGTGCTCGGGGTCCCCATGGCGCCGGCGAGAGGAGAGGGAAAGGTGGGTGCGAAGCACGATCCACGACGCTGCCAAAGGGGCAGCGCTGCCACGTGGGACGGACTCCAGTGGGGTAAGGAGCTGCTTGGTGCGCAAAGGCAGGAGGAGAGGCGAGCGGGCTGGCGCGCTGCTGCCCCTGGGCTCTTGGGCTGCGTGAAGGTGGGCCGGTGGAGGGCGGGGGCCAGTGGGGAGGAGTGGCTGGGCTGCCACAGAAGTTGTTGCCTCTTTTCTCTTTTCCTTTTTAAAAATAAAAAGGAAGAGAAAAGAAAGTGCAGAAAGAATAGAAAAGATTTTGAGTGAAAGGAAAATATTCCCACACTCCTGGAATTCTCCACAATTTGAATAAATTGTAATGGACATTTTTAGAGGTAGAAAAATAATGCAAGTTTGGAAATATTTCAAACTTGTGCCATTTTTGAACCTGACCATAACAACTTCAAATGAGGAGATTTTTGGCAGGGAGTTTTAGTGCAACAAGCAAGATTTTTAGGGAGAAGATGAACATTAATTTAGAAAGGAAAATATATGGCACTTGGAAAAGAAAGAAGTAGAGGGAAGGAGGAGATGGCAATGCAAGATGAGAATGAAACATGCCACAACATGACATGCAAGGGAAAACCACAACCATATGACATGAAGGGAATGCAAGATGACAAGAGGCACAAATGCAACATGGTAAAAGAGCAAAACAAAGAAAAGAAAAACCCAACATAACCAAAACAACATGAGGCCAACATGACAAAACCCACAAGAATTGGATGAGGTCAAATTGATATATTGCCCAAAAAGGGAAGTTTACATCCAGGGTGTTACAAAGACGGTTATTCATTTAAATCAGAGAATAATGGTTGTTCTATTTGTATGAGTAATATCTTTTATGGTCATGCAACCTTGATGAGTGGTCTATTTTTATTGAATCTCGATTATAGTGATACATATTCATAATATTGAAGCCAAAAATGCAAAGTTAATAATCATAGTGCAACTTATTTGTGGCACTGCCGTTTAGGTCATATTGGTGTAAAGCGCATGAAGAAACTCCATGCTGATGGGCTTTTGGAATCGCTTAATTATGAACCACTTGATGCTTGCGAACCATGCCTCATGGGCAAGATGACTAAGACTCTATTCTCCGGAACAATGGAGCGAGCAACTGATTTATTGGAAATAATACATACTGATGTATGCGGTCCGATGAGTGTTGAGGCTCGCGGGGGGTATCGCTATTTTCTGACCTTCACAGATGATTTGAGCAGATATGGGTATATCTACTTAATGAAACATAAGTCTAAAACATTTGAAAAGTTCAAAGAATTTCAGATTGAAGTGGAAAACCATTGTAACAAGAAAATAAAGTTTCTACGATCTGATCGTGGAGGTGAATATTTGAGTTATGAGTTTGGTATTCATTTGAAACAATGTGGAATAGTTTCGCAACTCACGCCACCTGGAACACCACACCGTAATGGTGTGTCCGAACGTCGTAATCGTACTTTGTTAGATATGGTGCGATCTATGATGTCTCTTACCGATTTACCGCTATCATTTTGGGGTTATGCTTTAGAGACGGCTGCATTCACGTTAAATAGGGCACCATCTAAATCCGTTGAAATGACACCATATGAACTGTGGTTTAGCAAGAAACCTAAGCTGCCATTTCTTAAAGTTTGGGGCTGCGATGCTTATGTGAAAAAGCTTCAACCTGATAAGCTTGAACCCAAATCGAAGAAATGTGTCTTCATAGGATACCCAAAGGAGACTGTTGGGTACACCTTCTATCATAGATCCGAGATAGAAGGTGTACCCAACAGTTAAGAATGGATCCTTTCTAGAGAAGGAGTTTCTCTCGAAAGAAGTGTGTGGGAGGAAAGTAGAACTAGATGAGGTAATTGCACCTTCTCTTGAACTGGAAAGTAGTTCATCACAGAAATCAGTTCCAGTGATTCCTACACCAATTAGTGAGGAAGCTAATGATAATGATCATGAAACTTCAGATCAAGTTAGTATTGAACCTCGTAGGTCAACCAGAGTATGGTCCGCACCCGAGTGGTACTGTAACCCTGTTCTGGTGGTCATGTTACTTGACCATGACGAACCTACGAACTATGAGGAAGAGAAGATGAGCCCAGATTCCGCGAAATGGCTTGAGGCCATGAAATCTGAGATGGGATCCATGTATGAGAACAAAGTGTGGACTTTGGTTGACTTGCCTGATGATCGGCCAACCATAGAGAATAAATGGATCTTCAAGAAGAAGACTGACGCTGACGGTAATGTTACTGTCTACAAAGCTCGACTTGTTACGAAAGGTTTTTGACAAGTTCAAGGAGTTGACTACGATGAGACCTTCTCACCCGTAGCGATGCTTAAGTCTGTCCGATCATGTTAGCAATTGCCGCATTTTATGATTATGCAATTTGGCAAATGGATGTCAAAACTGCATTCCTTAATGGATATCTTAAATAAGAGTTGTATATGATGCAACCAGAAGGTTTTATCGATCCTAAAGGTGCTAACAAAGTGTGCAAGCTCCAGCGATCCATTTAGGGACTGGTGCAAGCCTCTCGAAGTTGGAATATATGCTTTGATAGTGTGATCAAAGCATATGGTTTTATACAGACTTTTGGAGAAGCCTGTATTTACAAGAAAGTCAGTGGGAGCTCTGTAGCATTTCTAATATTATATGTGGATGACATATTGTTGGTTGGAAATAATATAGAATTTTTGGATAGCATAAAAAGGATACTTGAATAAGAATTT
Source organism: Aegilops longissima (assembly GCA_021605205.1). Lineage (NCBI taxonomy): Eukaryota > Viridiplantae > Streptophyta > Magnoliopsida > Poales > Poaceae > Aegilops > Aegilops longissima. Next base: position 456,024,802 of record CM038677.1, read on the forward strand.
TTCAATAAAGACCTCAGTGAAGCTGCTTATATATTGGGCATCAAGATCTATAGGGATAGATCAAGACGCTTAATTGGACTTTCGCAAAGCACATACCTTGATAAAGTTCTGAAGAAGTTCAAAATGGATCAGTCAAAGAAAGGATTCTTGCGTGTGTTACAAGGAGTGAAGTTGAGTCAGACTCAATGCCCGACCACTGCAGAAGATAGAGATAAAATGAAGGTCATCCCCTATGCCTCAGCCATAGGTCCTATCATGTATGCAATGTTGTGTACTAGACCTGATGTGTGCCTTGCTATAGGTTTAGCAGGGAGGTACCGAAGTAATCCAGGAGTGGATCACTGGACAGCGGTCAAGAACATCCTGAAATACCTGAAAAGGACTAAGGATATGTTTCTCATTTACGAGGTGACAAAGAGCTTGTCGTAAATGGTTACGTCGATGCAAGCTTTGGCACTGACCCAGATGAATTTAAGTCACAAACCGGATACATTTTTATATTGAATGGTGGAGCTATCAGTTGGTGCAGTTCCAAGCAGAGCGTCGTCGCGGGATCTACATGTCAAGCGGAGTACATAGCTGCTTCGGAAGCAGCAAATGAAGGAGTCTGGATGAAGGAGTTCATATCCGCTCTAAATGTAATACCTAGTGCATCGCGTCCAATGAAAAATCTTTTGTGACAATACTGGAGCAATTGCCTTGGGGAAAGAACCCAGATTTCACAAGAGAACCAAACACATCAAGAGAAGCTTCAATTCCATCCGCGATCTAGTCACGGAGGGAGACATAGAGATTTGCAAGATACATAGGGATCTGAATGTTGCAGATCCATTGACTAAACCTCTTCCACGAGCAAAACATGATCAGCACCAAGACTCCATGGGTGTTAGAATCATTACTATGTAATCTAGATTATTGACTCTAGTGCAAGTGGGAGACTGAAGGAAATATGCCCTAGAGGCAACAATAAATTTTTATTTATATTTCCTTATATCATGATGAATGTTTATTATTCATGCTAGAATTGTATTAACCGGAAACTTAGTACATGTGTGAATACGTAGACAAACAGAGTGTCCCTAGTATGCCTCTACTTGACTAGCTCTTTAATCAAAGATGGTTAAGTTTCCTAACAATAGACATGTGTTGTCATTTGATGAATGGGATCACATCATTAGAGAATGATGTGATGGACAAGTCCCATCCGTTAGCTTAGCATAATGATTGTTTACTTTTATTGCTCTTGCTTTCTTCATGACTTATACATATTCCTCTGACTATGAGATTATGCAACTCCCGAATACCGGAGGAACACTTTGTGTGCTATCAAAGCGTCCTGGCGAATCGGGTGATTATAAGGATGCTCTACAGGTGTCTCCAAAGGTGTTTGTTGAGTTGGCATAAATCAAGATTAGGATTTGTCACTCCGTGTATCGGAGAGGTATCTCTGGGCCCTCTCGGTAATGCACATCACTATAAGCCTTGCAAGCAATGTGACTAATGAGTTAGTTGCGAGATAATGCATTACGGAACGAGTAAAGAGACGTGTCGGTAACGAGGTTGAACTAGGTATGATGATACAGATGATCGAATCTCTGGCAAGTAACATCCCGATGACAAAGGGAATAACGTATGTTGTTATGTGGTCTGACTGATAAAGATCTTCGTATAATATGCATGAGCCAATATGAGCATCCAGATTGCACTATTGGTTATTGACTTGAGATGTGTCTTGGCCATGTCTACATAGTTCTCGAACCCGTAGGGTCCGCACGCTTAACGTTCGTTGATGATTTGTATTATGAGTTATGTGTTTTGGTGACAGAAGTTTGTTTGGAGCCCCTGATGAGACCACATACATGACGAGGAGTCTCGAAATGGTCGAGAGGTAAAGATTCATATATTGGAAGGTTATATTCGGACATCGGAATGGTTCCGAGTAGTCCGGGTATTTTATCGGAGTACCGAGGGGTTACTGGAACCCCCCGAGGGAAACCATGGGCCTCATGGGCCATGGGAGAGAAGAGGGGACATCCCACCAAGGGGAGGTGCCCCCCCCCCCTCAAGTGGAGTTCAAATAGGAAGGGGAGCGGGCGCGGCCCCCCTTTCCCTCTTCCCCTCCTCTCCTTCCCTCTTTCCCCCTCCGTTGGAAGGAAACGGTGCGGGGGGCGAATCCTACTTGGACTAGGAGTCCAATTAGGACTCCCCCTTGGCGCGCCCCTCCTAGGCCACCGGCCTCCCCCTCCCCCTTTATATACGGGGGCGGCTAGCGCACCCCAAAGGCACTTCAATTGTCCCTTAGTCGTGTGTGGTGGCCCCCTCCACAGTTTACCACCTTGGTCATATTGTCGTAGTGCTTAGGCGAAGCCCTGCATGGATCACATCACCAACACCGCCGCCACACCGTCGTGCTGACGGAACTCTCCCATGACCCTCTACTGGATCAAGAACTCGAGGGACGTCATCGAGCTGAATGTGTGCTGAACACGGAGGTGCCGTACGTTCGGTACTTGGATCGTTTGGATCGTGAAGACGTTCGACTACATCAACCGCGTTAACATAACGCTTCCGCTTTCGGTCTACGAGGGTACCTGGACACACTCTCACCTCAAGTTGTTATGCATCTCCTAAAAAGATCTTGCACGATCGTAGGAATTTTTTTGAATTACTACATTCCTCAACAGTGGCATCTGAGCTAGGTCTATGCGTAGATGATATGCACGAGTAGAACACAATGAGTTGTGGGCGATAATAGTCATACTTCTTACCACCAACGTCTTACTTTGATTCGGTGGTATTTTTGGATGAAGCGGCCCGGACCGACATTACATGACCGCGTTCATGAGACTGGTTCTACCGACTTGCTTCGCACACAGGTGGCTAGCGGGTGTCTGTTTCTCCAACTTTAGTTGAATCGAGTTTGACTACGGCCGGTCCTTGTTGAAGGTTAAAACAACACACTTGATGAAAAATCGTTGTGGTTTTGATGTGTAGGTAAGAACGGTTCTTGTTAGAAGCCCGTAGCAGCCACGTAAAACATGCAACAACGAAGTAGAGGACGTCTAACTTGTTTTTGAAGGGCATGTTGTGATGTGATATGGTCAAGACGTGATGAGATATAAATTGTTGTATGAGATGATCATGTTTTGTAAAAGTTATCGGCAACTGGCAGGAGCCTTATGGTTGTCGCTTTATTGTATGAAATGCAATCGCCATGTAATTGCTTTACTTTATCACTAAGCGGTAGCAATAGTCGTGGAAGCAATAGTTGGCGAGACGACAACGACGCTACGATGGAGATCATGGTGTCAAGCCGGTGACGATGGAGATCATGACGGTGCTTTGGAGATGGAGATCAAAGGCACAAGATGATGATGGCCATATCATGTCACATATTTTTATTGCATGTGATGTTTATCCTTTATGCATCTTATTTAGCTTAGTACAGTAGTAGCATTATAAGATGATCCCTCACTAAATTTCAAGGTATAAGTGTTCTCCCTGAGTATGCACCGTTGCTATAGTTCATCGTGCCGAGACACCACGTGATGATCGGGTGTGATAAGCTCTACGTTCACATACAATGGGTGCAAGCCAGTTTTGCACATGCAGAATACTCGGGTTAAACTTGACGAGCCTAGGGTTGGGTTACCTCAGGTTGTTCTTTATCTTTATAATGTCTATCTTGAGAATAAGGATTCTGATAATTGTGCTCAATTGGTAGAAAAATAATTCAACAAAATTTATGGCATAAAAGTGTTGGATGATGGGCATGATTGCAATGTTGTTAGTAGGAATTCTATGAATATCAAAAATACTAATGATGATTGCATTAGTCATAATAAAAATGTTACTTATAAGCATGTCAATTTTTGTCGAGTGGAAAGACTTTGTGAAGACGTGCCTTATAGGAAAGATAGATTTTGCAAGAAGCACAAACATGATAGAACCAATTCTTTGCTCAAAGTGATAGATGAATTTGCTACGAAATTATGTTCTCTTTGTCTTATTACTTGTGAACTTTGCAATAAGGTTGGTCATCTTAATTTCCAATGCAAACTTTTTCATGATCGAATCACGGCCAAATATTGTAATGATTTGATCACCCTTGAACTTTATTATGAGCTTTGTCTATCTTTGGGGAGTGAAGAATTCACACATAAAAATAGTTGATTTGAAGTATTCATTCTCACGGCTGATATTGAAACTAATCTAAAAAATATCTACATGTTTTGCATGGTAAATTGCAATGAGAATGCTTATGTTGCCAACTGTAGAAAGATGGGGAAACCAATAGAATATAAAAGGAATACTAATGAAAGGGCAAATATTTCTACTTTCCCTCCTATTGTCTCTCATGATGAAATAGGTAATGAGGAGGAGCTTCATTTCCAATCAATCTCTTCAACAAGAAGCTTGAAAATAATAATTAAACCCACACATGGTGTGGTGAAGAAGAAGAAAATAAGAAAGAATAGAGGTAAAAAGGTATCTCTCCCAAATAATGTTGCTCCTATTACTATTGTGCCTCATGAAAATGAATCAAAAATAATTGTGGAAGATGATGCACTTGATGATGATATTGCTTCTATGTCTTATGGCACAATGTGCGAGAGCACTATTGATGATGATTTTGTATGCCTGTTGCTTGTTGTGATGATTATGATTGGGAAGATAATGATACTTCTTATAATCTTGGATATCTTTTTGGCACTAACTTGGTAAATTATGATGATATTAATTGTTATAGCGTTGGTGCTATTCATACTATTAATGATGAGAGTGATTATGCTTATGATATGCCAAGCCACAAGCTTGGGGATGCTATGTTTGATGAGAATGACATGTTTGAGAATTTATTTGTTGCAATTAATGTTTGTCCCAAGCTTGGGGATGCTATGTTTAATGAATATGATCTTTTTAGTCCCCCTACTTTGAATGATCAAATTTGCTATGATGATTGCATGCCTCCTATCTATGATGAGAACAAAGTTGCTACTTATGATGATTATTGTGATGATACTTATGTTATAAAAAGTAGTGATGATTATATTTATAAAACTTGTCATAGTTATGATTACTCTTTTCCTGAACATTACTCTTTTAATGTGGAAACAATTTATAGTATTCGAGTTTCATATGATACTCCCACCATTGTGAATGAGAAGAAGTTTTCTTATGTGGAGAGTAATAAAATTTCTACGCTTGTGGATCATGAAAAGAATGTTTTATGTGATGGTTATATTGATGAATCTATTCATGATGCTACTGAAAAATATTATGAGAGAGGAACTTATGATTCATGAAGCTCACTTTATGTTTTAGTTCTTATCTTTTATGCGAGCATCATCACAGTCATCATGCCTAGCTAAAAGGCATTAAAGAAAAGCGCTTGTTGGGAGACAACCCAACATTTACCCCTACTGTTTTTGTGTGTTCACATGATTAAGCTACTATAGTAATCATGTTTTATAGGTTTTGTTTCAAAAAAGTTCCAAGTAAAGCCTTTGGGATAGTGTGGATGATAGTTGACTTGATTCTGTGCAAAAAGAGAAACTTTTGCATCGAGCGCAGAAATTCTTATATTTTACTAGAATATGGAAAAATTCTGAATTTTTTACAGGTGATTTATATACAAATTATCTAACTTGTCCTAATTTTTTAGAATTTTTGGAGTAGCAGAAGTACGGTTGTTTTCCAGATCATTACAGACTGTTCTGTTTTTGACAAATTCTGTTTTCAATGCATAGTTTGCTTGTTTCCTAGTTTCTGTGGCTTATATTTCTCCATATAAATTGTGGAAATGATATGATACAGCAGGAATTGTGTGGAACCAATTACGAATCTTGTATTTGACAGGACCAAAGTGAAATGGTTTGCTCTTTATCATACTAACCTATCTCACGAAGTTCCGTTAAGTTTTGTGTGATTGAAGCTTTCAAGTTTTGGGTGAGATGTCGATATGAGGAGAATGAGGAGTGACAAGACCCTAAGCTTGGGGATTCACAAGGCACCCCAAGTTAATGTACAAGGAAGATCAAAGCAACTAAGTTTGGGGATGCCCTGGAAGGCATCCCCTCTTTCATCTCTAACATTATCGGTAACCTTACTTTGAGCTATATTTTCATTCATCACATGATATGTGTTTTTCTTGGAGCTTCATTTTTTTTGCTACGATTTTATTGCTGTTATTTATAATAATGTTTTGCATCTTTCTTTTCAATAAAAATTTCAAGGATAGCCTTTACCATGCTTATTTTGCAAGTCTACATGATGCTGTTTCAAAACAGAAAGTTTGTCGCTGTTGCAAAAATTCTCGAGAAAAGTCAGAATGTGATAAAATGTTGAAACTTTTTGCACGATAAGCTCCGATAAATATTCTAGAGTGTGTTAAATTTTCAGAACATTTGGACTTAAATAAGTATTGATACTCTTGCATCCTTTACAGACTGTCCTGTTTAGACAGATTGCTGTTATGTTTGCATTGTTTGCATATGTTTGCTTGTTTAATGATTCTATTTGAGGATAGGAGTATTAAATATGCAGAGGCATTTAGTATGCAATGTTGAATAATAATTTTAGTGATTTTCTACAGTAGAGAATGATAAGGTTTTGCACTGTTTTATACTAACTTATCTCATGAGTTCTTGTTGAGTTTTGTGTGGATGAAGTTTTTGAGATTTAGGGAAACCGTGATATGAGAGGAATGAAGAAGACACAAAAGATCAAGCTTGGGGATGCCCAAGGAATCCCAAGATAATATTTCAAAAAGTCTCAAGCATCTAAGCTTGGGGATGCCCTGGTAGGCATCCCACCTTTCTTCAACAACAATTATTGGTTAGTATCGGTTGATCCTAAGTTTTTGCTTCTTCACATGATGTGTGCTATTCTTAGAATGCCATTTTATTTTTGCTCTTTGTTTTAATAAAATACTTAGATATTAAATAAGAAAGAGTCCTCATATAGCTACCTATTTACTTAACTACTCGCTTGATCTTCACTTATATCTTTTTGGAGTAGCTTGTCATTTACTCGTGTGCTTCACTTATATCCTATGAGTAAATTGTTAAATGAATTGAATATCATGAAGTTGAAATTATATGTTCATATCATGCCTAGTGGTAGATACACTTTGGGTTTAGAAAGTGAAATCTTTTGAAGCTTGACAATCACAATATTGGTCATACAAGCAATCCCTGAATGATTAGTAGAAGGAAGAGAACTTTCACATGCAAATACACTATCTTGGAAATCTTTTGTGATTGTGAGCCACCATCAAAATATTATATGCCAAAATTGTTGACGTTGGACAAGGAAGACAATGTAATGATTTATGTTTGTTCATATTCAGATAGAAGTTATATTGTCACAGATCCTTCAACATGTGGTGCTTGCCCCCCATCTTTGCTAACCAAAAATTCCGCACCAAGTAGAGATACTACTTGTGCATCTAAAAAACCTTAAATCCAAATCTTATTTTCAAGAGTCCACCATACCTACCTAAGGATTTAGTAAGATCCTTCAAGTAAGTTGTCATCGGTGCAATAAGGCAATAAAAATTGCTTCTAAAAGTGTTAGATCATTCAGTGTAAGAGAAAATCGAGGGTTGTACGAACTTGTGATGGCAAAGAATAAAAGCGACACACTGCATAATAAAGGTTGCTATCATAAGGGGCAATATAACGTGATGTTCTTTTGCACTAAGGGATTGAGCATACAAACAAAATGTGCATGGCAACCTCTGCTTTCCTCTGTGAAGGGCCTACCTTTTACTTTTATGTATTTACTTTCATGCAAGAGTCAAAGTTTTTTTCTCTATTCCTTTTATTTTTCTCTTTTGGCAAGCATCATGTGGTGAGGAAAGATCTAGGCACATATATCCAGTTGGATATGGGTAGCATGAGTTATTATTGTTGACATCACTCTTGAGGTGAATACATTGGGAGGCGAAATTATAAGCCCATATCTTTCTATGTGTCCGGTTGAAACTTTTGGCTCATGTGTATGTGGTGAGTGTTAGAAATCATAGAACACTATATGATGGTTGAGTATGTGGAGATCTTACTTAGACTCTATTGAATAAGTTGAATTGCAATTGCCTGGTGACTGAGAACATAGGTTGTTGAGTTTCAAGAGAATTCGTTGTTTGAACCTTAACATGTGAATTGGTTGCTACTTTAATATGAGAAGTTTTATAAGAAAGAATTGTTGTTATGATGCTAGGAAAAGTGATTGAAATTGTCATTGATCAAACTTGTGCACTTTGCTAGCATTGACACTTCACAAATTATTTCTTTTATCATTTACCTACTTGAGGACGAGTAGGAATTAAGCTTGGGGATGCTGATGCGTCTCCAACATATCTGTAATTTATGAAGTATTCATGATGCTACATTGTCATTCTTGGATGTTTTAAAATCATTTTATAGAAACTTTATATCATTTTTTGGGACTAACCTATTGACCCAGTGCCCGGTGCTAGTTGCTGTTTTTTGCTTGTTTTTTACATCGCAGGAAATCAATATCAAACGGAGTCCAAACACCGCAAAACTTTTTGTGGATTTTTTATGGACCAGAAGACATCTGATGGGCTAGAGCAGCACCTAGGGGGTGCCCCGAGGGGGGCACAACCCACCAGGGCGCGCCCCGGTGGGTTGTGCCCACATTGGTGGCCTCCAACACCCCCTCTTCACCCTATAAATTGCCAAATATTCCAAAAACCTCGGGGGAGACCCTAGATCAGAAGTTCTCCCGCCGCAAGGCTCTGTAGCCATGAAAAACCAATCTAGACCCCCGTTCCGGTACTCCGCCGGAGGGGAAAATCATCACCGGTGGCCATCTTCATCATCCCGGTGGCCGCCACGATGAGGAGGGAGTAGTCCACCCTCGGGGCTGAGGGTTTATACCAGTAGATTTGTGTTTAATCTCTCTATCGTGTTCTTGAGAAGTCATGATCTTGATGTATCACGGGCTTTGTTAACATAGTCGGATCATATGGTGTTTTCCCCTCTCTATCTTGTTGTGAATTGAGTTTTCCCTTTGAGATTTCATTTTATCGGATTGAATACTTTTATGGATTTGAGAGCACTTAATATATGCCTTGCATATGAATACCCGTGGTGAAAATGGGGTATTATTTTGATTCACTTGATATATGTTTTGGCACTCAACTCACGGATTCCCGAGGTGACATTGGGGTAATCTACGCATAGGGGTTGATGCATGTTCTTGTCTTTGTTTCTCCGGTAGAAATCTTAGGGCACTATTTGAGGTTCTTTTGTTGGATTGAGTATTACGAATCTGGAATTATTTGGTGTTATTTTAGTACGAACTCTTGGATAGATCGATCAGAAAGAATAGCTTCGAGGTGGTTTCGTACCCTAAAAATAATTTCTTCTTATGTTTCCGGCTAGATAGGAACTTTGGAGTGATTCTTTATCGCACCTTGGGGGATGGTTATGTGTTCCAATTATATTATCATTGTTGAGAGATTGCACTATTGAAAGTACGGACCCTAGGCCCCATTTTAAAGCATTGCAATATCGTTTGTGCCCCGTTTTATCAATTGCTACCTTGCTATTTTTCTATTGTTCCTATTACAAAAATAAATATCTACTATCATTACTATGCTTTTATTACCGTCTCTTCGCCGGACTAGTGCACCTATTGTAGCGACCCGACCTCAAACGGTCAAGTCTCTGTGCTTCAGTGTCATCCCTAGATCGGTAATGCTGACACACACAGTACTCAAAGGATTTATAACAGAGTAGCAATCACACACTTATTACATCGAATGTCTCCAAAAAAGAACTTATTACAATGGATATGGCTTAAGGCCAGCTAACACGATAACAACAAAGGCTTCGAAGATAAAGTGAGTCCATCAACTCCAACGACATAGCGGAGTGCATGACAACGACCTATCGCACCTTTACTCATCGTCTGAAAAATGTGCAACATAATACGTTGCAGCCCGAAAACGGGTCAGCACATGGAATATGCTGGCAATATAACACAATAGAGCAATGAACAGATAATGCTATCACTATATGCATATATGGCTGGTGGAGGCTCTAAAGTTATATATTTTTTGCGAAAAGCCAATTTTTCCCTACAACAAAGGAATAAATTTTAATTTAACTATCATGGTAGTTGTTAAACATTGAGAAGGTTCCTCCAACTCAATCCCAATTAAGCATCATCATTAAACCCAATAAAATTATATTAAGAGTGATGAGATCCACATGATAATCCAAGAACTAGATACTCAAGATGTCCATAACCGGGGACACGGCTAACCATGATTAGTTTGTACACTCTGTAGAGGTTTGCGCACTTTTCCCCACAAGACTCGATTGCCTCCGCTGGATTTCTCGCACTACATGGTGTTTGAGAAACGGATGACCGAGAAACAGTCTTTCAGAAACATTAACTCTTTACCTTGGGTGGACAGTTGCACCTACTTTCCCTCTACATCTGCTAGCCCACCACTAAAAGAGGTCATGCAACATAATCAACTATGCCAGAGCCCATAATGGCTTGTGGCTGCACACAGAAGTTTCTAGCATGAATAATCTTATGATCCCTTTGAGCCTGGGTGGCGGACCGTAGGATGATCACACGGGTACTCCGGGATATCCTAGGACAACACTGGATTCTCCAGGTGCCCAAACAAGCAATCCACCCAGATGTGTATTAAAATTGCCACCTTAAGTTGAACCATTAATTAACAATCTCACATCTGTCATGGAATACACTCAAACCCAATCCACGTCTACGAGCATAGCATAGCAATATAAGCATAACGTAGAAGTAACTCCCAAGGGTTTGATATTAAAACAGGTAATAGGTTCTACCTCATCATCTACTTCCCAAACCCACATGTTAAGAGATCCTACTCATGCAGTGTGTGAGGATTGTAACTAATGCATAAAAACTGGGTAATAAATGGGTATGATCAATGTGTTACTTTCCTTGCTGACGATCCGCAAAACCTAGTCACTCGTAGTAGCATGCTTCGCACTCCAGGAATTCTATGGCAAACAAATAATAACATACATAAGTAGGGCTGGACCAAAAACTCGTAGCTCGCGAGCTTAATGAACGCTCGATAGTTCAGCTCGTTAAGCTCATAGCTCGTTTCTTAATGAACAGAGCCAATCATTGATTTTAGCTCGTTAAGCTTAACGAGCTTAACGAGCGAGCTAACGAGTTTCACGAGTAGCTCATTAAGATCGTTTGTAACAACACAACATATATTTTCATATTACGTGACAAACTTTTTGTTGCATCTCAGCCCATCTATTTAATCTAATAGACATATGAGGCAACATACTACTTCATTTCTTTTTGTAGTCACAATATTTTATCTTGAAAAACATACCTACACGTTCATTATGTATATCGTAAAACATTATAATCTGTTAACGAGCGCTCGCAAGCGCTCACGAGCTTAACGAGCTTCAAACGAGCCGAGCCGAGCAGGGCGTTCTGCTCGTTAATCTTAACGAGCTTAACGAGCTTAACGAGTACGAGCTTAACGAGTACGAGCTGCTCGTTAGTCCAGCCCTATACATAAGCAATCAAGCAAATATGCATAGGTAAAACTCAAATTAGAAGATCTAACCAGAAAGTTCAACTTAAGAACTCCGGTTTGCAAAAAGAATCAAATCAAACGGAGCAACAAAACTCAAACGGCAAAAGAAACAAGATCCGATTACTAATCTGGGCTAAAGTCAAAATTTACAGTATCAAAATCTTGTTCAAGTTTGTTAAACAGAAAGAGGGCTTCGAGACGAAGATCTAGGCGCTTGAATCGCCTGATTCCGATAAACGAGCGAAAAGTTATACTAGAATGAAAATCAGATCGGAAATCACAATCGAAAATAATCGCGAAAAACCCGAGAAAAAGAAAAACTGACGAACAGGCTATCGAACGAGGGTTCGCTGTCTGTGACTAATGGGTGAATGGCGTTCGTTTAAACGAACGGAGGGACGAACGTCCGCAAAATAAATAAATCGACGAAAAAACCGATCTAAGAAAAAAAAACTGAAAAAAACCGGGTTAATCAGAGAAAACCGACCGGTCAACGGCGGTCAACGGCGAGATCCGGCGTGGCGGCGGTGGCGGCGGCGCAAGTGGCGCGCGGGAAGCGGCGCGGCGGCGGCAGCGGGAGGAGGCGGCGGCCTTCTGGCAGCGAGCAGCGGCTATGGTTTGGGCAGCGGGGCACGATGGGCTGGCTGGTGGGCTGAGGGGCAGGGGCCCCGACATATATAGCCCCCCGGGCGGAGTCCCGGTCGAGTACGACCCGGAGTCGGTTTCTTTTTTTTTAATATTCCGACATGCAGAAAAGGAAAGAAAAGAAATACTAAACGGACTCCAAAAGTCCCAAAATAAATTTTCCCCGTCCTCTAAAAATATGTCGGACAAGGTGAACATTTATTTGGGCCTATAATGCAATTTTGAAAAACGCGTATATTTTCCTAATTCAAATAAAATAGCAATAAAATCCGAATAACATTAAATATTTGATTTTAATATTTTTCCTCCAATATTTCATTTATTTTGGAGAAGTCATATTATCTCCGCTCATACATTTTAATATGAAATATTTTCAGAGCGAAAATAAATTAAAACCAAAGTGATCCTTGTTTCAATATTTGATAAAAATCAAATATGAAAAACGTGAAATCCCCAACTCTCTCCGAGGGTCCTTGAGTTGCTTAGGATTTCGAGGATCGAGAAATGAAAATGCAATAAAATATGATATCCAAGAATGACCTATGTATAACATTCCAAATTGAAAATTTGGGATGTTACAAACCTACCCCCCTTTAGATGAATCTCACCCTCGAGATTCGGGTTGGCTAGAAAATAGGTGCGGGTGGTCTTTTTGTAGATCATCCTCTCGTTCCCGGGTGGTTTCGTCCTTGGTATGGTGGCTCCACTGAACTTTGCAGAACTTGATAACCTTACTGCGAGTGACTCGGCTGGCAAACTCAAGAATCTTGACTGGTTTCTCCTCATATGTCAAATCACTGTCCAACTGAATCGCTTCCAGGGGCACTGTATCTCTCAGAGGAATATCGGCCATCTCTGCATGGCACTTCTTCAACTGGGAAACGTGAAACACATCATGTACTCCCGATAGTCCTTCGGGTAACTCCAACTTGTAGTCAACCTCTCCCATGTGTTCCAAAACACAGTACGGTCCCACAAATCTCGGGGCTAACTTTCCTTTAACTCCAAAACGTTTAACTCCTCAAATAGGTGATACTCGCAGATATGCTCTGTCTCCGATTTCATAGACTACCTCCTTGCGTTTCGAATCTGCATAACTCTTCTGCCTGGACTGAGCTACCTTCAGCCTGTCTCGAATCAACTTAACCTTCTCTTCAGACTCTTTGATCAAATCTGGTCCAAACAACTATCGGTCTCCAACTTCATCCCACATCAACGGTGTTCGACATCTTCTTCCATACAGAGCTTCGAAAGGTGCTATCTTCAAACTGGTCTGGTAGCTGTTGTTGTATGAGAATTCCGCGTAGGGAAAGTTGTCATCCCAACTAGATCCGTAATCTAGCGCACAAGCTCTCAACATGTCCTCCAGAATCTGAGTGACTCTCTCGGTCTGCCCATCTGCCTATGGGTGAAATGTTGTACTGAACTCTAGCCTGGTTCCCAAAGTCTGGTGCAGCTGGTGCCAAAACTTTGAGGTAAACTGTGTTCCCCTATCTGATACGATGGTCCTCGGAACTCCGTGCAGACATACGATCCTGGTCATGTATATCTTGGCCAAATTCGCACTTGTATAGGTGGTTTTCACTAGGATAAAGTGGGCTACTTTGGTCAAGCGATCCACTACTACCTAGATAGAATCATATCCCGATCGGGTCCTGGGCAATCCGGTGATGAAATCCATGCCAAGCTTATCCCACTTCCATTCGGGTATCGGCATAGGCTGCAGTAATCCTGCTGGCTTCTGATGTTCTGCCTTCACTCTCTGACATACATCACATAGGGCTACATACTCAGCAATATCCTTCTTCATACCAGTCCACCAGAAACGCTCCTTCAAATCCAAATACATCTTCTTGTTTCTGGGGTGTATCGAGTATGGCGAGTCATGAGCTTCCTGTAGTATCAACTTCCTGATATCTACATTATTGGGCACATATATGCGGTCCCCAAACCATAAGGTGTCGTGCTCATCCTCACGAAAACCTTTGGCCCTTCCTTTGCTCATTCTCTCTTTTATCTCGGCAATCTCTCTATCATCCTTCTGCGCTTCTCGAATTTTTCCCAACAATGTAGACTGAACTTCCATTGCTTCAACATAACCTCTGGGAACAATCTCCAAACGTAGCTCCCTGAGATCCTCGGCTAACTCCTTTGGCATCCCTCCGCTTACGAGGGTGTTAACATAACTCTTACGGCTCAAAGCGTCTGCTACGACATTGACCTTGCCGGGATGATAGTGCAGCTTCATGTCATAATCCTTTATGAGCTCCAACCATCTCCTCTGCCTAAGGTTAAGCTCCTTCTGTGTGAAGATGTACTTCAAACTCTTGTGATCCGTGTACACATCGCAACGGTTTCCAATAAGAAAATGTCTCCAGGTCTTGAGCGCATGCACCACAGCTGCTAACTCCAAATCATCACTACAAAAAAAATACACTTCCGTGATGATACGTGTTTGTCACAGTAGGTCGCATTTTTTGTCATGCCCGTACATCCATAGCGATTTTATAGCGAATCAAGATAGTCATACTGTCTTTGTCGTAGAAGTGTTCCATGACATTACCAAAATTATCATCACGGAAGTGTGCACTTCCATGACAATAAATCGCGTCACGAAGTGCTTTCGTCAAGGGTGACCGACACGTGGCATCCACCGTAACGAACGCCGTTAAGCTATCGGGTCGAGTTTTGGATCCGATAACCCGTTAACGCCCGACCAATGGGGATTTTCCACGTGTAAAATCATCATTGGCTGGAGGAAACACGTGTCGGCTCATCGTTGGGACAGATGTCGTCCACTCATTGGACAGA
The DNA here is from genome assembly GCA_021605205.1 of Aegilops longissima. Taxonomy (NCBI): domain Eukaryota; kingdom Viridiplantae; phylum Streptophyta; class Magnoliopsida; order Poales; family Poaceae; genus Aegilops; species Aegilops longissima. The sequence continues at coordinate 456,039,854 of CM038677.1, forward strand.
AGGCGCCTATGATATGTCGACACGTGGCACGGCCCAACAGAGGCCCATTCCTGTGAAAAGGTCGGCCCGTTTGACTTGGTAAAAAGGTGGCGGGATGGCCCATGGAAAGCCTGTTAACGGCATGTTCGCATATAGCCCATTTACAGCCTGCTAACCCAAGGCCCGTTATGCCCTATCCGAATTAGGCCCAGTAGCGTCATCTGGGCCATCCAATATGATTCCAGCCCGTTTTCACTTCTGGCCCATGTATGGCCCATGATGTCTTTCGGCCCATATGTGGCCCTATGTAACTCTTGGCCTATTAACGGCCGTGGTGAAACTGGCCCGTAATGAACAGTGTATCACTTTACACCCATTAACGGCCCGTGGTGAAATCGCCCGTAATGAACGGTGTATCACTTTATACCCATTAACGGCCCGTTATTACGATGGGCCATTTCAGCCCATGTTATCTTTCGGCCTTCTCGAGCCCATTTATTCTTGGGCTCATTTCTAGCATTCTTTACTTACGCCGATTCTTGTCATTTTACGCTTGTGGGCCAAATTCAGCCCGTGGTTCTGATCGGCCCGTTTGTGGTCCGTTAATCGTTGGGCTGTTTTCATAGCGTCATCAAATCGCCTATTAACGATGGCCCGTTATGGTCGGCCCATGAACGGACGATTCAACTCTAGCCCGTTTATGGCCATAATGTGGCTCGTTATTGGCCCATGTTTGTAATCGATCATACGCCCGTATAAGGCCCATTGATGATACAGCCCGTAGAAGGCCCATTGTTTCTACGGCCCGTAGAAGGCCCATTGTTTCTATGGCCCGTAGAAGGCCTACTGTTTCTACGGCCCGTAGAAGGCCCACTGTTTCTACAGCCCGTACAAGGCCTAGTGTCACTACAGTAAATATTAGCCCATGGTTATTGTGGCCTAGTTTTAAAAAATAGGTTATTGCAGCCACTACCAAACCGCGGAAAAAGAACTGCATTGACTACAAGCAAACAAATAAACAAGACAACAAGGAAATAAATAAGCAAGCATCTTATGCTAGGCTATCATGGCTATTACACATATTACATCCACTAGGCATCAAAGTTCGCCACCAGTGCAAATATACACTACTAGGGGAAAGGCTAGCAGCAGCGCGGGTTTTAGGTGTATCAGTAGCGCGGGGAGTGGCGCTACTAATAAGGCGCTACAGCTAACACATAGCGAAGAAGGCGTGCTCACCTGAGGCCTCTTGCTACACAAGTGTAGCAGCAGCGCTTAGTGGAAGCTCGCATCGCTAGTAGCTCTAGCGTGCTTTACTCGGACGCTCTTTGCTATCGCAGCGCTGCTGCTAACTTTTATACACTCGCTACTGCTAATTTTAGTATTTTTTTGTTTTTTTCCGGCATATTTGTTTTGTATTTGAACATGCTTTATAGAAGAATCTTTAGCACATACAAATGTCATCATGATACACATACAAATGCCTGCGAGACCACAAATGTAATCATAGCATATACATACAAATAGTCTCATCATAATCATCATCCAACACAAAGTGGTATCTTGTCATCATCTCGAAAATAGCGATACATGCAAGTCTTGAATACTTGCAACTACAACAACTCATCCATCTAAACAAAGGTATACGCAAGAAGAGCTATCACTATGAGTGAGAGCGGAACTATGCAGTACATGAGTTGGCGGTTACGAGTCCTCTCTCGCGCTAGCGTGAACCTCAAGTAACTAGCTTCTCCTTCTTGTCTTCTTCTGAAGCCTTTATGGCTGGCGCCCGTGAACCCATTCACTTGCGCCTGACACTCATGCCACTCGTTGTATACCCCCGGAACCTTCCCTTTGTACACGACATAGCAATTCCATCTCGCCATCAAGAAACTAGGTACCTGTTAGAGATGCATGTTCATGAAGAGGATGTACAATCATATATATGCAACAAAATATACTAGAGCAACACCGAAAAAGAAAGGGCTAGCAACTAGATGCAACATACAATATGTAAATTAATTAACTAGAGGTACGCAGGTCATCGTACGCAAACTAACAAAGTAGCATTACGCAAGTTCGGCAGGGACCATGGACATCACAAAGTTTCATCGCTACAAAAAGTATACAAGTTCAACCGACACATATCATCATCATCGGCATCATAAATCACTAGAAGTTCCATCCTTCCATATCATCGAGGATGGACCCTAGCTTCTTGAACGGCGTGAGGTCTACACGTTGCATGCCTATGCGAGTTCGGACGTCAGCTCGCGATATAGGGCCGTGTGGAACAACCCCTTCTCATCGATGACTTCTTTCATGATGATCGTCGCAATGTCGCTTTGGATGCGAAAGAAGTCTTCTCTATGTTTATAATCCACTTCTCCATGAGATTCTAGCCACTTGTGGATATGATCATCATTTCTGCTTCTCATGCGAAGCTTTTGGTGATCCGTGTTGAACTGAATCATGAGATGGACGATGTAGAATCCATCCTTCTTGCTTGGTTTTGGGACATGGATGCGGAGAAGTTAGTTTTATGCGTGAAACCCATCTTATTGTTCCTTTGTTTCTTGATCTGCGTGGCCACCTCTAAAGCTGAAGCCTTGAGAGCATCATCTAGAATATTCATTATGTGGGTGTAGTCTTTTTCTCGTAGTCTTTGGAAGGGTCAAAATACACGGCGTGGGAGACTTGCGGGTAAAGAACGATAAGGACGGTAGCGCCCGTTTCTGGGAAAAGACACGTCAAATTATTCCCCATACTGAGGAGAAGGAATGATTGAAATGTCGAAAGGGTTGTCCGAACTGACTTACTTTGGATGATAAGGCACGAGGACAATTTTCGGTCCTTATTCTATACCATGAAGTTTTGGAGGTACTCCCTAGCAGTTTCACGCTCAAAGTCGCCGAGACTCAAGAAAGACTCGTGCATGTAGTATGGATCCGCCACACAGATTTGCGAGACTTCTTCACTCTTCATGATGGAGCTCATATGTAGCGCAAAAAGGCGGACGATTGTAAAATCGAGCCGCCTTGTCAGAAACATCTCAAAGATATGGTCAAACCGCGGGAAGAACACCTCCGCTGGCCGTGTCTCGACGTAGCACTTCCCCTCAAGCACACGAGCCGCGTATGTCGGATATCCTGGATCCTTTGAGGCTAGTAGGCTTTTCTCAGTCGACAGCACATGGTCGTGCAGTCTCCTGAGATCCCCTAATAGTGCCTCCAGCGGTTTCAGCGGTAGCATCGGCTCGCCTGTGAGATGTAACATGACCGCACCTTTCACGGGTACACGCTCTTCAAAATGCATCGTCTGGCTGCTATGTGCCCTGGCTTGTTTGGAGGCAGCTATCTTCCCCGATCTCTTCCTCTCCTTTTTCTTGGGCACACCTTCGGACCCTTCCTTAACCCCTGCCCGGTGTTCCCGGGCTAAATCTTGTGACGACCCTTGCGCCCGGCTAGTTGAGCCTGTGTTGAGGCAGCATCTTGAGCGTGTCTGTTAGGATTTCATGAAGAGACTTTTGCAATCCACGCCACGACCCTGCCGGGCATATCATCCATATCCTCATTAGCAAGCTGATAGCCCGATTCGTCATATGGTTGACTCATCATATCTATGTCACAGTCATAAGCGTTTGTATTGAGGAAATCCATAGGGTCGACCTCTGTCTCATCATCCATTCTCATTCTCTGAGGACAAATTACATCAGCCAAGTACTATTGCACCCCTTCATCATGTCGTCCGCCGCTCTCACCCGGCACTACAGGAGCTAGTAATTGCGTAGGCGGGGTGGTGGTCTCCGCACATGCTTGTTGATGTGTGGTTATTGGTGTGCTCTTGGACGGCTCCAGACGAATAAGATTCTTCGGCCATAGCAGCACCCAACCCTTGCAGCTTCCAATCCGCGGAGGGGTCTCATCGTTCGCTCCCACATGCTGTACTGGAGGAGGCAAATCCTCGTGCCCCGATTTCACACTGGTCAAGCTAACCCTGAAGTGCCCAGCGTGGATCGGCTGGTTGTGGAACGTGGGTTGCGAGGGGTCCATTATCATCCCCTTTCCCACGTCCACGTTCTGGCCTTTGATCAAGTAGAGTATGGTGCACGGGGTTTCTTTCGCCTGCAAACACATATGTATGTGGCGTAAAACAACCAAAAGGCAACAAAAATGGAATATATATATATATATATATATATATATATATATATATATATATATATATATATATATATATATGTTGGTGCGACATGTAATTACCGTGACGGCATCGAGCTCAGCCAAATACGAAGGCCCACCTAGCGCGCCAGAGACTGAGGACGGGCTGCTATGAGCGGGAGCGGCTACGAGACGAGGCCTAGTTGTGTGAGAAAGTGATGGTGCGATGGTGTTGTTGTTCTTGGAGTTGCCCCGATTTAAACTGGGCAGCGGAAATCATGTACCGTCTTTGCGGATTTTCCTTCGTCCGATTGATGATAATCTGGAACCAAGTTAGTAGCGAAATCATTTATGCGGCGATTACAGCTGCATTGACTGCTGCTATAGCAACTCATATTTGTCCTCGGCTGCTTTTTCGCGTCCTCGGCTGCTTTTTTCTCGACCGCAAGCTTCACCTTCGCGTCGATGTCCGCCTGACTAAACTTCTTTTTCTGCTTCTTGGCCTCCGGGCCCTCGTTGTAAAACACCTTCCACGTGGCGCCGTCTCCAGCGCCGTGCACACGACCACATTGCGGCCGCTGGCCCAAAGGGAGTCCCTTAAGTTCGTTCAAGGCCCGGTTGAGAGGGGTGTACCACTTGGGCCTCATCGGAGAAGTAGGGCTTTCGGCTGCAAGCTGGTGTTGCTTCTCAAGTAGCCTAATCAATTTCCTCGTGATCTTGTCCGTGTAAAAAACCTTTTTCTCCTTGTCCCACTTGTAGCGGGCCCTGATGAAGTCACGATCCAAGGGGTTGGTGAACTTCGCGAAGAGTGCAGGAGACCAGCGGCTTCACGTTCGCGTCCTCCTTATCCCATATGGGCCTTTTACCGAGGTAGCCACGGCTTACGAGGTGATGCTTCCGTGTTCCTTCTTTGAAGGCTCTTGAATTTCGCAGCCTTAGCCTTGGCTGCCTCGGTAGCGCAAGTGTCCTTGAACTTTCGAACTCCTCTTCCGTAAGTGTCGAATTTTCCTCGAGAATCTTGGACAGGGGTTCATCAGCCTCAATAGCTCGTTTCACCCTCCCTTTCTAGGAGGCCAAATCATTCTTGAACATGCCCATGGCGTGATTGTTAATCTTTTTCATCTTCGGATCATCCCACGGTTGTTCTCGTTATCATCCCGGTCGGGAACTTGAATCTCTTGTGCAACCGTTAGAACAACTGCATCAAATGTTCTTTACTCCTTAAGTCATAAATCGTTGATGCTCGCGCATTCTGTCGATGCATCCTACTTGGTTCCCATAGCACTTGCGAGGTTCTTCCGGCTCTAACGGCTCAAACTTGCCAGGTGCCATCTTTGTGATCACAAGTCGTCCAATCCCTAGTTTGTTAGGTTTTCGTATCCTCTACTTCTTATGCTTCCTCTTTTCGGTAGCGGCATCGGGGCCGGTACCTTCCCCACCGGTATCTTCCCCGCCGGTACCTTCCCCACCGGTCTCGGCACCGCCATCGGTGCCGGCGCCGTAGGTGTCGATGTCGGCGTCGATACCATCATCGAGGCCAACCTGCAAACCTTGCTTAGCGATCAAATACTCGAGGTACTCTTGTTCACCCTCATAATCCATCTAAATCGCATCTTGGTGAAGGCCCGGTTTCTTCGTTGTTCGACATGTTTCCTATGATTAAGTGTCCTCATTTATTTCTAAAAGTATGAATAAATGAGAAATGACATAAAAAGAAATCTATGTGCCAAAGACTCGATATGCCAACTATGTAGCACAAATCATGCCTTTATTCACGGAAATTTCAGCATGACCTTTGCTAAAAATGGACATATCGGCGCTGAAATTCACCGAGCGGAAATGAATCAACATTCGGCGTAACATAGGCCACTTGGATCATTTTCCAAACATGACATGTCCAAAACATGACATATCCACATATCACATGTCGAGTTCAAATTTGCATATAAATTCAGCTAATTTTGAAACCTAGCTAAATTCATAACTAAATAGAAAACCTAATTAACACACTGCCCTAACTAAAATCTAAGTAAATTAACGGAAGAACCCTAGCAGAGAGAGAGAGAGGGGGGGTTTACAGAGGGTGCAGGGGCGAGGAGGCAGACCCAAAGATGGCCGAGGTTGGGAGGGGAGGAAGCAGAGGAGGGAGGCGAGGGCCGACGGGTCGGGCGAGGCCGAGGTCGAGGCGAGCCGGGCAGGGTCGAGGCGAGGCGGGTCGAGGCGGCCGGGTTCGAGGTCGAGGCGAGCGCGGGGCGGGTCAGCCAGCGGTGCGAGTGGGGATTTGGGGAAAAGCGGGATGAAGCAGGAGAGTGAGAATTTTGGGTTAAGTGGGCGTAGCAGATAGGCGTTTGGACAAAACGCTGCTACTACCTTCGATAGCTGTAGCGGTTTATCTAAACGCGCTACTACTACCTTCAAGATGGTATAGCGGTTTAGACAAAATCGCTGCTACTACCTTCGCTACTCGCCATCTTCCTTTTCTTTTCCTTTATTTTCTCCCACTTTTATTTCCGAGAGCAGTGAGCGAAGGAGTGCGATATATATTGCATCATTTGACGGTTAAATATGTATGCAAAATAGAACACACACACACACACACACACACACACACACACACACACACACACACACACACATATATATATATATATATATATATATATATATATATATATATATATATATATATATATATATATATATATATATATATATTACATCATTTGACCGATAACATACGGTTCCTCGGTATTGACGTTTTCGTTTTGAGTCAGCTTCTTTCCCTTCTTGTTCGTCGAAGAATAATTGAGCCCCTCATTGTGACTTTGCCTTTTCCATGGAGTACGATTTTTCTTAGGTAATGTAGTATTGATTCTTCTTTTGACGTATACTTCATCATCATCGTCATCTTCCCTCATTGGGTTGCCGTACTGATCATAGTCCTCCTCGTTGGCGACTCCATCCATTCCAATGATGTTCCTTTTGCCTCTCCTCACGACAACACGACTGGGATTGCATGGGTCGGTTATAAAGAAGCATTGTGTCACATGCTTAGCGTGTACCCATGGATCGTTTTTTGCGATAGCGTTCATGGTAGCGTTCTTGGCGTCGGGTATAGTCATGGTAGTGAAAATCCGGTTTTCTCTTTCGACATTCTTAGCCCATCTGATACGGAACATCGTCGTGTTGTGCAGTCCAGAGTAGTCAAGCTCCCAGATCTCCTCGACCCTTCCATAAAATCGTTCGATTCTTGCGTTGTCGCTGCCGGTCATGCATTCCATCGTCACCCCTGAGTTCTGATCATCACTGTCCATATCGTTGGCCTCCGTGTAGAACGTGTATCCATTGATATCATATGCCTGATAGGTTACGAGATTGGGCGAGGGGCCATGTGCTAAGGCGTATATGAGCAATCCGTCCTTAGATCCCTCCTCCGGGGGATTAGCAATAATATGCTCTTTGAACCAATGCAGGAAAGTGGAGTTGTGCTCTCTAGTAACTTCGGCGTTCGTCCTGCATACCCCCCGGTCACGATACTTCTTTGCGATAATTTCTTTGTGCAATGCCATGAAAGGATCTACCTCGTCTAGGTGTTGTAGCACTACCAAGTTTGCTCTGTCAAAGTCGCTACGTCGATCTTAGTATGCCACGCGCAGTTCCCTGCGACCGTTGCAGTGACCATCTCCTTTGAGCCTCCCATCGTGCTTCTTAACGGGCAAACCAACACTAACACCAGGCGGCTGGTCTGCGCCATATAGAAAATTCTCACAAAAAGAGATGCACTCTTGTGTCAAATAGCCCTGGACGATGCATTTGATCAAGGCAATGAGGTGTATCGAGTTTGTGCCAGTACTCCAAGTCCCAGAACACAGACCTCGTCTTCCATACCTTCAGCAGCGGCTCCGGCGCCTTTCTCATCGTCTTTCCCGGTGCGGGGCACTCCTTCCAGTTTTTCAACAGCTCATCGATTTCGGCACCGCTCCACTTACGTGGAGGTCCTCGATGCTCAGCATGACCATTGAATAGATCTCCATGGTTTCTCCACGGGTCGTCCTGTTCAAGCCATCTTCGATGCCCCATGTACACGATTTTCCCAGACCCGCCATCTTTCCTTGACGTTAGCTGCTGAGACGTTGTATCATCCATGCACCGCGTGCATCCGCAATATCCATGGCACACCTGGCCTTCCACATATCCGTAACCGAGATAGTCGTGCACTGTCGTGATCAGCACGGCTCTCATGTTGAAATACTCGCCTTTGCTGGCGTCCCATGTCTTGGCCAGTGTTTTCCATAATGTGTCTAACTCCTCTTGAAGTAGCTCCAGATACAAATTAATATTATTTCCTGGTTGTTTCGGCCCTTGAATAAGCATGCTCATGTGAATGTACTTCGATTTCATGCACAACCAGGGGAGGGAGGTTGTACATCCATACAAATACGGGCCATGTGCTATGGTTGGTGTTCTGGTTGCCAAACGGATTCATGCCATCGGTACACGCGCCGAGAACGATGTTCCTTGCATCACATTCAAAATACCGATAGAAGTTGTTCAACGCTGTCCACTGGCTTCCATCCTTCACGTGTCTCAGCTTCGGATCATCTCCATCGTCGGGCTTCTTCCTCTCCGCATGCCAGCGCATTAGCTTTGCTTCCTTGGGATCTACAAAATACCTCTGCAGACGGGGAGTGATCGGTAAGTACCATACAACTTTCTGGGGACATTTCATCCCGGCCTTCTTGTATCGAGAAGCATTGCACACCGGACAGCTTGTTTTTTCCGCGTGCTCCTTCCGATAAATTATGCAATCGTTGATGCATGCATGGTATCTAACGTGTGGCAGATCAAGAGGGCACACGATCTTCTTGGCCTCATCAACACTAGTAGGACATAGATTACCCGCGGGAAGAACATCCTTTAGGTACTTGAGATGCTCATCGAGGCTATGTCGGTTCATTTGTTTTTAGCCTTCATCTTCAGGAGTTGGAGCGTGAAACTCAAGCAGGTCACCTTAGGATTGCAACCATCATACAATGAGTGTTCGAGTCTACCACCAGTTGCTCCAGCTTAGCCTCCTCTCTAGAAGCAGCTCTCTCAATACTCGTCTCCTTGCGAAGCAATGCTTGAACATGAGGGTCCCGCATGATTGAACTTAGTACCGACGAACTCTGCTGCGTGGATTCCATGTCGTTCTCTCCGCCGCCATGTCCGGCCCCTTCTCCGCCGCCATGTCCGGCCTCTTCCCCGCCGCCATTATTGATCATCTCTTCGTCTTGCCCCATGTCATCATTGCCTGCCCCGTCGGCATCCTCAACATCGTCATACTCATCTTCAATAATCCACCGAGTATAGCCATCCATAGGTGTCGAGCCAAACTATTCCTTTGCATATTCGACATGGACATAAAACCTCTGTCAGGTTATTTTCTTTCATGTCCTGCACCGCCGACCGCAGCCACCTGTCCACCATCGTTCCACTGACCATCATGAACGTCTGCATGGTAATAATAAAACAAATTGATTATAAAAATGCCTGGATGCATCAAAGTCATACAAAAATTCGGCATGACCTTCCCTAAAAATAGGACATATATGCATCTAGAGTTTGCCCGGAATTCGCCGAAACAGAAATAAATCGACATTTCGGCAAAACATAGGCAACTCAAAAGCACAATTTGGCGTCAACTCATGCCACACACACAATTTCCATAAACATATCACACACACATAAACATATTTCCATTTTGCAAAAGCATGAAATTTTAATCACCTCTATCTCGAGATCGAGCACACGGTGGAGATGATGTTGTAGGGAGATCAAATGTGCACAAAGCTCTTCTTGACAAAGATAGATCTAGTTAGGGGGCAAATAGGTCACTTAACTAAATCCTACATCTACCTAGCTACCTAATTTGGGAGGAGACAACTTCAACTAGTGGAGGGGAAGGAAAAAGAGAAAGGAGATGCATTAATGGAGGTGGTGTAGTTAGGTAGGAGTAATGAAGAGAGAGAAAGGTAGATAGAAGAGGGAGAGTAATGGGGGAAGTATTGAGGAAGAAGAAGAGTGAGAGTGGGAGCATGTGGGAGGTAGGGGAAAGGGAAGAGAGGAGGGGGAGGGGGAGGGACGGGTGGGGAAAAGGTGGTGGGTTGGTGCGGATTAGCAGTAGCGCGGCTCGCGGCACCGTGCTGCTGCTAAATGGAGTTTGGCGGACACCACCGGTCGATATTTGTGGCAGCGCGGTTTACACCGAGCCGCTACTGCTAAAAACTTGTCAGTAGCGAGTTTCCCGCACATGCGCTACTACTAATTAGCAGCAGCGCTCCTTTTTGAGCTGCGCTGCTGCTAAGATTCTGTGTATAGGCTTTTCCCTAGTAGTGATAGGGAACAAAGCAGCATATAAACGATGTAGCAAAACAAGTCCAGAACTGAAACCACTTCAGAAGAGTTCAAGAAACAATATCCTGGGTACCCATAATGCTGGCAAGATGCTTAGCAAGCTTATTAATTTTCTCTTGTTTGGCGCTTAAATCCTCCAGTAACTATTGTTGCTGCACGAGAAAGTATGCATCTGAATTCTCGGGGACTTCCTCGGTCCTTGACCTCTTGCCGCAAAGCACGGTGGATCGATGCCTTTCAGCTTGTAGCTGAGGCTGAAGAAGTCAAGTGATTCAGGCAGCGAGTTTGAAGAGCTTGTGCCAGTGATAATGGCGATAACTCAAACACTACATCAACGCAGGATGTGGGGTTTTCTCACCGTCTACAAGACCGTTTTATCACCTTTCTTGGAGACCAACAGGTTGTCTCACTATCTTGAACCTTATCTGCATTACTTTCTCTACCATTGCATAGTGGGGTGCTCTTCTCCAATATTCTATTTGCATACTACAAGAGAAACAAGCGGACACATCACGAGTTAAGCTTGTAGTATCTGAAACTCATTTTGGTAAACCGGTTCAAGTAGTAAGGTGGACAGGATAACAGCATGAAAAAACATATATCTATGTACTATGGTCACTGTATTGTCCATATCATTCTAGTTTATGTTCCCTGATCAAGATAGAGACACAGTTCAACTCATATATTTTTAAGACACGGCAGCATAGACAGAATATAAGTGTGAGAAACTACACAGCATTGGCAGCACTTGTAATGTGCATCACATGAGAACATAACTATTTATACAATTTAAACTGAAATCAACATAGAGCAAGAAGTTAGAACAGCAATCCAGTTAAAGAAATAGGTTTAAAACATACCTATTGCGCCATTGGAGTTTCAATTGGATCCTTCAAATTCGAAAGTAGTTTGTATGAGTAAATACAGTGATGCAACAGCAAAGGAGTATGGACCATAGCTACAGAATTTGACCTAAGAACAGTTGCTCTTCTGCTTTAAACATGGAGTTTGGGTTAGCTGTGGTGGTCTTCGTGCTTTGGGCACTGCAGTAGCTTTACAAACTGCTCGTGTGGGGGTACTCTGTGGTGGACATGGTGCTTTGTCAACTATAAGTGGGTTACTATCCACTGGGGTTGCGGTTAGATGGGTTGTAGCTGGTTCTCTGCCCAACGGTGTAAGTGTGCAATCTGGAAGAGTCTCGATTATGTGTGGTGGGGCTAGTTTGTGGGCCAGTACAACCATGGTTCTATCTGCATCGACGGGTAGCACTGTCTTTTGTGAAGAACGGGTTTTTGCTCCCTTAGATACTGCCATCACCCCCTCCAATTCAAATGGCTGATAAACAAGAAAAGAAATTGAACATCTGAGACATTGTATGATAGACAGATGTGGTAATTCACATATATGTTGTCTAACCAAACAGGACATCATGACACAATTTCACATATATGATGCCTAACTAAACAGGATAGCATGACACAGTTTCAGATATATGATGGATAACTTAACAGGATATAATGGCACAATTCAACATATGATGAGTACCTCAACAGGATGACAAGACAAAACTATATGATGTCTTTCTAAAATAGGTTGGGATGAAATAATTCACATACATGTTGTCTAAGTATACAGGATGGCGTGATATAATTGACATAATTGATTCATATACTAAGCAGCTGGCACTCGCATGTATGATCTCTAAACTAAGAAGATAGAATTCAATATTGTGCATATGATGTCTAAACTAAGCAATGCAAGACACCATATGCATCATATGAGAAATATAAACATTGCAACTTAGAGCATACACCTCAGGTGGGTATAGGACTGGTCATCTATCTCTAAATCCTCCTCTGAGGAGCTCCCTGTAACCATCGAGATATATGCTTCAACAGGTACCATTGCCTTCTCTGAAGACCTTGTTTTCACTCCAGATTTTTCCATAACCGGCTCAAATGGCTGATACACATGAAGAGAAGTTCAATATACACAGATTGTCGACAAATGGAATACGTAATGAAAAAAAGAATATGGCATGAGATAATTCACATATATGATGCCTGGCTCCATGGCGGTGCATAATTCACATATATGATAACTGGCTGAAAAACATGGCATTGCATAATTCACATATCTGATATAGAAAGCAAACAGGAGGCATTCACACAAAGCATGTCTAATCTAAGAAGATGGCATGGCAATGCAAGACACCATATGCATGATATGAGCAATATAACCCAGCCAAGTTAGAGCATGCACCTCGGGGGGATACTGGCTGGTCATCTCTCTTGAATCCTCCTCGAGGAGCTATCTGGAACCAACAAGAAATATGCATCGACGGTAGCATCGACTTTCGAAGACCTTGTTTTCACTCCAGATTTTCCCATGACCGACTCAAATGGCTGATGCAGGAAGAGTAGATGAATGTATAAACATTGTTGACAAATGGAATACATTATGGAAAAAAATATGGCACGATACAATTCACATAAACGATGACTGGCTAAACAGGATGGCATTGCATGATTCACGTATATGATGCCTGGCTAAAGAAGATGGCATTGCATAATTCCCATATACTCCCTCCTTTCCAAAATATTTGTCTTTTTAGAGATTTCAAATGGACTACCACATACGGATGTATATAGACATATTTTAGAGTGTAGATTCACTCATTTTGTTCCGTATGTAGTCACTTGTTGAAATCTCTAAAAAGACAAATATTTAGGAATGGTGGGAGTATGATATAGAAACCAAACAGGTGGCATTCACACAAAGCAAATCTAAACTAAGCTGATGACATATAAGATGTATAATGTAAGCAATGCAAGGCGCCATATGCATGATATGACCAACATCAGCATGCCAGGATAGAGCAAACACCTCAGGTGGTAAACATGCGTGGTCGGCTCCTTCTGAATCTCCATCTGAACTGTTATCTTCCTCTGGAATACAATCTGGAAATGCAGGAGGGGGGCACTTCGCCCACCATGGAGCGGCGTCTGCATGACATTATATTCGCATGCAACGGTCTTCTCTTTTCTCTACATGTTGAGACGATTGTGTACAATATCGACATGCATAATAAAAAATAGTTAGATTTTGTAAGGCCTAAGGGTGCATGCAAAAATCAAGACTGATGGTAGCAAGCGAGTGGATGGATCCAAAACTAATGATAGCAGGTAGATTATAGCTTTAGTTTAAAAAGATAGACAATGGATCATCTATTGTTTGTTGCCCACCCAACATGAACCACATAGAAGACCCCAGATGAACCATATAGTAGACAGATACTATTCATTGCTGGCTCGATATGAGACCCATGGGCAATTCAAAACTCAAGATTGAATGATAAAGTAGCAAGTAATAATAACCGATGTATAACATAAGCAAACACGAAAGACTGCGACCTCTCTTCCGGAACTGTGTAGTCCTCAGGTTCATTTGCTCATTCGATGATGGTAATGCAGTTGGCATGGCTGCCGGCAACGGGGAAGATGATCTGAGGCGGCGAAAGGAAGTCTGCAGGGGGGATCTCTACTGCAGTGAACGCTTCTGTCGATGGTGCACCTCAGGTGGGGTGGATGACGGCACGGCAGGAGCAGGACATAACACACAGAGTTTTCTTTGACGCCTATCTGAAAATGAGGTAAATTTGTAAGGGCTCCTTAGAATTGGAGGATTCTATAAACGCAGGGACAGGAAAAACACAGGAATAGGATAGGAATGCACGTGCAAAACAGAGCATTTGGAAACATAGGATTTCAGTCAACCTAGGTGTTTGGCTCACATGAATTGGAAGAGCAGAGGAATGGAGAAACAAAGTGATGCGACGAGTGTACAACCTCTTTGGCATAGCCTTGTGGACCTTAGCATCATTGGGTTGGACGTGGAGGATGGTGATGATGTTGGTGTGACTGTTGGAGGCGGGGAAGAAGATCCGAGGCCTCTAGAAACGGCACCGAGGGTACTCCTCCGTTGTGATGGACGGTTCTGTCGTTGGAGCAGCTCCGCTAAGGTGTACGGCGACGAGGCTGAAGCATGACAAGACAGACAACGTTAATCTGAAGTGGGGCCCTAATATCATCTGCAATAGATGATGTAAAATACATCACCAAAAAGTGCTAGATGTAAAACGCATCAGCCGCGCCATGGCCGCTCTGACAGATGCTGTAAGTACTGTTCACTCTAAACTTAACTGAAGAAAATGAACTTCATAGTCGAAACTGAATTTTACTGTCGAAACTGATTGAACAAGTAAAAGAGCATTGCAATAGATGTTTAGGGCGTTCGAGCACTAGTAGCAGAGAAGCAGTGATCTAAATCAGCGGACGCTCGAGCAGGGAACACACTAGCAGAGAGCAAGTCATGTAGTAGCACCATGACGAGTGCTAAAGTAGCAACTCTCAGTAGCTGCCGGAGGTCGTGGCAAGCAGCAGAAGCAGCATAGCGAGAGCAAGAGCAGAGCAGCAGCGACGAACGAAAGCAGAGAAGCGGTGCAGCAGCGTGACCGACAGCAAGAATAGAGCCGCAGCGCGAGCGAGAGCCGGAGCAGCTACAGCTAGTGCCGTTGTGGAAGTCGCCGCCGAGGAAGCAACGACATGGGGGAGAGACGCGTGGATGATGTGGCCGGCGACGACGCCGTCGATGGAAGCACGCCATGTCTGCTTGGTATCGAGCACCGGCAGCCCCGTGAGATCGAACAAAAGATAAAATGCAGCGGTGAGTGCAGAACCTCCTTGGTGGCGCCAAGTTGGCCTCGGCTTCATCGGAGGAATTGGTGAGGGTGCTGCGGTTTCGGTGGGGCAGGTCAAGACGGTGCTGTGGGGATTGAGGTGGCGCGATAGACGAGGCAAACATCAGGGCAGCTCCTTGGAGATGGAGGACGGGGCAGCTGATCCGGCGGGACGACGAGATCGACAACGGATCCTCATCCGGTGCGGTGGATGAGGGACGGCGAGTTGTTCCGGTGGACGACATAGTCGGGGAAGAGTCTCCGGCTGGGCGGCGGTTGGGAGGCTGACGGAGGAGCGTGGGGTTTCGCGGGTTTTGGCGGCCTCGGTGTACGAATGCGGGGGGGGGCGAAGGGGAGGGGAGCCAAGCTTAGGGGCGCTTGTCCGAAATGTAGGGTAAGTTACCAGCGTACCTCCACGGTTTTGACACCGCGACGTGGAGCTTCATTTCGGTGAGGGTAGAAGGGGATTTCGATGTATGCAGGCTGCGGGAGCGATTTGGATGAGGAGGAGTTCTCGGCGTCAAATTTTAGGAAAACAAGGCGTGGCTGGGTTGAAGAAGCGGGAGTTTCAAAGCAGGTGAGACAAAAGATACTCGAGCTTGAAAATTTCGGGATAACAAGGTGTGGATTCCTTGTTCGGCAGAACAAACGTAACGTGTAAAAAACAATTCATACAAGACACAAGAGAGTCATGTCCCTTTACTATATTGCTATAGATGCCATTGAAAAACTACAAGAAAATGTAAAAAATCGGAGAACAAGATTACCTGCATAGTACCAAACCGATTCGCACTTCCCTCAACAACAACCAAAAACAAATCAATTCCCACCAAAGAAAGAGTAATGCCCCTTTTTATATGATTACAGATGCCATGATCTCGAATTTCAATTTTTGAATCCACGTTATGTTGAATTCGAATATATCGTTAGGTGACCTTGCGGTTTATAATTGATGTAGTCATACATTTTGATCTTCCATCATATATGAACATTTCACTCCACCATGTGAACATATATATTGTCATCTACCATATGGACTAAATTTGAATCAATTTTCCTTATTTGAATACGATCATTGTCAAGTTATACAATAATTTAAATATTATCTTGACAACAAAAAACATACATATAGCAGTAATCATATTTCACTATGAACTACATGTACCATACACTCTCCAGTTCAAATATTTGTATCCATTTTATGTTGAATTCAAATCATAGTACATTATTGGTCTAGGTAGAGAGATGTTTGGGATAATCTAAACCCTGTTTTCATACGTATAATTTTTGGCTGAATTGGGACAAGTTTTGGTATAAGCCTCTTGCAAAACCGGAGATTCTCTCAACAAGCCTCGTGGTTCCGAGAGGGAACGTGTCACCTTTGTGTGCGAAATTATATACGCTGCCTCCCCCTGATTTTATTTACAGAGGCAACATAGAACTATATGAGTGCCCTGTTAAATTTTGGAATTATTTTGGGTTCATTTGGCCTTTTTATATATTAATTGAGTTTCTGGACTTTTAATGTGCATAATCTAAATATGAATTGCATGCACAGGCTCCGATGCACCAAAGTGGGTTGAAATATCACACATGTGTCCTTGGTTGAATTTCTAGGTCCCATGGAAGAAATGAGAATGAAATTCAAACATCTGGGCGTCATGACTCGGCCGAGAACATCGAGAAAATTTCATTTTAAATTCCAGTAAATCAAGAACTCGCCTGGAACTCATGAAACTTGGCATGGTGTCATGTCATGGCACTAACATGTTGTGGTAAAAAATTGGGCCGATTTGGAAGCTCGTGGTTCTAAGAGGGAACGTGCCACCTTTGAGTGTGAAATGATATACGCTGCCCCCCCCCTTGAGTTTCTTAACAAAGGCAACATAGAACTACATTAGTGCCCTGTTAAATTTTGGAATTATTCCGGGTTCGTTTGTCATTTTTTATACATTAATTGAGTTTCTGGTCATTTAATGTGCATAAGTCAAATTTTAACTACAAGCACATGCTCTCGTGCACCAAAGTTGGTTGAAAAATCACATTTGTGTCCTCGGGTGAATTTCTAGGTCCCATGCAAGAAATGAGAATAAAATTAAACATCTGGGCATCGTGGCTCAGCCGAGAACATTGAGAAACTTGGTTTTAAAATTCTTGTAAATCCAAAACACGTCTGAAAATCATCAAACTTGGCATGGATGTCATGTCATGGTACTACCATGTTGTGGTAAAAAAATTGGCCGAATAGGAACAGATTTTGGTATAAGCTTCTTGCAAATCGAAGCTTCTCTCTAGAAGGCTCGTGGTTCTGAGAGGGAACGTGCCACCTTTGAGTGCGAAACGATATACATTGTCCCCCTTGAGTTTATTTACAAAGGCAACATAGAACTACATGAGTGCCCTGTTAAATTTTGGAATTATTCCGGCTTCGTTTGGCCTTATTTACACATTATTTGAGTTTTTGGTCATTTAATGTGCATAATTCAAATTTGAACTACAAGCACATACTCCCGTGCACCAAAGTTGGTTGAAAAATCACATTTGATTCCTCAGGTGAATTTCTACTCCCTCCCTCCATCTATATAGGTCCTAATGCGTTTTTTGACGCTAACTTTGACCAAACGTTAGAGCAATAATATATGACATGCAACTTACACAAAGCATACCTTCAAATTTGTAGAGCTTCCAATAATATAATTTTCATAGTATACATCTTATCTGCTATTAATCTTGTCAATAGTCAAAGCTGTCTTGAAAAACACATTAGGCCCTATATAGATGGAAGGAGGGAGTAGGTCCCATGCAAAAAATGAGAATAAAATTCAAACATCTGGGCATCGTGGCTCGGTCGAGAACATTGAGAAACTTGGTTTTAAAATCATGAAACTTGGCATGGTGTCATGTCATGGTAGTACCATGCCGTGGTAAAAAAATTGGCCGAATAGGAACAAATTTTGGTATAAGCTTCTTGCAAATCGGAGCTTGTCTCAAGAAGGCTCGTGGTTCTGGGAGGGAACGTGTCACCTTTGTGTGCATAATTCAAATTTGAAATACAAGCACATGTTACAGTGCACCAAAGTTGGTTGAAAGGTGCATTAAATCAACACATGCAAGTATCAAAAGGAGAGTCACGGCATGCATGCATGCGTTGTAATTAATGCATCGGTAAACGCAAATTATTGAAATATATTGAGTGTAGTGCTTTGATGTGTCGCGTCAACTCGTACATCAACGAGAAGTTTGATTATCCTCTCCCTCGTGGACTTAATCGCACATGCCTTTGGCTGTATGATGAGTTGGCCACACGCTGTCGGGCCGACCTGTAATACACATAAAGCCGAGGCGCCCCTCCTCGCCCATGGCGTGGTGGCTGGCAAGACTAGGAGAAGCTTTCACTACGCTCTCCCTCTCGCACGCTGTGGACATGCAGCAGTTCAATCTGTGTCGGATGGCGAAGCGTCATTGTAATACTCCTCCAAAGGCAGTAGTACTCCATCATTGTTCGACTTCAGAAGAGGCGAAGAGCCAAGCGCAGCCCGGACGCTCGTGTGGAAGTTTCATGTGTAGAGTAGTCTAGGATAGCGTGTATCGTGCCTGTAAGCTTAAAATCGTTGGGGTCGGCTCCATGCTATGTGGCCGTCTCGAAGTTTTTTTAAAAAAATAGTCTTCTGGCCCTACCTGACACCCTGGTGATTGTAGTTTGCATGCTCATCTGGTCAAGACAGGAATATATATTTTAAAATTTTTTTTTTGAAAAGGGGGGACTCCCCGGCCTCTGCATCAGAACGATGCATACAGCTACATATATTTTAATTTGTGGTGGGTTAATGTTAGAGGTTGCAGCAAATATATTGTACACTGCGGGTCTTTCAACCAAGTTTAGAGGCAAGCATGTGGGGCCAGTGCTATGATGTGTCGCATCAACTCGTACAACGAGGAGAAGCTTGATTTTACTACACGCCTTCTACCTCACCCATGCGTGCGGTTGCTCGCAAACGAGGACAGGCTTTTGCTTAGTACTAGTACTTCTACAACAAGCTATCCGTCCCGCTCACAGTGGACGGACATGCAGCAGTGGATTCAACACAGTAGAAGCAGTAGTAGTAACATCGTTGTTTGTCTTCTCAAAGAGGCGAAGAGCCAAGCGCAAACCGAACGTTGCAGTTGCGAACATTGGAGCACGCATATAGCCAGGCTCTTGCATGAGACAAAATTTCTATGTGAGCCCACTATTGTACTAGTACGTACAACTACTTGCTAGTATAGCCCTATAAACCAGAAAGGAGTATTTGCCCTTCTAGAGATTTCAGTAAGTGACTAGATTACACCGAGACGGAGTACATATGGAGCAAAATGAGTGAATCTGCACCGTAAATAAATACATACTAGTTCTATCATTTTCCTCTCCGAGGTGCACAATATTGAGTATACTGACTAGTCTCTTTTTGACACGCATTTACGTTTTTTACACAATACAGACGAAGCGCTCATATACACGCGCATACACTCACCGCTATGAACGCACACACGCACGACACTATCATCTTGAAATTTACGAAGTCACCATAGGCACCTCGTCGTCGACGGGTCCATAGGTGCTTGAATGCCAAGGAGGGAGAGCATAGCGGTTCCCGAGACATTGAACGGTCAATGATGCATCCTCAATTACATGCAGAGGGAATTAATTGGAGAAGCAGAATAGAGCCAACACGATGTGAATGCTACAGAGTTTAGACTCTCATATAATAAAGGCGCCCCACCACTCCAATCCATCTACTCCCAAGTCTCTGCGCAACACTGCTCACTCCAATCCAAGACCAAGTGACCAGAAGTCACAAACACCTACGGAGGCGATGGACGCGAGCGGCAGTCGGTTGTGCCAAATCATCCAAGGCACCGGCCCGCTGCCCCGCACCGTGCAGCGTTTCCAGACGGTGCTGGCGACCGTAGGCATCGTAGCCCTCGCCGACGCCGGCTTCGCCTCTCGCATGGATGACATGATGGTCAACTCCATCCGCAAGTTCACCGCCGTCAAGAAGCGTGCGGGCGACCTTGCCGTACTGCTCCAGCCCACGCGCCCAGGCTCCTCATTGCCTGCCACCCTCATCGGCCTTCATGGTGACGAACTCTTTCAAGCCCTGGTGGCCCTGCAGGTTCCGGTGGTCGCGACGAAGAATGTGCACCTCGAGGCCGCGCTCGTCGCGCAGCGCCTCGCCATGCAAGAAACCGTCGTCCTGCACATCCACGTCTATGAGGAAATCGTCTACATAGGCCACTACAATGCAAGCGAGGACAGAAAGACGTTGGCCTTCTTCCAGCAGCTAGAATCTTTGGACGCCATTGTTCAGAAGCACGTCGACCTGGCCACGAAAGCCGCTGCTACTTAGGCGCCGTTCGGTGGGCCAGCGCCCTGAGTCGAGGAGGTGGACGTCGTCGACGGATGCATCTCTTCTTGCCTCCTGTAACCAGCACTGCATCGCCTCGTGGCCTTAATGTTTTATTAGTATAGTACTCCCTCCGTTCCCAAATATAAGTCTTTCTAAATATTCCAGCAAGTGACTACTACATATAGAGCAAAATGAGTGAATCTACACTCTAAACTATGTCTACATACATCTGTATGTTGTATTCCATTTGAAATAGTATCTAAAAAGGCTTATATTTATGAGCGGAGGAGTATATGGCATTTTATTCGATCGTAACATTTTCACTTTGTGAGGTGGGGCCCAGATTGAGCAAACCCACCCGCCCACCAAGGCCGGCCGCGTTTAGAATTAGAAGAGAGAAGCGAGGAGGAGAGCTAGCTGTAGCACGGACGTTGTTGTCAGATGGGACTCGTGTTTATAGAATAGGAGTATTGAGCACTCGTGCCTCTTTTTTTTTAGGGAAAAGTTAGTCGTATGTCTAGTACCACTAGTTGGGTGCGTGCGACCTATGGCTGTCATCACTTTAGGTCTCCTTTTCGAACCGCGGCTACGCTTCACAGTACATATTATTTCATGCATTTATCCTCCTATATGTACTCCTAGGCTATTTCCACGTGCTCCCATTCACCGACATGTGGGACATAGAGCATCTGGGTCGTAGTGCATGCACGACTCGGAGCATATGCCGGGGTACTTTACATTTCAGACCTCATGAATTACATGCAAACCCCCCGCAGAAGAATAAATAAATGAATGAATTACTACATGAAACCGGATTATTTTCATGGAAATCGGAGCACGTTCGTTAAATTTTCGACATAACACGTTTATAAAAAATGACCGGACCGAAACCAGTCTAAGGGCCTCTTTGATTTTTCCCGCAAAAAAAGGGCCTATTTGTTTCGCAGGATACTGAAAACACAGGAATGGGGAAAGTATGATGGCGATGAACCGAGACGAGGAGAACTCTAACTCAGTTAGAGGTTAGAGTTAGATTCTAACCCTGAACTAACTCTAAACCAAAGAGGTGTATGGATGGCAGGGTTAGATTGACAATAAATGCTCTATCTCAATCATTTCACTACTTTGGACCCTATTTCTGCGGATTTGAGGGTGCTTGACACGTTTAGTTCCATGACTAAAAGTAGTGGGACTAAAACTTGCTAGCCTCACCCATGCTTGGATCCAAATACTAAAGAGACTAAAATCAAGTTAATGAGCATTTATTATCCTCCAAACCCTCCAATCCAGAACTCGCCTGTGTTAAAGGAGAGGAATTAAATGAGGAGAGAGATGACTAATCCACATTTTAATAGGGGTATCCCTGACTAAAAATTTTTAGTCTCAAGACTAGTTTTAGCCTGAAACTGCATTATATCGACTAGAGGGGGGTGAATAGGGGATTTTTATGAATTCTTCACTGATGAATTTGCCGGTGAGGAAATTCCTTAGCGAAGAACTACTTGCAGCGGAATAAGTACTCGAAGTAAGCATAACGAGAATCTTTGGCATAGTCATCATGATGAAATGAAGACAAGCATAGAGTATGAAAGCGTAATCACAGGATAACACAAGATGAAGACTAACGGATGAAGAAATTGAAGCGAGGAAATTGAGAAAGTCTTCAATCAAAGTCTTCAAACAGATATGATGAAGCACTTAACACGAGAATGAGGAAATGAAAGAGTTGAGGAAATGGAACCAGTAAGGTTGGTGAAGACAATGATTTGGTAGACCAGTTCAACATGGCCATATCGGTTATACGTCTGGTTGGGCGGTGAGTATTTAAACTCGAGGACACACAGTCCCGGACACCCAGTCCTGAGTGCGCAGCTCACGACACCAAGTCCTCACCGTATTCTCCTTGAACTAAGATCACACAGACCTCGTCCAATCACTCGTGGTAAGTCTTCAGGAGACTTCCAAACCTTCACAAACTCGGTCACTCGGTGATCCACAATTTCTCTTGGATGCTCTAGACCATGACGCCTAACCGTCTGGAAGAAGCACAATCTTCAAAGGTAACAAGCGTCGGCTCCACGCAGGATCAATCTCTTCAGTGATGCTCAATCACTTTGGGTTTGTAGGTGTTTGGGTTTGGGTTTTCCTCACTTGATGATTTTCACTCAAAGTCCTCGGAGGATGGGATGCTCTCAAATGACAAGTGTCGGTTTCTCTCGAGCAGCCAACCAGCTAGTGGTTGTAGGGGTGGCTATTTATAGCCTAGGAGCAGCCCAACATGATAAGACATAAATGCCCTCAATGATATGACCGTTAGGTAGATAAGATATTTTGGGACGGTTGGTAGCAAGACTGACAATGGTCGGAAATTTGAGGTTCAAATTCCTCAAGGCTATCATGTTCCTCATTGTGTAGGCAATCCGCACTGGCGAATTCCTAACTCCTCGATCAGAACAAATTCCTCAATGACGGAAGAACTTCGTCTCGCCTTTGAAGAAATTGACTGAAGCTGCGAGATTTCAATGGCTTCACTCAAGGGATTGGTAGGTGTAGGATTTTGAATTGAGCATCACATGGAAATTTTTCCTTAGTATTTCCTTGACCCCTTTAACGATGACGGTGTTTCCTATGACTCAAGAAAGAGAAAACGAAACTACGAAAACAAAAGTCTTCACGCTTCATGTTCCTCAAATGAATACCAAGTCTTCAAGGTCACACCAATTTCTTCGCTTTCAAAGTCTTCAGAAAGTCTTCAGAATACCAAAGTCTTCAGTTGAAGAACTTCATTTTTAGGGGTCGAATTTCACTGTAAATATCAAACTCCTCATAGACTTATAGACCTGTGTACACTCATAAACGCATTAGACCCTTAACATATAAGTCTTCAATACACCAAAATCACTAAGAGGCACTAGATGCACTTACAATCTCCCCCTTTTTGGTGATTCATGACAATATAGGTTAAGTTTTCAACGGGGATAAACATATGAAGTGTAAATACTGATATTGAGGAATTTGATTGCAAGATATAGAAGAACTCCCCCTGAAGATGTGCATTAGTGAGGAATTTGCTTTTGAGGCAATGCACACTTGAAGAGTTGAATCATGGAGATCTCCCCCTATATCTTGTAATTCATACACGCATTTGACATATAGTATGAAGAATTTGAAATGCATGATGAAATATGGTGACTGATGTAATCCAGCATGCGTGTATTAACATGTAACGAGGAATAAGCATGCAGAGGAACACATCAAAAGTATCAGAGCACCATCGGGTTTAAGATTACAACTCGATCCAATAAAGTTTCAGAAGAGCGAGAGTTGTAACTTAGCAGAAAAAAAACGCCCATATAATGGACCCGCTTGAAGACTAAAATTTCTCCCCCTTTGTCATCGAATGGCTAAAAGGATCGAAACTGAGGACTAACGCCCCTGAAGAATATCAAGTTGATGAAGGAGCGCTAGCGTTGTCTGGGTCGGTTGTTGAAGTAGGGCCTGCCGCAGTGTCGTCCAAGTCTTCATGTTCATCAGTGTCACACGATGAAGAATAGGAGCTGGCCACCAAGGAAGGAACCTTGACCTTCTTGTATTTCTTCGGAGGTGGTGCAGACCAGTCAAATTCTTCCTTGAGACCCATTTTCTAAAGATCTTCTTCGCTGTAGACATGAGACAGAACAGCCCAAGTATGAGTGAAGGTTTCATGGAGGTAGTACTGATTTTTCTTCACTGCGTTATGGGTTGAGGTCATGTTGTGAAGAATTGAACCAAACTAACGCTTGACCCATTTATGATTGCGATCAACCTTCTGATGAAGACTGAGGAGAAGCTCACGATCATTCATCACCCTGGGTGTTGTAGCTTGAGGATTTTGCTTGGCAGTGTTGGCGGCAGAGTCATGAGTGGCAGAGTCATCATTGGTGGAGTAGGATGCAGCCTTGCGAAATTGACCATCCAATGGACGAATGCGTTCATCTATAACAGCAGTTGCCTTGCCTTTGTCATCAGCTGAGGAAAATGTCCGTTTGAGGACTTCAATAGGAGGCAAGTAGCTGCAGTGATTCAGAGTATCAGCTTTGTAATTGAGTGAAGACCTTGTTCTGATGAATCTCATGATCCAAGGTGCATAAGGCTTCAGCTCAAAAGGTGACATAGCGACATTGGCCAGAGTCATCATGAAGAAATCATGGAAGTTGACGGGAACGCCATGAATGATATTGAAAAGCAGATTCTTCATGATGCCAACAACTTCTTCATCATTTGAGTCGTGGCCTTTGATAGGACTCAATGTCTTCGACAGAATGCGATAGACAGTCCGAGGCACATACAGTAATTCCTTGACGAGGAATTTGGTTCATGGGGCCTGCCCTGGCTTCAAAGGCTTCATCAGAACTTGCATGTAGTGATTTGTAAGCTCAGGTTCACTGCAGAGCAACGAGCACCTTCAAGGGGAGGACAGAGTGGTAGGGCACCAAGCAATTCAGTAGTTGGTGCCTTGTAGTGAGTGTTTTCAGACATCCAGTCCAGCACCCATGAGTTCACATCTTCAGAATTTCCTGTGATGTGTAGCATCGCAAAGAATTGAAGAATGAGTTCTTCATTCCAATCACATATGTCAGTGCAGAAATTTAACAGTCCAGCGTCGTGAAGAACACTAAGGACTGGCTCGAAGCCCGGCAGAGATTCCATGTCCACATGAGGAATGTGTGCATGATCGAACACTTTGTCTTTGTTGAACAGCACAGAGGAATAGAAATTGGCCTGGCTAGCCGTCCATAAACGCCTCTTCCTTATGCGAGCAGAATCATAGGGATTGTAATCTGTGAAGAACACATGCTCGCTGAAGAAAACTTCAGCCTTGAACTTTTGCTTCCTTGAGAATGGATCCTTTGGCTTTGGCAGTGGAGTGTCAGTGAGTTGCATCACGACCTCAGGAATCGCAATCTCAGGTTCTTCAGGCTGAGGAATTTCTGGTTCCTCTTCAGTTGCAGTCTGCGTTGTCATATAATCAGCAGCAGCAGGTTCTTCAGCACCAGTGGAAGGAATTTCTTCATGCACAGACAAGGTGGGGTGAGTTTCTTCAGAGCCCATTTGAACGGTTGGTGCAGGGGACTGAGGTATTTGTTGTAGTGGGGTGAAGAGTGGAGAATTGGGGTGCTGACTTTCCCAAAAGTCATCATTCATCACTGGTGTAGTACTCCCAATATCCACGTCTTCATCTTCCATTTCTTCAATGCCAGCCTCTTCAGCTGTGAACTGAGGCACTGGCGAGGAAACAACTGGTGTTGAAGGGATCGTATCCACTTCAATTTCTTCATCAATCTGCTCTAACGAAGCAGCAGAATGATTTTCTTCATCAGATCCGCTGGGGATCTCATATTCTTCACCAAAAGGAACAAGGTCCTTTGATGGCATGGTGGAGATCGGAACAGCATCAATGGGATTTTCAAGCGAGCTGGTCATAGGCTTCATTTTCTTGAGTGAAGAATCAAGCGGTGATGCTTTCCTTTTCTTCACAGCAGCTCGATCTGCAGCCTTGGTCTTCTTCACATCGATGCGAGATGGAAGGATAGGAGTTGGTGTAGGCTCGGGAGGAGCCGAGGAATCTGATTGATTTTCTTCATGGCAATCGATGCGGTTGCCTCGACTTCTTCATTTTCTTCAGCGCACCACTAGTGGATGCCCCGGCAATTTCTTCAATGGCTGGTATGGAGTCATCAGCCCTGGAACTAACATTTTCTTAAGCAGCCTGAATGTCATCAGCGGTGCTGGAGTGTTCTTCAGTAGGCTGAGCAGAAGCTTCAGCCTGAGGAATTTCCTGTTGCGTTGGAGCTGCAACATTGGTGAACTTCTCAGTCAGTTTAACAAACCTGACTTTGGCTCCTTGCCAATTAGCATAATAAGCATCGAAGTTATTGCTGAGGGCTTTGATTTCAGACTAGATTTTGATAAGCTCATCAGTTGTCATAGAGACAACGTTGGTCTTCAAAAACTTCTCTTTCCTGTACTGAGCCTTCTTGATCTGCCTGGCCTTATCAAATTTCCATTTTTCTTCAGAGATGAAATGGGTCAGCATGTGACTTTGGCCAAGAGTCAAATGGAAATCAGGCATAGGAGTGTCGTATCCTTGTGCGAGATCAATATAATCGAGGATCAACTTTGGATCCAATAGCGATGTAGGGCACAGCTTGTGCCTTTGGCTCTATGGCCCTTTCTTGTCATCTCGGTGATTTACGCAAGTTCATCATCATCGGCTTCATCGTTAGATGGCACTTGGAAGGCAACCTGTTTCTTCTTAGGACTTGGCGAGGACCTCATCGATCGTTGCCTTTGTCTTTGGAGAGTGGGGCTGATGAAGAATTTGGTGCAGGTGAGGAACTCATTTGAGACACAGAGGCAATAGAGATGCCTGCAGTCCTTTGGCACGTGGCCAGATGCACAGGTGCTAAGGACTTTGCCGGAGCAGCTGAGGACTCTGGAGGAGGAGCTGAGGATTTTGGAGGAGCAAGAGCAGCATGAGGAATTGGCCGTGAGGGCTTTGAAGATTCTGGTCGTGGGGGCATTGCTGAGGAACTTGGCCATGAGGGCACTGTTGGTGAAGCACTAGGCTTGTGCGCGGGCTTCTTTTCCATTGATTTCCTAGGATTGACAGAGGCCTCAGTGGCAGCAGCAGCAGCAGAGTCTTCATTGAATTTTCTCACTGCTTCTTTGGCTTGTCTAGCCAACTTGGCTTGGTGCTTGGCCCATTCTTCAGGAAAATCCTCACCATGCTTGATCTTTGGTGGGGTCGACTTCTTGGCAGTGCCAATGGAGCTCTTGGGCATGGAGGATTAAGTGCGAATTTCTTCATGTACTTTGGAGTTACATACCTGTACTCCCTCCATTCTCTTGCCCATCTCCTTTCAATCCTCTTGATGTGCACCTTGCGCTGATTTTTGTTCTCCTTACCAAACTTGGCCTCATCAGTGTGCAGTAGTCTTTGTAAATGTCCTCAGGGATCTCAAAAGCGGTCATGACCTCAGGCTTCTTTCCTCTTTTCTGCGGCTTCTTACCGTCTGCCATATTCTTCAGTTGAGGTAATTGAACAATTGAATTCTCTGAAAAAGTATGCAACTTTTCTTCAAGGAACGCTGCAAACGAGTTAAGTTGATGAGAACCTAGTGATTCAGCGGCGGACATGAGTACCTGTGAACAAAGTATAGTTGCGAGGAATTTGGAGAGGTCATATGCGTTCTCAGAAGGTTTTTCAAAAAGAACAAGTTTGAGGAATTTGACCAGATGAGTCTTGAAGAATTTCACTAAGCGTTCTTAGTCTTAGGTTCCAGAGTTGTACAGATCAGAAATCCGCACAGTTGAGGAATCTTGAAGAGAAATTGTTGCTTAGAGAAACGAATCAAGAACAGATGACATGTGAGGTGTTTAGTGTGTGAAGAATTTGAAGAATAAACACTTTTGAGGATTTTGTAGAAATCATCCGAATCAAATAGGGCAGTAAAAGTAACTTTTAATTAACCTGAACGAAGAACACGACGAACTGTGAGATGGAGAGGTGAAGTTCGTCAGAGCAGATCTTCCACGCCCTAACTCGGCGGAGGAAGATGGCTACTGGCCAGTGAGTGAAGATTTCCACGGTCAAGCGCGAGTACGACGGCGACGAGGTCGAGGCAGTGAAGCTCTTCCTCACCGGCGACGATGGAGTAGCGGCCGCGCTAGGGTTTGAGAAGCTCGAGCGGGAGAGAGAGGTCGAGCGGAGTAAAGGAAGTGAGGAAGGGGAGAGGGGGTATTTATAGCCACGGTGAAAAACTGTTCGCCCGAAGATTTTGGACGAACGTGCCCCTGACCCTTCTCATTCACATGACATGTGTCACCCACGCACTGAAAAGTGGAGATCATGTTAGATCGTGGGTGAATAGATAAGTCTATCGTGGAAAGCGGAACGGTTTGAGCGGCAAAGCCGAAAATTTGGATAAGATAAGTTAAAATTTCCGTTCGCAATTTCTTCAGCTGACAAGGACACAGTGAAGATTTTGAACGAGTTTCAAATAGAACGCACATGAAGAATTTTTGAATAGATTGGGTTGAGTATAGCATAGAGGGGGAAGGGTCCGATCACATTCACTTAGCAGAAAACGCAACTTGAAGAAATAGCCATAAGTGAATGTTGTAGAGGACATAAACCCATATATATATAGTCAATGAAGAAAAACGACGGAACCAGTGAAGATTTTGCAAAGTTGAAAAATTTGAAAAAAAACTGAAGAATTTCAAAACTGAGGAATTTCAAAAACTGAGGAAAAACTCAAATTGAAGATTTTCAACTTTGGTGGTGGCGTGACCCACCGTATAAGAATGATGATTTCAGACACCGCGTACAATTGTTGTAGGGTTCTGAGAATCAAATTCTTCATTAATTTCGTCACACTTAGAGTGTTGTTCTTTATTGATTGAAGAAAAATGTTTCTTCATGTGTTGCACATCTAAGTCATCAATTTTGCATAAGTGTTAGGATGAGTGTCCTATTCAAAGAACATTCAAAGACTCTAAGATATTTAGCTCACACCGCAACTTGCTAAATCTCTTCTCATCCAAGGGCTTTGTGAAGATATCGGCTAGCTATTCTTCAGTCTTCACATGCTCAATAGAAATGTCGCCCTTCAACACATGATCACGAAGAAAATGATGACGAATCTGAATGTGCTTTGTCTTCGAGTGCTGAACTGGGTTGTGAGCAATCTTGATGGCACTCTCATTGTCACAGTAGAGAGGCACATTCTTCACGTTGATGCCATAATCCTTGGGAGTTTGCTTCATCCACAGCAATTGAGCACAGCAAGAACCAGCCGCAATGTACTCAGCTTCCGCAGTAGACAGTGATACGCAGTTATGTTTCTTCGAGGACCAACAGACTAAAGATCGTCCAAGGAAATGACAAGTACTAGATGTTGACTTGCGGTCCACACGATCACCAGCATAGTCAGAGTCAGAATATCCAATGAGATCAAAAGCAGAGCCCTTGGGGTACCATAATCCTAGTGTTGGTGTGTGAGCTAGACATCGAAGAATATGCTTCACAGCCTTATGGTGTGATTCCTTCGGTGTAGCTTGAAATCGGGCACACATGCAAACACTAAGCATTATATCTGGCCTAGATGCACATAAGTACAATAAAGAACCAATCATGGAGCGGTATACCTTGTGATCAAAGTCAATACCATTTTCATCAGTGCATAGATGGCCATTTGTGGGCATAGGAATTTTGACGCATTTGCAATCTTGCATGCTGAATTTCCTCAGAACATCCTTGAGGTATTTCTCCTAAGATATGAATATGCCATTGCATTGTTGACAAATTTGAAGACCTAAGAAGAATTTCAACTCTCCCATCATAGACATTTTATATTCTTCACTCATAATATAGGCAAATTCATCACTATAACGTTGGTCAGTACAGCCAAAGATAATATCATCAACGTATATTTGGCACACAAATAATTCACCATCGTAAGATTTAGTAAAGAGAGTAGGGTCGAGTGAACCGGGTGTGAAGCCATTCTTCATGAGGAATTCCTTCAAAGTGTCATACCACGCCCGAGGGGCCTGCTTGAGGCCATAGAGGGCCTTGTTGAGTCTGAAGACTTTGTCAGGATTCTTTGGATCTTCAAAACCTGGGGGTTGAGCAACATATACTTCTTCCTCAAGCTTACCATTGAGGAATGCACTTTTCACATCCATTTGATATAAAGTGATATCATGATGGTTAGCATAAGCAAGTAATATGCGAATAGCCTCAAGTCTAGCAACAAGTGCAAAAGTTTCATCGAAATCAATTCCTTCAACCTGTGTGTAGCCTTGAGCTACAAGTCGTGCCTTATTCCTCACCACAAGGCCATTTTCATCTTGCTTGTTGCGGTAGATCCACTTTGCGCCAATGATATTATGCTTGCGAGGATCTGGACGTTTGACCAGTTCCCAGACGTTGTTGAGCTCGAACTGATGTAATTCTTCTTGCATGGCCTGAATCCACTCAAGCTCCAGAAATGCTTCATCTACCTTAGTGGGCTCTATGATAGAGACAAAAGCATAGTGCCCACAGAAGTTAGATAAATGTGAAGCTTTTGAGCATGTGAGAGGACCTGGTGCTTCAATGTCATCGATGATCTTTTCAACTTGCACTTCTTTTGCAACGCGAGGATGAGCTGGTTGTCTTCGAGGAATTTGATCAGCATTTTCTTCAGCGCCATTTTCTTCAACATTTTCTTCAGATGCATTAGTTCGACGTTCTTCACGTTCTGGACTGAATTCTTCAGCAGATTCTTCAGTAGGAATGACATCCTCAGTTGCCTTGAACTTGATAGAATCCTCAGGTGCTGGTTCATCTATCACAGAAGGTAGGTGCTCTCTTTGCGATCCATTAGTTTCATCGAACCGCACATCTACAGTTTCAACAATCTTGTGAAGAACATTGTTGAAGACTTTGTAGGTGTGCGAGTCCTTTCCGTAACCAAGCATAAAACCTTCATGTGCTTTCGGTGCAAATTTAGCGTTGTGATGAGGATATCTAATCCAACATTTAGCACCGAAGACTTTGAAATAACTCACATTCGGTTTCTTGTCAGTGAGGAGTTCATAGGCAGTCTTCTTGAAGAATTTGTGAAGATATACCATGTTGATGATGTGGCACGCAGTGTAAATTGCCTCAATCCAGAAGTGACGAGGTGTCTTGTACTCATCAAGCATAGTGCGAGCCATCTCAACAAGAGTTCTGTTCTTCCGCTCCACGACGCCATTTTGCTGAGGAGTATAAGGAGCAGATAACTCATGAGTAATACCAAGTTCATCAAGATAGTCATCAAGACCAGAATTCTTGAACTCAGTTCCATTGTCACTCCTGATGTGCTTGATCTTCACACCAAAGTTGGTTGAAGCCCTCGAGGAAAATCGTTTGAAGACTTCCTGCACTTCATGTTTGTAAGTAACAATGTGTACCCATGTGTAACGAGAGTAATCATCAACAATAACAAAGCCATATAGAGATGCATCATTAGTGAGTGATGAGTAATGATTAGGACCAAAGAGATCCATGTGAAGCAATTCGAATGGTCGAGTAGTGGTCATGATAGTCTTCGCTGGATGCTTGGCCTTGGTCATTTTTCCAGCTTCACATGCCCCGCATAAGTCATCCTTGAGGAATTTGACATTCTCAATGCCAATGACATGCTTCTTCTTCGCAAGCGTGTGCAAATTCCTCATGCCTGCGTGACCAAGTC
The DNA here is from genome assembly GCA_021605205.1 of Aegilops longissima. Taxonomy (NCBI): domain Eukaryota; kingdom Viridiplantae; phylum Streptophyta; class Magnoliopsida; order Poales; family Poaceae; genus Aegilops; species Aegilops longissima. The sequence continues at coordinate 456,071,781 of CM038677.1, forward strand.
GTCGATACCATAGCCAATCTTCTGAAGCTTTTGCAAGTAGGCACACGGCTGGTTGCGGTCCTGTAGAGAAATCAACAATATACAGTCTCCTCTCCTAAAGCCTTTGAAGACTTTGGAATTGTCAGCATCCATAACCACAACACAACGATACTTGCCAAATACAACAACCATATCAAGATCACAAAGCATTGAGACCGACATAAGGTTGTATCCTAAGGACTCAACAAGCATGACTTTGTCCATGTGTCGATCCTTTGTGATCGCAACCTTACCTAGACCCAATACCTGACTTTTGCCTTTGTCAGTGAAGATGATATGCTTCAGATGCGATGGTGATAAGGGAGCATCAATCAATAGATTCTTGTCACTAGTCATGTGATTTGTATATCCACTATCAAGGACCCACTCAGTGGCTTTGGGTTGATCATCCTGCAGATGAATTAGTGCAGCTTACAAACTCATATACTTCATCAGTGAAGAATATGATATCAAATTCATCAGATGAATTTCATCAAGCAGTAAAACAGATATAGCAGTATGAGGACGTGTGAAATGAAAGTTCATTTCTTCATGATTAGCCTGCGTCCTTTCAAGCATTTTTGTCAGGCCCCCAGCAAATTCTTCAAACGTTAAAGCACGTCTGGAGACCTCACCCTGCATAAGAGATTAGTTCTTTTTCTTCACCACCCACATCTGAAGGGGTGGCAAAGAATTCATCACTCTGCGAGCTCCATATGAGAATGGTGGCAAAGAAGCCAGACCATTTCGTTTCACATAAGAGGGGTTAGGGTAAGCATATGAATAAGCAGAAAAATTCTTCGAGGACTAATGAACATAATGGTTTGAGGAATAATGCACATATTCATAGCCATTAGCTCTACTCTGTGAAATAGAGTTGTTAGCATGATGATAATCATATGAGGACTTTGATCCTTTTGAGGAATTTGATCCACGTGAGGAATTTGGTCCGTATGAGGACTTGGATCCATATGAAGAATTTGGTCCATATGAAGAGTTTGATCTGGGGTTCCTATTCTTCACAGGTGGTGTCATGAGGACATTCACCTGAAGACTTTCAAGGCACCTTTTGGGAACCCAGATTTTCTTCATAGGGAACCGTTCTGCAGATTAGTGCCAACATATCTAGCAAATACTTCACCATTCTGATTTTTGAACAGTTTATAGTTGGAGTCAAATGACTCATCAAAAGAATGAGGAGATTCACATGTAAAGCCAGATAAGTTGGATGGATCAACTGGTGGTCCCTTTGCAGCAACCCATGAGGTTTTGGGGTACTGCTCAGGCTTCCAATATGTACCATCAACACTGATTTTCCTCTCAAAGGCAATACCCTCTTTCCTAGGGTTCCTGTTGAGGATCTGCTTTTTAAGCACATCACAAAGAGTCTGATGCCCTTTGAGGCTTTTGTACATGCCTGTCATGTACAATTCCTTCAGCCCTGCATCGTCAGTGATACTAGCAATGTCCTCAGATGATGAATTAGTGATAGCAGAGGCAGGTGAAGAGTTTGTAACAATTGAAGCATTTGAACATTCAGGTGAAGAATTAGCAGATTCACATTCAATGCATTTTAAGCATGGAGGAACAAATTCTTCCTGAGCAGCGCTGATTTGTTGAGCAAGTAATGAATCGTGCTCCTTCTGAAGATCTTCATAACTCACTCTTAGCTTCTCAAGATCTTGCTTTCTTTGAAGAAATTCATAAGAAAGCTTCTCATGATCAGATAAGAGAGTGTTATGATGACCTTGAAGGCTGTCAAACCTACACTGAAGTCTCTGAAGATTTTCAGTCAAGGCTTTAGTGCGATCCATTATTTCACCCAACATATCATCACTTTTGTCTAGCATGTTTTGAACCTTTTCAAAAGCCCTTTGTTGTTTCACAGCAATCTTAGCAAGTTTAGAGTAGCTGGGCTTGAGGTTTTCATCAGATTCATTCTCACTAGATTCAGAGGAGGTATATTTGAGTACCTTGGCACCCTTTGCCATGAAGAAATAGGTGGGAGCGTAGTCACCATTGTCTTCATCAGCCTTGTGGGTGAGGTCATTTTCTTCAGAGTTGAAGATAGACTTGCTAATGAATGCAGTAGCGAGAGACAGACTCACCACACTAGACTCGGACTCCTCAGATGCCTCCTCTTCCTCATGTTCCTCAGATTCGGCCTCAGAATCCATTTCCTTGCCAATGAATGCCCGAGCCTTCTTGGAGCTGCTCTTCTTGTGAGATGAAGACTTCAAGGATTTTGATGATGAAGATTTTGACAATTTCTTCTTCTTCTTAGCGTCATCAGAACTGTAATCCTTGTATTTCTTCTTCTTTAATTCCTTTTCCCACTAAGGACAATCTTGAATATAGTGACCAGGTTTCTTGCATTTGTGGCATAGCCTCCTCTTATAGTCACTGGATGAGGAATCATTGCTCCTTAAGGATTTTCCAAAGCGACCACGTCTTGAGAACTTCTGGAACTTCTTCATGAGCAGTGCTAGCTCCTGGCTCAATTCTTCAGGATCACCAAGGCTGCTACCAGAATCTTCACATTCAGATTCAGACACTGCCTTGGCCTTTAGGGCACGTGATCTGCCATAGCTCGAACCATAGAGATCTCTCTTTTCAGCAAGCTGGAATTCATGAGTATTTAGCCTCTCGAGGATATCAGCGGGATCAAGTGACTTGTAATCAGCACGTTCTTGTATCATCAATGCCATAGTATCAAATGAGGAATCAAGCGATCTCAACAATTTCTTCACCACCTCATGGTCGGTGATGTCAGTGGCACCAAGCGCTTGAAGCTCATTTGAGATGTCAGTGAGGCGATCGAAGGTTTGTTGAACATTTTCATTGTCGAGTCTTTTGAAGCGGTTGAAGAGATTGCGAAGAACATCAACTCGAGAGTCACGCTGAGTTGAGACTCCTTCATTCACTTTGGACAGCCTATCCCAGATAAGCTTAGCAGTTTCCAAAGAACTCACTCTTCCATACTGTCCTTTGCTCAGATGGCCACATATGATATTCTTCGCTTGAGAATCAAGTTGCTTGAATCTCTTCACATCGGTAGCGTTCAGTGAGGGTGAGATAGAGGGAACACCATTTTCCACAACATACCAGAGATCGTTATCAATTGCCTCAAGATGCTTTCGCATCTTATTCTTCCAGTAGGGGTAGTCTGTCCCATCGAAGGTAGGACAGCCAGCAGAGACCTTGATCATACCTGTGGTCGACATAACTAAAACTCCAGGCGGTTAAACCAAAATCACACAGAACAAGGGAGTACCTTGCTCTGATACCAATTGAAAGTGCGTTATATCGACTAGAGGGGGGTGAATAGGCGATTTTTATGAATTCTTCACTGAGGAATTTGCTGGTGAGGAAATTCCTTAGCGAAGAACTACTTGCAACGGAATAAGTACTCAGAAGTAATCATAACAGAATGTTGGCATAGTCATCATGATGAAATGAAGACAAGCACAGAGTACAGAAAGTGTAATCACAGGATAACACAAGATGAAGACTAACAGACTGAACAAATTGAACTAAGGAAATTGAGAAAGTCTTCAGTCAAAGTCTTCAAACACAGATATGATGAAGCACTTAACACAGTAATGAGAAAATGAAAGAGTTGAGGAAATGGAACAAGTAAGGTTGGTGAAGATAATGATTTGGTAGACCAGTTCCAACTGCTGTCTCAGTTGTACGTCTGGTTGGAGCGGCTGAGTATTTAAACTCGAGGACACACAGTCCTGAGCACGCAGCTCAGGACACCAAGTCCTCACTGTATTCTCCTTGAACTAAGGTCACACAGAACTCATCCAATCACTCGTGGTGAGTCTTCAGGCGATTTCCAAACCTTCACAAACTTGGTCACTTGGCGATCCACAATTTCTCTTGGATGCTCTAGACCATGACGCCTAACCGTCTGGAAGAAGCACAGTCTTCAAAGGTAACAAGCGTCGGATCCACGCAGGATCAATCTCTTCAGTGATGCTCAATCTCCTCACTTGATGATTTTCACTCAAAGTCCTTGGAGGATGGGATGCTCTCAAATGACAAGTGTTAGTTTCTCTCGGAGCAGCCAACCAGCTAGTGGTTGTAGGGGGCGGCTATTTATAGCCTAGGGAGCAGCCCGACATGATAAGACATAAATGCCCTTCAATGATATGATCGTTAGGTAGATAGGATATTTTGGGACAGCTGGCGCGCAGCACAGCAACGGTCGGAAATTTGAGGTTCAAATTCCTCAGGGCTGTCATGTTCCTCAATGTGTAGGCAATCCGCACTGGCGAATTCCTAACTCCTCAGTCAGAACAAATTCCTCAGCGACCAGAAGAACTTCGTCTGTGTCACTAAAGAAATTCACTGAACTGTATGAGATTTCCAATGGCTTCACTCGAAGGGATTGGTAGGTGTAGGATTTTGAGTTGAGCATCACATGGAAATATTTCCTTAGTATTTCCTCGACCCCCTTTAACAGTACGGTGTTTCCTATGACTCAAGAAAGAGAAAACGAAACTACGAAAACAAAAGTCTTCACGCTTCATGTTCCTCAAATGAATACCAAGTCTTCAAGGTCACACCAATTTCTTCACTTTCAAAGTCTTCAGAATACCAAAGTCTTCAGTTGAAGAACTTCATTTTTAGGGGTCGACTTTCACTGTAAATATCAAACTCCTCATAGACTTATAGACCTGTGTACACTCATAAACGCATTAGACCCTTAACCTATAAGTCTTCAATACACCAAAATCACTAAGGGGCACTAGATGCACTTACATAGCCCCTCTTTAGTCAGGGGTGCTTGGAACTTTAGCCTCTTAAAGAGACTATTTTTAGTCAGACTAAAATAAGTCCCTTGGATCCAAGCGCCCTCTTGGTGTGGCCGGCTCTTCCGTGGCCTCCTCCTTCTCACAATTGACATAAACGAACCATCTATACAAATCAAGCATGCAAAACATGATAATTTTTACTTTGTCCATACAAATGAGATATCCCACTTCATGCTTTGTCCATACAAGTCGTCAATCAAGCTTCACAAAATAAAAAAACACTTCATGAAACAAAGAATGAGCTAACTCATCATGGAAGTCATTCACGATAGGGAGGGAGCCCGGAGCCACTCATGCACCGAGGGAGGAGCTCGCCATCGTCGCTCTGGAGGAAGGCTTTGTAGAGCCCAAGCCCCGGGAACCCCTCCGACGCCAGCCCTTGCGAGTTGAGGTCGACACCGGCAAGGGTAGCAGGGCCCCTTGCCGCCAACTGGGAACTTAATCTTTGGGCCTCTAGAAATAATGCAAGCATGTAACTAAAATACCTAGAAAGGTGAACTGAATCTTTGGGCCTCTAGAAATAATGCAAGCCTAAAATTGAAATACCTAGAAAGGTGAACTGAATCTTTGGGCCTCTAGAAATAATGCAAGCCTGAAAGTGAAATACCTAGAAAGGTGAAATAAATCTTTGGGCCTCTAGAAATAATGCAAGCCTGAAACTAAAATACCTAGAAAGGTGAACTGAATCTTTGGGCCTCTAGAAATAATGCAAGCCTGAAATTGAAATACCTAGAAAGGTGAACTAAATCTTTGGGCCTCTAGAAATAATGCAAGCCTGAAATTGAAATACCTAGAAAGGTGACATGAATCTTTGGGCCTCTAGAAAGATTTGTTACCTCCTCAAGCAGCATCAAACAATTCCATGCGTGCACCACAAATCTATACCAAGTTTGATCAGGATCTACTTTTCCAAATCAGAATTAGCGCTAGAGCAAGCAAGATCAATGATATGGTCGTGAGACAGAGAAGGAACAAACAAACTCACCCCTCTCACGACCTCCCTGGTAGATGCGCCGCCGCCGCGCACGACAGAGGGAGAAAAACGACTGGTGAAGGGGGAGCGGGGCGACCTTCAAAGGCCGGAGGGAGAGGGCGGCCGGAGTAGGGCGGCAGAGGCCGGAAGGAGAGGGCAGCCGGAGGAGAGAGAGGGCAAGCGGCCCTATGGGGAACAGAGAGGAGTTGTGCGAGAGGGGGGGAGCGATCTGGTGCAGGCAGGGGAGATTTTTTTAGTTCTCTTTTAGTGGGCCCGAGGATAACTAACCCAATTAGAACCTCTCCACCGGGCTAGTTTTTTTAGCTGGGTTAGAGCAAACTAGCTCAAACTAACCCCTCTTGTTTCGATAATTTGAGGCTATTTCAACCCAAACGAGCTCTAACTCAGGGATCCAAACAAAGAGGAGTGTTAATGTACATGCTACAGTGTGGACCGTAGCACATTGTTTTTATGGCCATATCACCACATTGTTTTCTACTGCTGGTTCACTGGGCTACCGTGGTTCGCACTGCTGGTTCACTGGGCTGCCATGGTTCGCACTCCTCCGACTGAGTAGTACTCCTCCGTTCCTAAATATAAGTCTTCAGAGATATTTCACTTGTGGACCACATACGGATGTATATAGATGCATTTTATGTGTAGATTCACTCATTTTTCTCCGTATGTGGTCCATAGTGAAATCTCTCCAAAGACTTATATTTAGGAACGGAGGGAGTAGTATAGTACTAGTATATACCGCATCATTCTTTGCTCCTTCTTATTACTCCGACATGTGGGAGAGCCAGCATCCGGGTCGACGTGGCATGCACTAGATTAGAGCACGGAACGGAAGGGGGGCATCACCCCGATCTTAGCACCAGTAATTCATGACTATAGTGAGTGGTCATATCACAAGTCTTTCCAGCAGTAACGCGCCGTCAAATCGCACAGCCCCACTCACTCACCCTCCTCACCTCTCTGTCAAACCGCCAACCCGAAAACTGCCGCACGTACTGCCCGGGAAAAGCCCCGCCCTCAACTTTTAAATACGCGAAAATAGTTCGAGCTTGTTCGTTCTATATAAATACAGTACTTACTGTATGTTTATTCACCCGTGGGGTTGTTCAATGAATGGAGGGGCAGGGAGCACAAGTGAACAATACTGTAGTACTATATATGGACGCACAAGTGAACAATACTGTAAGTAGGAGTCGTACAGTAGTCACCTTAAATAGACAGTTTCTTTTCTTTAATGCCACGTACACAAATTGAAACGCTTGTTGTGGAGAGAAAAAGATAATCACTCCACTATATATGGACGCAGGGGCCTAAGCGCTTGCTTTACTAGGGTTGCTCTCTTCATTCTCTCATCCTCTCCAGATATAAACAAGACAGCGGTAGCGATAATTTCTCTCTGTTCACCGCTGGTCACAGATCCGGCAGGATCCCTTCGGCCGGTGTGTGTAGAGGGCTAAAAGGTGCATCGTTCACGTGGTCATTGCCGCCGAGGGAGGAAACCCACAGCTGCCTGAGGGGCCTGATCCTCTGCCCGTGCCGTTCTCTCCGACACAGCGCCGGCTCGGGAGGTCCTCCGACCCTTCTTCCTCCCTGTCGTATTGTCCGCAGATCCGACCTGCCGCCGCCGACATCCCGACGACCCTCAGGTATAAGTTCTTCGAAAGTAGCCTTGCTCTACTGCCCCAGCTCCCCACGTGTCTGCATGTGCATCTTTTTCTACTCCCATCAGCTCTTCCAAATCCACCTAAATTTTTAGTATTATTAGAGGTAAAGCTACTTCATGCATTCGAATCTAGGGCTTTGTTCAAACAACGAAGAAAGGGGGAAAGTTGTAGCATGAATCTAGGACTTGATTCAAAGAGAAAATAATATGGTGATAGTAGTAGAGACCGGATACCCAACCGGTGTCTTGGTTGAAAAGGGAAATAATGGGAAAACGCAGTACAAACTGGATAAGGAACATATCTATTATTGGTTGAAAAAAGGATAGAAAGTGGCGGCTGGTGGACAAGTCAACAGAGTATGTCCAGGATTAGATTTGCTGCCATCACATAGTAAAAGGTCTCTATGATTAGATTTGCTGCCCTCGCATAGTAAAAGGTCTCAGGATTAGATTTGCTGCCCTCACATAGTAAAAGGTCTCAGGATTAGATTTGCTGCCCTCACATAGTAAAAGGTCTCCAGGATTAGATTTGCTGCCCTCATATAGTAAAAGGTCTCCAGGATTAGATTTGCTGCCCTCACATAGTAAAAGGTCTCCAGGATTAGATTTATTGCCCTCACATAGTACAAGGTCTCCAGGATTAGGTTTGCTGCCCTCACATAGCATGAACAAACTCGGCGTCACCACTTTATGCCTCCTTGTAGGTACATTGTGCTGATGCGTCCACTATCGCATGTCCTTATACCAACCTTTTGCTGTTGTTAATGTAAGGGCGCATGTAAAATGAAGCGATCACACTGTTACCTTAGGGACATGTCTAACCAGTGTTATGGTTAATCTAATGCCTCCAGTGATAAGATGCATTTAAACTGTGTTACAAATGGCACTCCTACTGTTTTCCCTGGTATGATAAGTAAGTTGCTCCTTTACGCTGCTGAGTGTCCTGGTGTCCCCGCGGTCCCATGCCCTTAAACCAACTCTTTAGCTGTAGTTGATTTACTGTGTCCGGTAAACAAGCAATGCCACCATTAAAGTAATCCCATATTTGAGGAGTCTCATTGTTGATCGTAATGCTTCTGGTAACATGAAGCATTGCTGACGTTTTAAAATTTCTACTGTCCTTGCGTGATTGCCATGAACATAATTAAGATGCTTCTTTTCATTTTGTATAAGTTTCCTATATTCTTATTGACCAGCAACTGTTTACTTTCTATCTTTTTGTGTAGATAGGGATATCCATTTCACCTTGTTGCTATTGTGACCTTTTGGTGAACTGCACAAAACACTTTTTTTGGAATGGGTGTCTTGTGCAGTTCAACTAAAATGTCACGTGGGCAACATCTCTCAATTTTGGTGGAACTGCACAAAATGGTGATTGGAGTTTCCAAAATCTCCGTCAAGTTCTGCTGGTAATCTCGTGCAACATTTTATTATCCTTTGCAAGATGGAGCCGTCACTGTCACCACAACGGCACTTTATTTTAGTGGAACTGCACAAAAGGATAAGAAGATTATAGTTGCACCTTACATGAGCCGGACAGCCAACCTTAATCTTCCTCAATTTTAGTGCAACTACTAAAGAAGAACATGCCAGCTCACAAGAGCAAGTACTTATTGCTAGCTGAATGATGCAATCTTTGCTTCATTTCAGGTGAACAGCAGAAAAAGGCGCATGACTTGAATCATGGAACTCCAGGCAGACCTCATCCAAGTAGAGCTGGAGGTTGAGTTCAAGGAGGCCGCTATTATAGAGAAATCATGCTCTCATGTCTCCTTGTTTGTGTTGTGCAAACATGTTATGAAAATAGGAATACTCAACTACAGATGTTGTGACGGTCAAGAGCATTCGCCAAGTTCTTCGATTGTATGACATGGCTAGCCAAGATGGATTTAATCCCGATATTCACTTTATCAAAAGGCTCTAATGGGTTGGTTCTGAATCTTGCAAGCTGGGAATCAGTGAGATGTGTAGGCATCTTTGTTGTACTTATTATTTGAATCTTATTTGTTGGTTCTGAATCTTGCAAGCTGGGAATCAATGAGATGTGTAGGCATCTTTGTTGTACTTATTATTTGGATCTTATTTGTTGGTTATGAATCTTGCAAGCTGGGAATCAATGAGATGTGTAGGCATCTTTGTTGTACTTATTATTTGGATCTTATTTGTTGGTTCTGAATCTTGCAAGCTAGGAAACACGGCATGATGATGTAGAGGACAACAACCATAACAAACAGTTCAAACTTGGTAGTATTATCTTTGTGAAAGTGCGACAAATGTGTTGATCGTGTGCGTCCTGAGAATAATAATTCTAATTGTTGTGCATGTTGATCCTGTTGCACTGATAGAACGAGCGAATGCATTTCTTGTATTAAGTATAAATTTCTATTAAAGCTAATTAAATTTAAGTAAAGTGACCACTAACTCCTGTTATTACAAGACCAATCTGACTCCGCCGTGAACCGACGTGTGGCGAGGGTGCATCTTCTGCCGGTGTGCAGCGGACGAGGAGGGTAGTGCTTGTTGTCGCTCAGTACACACTCAGCTTACTATTGAATCCAGTTCCCCAAGAGCTGAAAACGAATCGATGCCGCCGCCACACACTCGCTCACTCGAAGAGACTCCAATGGCGATCCGAGGGGTGAGCTGCTGGATATGGACTTCAGCAAGGAGTTCCACTTTGAGTTCGCTGCTCATTCCTATGGCTGCACCAAGTTGAATGTGATGTACACCAAAGATACGGACTCGGTGAAGCTCGCCCGCCTCGGCCCTATGGCTGCACCAGGTTCGAGCATTCACCCATTTCATCGGCGGCGCCGATCGCACCTCGCCACGGTGGAGAGAAGGAAGAACGCGATGATTCGCCATCTCGTGCAACAAGCTTGTCGACATCCGTAGCAATACAAGATCATCAAGAACGGCAGGAGAAGGACTCCGTGGTTGACCTCGCCGAGACCATCATCGACCCCTGATACGCCAACATGAAAGAAGACAACCTGAACATGTGGGAGGTACCTCTGAATCTAGCCTACATAACCTACGCGGCCAAGGACGATACGCATGCTACGACATGTACAGCAGATCTTGGACATGAGGGCGGTTCGCTTCCCATAACCGACGAGTACACGGACAGCCGCAGCGCCATGATCAAGCGTGCGTGAAGGTCTAGATGTTGTACTTTATCTGCTTATAAGCACCTTTATCATCCGAGTGTTTCATGCATTAGCCTATGTGTCGTAATTATCTGTTTTTTCTGAAATATTTCTTTTAAGAACCCATTAACCTGATTGCTTTTTTTAGTGGCTATTTGCTTATGTATGTAAACTAGTTCACTTGTCCGTAAAAAACTAGTTCACTCGGCTGTCGTGCTTTGAATCTCCTTCCTCCCAACATATTCCCCTCCTCAGGTGGACCCAGCAGGTCTTTGAATTTTCTCCCACTTTCTTTTTCGATGTAAACTGAGTTTTCTCCCAGTATTTTCCCCTAGAACCAACTCAACTGTCCCACGTCTAGCCTAAAAAATAATAATACCCCACGTACTATTAACTCATCAAATTAAAATGATATTTTATTTCGTAAGTTGAAAGTTCTTACAAAATAATAATAATAATTGTTTATATATAACTTGGCAAGTTAACTCCTAGTGATTGCGTACATAAGCTTGCAAAGATTTTACTGACGTGCAATCATGTGTTTATGTTTTTATAACATTTCTCCGTCTAGCCCAACATGATATTTTCACCCAGCCCAGCAAGTCCGTGGATTTCGAGAAAAATGCAAATGGGATTTAAACGGGCTGCATAGATGCTACATCATTGTTTCACCCAGCCCACCAAATGGACTAAAAAACAAATGGATTGGCTGACATGTGTGCCAGTAGGTCGAAGCCTAAGAAGGTGTTGGATTTACATCCAACGGCCGGCATTCTTCTTCAATCTCTCGTCTTCTTCCCCCAGCGCTACCGGAACCGCCTGCTCCAGCCTTCGGCATCCAGCGGCGTTGTTTTGCGCTCCTCAGTGAAACGCTACCCCGCTGACGGCCAGGCCATCCCTCCACTCCACACCTCCTGTTATTCTCTGCCGAGTGTAGGCCCACCCCGCACCCGAACCAGTCAAGTTTCCCACTCCTATCCATCTGCGATTCCACTGCCGCGTCTTCCCCATCTCCGGGTCATTCCAGTCTGGGGCCTCGCCGTCGTCCACCGTCTCGGTGCGCTCGGCGCGGCGTGGTCAACATACGAGAGTCATCGGAAGAGGACTGTATGTGGAGAGCCTGACAGCTGGGACCCACGAGGTCCATGGTCGCACGCAAGGAAAGTTCCTCCTTATTACGCACTGTACGTGCTATGTACGTGGGAAGGGCTTCTGTATTTCACGAAAAAAGTTCCCCCCGCTGACAGGTCAGACCCACCAACTATATCTTTACACGCAAGGAAGTGCCTCCTAATTACGCACCAAAAAATGAATACCCCCTGCTACCTGGGACCCACCATAGTGGGTGGCTGACTTGTGGGCCTACTAAGTTGACGAGGACGGAGGGCTTTGTCAACTTAGTCAATATGAACGATTCTAGCTCTAGTGACCGTACGATGTCCATCCAACGGCCATAGTGCTTCTTCAACCTCTGGTCTTCTTGCTCCAGCCGCCCAAAGCAGCGCCAGTCATGCCGCGTGCTCCTGCCTCTCTGGCCGGCTATGATGCTGCGGAGGCCTCACCGCACCCTACTACTCCCACCGCTGGCCCAGGGTATCCCTCTACTCACCCACACCCCCTGTTATTCTGCGGCGACGACAGCCTCACGCCGCAACCGAACCAGTGAACCCTCGTACTCCTCTTCGCATGCGCATCCACTGCCGTGTCTTCCCCGGCTCTGCGTCGTCCCCTTCCTAGGCCTCGCCGTCGTCCACCGCCTTGGTGCTCTTGGCGCAGCATGGTCAATGTGGTCAACGACCGACTTCCATTGGAAGAGTATTGTACGTGGAGAGGCTGACAGCTGGGTCCATGGCCACAGCCCAGTTTTTTGTGATTTGCCAAGTAAGTCGCTTTGTCAGGCCTGTTGGGCTGCAAATCTTTCAAGACAAGGAGAGCTTCATCCGGCTGGTCGAGAAAATGGCCTATCAGTAATGAGAAATGGGTTGTACATTTTTAAAACACATCAAACCAGCAATTAGTTTCAAATATCTTTTTTTCATTTCGAGATTTTAAATTACATTAATTCTTATGCGTGGAGAATTTGTTGGATTTTATATTGATATACATTTATTTTTAAAATCAGTTTGAATGTGAGTCGAAATTTCTGGATTAAAAACAGTTCGGACCGCACCGAAATATGCAAAATTTCGTATAATTTTTTAACCGTGGCCACAATATGGGTTGTAATGCTAACAAAAAGAATATGGGCTCCAAAAAAACCTTAAGAATTGGCAAATGGGTTGTAAATTATTAGAAATAATGGCAGATGGGTTGTATGCTGTTTTCCACATATTTGAGGCTTTCCTAAAAAAAGGTTGACGCACAAGCAGTGACTGTTGGATGTCCATCGAACGGCCGTCGTGGTTCTTCAATCTCTGCTCTTCCTACTCCAGCCGCTTAAACAAGCGACGGCGGGACTGCTGCTTCCTCTCCTCCTCGCGGTCGGGCTGTCTGTTGCCAGCAGCCTCACCGCCCCATCGTACTCCCATCGCTGGCCTAGCCATCCCTCTACTCACCCACACTCATCATTGTTATTCTCTTGCGACGACAGACGAACCAAGTAAACCTCGTGACAGTCGATCCCCTCCGCGTGGGAAACAAGCTGCCGAGTCTTCCCGCCTCCGTGTCATTCCCTTCCTAGGCCTCGTCGCCGTCCACCGCCCTGGTGCTCTCGGCGCTGCCTGGTCAACGTGGTCAACGATCGACATGCATCTGAAGCGGATGCGTGGAGAGGCCGTCAGTGGGTCCACGGCCAACACAAGGAAATGCCTCCTTATTACGCGCAAAATAATGATTCCTCCACCTAACATCAGGGACCCACCAAAAGGGCCTCTGTATTTCATGAAAAAAACATTACCGCCACGACAGCTCGGACCCACCAGCTATATCTTCGCATGCAAGGAAGTGCCTCCTTATTACGCACAAAACAATGAATACTCCCCGTTAGCTAGGACCCAAGATAGTGGTAGGCTGACTTAGGGCCTACTAAGTTGACGGGACGGAGGGCTTTGTCAACTTAGTCAATATGCACGATTCTAGCTCCAAAGGACCGACGATGTCCATCCAACGGCCGTAGTGCTTCTTCAACCTCTGGTCTTCTTGCTCCAGCCGCCCAAACCAGCGCCGGTCGTGCCTCGTGCTCCTGCCTCCCATGGTCGGCTGCGATGCGGCGGAGGCCTCACCGCCCCCTACTACTCCCACCCATGGCCAGGCCATCCCTCTACTCACCCACACCCCTGTTATTCTGCGGCGATGGCAGCCTCACACCGCAGCGAACCAGTGACCCCTCGTACTCCTCTACGCGTGGGCATCCACTGCCGCGTCTTCCTCGGCTTCGCGTCGTCCCCTTCCTAGGCCTCGCCGCCGTCCACCGCCTAGGTGCTCTTGGCGCGGCGTGGTCAACGTGGTCAAGGAACGGCTTCCATCGGACGTGGATATGACGTGGAGAGGCTGACAGCTGGGTCCATGGCCGCAACAAGGAAGTGCCTCCTTATTACGTGCAAAATAATTATTCCTCCACCTGACAGCAGGGACCCACCAGACGGGCCACCGTATTTCGTGAAAAAAATGTTTGCCCCTGACTGCTGGGACCCACTAGCTACATCTTCGCACGCAAGGAAGTGCGTCCAGGCAAAAAAAAAAGATTCGCCCCCCTGACTGCTGGGACCCACCATCTACATCTTCGCAGGCAAGGAAGTGCCTGACAGTCGGGACCCACCTGGTCGAAGCGTACGTAGCGTTGTCATTCTGGCGCGAACGTGTACGTACATATATACTGGTGGATGTAGAGGCGCGCACGTGTCGTAGTATAGGCACGTACGTGTCGTAGTAGATGCGCGCACGTAGCATGTACACGTACGTACAGCAGCCAGGTTGCAAGAAAGAAAATATGGCCACGTATGTGTACATACGGGCGGGGTCTCAAACGCCTACTCGCGCATACGTATGGCCAGGACTCGTGTACATGGCTGGGTCGGAATGGAGAAACAACGTCGTCGTCGTGTTCATGGGGAGGCAACGGAATGCTCGTGTTCATGGGGAGGCAACGGAATGCGTCGTGTGCATCGGGAGGCAACGAAACGCGTGGGAGCCAACCGGCTGGGTCGGAACGGAATGCATGGCCGTGTTCATTGGGAGGGCTTGGACGGAACATGCGATGGAAACGAGGCCTGGCGTACCGCACAACGGAGGAAACAGACCTCCTACATTCGGAACGGGGTCCTGTTGATCGGGAGGGGTGTGGCGTACCGCAAAACGGAGGAAACGGACCTCCTACGGTCGAAACGGGGGCCTGTTGATCGGGAGGGGTGTGGCGTACCGCAAAACGGACGAAACATACCTCCTACGGTCGAAACGGGGTCCTGTTGATCGGGAGGGGTGTGGCGTACCGCAAAACGGATGAAACGGACCTCCTACGGTCGAAACGGGGGTCTTGTTCATCGGGAGGGGTGTGGTGTACCGCAAAACGGGACTCCACGGGATACTGTTCATCTCCACCGTCGACCTCCTCCAGCCTCCACAGGCTACCGTCGACCTCCTCCAGCCTCCATGGGCTCCTGCTCATCTAGGCTCCACCGCCGCTTACTCCACCGGTTATCGCTCAACCACCCTCCACGGGCACCCCTCCACCGCTCATCGCTCATCTAGCCCTCCACACCACGGGTCCTGTTCAACCACCCATCCACGGGCACCCCTCCATCGCTCTCGCTCATCCAGCCCTCCACCACACCACGGGTCCTGTTCATCCAGAGGCAACGCCACAGCCATCGCTCATCCAACCCCCCGCAACGCCACTGCTCATCCCGAGGCAGCATCGATCGGCTTCAGATTAGCAGCAGATGGCGGCGAATCGCCGATCGGGTTCATTAACAGCCATCGATCGATTGCTCGGTTTAGTAACGATAGCTCGCAGCGGTGCATTCGCCGGGTTGATTAGAGCCCAACGCCGCCGGGTTGATTAGAGCTAACGCCGCACACACGCTGCGTGTACGTAAGAGAGAAACGCGATCGCCGCCCCGACCTCCTACCGTAACCGGGAACTCCCCGATATTTTCCTCGCCCTCGCTTCTACCACGGTTTTTTCCGTCATGGACGGAGCAAAGAATGTCATGCAGCTGCATCTCCGGCCCGCCCAGGACGAAAAGCCCATTTTCTATCATGATTTTTGGTCATAGAAGTAGGATCCCACCAAATCTATGATGATACCGGGTTTTGTCACAATTATCATCATAGAAGTGTCATATGTATGACAGAAAAAAAATTCGTTCGGCCCAAAATGTCATGGATGTGTCTTTTTTTTGTAGTGCATGCGTGGAATAATTCAAATCGTGCGGTTTCAGTTTTCGTGAGGCATACGAAACAACTCTCCCATCTTGCATAAGTACTCCTACAAGTCCTAAGCGAGAGGCATCGCAATACACTTGGAAATCCTTGCGTATATCCGGCAGAATCGGCACTGGGGCTATAGTCAAACGTTTCTTCAACTCCTGGAAACTTGCTTCACATTCATTAGTCCAATGGTACTTAGTGTCCTTCTTCAACAATGTCGTCATAGGCTTCGCAATCTTCAAAAAATTCTCAATAAATCTCCGAAAGTATCCCGCGAGTCCAAGAAAACTGCGGATCTCTCTGACTGAGGTGGGTGCCAACCACTCAGTGACTTACTGAACCTTGCTGGGATCCACTGCTATACCTTCTCCTGATATAACATGTCCAAGAAATCCAACTTCCTTCAACCAAAACTCACATTTGCTGAACTTGGCATACGACTGGTGTTCCCTGAGCTTCTCGAGAACCAAACGCAAATATTCCTTGTGCTCCTCTTCATTCTTCGACTATACCAAGATATCATCTATAAACACCACGACAAACTTATCCAAGAACTCCATGAACACTTTGTTCATCATACTCATGAAATAGGCAGGGGCGTTAGTCAATCGAAATGACATAGCCGTAAACTCATACAGCCCGTACCTTGTGGTGAAAGCTGTTTTAGGTATATCCTTCTCCCGGATCTTCAGTTGGTGATATCCTGATCGCAGATCAATCTTTGAAAACACCTAAGCTCCTTGCAACTGGTCAAACAAATCATTGATCATCGGCACTGGATACTTATTCTTGATTGTTACTTCATTCAAAGCACGATAATCAACAACCATCCTTAAGGTCCAACCTTCTTCTCAACCAAGAGCACTGGGGCTCCCCATGGTGATGAACTTCTTCGAATGTAACCTTTCTCCAATAACTCCTTAATCTGCTTCTTAATCTCCTCCGGATCGCTTATGGTATCCGTATGGTCTCTTCGATATAGGTCCGTGTTCGCAACAGCTCTATCAAAACTTGATATCTCGATCCGTGGCATGCCCGTAACTCCTCCGAAATACATCCGGTAATCCTTTACTACCGCACTTCCTCCCTAACAACTCCCGTGAGATAATTTACTTGGGTCATCCTTGGCGCATGCCCGGATACATACTTGATCCTTTTTCTCCCGGTGGTGAGCAAATTGACTTACTCGCGCAATCGATGTTTCCTCCATACATCGACAGCCAATCCATTCCTAGTATCACATCCAAACCTTGTGACTCCAGAATTATCAGGTCTGAAGGGAAAACATGGCTTCCAATAGTCAATGGCATCTAAAAACATCCTTGACTTGCCATATATTCAGCTCCTGGCGAACTTACTAACATTGGTGTCCTAAGTACCATAGTGGGCAACTTATGCTTATCCACAAATCCCCTTGATATGTATGAATGCGATGCACCAGTATCGAAAAGAACAATTGCAGTAAAAGACTTAACCAAAAACTTACCAATAACTTCATCAGGCTGCTCCTCAACTTACTCCACGTTCACGTGGTTCACTTGTCCCCTATTGAAAGGGCTGGGATTCTTCCCAGCGCTTCCATTGCCATTACCATTCTTTGCTTCAGGGCACTCAGTGGCATAGTTTCCATTCTTCCCGCACTTGAAACAAGTAATGTGACTTAGGTCCTTCTTGGCGGGTGTGGCTGGGTTAGAGCGATTCTGATTGCTGCCTGCTCCATTTCCGTTTCCATTCTTGGAACCATTGTGGTTGTGGGAACTCCCTCCATTGTGTGTGTGGCCTCCCGGATAATGGACAAGTCCTCCCGAGTTCGGGGTGAAACGAGGCTTCTGCTGGGCTCCAGAATTGTACTTCCCTTGTCCATACTTCCTCTTGCGGCTCTCAATCTGCTGCTGCTTCCCTTCAATCATAAGAGCCTTGTCTACCAACTCCTGGTAGTTGTTGAATGTTGCCACCATTAACTGCATGCTCATCTCATCATTCAGCCCTTCCATAAACTTCTCCTGCTTCGCGGCATCTGTGGTCACATCATCCGGGGCATAACGGGATAGCTTACTAAACTCCTCTACGTACTGAGCCACAATACGATTTCCCTGGCGCAAGTTGCAAAACTCGCTCTTCTTCATTCTCATAGCTCCAGTTGAGACATGGGCTGTGCGGAATGCTTGCCGAAACTGATCCCAGGTAACATTGGCTATGGGAAAAGTGGTTGTGTAATTCTCCCACCATGACGCTGCTGGTCCATCCAATTGGTTTGCGGCAAAACGCACCTTCTCTGCATCAGTGCAACCGGCGGTGGTCAACTCCCTTCCAATCTTGCGTAGCCAGTCATCCGCAACAATTGGCTCGGTGTACACCGAAAACACCGCATCGTGAACCTCGTAAAACGGGCTAAGTTGTCAACTAGAGGAGGGTTGTTGTTGTTGTTGTTGTTGTTGTTGTTGTTGTTGCCTTGGTTCTGGACTAGTATCTGCATCAAGGCATTCTGTTGCTGGATCAACTGGGTGATCTCTGGAGGGAAGACAAATCCGGTGTCACGTCTCGGAGGCATCTGAGGGGTTTTAGAGGGAAGAGATTAGAATAGAAAAGAGGTCTAGTGAGAAAACACTACCCATATGCACAACACAATCATATCACTCAGTCAATCAAGCAAGGGCATACAAATGGTCTAGAACTATCGTTACAGTGCTCGGACTATACTATTTACATGGGGAAAATACTACTGATCATATGGTGGTCTACTAGAAGTTTTGATCGGTGGAAGACTCCATAATATCCGCTCCAGCTTCGTCTTCAAAGTCATCATCACTGTCGTCGGGGTCGGAGTCGGTGTCGTCAATGATGATGTAGTTTTCCGGGCAAGTGGAGTCATCGTCTTCTCCTCCTGGCGCGGGGTCTCCCATGAATACTCCGATCTTCTTTATCAGGTCGTCGTTCTTCTCCAACAGGGTCGCGATTTCCTCCACATATCCATCGCGTGTAGACTTGAGTTCCTCCTCTATTCGGTGATCCTTGTCATTGCCTTCTTCAAATTGATCATGCCTACGCACATCTGGTTCTCCTGGCGTCGAATGTGCTGGTTTAACTCCTGGATGAATGCTGCAATGGACATGTCCTTCCTGGTGCTGACTATCTCCCATTGCTCATCTCGGCGCCAACATACCTGGTAGATAGTATCCTTGAGATCCTTGTGGTAAACTTCTCCAATGCGTCCCATGGTGATGTGGGCTGCCATGCTCTTGACTAGACTCCAGGTGGGTGCATCAAAAGGAAAACTCTATAGGCCCGGTGACTGGCGTGAATGTCCTTCCTGGAACTTGAACTTGAATCATCCAGCGCTCCTCTTCTGGTAAAGTGGCGTTGTAGGTCCCGGTGAAGCTTGGTATTCCAATGTTCAGGTATCTAGTAACCTCCTTCAAGTGTCGCCCAAAAGGGGTGTCTTCATCCGGTTGTGCAAACTTCTTCCTCGAGTCGGCCATCCTAAAGAGTAGAAAATGGAGAGGAGTCAGAAATGAGTAGAGAAGAGTGACCTATGGCTTTTCTTAGTGGTCGTGTCCTACATTTAGTGTGTGCTCTGATACCATCTTGTAGCGACCCGACCTCAAACGGTCAAGTCTCTATGCTTCAAAGGTCATCCCGATCGGTAATCTTGACACACACAAGATCAAGGATTTATAACAGAGTAGCAATCACACACTTATTACATCGAATGTCTCCAAAAGAGAACTTATTACAATAAATATGGCTTAAGGCCATCTAACACGATAACAGAGGAAGGCTTGGAAGATAAAGTGAGTCCATCAACTCCAATGGCATAGCTGAGTGCATGACAACGACCTATTGCACCTTTACTCGTCGTCTGAAAAGTTTGCAACATAATACGTTGCAGCCCAAAAACGGGTCAGCACATGGAATATGTTGGCAATATAACACAGTAGAGCAATGAAAAGATAATGCTATCACTATATGCATATATGGCTGGTGGAGGCTCTAAGGTTATATAATTTTTTGCGAAAAGCCAATTTTTCCCTACAACAAAGGAATAAATTTTTATTTAACTATCATGGTAGTTGTTCAACATTGAGAAGGTTCCTCCAACTCAATCCCAATTAAGCATCATCATTAAACCCAACCAAATTATATTAAGAGTGATGAGATCCACGTGATAATCCAAGAACTAGATACTCAAGATGTCCATAACCAGGGACACGGCTAACCATGATTAGTTTGTACACTCTGCAGAGGTTTGCGCACTTTTCCCCACAAGACTCGATCGCCTCCGCTGGATTTCTCGCACTACATGGTGTTTGAGAAACGGATGACCGAGACACAGTCTTTCAGAAACATTAACTCTTTACCCCGGGTGGACAGTTACACCTACTTTCCCTCTACATCTGCTAGCCCACCACTGAAAGAGGTCATGCACCATACTCAACTATGCCAGAGCCCATAATGGCTTGTGGCTGCACACAGAAGTTTCTAGCATGAATAATCTTATGATCCCTTTGAGCCTGGGTGGCGGACCGTAGGATGATCACACGGGTACTCCGGGATATCCTAGGACAACACTGGATTCTCCAGGTGCCCAAACAAGCAATCCACCCAGATGTGTATTAAAGTTGCCACCTTAAGTTGAACCATTAATTAACAATCTCACATCTGTCATGGAATACACTCAAACCCAATCCACGTCTACGAGCATAGCATAGCAATATAAGCATAACGTAGAAGTAACTCCCAAGGGTTTGATATTAAAACAGGCAATAGGTTCTACCTCATCATCTACTTCCCAAACCCACATGTTAAGAGATCCTACTCATGCAGTGTGTGAGGATTGTAACTAATGCATAAAAACTGGGTAATAAAGGGGTATGATCAATGTGTTACTTTCCTTGCTGACAATCCGCAAAACCTAGTGATTCGTAGTAGCACGCTTTGCACTCCGGGAATTCTATCGCAAACAAAGAATAACATACATATGAGATCAAGCAAAGATGCACGGTAAAACTCAAATAAGAAGATCTAACTAGAAAGTTCAACTTAAGAACTCTGGTTTGCAAAAAGAATCAAATCAAACGGAGCAACGAAACTCAAACGGCGAAAGAAACAAGATCTGATTACTAATCTGGACTAAAGTCATATTTTACAGTATCAAAATCTTGTTCAAGTTGGTTAAACATAAAGAGGGCTTCGAGACGAAGATCTAGGCGTTTAAATCGCCTGATTCCGATAAACGAGCGAAAAGTTATACGAGAACGAAAATCGGATCGGAAATTGCGATCGAAAATAATCGCGAAAACCCGAGAAAAAGAAAAACTGACGAACAGGCTAACGAACGAACGTTCGCTGTCTGTGACTAACGGGTGAACGGCGTTCGTTTAAACGAAGAACGGACGAAAAATAAATAAACCCACGGAAAAACCGATATAAGAAAATATACCAAAAAACGGGTTAATCAGAGAAACCGACCGTCAACGGCGGTCACAGCAGATCCGGCGCGGCGGGCTCCAGCGATAGCGGGCGGCGGCGCTGGCAGATGGCGGGGGCGGCGGCGGGTGGTGGCGGCGGCGGCGCATGGGATGAGGAGGCGCGCGCTGTAGTGGCAAAGCGGCGGTTAGGGTTTGCGCAAGGGCGCGGTGGCTGGTCAAGTGGCTGAGGGGCAGGGCCCCCGACTTATAAAGCCCCCCGGGCGGAGTCCCGGTCGGGTACGACCCGGAGTCGGTTTCTTTTAAAAAAATATTCCAACATGCAGAAAAAGAAAGAAAAGAAATAGTAAACAGACTCCAAAAATCCCGAAATAAATTTTCCCCGTCCTCTAAAAATATGCCGGACAAGGTGAACGTTTATTTGGGCCTATAATGCAATTTTGAAAAACGCGTATTTTTTCCTAATTCAAATAAATTTGCAATAAAATGCGAATAACATCAAATATTTGATTTTAATTTTTTTCCTCCAATATTTCATTTATTTTGGAGAATTCATATTATCTCCTCTCGTATATTTTAATATGAAATATTTTCGGAGAGAAAATAAATAAAAACCAAAGTGATCCTTGTTTCAATATTTGATAAAAATCAAATATGAAAAACGTGAGATCCCCAACTCTCTCCGAGGGTCCTTGAATTGCTTAGAATTTTGAGGATCACGAAATGAAAATGCAATAAAATATGATATGCAAGAATAACCTATGTGTAACATTCCAAATTGAAAATTTGGGATGTTACACCTATACGAATTACCATTGTATTTGGTGTGTTGGGGACACAAGAGACTTTTTGTTATTTGGTTGTAGGGTTGTTTGAGAGAGACCATCTTCATCCTACACCTCCCACGGATTGATAAACCTTAGGTCATCCACTTAAGGGAAAATTGCTACTGTCCTACAAAAATCTACGCTTGGAGGCCAAACATGAGTCTACAAGAATAAAGTTGTGTAGTAGACATCTGTCGGGTTTCGGGTTCCGTGCACCCTCTAGGTTCAACTACAGGGGTGCAAGGAGATCTCACCCCTTCCTACCGCACCTTGTCGCCCGCAAAGATCTAAACTACACAAAGAGCAACACAAGGGACACAATGTTTATACTAGTTCGGGCCACCATTGTGGTGTAATACCCTACCCAAAGGAGTGGTGTGGTGGATTGCCTCAGGGCTGATGATGAACAATACAAAGGAAGAACAGCCTCATGAGGGTTTGTTCTGGCAAAAGCGATGAACTGCTAGGGGGAGTTCGAGCTCTCTCTCTCTCTCTCTCTCTCTCTCTCTCTCTCTCTCTGGAATCCGGACCCTGGATCCAAGATGCCTCTACCCTGTGGGAGGCTAGTCCTATTTATAGGCAGAGGCCCTGGGCCTCTTCCCAAATATTGAGCGGGAAGGGCGCCAACAATTGGCCAATTTGAAGGGGAACATCTAGTACACTTATCCTGACTAAAGTTGGTCCTTGCCTGCCAAAGGCTCTGACGATGACGTCGGCTTGGGCTCCACGATGACCTCCTTCTTGCCATTGTGATGGTCTTGGTCTTGTTGCTCCGAAATGGCTGCCTTTGCTTGATGCTCTCGCCTGCCTTCCCTCCTTTGCACCAAAGAGGAAACAAGGACACTGCTGGTCGGCGCCTCACCGACGCCCTTGGTCGTCATGGTTGCATCATGGGCACCTCGTGAGGTACCCCGCTTGATCTCTCCGCCTCGCGAGCCAGCTTGACGAGGTCGTGGCTCGAGGAGGCTTCCGTCGTCCGCCTCATGAGGCTTGGCCTCGCGAGGGTCTTGAGCTTGTGCCGATGAAGATGGGCCGGCTGGCCACCCTTGAGCCACGCCCGCAGGCCGCAGTGCAAGTCTGGTACCCCGCTCCTGAACGCCGACAAGAGCCCGGGCCCAAGGCGCTACCGACTTGGCTGAGCAGAGAGGTAAAGGGCAAGTCTGCGGCGTCAGAGTTCTAACAGCCCTGGGTTCTGGCGCCAGATGGCGGTTGATTGACGGGCGCTTTGCTTCCCCACAACGCCTCAGCGACTGCACGACTTGACAAGTCCCTGCATGCAAAGCGGGTCATGATTACCTGGGATCGTGGGGGTCGGCGGTTGGCCTCCCCCGGCTATAAGTACGAGATGGCACGTGCCCTTCCAGTCCATCTCTTCTCGCTTCCCCTTCTTCTCCATGGCTCCGCCGAAGAGGTTCTCGGCCGCGGAGAAGGGAAAGGCCCGCCAGGTGGAGCCTGACTTTCCCCCAGCCAAGCGCGGTCGAGGCTGTCCTCGCAAGCACCCTGTGGCTCCCGCAGCGGCTTCTCGCGGCCGTGGAGGCGATCTCCCGCGCGACGACGGGCGTCAGGCCGTCGATGGGGGCGCGCTACGGCCGCACGACCCCCTAGGCCGTGGTTCCATTCGGCAGAGGTGCTGCCGGAGTTTGTCGTGTGGTCGGCGGAACCGACCAGCACCAGCTCCAGCCCCCCGCCTTTTAGGTGAACTTCCGCCAGCGCCCAGCGGCTCTCGCTCCAGCGGACGGTTGCTGCAGCCGGGCCTCCTGGGCTTCACTGGAGGTCTCCACCGCCGGGAGCGTGGCCCTGACCCGCGGCTGGCAAATGTTTGCCCGCGCGAGAGGTCTGAGCCGGCGGTGCACCCTGCACTTCAAGTTCGACGGCGACGCCACCCTCTACGTGAGGGTGTCCGGGGAAGACGGTCGCCCACTGGTGCTGCCCTCAAGACGACGACGCGAGCAGCGGGCCTAGTCCCGCGGCGATCGGGACGAAGATGGCGGGCGCGCATGGTTGGTGGCGCCTGGGTTCGCAAGCTTCAGCGACTCTTCTTCGGACAGCGGCTCCTCCAGCGGTGGCCATGAACAGCCTCCGCGCCGCCGCGCTCGCCTGGAGGGAGGTAGCAGGTCCGCCCGCCAACAGCCTCGGTGAAGCACGAGAGGAGTCCGCTTGAGCCCGGGAGGCCGCTCGAGCCTCGCTGCGAAGTTGGTGTCAAGCGAGCCACGCCTGCCTTGTTATTTTCCTTTCCTCAAGAAGAGACAAGAGTGTAGGGCACATGGGCGCGTGCTTGGACTGTTGCTATTTAATTATTGTACTGTTTCCGCTGCTTTCGTATTGGGCTTATGTGCCACGCCTGCGCGTAGAGATTACTTAGCTTGGGGGTGACCTGTCGCGGTCTTCGCCTCCTGAGGCCGAGGCCTCGTCGAACGCTTCATGCCCTGCAAAGATTAGCCAGGAGAGGTAGTCTCCAGCCTCAGTCGTGGAGGCGACCGACCCAGGTCCTGTGTTCGCGTCGCGGTGCCCGTGGGGCACAGACTGGAGGGGTGCTCCGTAGCGAACCCGGTTAGGGAAGCCTCAAACAGTAGGAACAGAAAACGCTCGCGAGGATACCTGCGTTGCTCCCTCGCGAGACTCGCGCGATAGAAATCGAGGTAGGAGAGCGAATAAGGCAAAGAGTTGCAAGCCAAAGACGGCAACACCTTCAATAAAACATCAAGTGAGAACGAACAAGCCAACTGCAGAAAGCAAATGAAAAAAAAGCCGCATCCGGCACCTAATCTAGTCTTCGACGTCTTCTCACCAGTGCGGAGCTAAGTGCTCCCATTGGGTGTGGGAGGGAGCCCTGTGGCCCGAGGCCGGGCGCCTCGAGACTCGGGGCGGTACAGCCCCAACTCATTATTACGTGAGAGTGTCACGGCGGCGCGAGCTTCACGTGCATTGGCCTTCTTCACAGTGCACCGGCCTTTCCAAAACGCAACCACTTCACAGGCATTCGCCTTCTTCACAAGCACTCGGCCTTTCTCAAAAGATAAGCTTCACAGCGCTTGCCTTCTTCACAGCACCGTGCCTTTCTCGTAAAGATAAGCTTCACAGCGTTTGCCTTCTTCACAGCACCGGCCTTTCTCGTAAAGATAAGCTTCACAGCGCTTGCCTTCTTCACGTGCACCGGCCTTTTAGGGTAAAACCTCCGAGGTGCTGGATGTTCCACGCGCTCGGACGAGCACCCCTCCCGAGTCTCCAAGCGCGGATCCGGCCCGGAAACATGAACAACCTTGAACGGGCCTCCCACATGGGAGAGAGCTTATGCAGTCCCTCCCTGGAGAGAACCCGTCTGAGCATGAGGTCCCCTACCTCAAGAGTTCTGGGGCGAATGTTGCGGCAGTGATATCGCCGCAGTGCTTGTTGGTACCTCGCTGCTCGTAGGGCGGCTTCTCGACGATGCTCCTCCCCCAGCACGAGGTCCGTCCCCCGCATGGCACCCTGCTGCGCCTCATCAAACGCCAGGACCCATGCGGAACAACGCTTGACCTCATGAGGGAGGACTGCTTCAGCTCCATAGACCAGGAAGAACGGGGTCTCGCTAGTCGGCTTGGTCGCGGTTGTGCGGATGGACCACAACACGGATCGAAGCTCGTCAGACCAGCCTCTGCGCCGCAGGCCTCCAGCCTTCTTCTTGAATGTCTCTGGTTTTGAGGCCCTCGACCTTCTCTGGATTGGCCTCGCTCGGCCGACCGCTGCTCGCTGGTGCGCCATCAAGTGTAGCATACCGCATCCCAAGGTTAGCACAATATGTTTTGAAGAGGTTATCGTGAACTCGTGAACCGTTGTCGTGATGATGCGGTTCAGCACTCGAACCGCTCACGATGCCCTTGATGAACTTGACCGCAGAACCCGCGGGATGGTGCGAACGGCTTCCACCGCAGTCCACTTGGTGAACTTGTCCACGGCGACGTAGAGGTAACGATAGCCTCCTGGCGCTCGAGGAAACGGGCCTGTGATATCCAGCCCCTGATCGCGAATGGCCACGAGAGGGTATAGTTTGCGCACCTCCCGCCGGCTGATGGATCTGCTTGGCATGGAATTGGCAGGCCTCGCAAGCCTTCACCAGTTCCATGGCATCATTGAGCGCAGTGGGCCAATAAAACCCGCTGCAGAACACCTTGCCAACGAGGGTCCGTGATGACGAATAGTTCCCACAGTCTCCACCGTGTATGTCTGCCAGCAGCTCCTTCCCTTGTGCCCTGGAGATGCAACGCAGGGACACATCATTTGGTCGCTTCCGGTAGAGCTCTCCATCCCTGATGCAGTACGCCATGGCTTGCCACGCCACACGCTATGCTTCCTCCTCCTTTTCCGGCAAGGTCCCTTGCGCTGTAGCTTCGAGCTCTGGATCCAAAGATCCTCCCGAGGCTCTAGCGTTAGGAGCAGCACGCGCCCCGAGGCCGGGCCACTGCACCGGGCCCCGAGGCAGGTGGCTAGGGAGCTCCTCCCGAGGCTGCACGTGCTTGACAGCGATGGCGCTGCCGAGGGCTTGAAGAGCCGCCTCAAGACGCCGGGCTCTCGAGGCAGCCGCCTGGAGGCCCGTTTGGTGATGTCGCCGCCTCTTGATTGGTGCCACGAGGCACATGCTGCAACTCCAGTCCCAGTAACTGCTTCTCCATCTGCGGACCTCTGCGAGGTAGGCTTCAGTGCTCATCCCTTGGCTCAGATACTTTGTTGGAGAAGTTGATGAGGAGTTGTGAATCGCCCTTGATGGTAAGGTGCTTCACTCCTGTGGCAATCGCGGGCCTTCAGTGCCTGCTATCGTGCCCTCATATTCCGCTATGTTGTTGGAGACCTTTTCTCCGTGGCGGAAACAGAGATGCACCGCGAGTAGAGCTTGTCTTGAGTA
The DNA here is from genome assembly GCA_021605205.1 of Aegilops longissima. Taxonomy (NCBI): domain Eukaryota; kingdom Viridiplantae; phylum Streptophyta; class Magnoliopsida; order Poales; family Poaceae; genus Aegilops; species Aegilops longissima. The sequence continues at coordinate 456,098,924 of CM038677.1, forward strand.
GGAGATATAAGCCTCGCGCCAGCTCCCCGCCATGTCTGGAGAACGCCCCGTCGAAGTACATGATCAAACCGTCCGGTGCCTCGCTTCCCGGGGAGAGGGATCGATCCTCATCAGCCTTGAGGCCTGGCGCCTCTGTCCATTCCGCCATGAAGTCCGCTAGCGCGGCTCCCTTGATGACTCTGGTGGTGATGAATTCTAGCTGAAATGCTTGCAACTCGATGTTCCACTCAGCGACTCTTCCAGCCGAGTTGGGGCTCCTAAGCACCCTTTCCAAGGGGTACGCCGAGACAACCTCGATGGGATGGCCCTGAAAATAGTGCCGCAGCTTGCGCGAAGCCACCAAGAGCGCGCTGTCAGGACCCCGATTCCAAGTCACATCAACCTAGCCGGTAACACCTCATATCACTTTGCGGCCTCACGCACGGTATTCCCACAGGTGTCGCCTTACCATGGCCCGGAACCGTTTGCGCCTTTTGGCTCACGTATATGATAGCGTTGCTAGCATCCATATGACAAAGAACCCAAGCCGACATGGCTAGTCGTGAACCCAAAGCGGCGCTAACCCATGGGGACAGGCATACATGAATCACATCGAGCATGTCGGTCATCAACGTATGAATTGGCTGTAGCACGGGCTAACAGACTCGTATCCCGGCTGTAGCGAGCTAGGCAGGACCCGAATATCACCGCGTGACATTTCCCGAAGGGATGACATAGGAACGAAGTGAAACACATGCCGCCAGTCAAGTGTCCAAGCAGTAGTGCTGGGTTAGCAGGACTCCGTGAACCGGGCAGTAGCGGACTACTATCGCCGAAGCACGAGACTAAATTTGCCCATATGAGAGGCTGCCAAGGATAAACAACTAGTTTGTCGGATCCCACACATACCAAGCATTTCAAACATACACACAATATGCTCAATATGTGTAAATACAACATGGCATCACAACATAACTCTACGACTCAAATATTTATTCATTAGGCCCGAGGAGCGAGATATTACAAACATGGGTCTCATGACCCAACACTCGTGAGCATACAAGTCAAAGCACAAGCGAAGCTAAACATGTCCGAGTACGCATAACTATAAATGAAAAAGGCTGAGAAGCCCGACTACCTACCAGATCCTACCGAGGGCACAAGATCGTAGCTAAGGTAACAAGCTAAACGTCAAGTCCACGGAACTACTAGCTAGACCGACGCCTCTCTCGCAAAACATAAAATAAGCAAACGTGAGTACAATTGTACTCAGCAAGACTTACATCGTAACTAACTACATATGCTTCATTATCAAAAGGGGTGGTGGAGTTTGATCGCAGCAAGCCAGCTTTGACTCGGTGGCTATCCTGAACTACGATCGCAAGTAACTCTTTTGAGGTGGCGCACACGAGTCCACATATTCACCATATCAATACACCACTATGGACCCGCTCCCGTCTCCCTACGAGAACGCCATCCATAGCACTCACGCTTATCTTGCGCATTTTAGGGTATCCACTTTCACTTGTCTATGAACTGATATAGGCAACCCAGAAGTCCTTCTCCGTGGACATGGCTATTCGAATAGATCATATTAACCCTGCAGGGGTGTACTTCTTCACACACGCTTTCACCACTTACCGCCGTTTACACGACATGTACTCGGCAACCTTCAAGCGGAATCCCAACGTGGGTGTTGGCCACAGCCTACCTAAACACTCAAGTCCCTAGTCCAGGTTTATCGCCTATTCAGGTTCCATCCGCAGGGAGTCCGGCCGAGGTTTCCCATACAGCCCCGAACGATGTGCAGGGTTCCCGAGATACCAAACAGGCACTCGGTACACGGGCCACGGTGCCACCGCAACACAACCCACCCCTAAGGTCAGCGCTATGTATGCCCCAAAGATGCTACAAACACCGTAAACTACTTGCAACTCCCGGATCGAGGACAAGGGTGGTTAAGAAGCCGAGAGAGTCAATTAAGGATCCCAATGTGTGGTAGTAACTGCTTCATGGATCACAAACACGAACTCAGTTCTCGAGGACGGCTGCAATGAGACAACCCACCATGTACTCCTACATGTCCTCTCACCGCTACCTTTACCAAATCGTGTTCACACACTTAGCTCTCAACAAGAGGACATGTTTGCACACCTCCGATTCATTCCCGATGAATCAGACTGACTCAACTCTAAGCAGTAGCAGGCATGACAAACAAGCATGAATGAGTAGGCACAACAGGCTCAAACAACTCCTACTCATGCTAGTGGGTTTCATCTAATTCTTGTGGAATGACAGGTCATGCAGAGGATAAAGGGTTCAGCTACGCAGCAAGTAACACATGAGTCGTTGTTGTCCTAATGCAGTAAAGTAGAGCAGGAGCGAGAGAGTGGGATTGTATCGGAATGAACAAGGGGGTTTTGCTTGCCTGGCACTTCTAAAGATATTATAGTTCTTCATCGGTGTCATCGATCTTATCGTTGAAACCACGTCTATCGAGAGGGGACAGACACCGGCAACTGTGAAAGAACACAATCAATGCAATGCTCATATATGATGCATGATCATGTTAAGGAACTGAATTGACCTAATGCAGCAGTAAGCCAAGTTAATTGAAGTGGAATTCAAACAAGGTTAAACTCCAACTCCAAATGCTAGTTCATAAATTACCCTAATCATGATTCATCCTATTCAGTGAGGTTAACTTGTTCAAACATGCATGGTCATGGCATAAACAGATTCTTCATATTTTTCTGATCATTTTTCATATATAATTTATTTGATTTGGAGTTACGGTTGATTTTATATGATTTTAGAAGTTTGGGGTATTTTCAAATTTATAAATCATTTCTGATTTATTTTAATTCCGAAATACTTTTATCGCATCAAGATGACGCCTGTGTGATGTCAGCAAGTCAACTGGGCGCCCCAGGTCAAACCTGGCCTATGGGTCCCGCGTGTCAGTGGCACAACTATTTAACCAAGTTAATTAGCCTTAAGTTAATTCTAACTAAACTGTTTGTGGGGCCGGGGCCCACTAGTCAGCGACTAACTAGCTAACTAACCTAGGTTAACTAGTGTTAAACTAGTACTAATTAAAAGTGTCAGGGGGTGGCCCACGCGTGGTGACCTCGGGGGTCAAACCCAGTGTCAAACAGTAAATCCCGCCGGCGTTGAGTCGCCGGCGAGGCCGAGGCGGCGGAGGCCTTCGGGTTTCTAGCTCCGGCGACCAAACGGACGGAGGAGGGGCTCTACGGATAGCTGGAAGAGCGCCGCGTCGGGTGGTGCAAGTAGTTGGGCTCGGGGTCGCCGGAAAAGGCGCCGGCGACGTGTTTGGCGGCGGCCGGAGCTCGGCGAGCTTGGGCACGTCGCTAGGAGGCACGGCAGGAGGTGCGGAGGGGTGCTGCGGGCTCCTGGGAACACGGTGAGTGCGGTGAAGCGCTCGGTTGCGGCTATAGGTCACGGTGGCCACGGCGGCGACATGGCCGGCGGCGAAGGCTCTCGGTTGCGGCGGTTGGCGTGGTTAGGGAAAGAAATCGGCATCGGGGAGAGGGAGGTTCGGTGCGGGGGCTCACAGCGATGACGACGGGACGCTCGGCGAGGTCGGGGACGATCCGGAGCCGACGAATCGGGCGACGGCGACCGGCGGGTCCGAGGTAGGAGACGAGTCCGGTGAGGACGTTCGGGGGCTTCCGGAGGGGCGTGGCTCGGCGAGGAGGACGAAGGCGACGAGGCGGATCTCTGGAGAATGTTGGATGGGCGAGGGAGGGCCGGTGGCCGTGGTGGAGCTCGTCGGTGGCGGCGGCTCCGTTCGGGTGAGCTCAAGGAAGAGAGCCAGGGGGAAGAGAGGGAGCAGCGAGTGAGGGAGAGGAGCGAGGGGACACGGGGCGTCGTCGTGGCGTCGCTAGGAGGGCCGGGAAGCAGGAGGTGGCGTGCGGTGGCCGTGCGCGCTCGCCACGCACCTGCCTGTCCTCCTGGCAGGAGGAAGAAGACAGGGGAGGCTGCCAGTGGGCTGGGCTGGCCAACTGGGCCGGCCAGGCCGCACAGGAATGGGCTGCGCAGGGAGGTAAGCGCCAGGCAATCTCTTCTCCCTTTTATTTCCATTTTCTTTTTTTCTGTAATTATGTTTGGCTTTAATAAAAATGCCAGGGCATTTCCAAAAATCATGAAACTGGTCAATGTCACTGTTTGGAATATTTCCAACAACAAACATTTCAGTTTATGATTATTTGAACATTTAAACTATTTATTAGCATTAAATGCCCAAATGCAAATACTATATGATTTAATTCAAAAATCCAAATGTCATGGAAAATGTGCAACATCTCTCGTTATCTGTTTCAAGATTTTCCAAAATGGTGAACATTTTTGAAGGCCATTTGGGTTCATTGAAAATATTTTTAGTTGAACCTATTTGAATTGCTTTGGTGCTAGGGCTTGGTCATCCCCATTTCAAATTTCATGAAAATTAAACATGATGCATGGATGCAATGCCACTAGTTGCAAGCAAGCTCTAGGGCTGTGACAACTCACCCCCACTAAACAAGAATCTCGCACCGAGATCCAAGACGTGAGGTAAGAGGAAAAGGGAAGTCACAAAACTATCACAATCTTCATGATCCATTTGCCCTTCTCGAAGAGATTGATTCATTCCATCATCTTGGTCTTGACGTCTTCGCTTTCGAGATCTTCACTCGACACGACAACAGAAAGAAGGGGAAAGCCCTACAGGATTTAATCTTCTTGAAGATCGAGCAACTCAAGATCAGTTCATGGAGTGAGACGTAAGAACATCTCTTGAGTTGAGACACCAAACACACATTAGGAATGATGGTAAAGAAATGGATGACGAAGGTTCAGATTGGTAGGCAACCATTCCACGCTTAGAAAGATGGTGGATGGTGTCAAGGTGGCGAGGAAATATTTACCATGATCCCGTAACGGGGCACCTCGAGAAAGGTGACTCGAAGAACTACTCCCTTAAGTGGCAAAAAGAATTACTTTTGATTTATAAATCATTGAGACTCCTTGTACCAGCCTAAGGCAATTCACAACGATAGTTTAGCGGAGTGCAAAGGAATGGTACACCCGGACTAGAATGGATGATGTGGACTACCTTGTTGAAGACAACGCAAAGGATGATTTTTGCTTATCATCGGAGGTGGAGGGAACCAATGGTAGGACCACTTTTGAGGATGATCCTGGCCAGAAGTTACCGAGAAGGGTAGCCCATGGTTGGATGGCACAATGGCGGTGCAATCTGGGAACGAAATGCAACTGTTGGAATGTTCCAACCATCATATCTGCCTGAGATTCAGATCCGATTGGTGATAGGATACTTCGGACTCAGCATGTCCGGAAAGAAAGGTCGCAACACAAATCGACAAGATGATGTTGCGAGATTCTCGGGAGATGGACTATGGTAGTAAGCTCCAAAACATGAGCGGGTTCTGCTACAAACAGGTGGACACGTTGTCCCAGACAAGCATGGCCACGTAGTAGTCTTATATTAAACACTACCAAGTTCAGGTGGGGCACCATCAACAAGGATATCGAAGTCGTGTGCATGAACTAGTATTCGCACATCAACTCCTTTTCCTTGAACAAGTCAATCAGTGGCTTGGTGTGCTAGGAATTGCATATGGAATGAAGATGATCACCATCGACCATAGAATACTTTGCATGTATGACTGACTTGGGATGATTCCGAGGAAACAAAACAAACCTTTCTCAAATTCATGGCGCCCACTTACACCTAAAGCACATGAATTGAGGAAGTCACTTTTCCATCCAAGCATAAGCTTCATGAACGGAACACGAAGGAATGCTTACACAAGTTTCCAACACTAGGTTGATGTTCAACATGAATCATGGGGGAGACAAAATGCTACTGATGGGCTCAACAGCAACTCATCGGAATTTCCATATCACTGGACTTCCACCATCATGTGAACACGGTGATAGTATTGGTCAGACCAAAAGATATAATGGTGTATGCTCGAGGGATCAACCACGAGTAAGACAACATTACGAACATCATTGGTACTGATTTGATTCGACGATAGCCCACACTCAAATCAAAGGATTGATGAGACAATAGGTCTAGCAACTGATCATAGGGACCAATCGATGAAGATATCATCTTTCTTCAACACACACTACACAAGAATATCCCTTTGGAACGAACTAAGTTAGGCAAGCTTTTATCTTCCAACTCTCCAAGTTGTTGTCTAGCTTAACCAACTAGCTCAGGGATATCCAACACAGATTCTTGGAGAAGGAGTGGTTTACAACAAGACAACTTGATCACGAGCTCAACATAACAGTCAGGAAACAACCCGGTAACACTTCCAAGAAGATATTTGGAAAGTCACGAACCACCGGTATGTTACTAAGCTCGAGAACAATCTTGCTTTTCAGGGCAAGACGATATGATCAAATGAGTGAGGACATGACAAGATCCTAACTCATCAATCGAGGTGTGCACCAGAAATAAGGACTAGATAGCACGATCAATCTTAGGATGATGATTTAATAATCAGCACGCTAAGAATGAGGATATTGTCCATTAACTACCGAGCAATGGAGCTACTAGGAGTATAGATTTCACACATCACGATTCACTAGTCGGCATTCCGGTTGCGACAACACGGAACCGAGGAATGAACAATGATGGCGAGAAGTATCACTGCATCAAGAATTCATAAGAGAAGGTGCAATTCTCATGACATTCTTGACATAAAGATGGTAACACTCCAGGTGGAACAGACTCAAAAGCTGGGTTGGCATTTTGATCTGCGGAATACAACTGCTTTGACCCAGTCCTAGATATGGATGAGGCTCTGGAGTTTGTTTCTCCTAGTCATTCCAGAATAGAATGGCTCGACGGACCACAAGAATAATAGGCATCGATGAACACGAATGCACAATTACTCCTGGCTATCAATTGATAGATGAAGGTCAGAAGACATCTAAGAGAACAACTCAAAGGAACATATAACTTTTCGAGTTGTGGAGGCATGGATTAGTATGTCGAGCAAAGTTCAACATTTCTTCCGGATAACCCATGCGGAAAGGTAGAATTGGCAGAGTCACAATATGAATGGAGTACTCCTCAAGAGCACTCTGGTTGTGATCTTTTAGTTCAGCGAGGAACTTATGCCATAACTAGTTCATGGTATGTGGAAGAAGGATATACCACGGACCTCGAGGACTAATGCAAAGGTTACTAATATCCTAAAGGAACTAGCAAATACTAGCAACATGAGATAGGGTGAATCTCGGTTCAAGAACCGGGAATAGAATACCTACTAACTAATAACATCACGGGATGCTTTCAAGAATAATGGCGTAATCATCACACCGGGATACAAAAGCATTGCTAAATTGCTAGGTGACTTCCTAAACACCTAGGTCATAATAATAGCTCCAACATCTATGCCGAGGCAACAAAGTACCTCAACTTACCGATTAGTGTGCTTATGCTGACCAAAAAGGACATCGGGAACGGAAGGAAAGGATTTGGAAATGCATCAGACTATTTAGAGACCTGGGATGACTCGGACAGCATAACGGCTGTAAATGCTCAAAAAGAGTTGAGACATCATGCAAAATGGTGGCATAGCCACTTAACAACATCATAACAAGATTCTGAGATCAACAGTTACCATGCAGAAATAGTAGGAACTGAACTGGGGCTTGAAACCAACAATCTTAAAGGTCTATGGATTAGTAACACGTCATCCTGATAGATAGATGAGAAGGCCTAGTTCTTAACCCCGTAGAAGAGAAGAGGATGACTCAGATCAGAAGGCCATGAGATATAAGGAGTCAAAAGAGCCTTACGTTCCCTTCCACAATCAATTCCCTTACATAACTAAAGCATTTCTAGACACAACTTCGACCAGTTTGGCTTGGTAATCCTACAGCGATCAAAGCTCGATACCAATGCTGTCGGGACCCGATTCCAAGTCACAACGACCTAGCCGGTAACACCTCATATCACTTTGCGGCCTCACGCACGGTATTCCCACGGGTGTCGCCTTACCATGGCCCGGGACCGTTTGCGCTTTTGGCTCACGTATATGATAGCGTCGCTAGCATCCATATGACAAAGAACCCGGGCCGACATGGCTAGTCGTGGAACCCAAAGCGGCGCTTAACTCATGGGGACAGCATACATGAATCACATCGAGCATGTCGGTCATCAACGTATGAATTCGGGCTGTAGCACTGGGCTAACAGGACTCCGTATCCCGGCTGTAGCAGCTAGGCAGACTCGAATATCACGCGTGACATTTTCAAGGGACAGCATAGGAACGAAGCGAAACACATGCCGCCAGTCAAGTGTCCAAGCAGTAGTGCTGGGCTAGCAGGACTCGTGAACCGGGCAGTAGCGGACTACTATCGCCGAAGCACGAGACTACATTTCCCCATATGAGAGGCTGCCAAGGATAAACAACTAGTTTGTCGGATCCCACACATACCAAGAATTTCAAACATACACACAATATGCTCAATATGTGTAAATACAACATGGCATCACAACATAACTCTACGACTCAAATATTTATTCATTAGGCTCCGAGGAGCGAGATATTACAAACATGGGTCTCATGACCCAACACTCGAGCATACAAGTCAAAGCACAAGTGGAAGCAAAACATGTCCGAGTACGCATAACTATAAATGAAAAAGGCCGAGAAGCCCGACTATCTACCGAGATCTCGCCGAGGGCACAAGATCGTAGCTGAGGTAACAAGCTAAACGTCAAGTCCACGGGAACTACTAGCAAGACCGACGTCTCTCGCAAAACATAAAATAAGCAAACGTGAGTACAATTGTACTCAGCAAGACTTACATCGAACTAACTACATATGCTTCATTATCAAAAGGGGTGGTGGAGTTTGACCGCAGCAAGCCAGCTTTGACTCGGTGGCTATCCTGAACTACGATCGCAAGTAACTCTTTTGAGGTGGCGCACACGAGTCCACATATTCACCATATCAATACACCACTATGGACCCTCTCCGCCTCCCTACGAGAACGCCATCCATAGCACTCACGCTTATCTTGCGCATTTTAGGGTATCCACTTTCACTTGTCTATGAACTGATATAGGCAACCCAGAAATCCTTCTCCGTGGACACGGCTATTCGAATAGATCATATTAACCCTGCAGGGGTGTACTTCTTCACACACGCTTTCACCACTTACCGTCGTTTACACGACATGTACTCGGCAACCTTCAAGCGGAAGCCCAACGTGGGTGTCGGCCACAGCCTACCTAAACACTCAAGTCCCTAGTCCGGGTTTATCGCCTATTCGGGTTCCATCCAGGAGTCCGCCGAGGTTTCCCATACAACCCCGAACGATGTGTGGGGTTCCCGAGATACCAAACGGGCACTCGGTACACGGGCCACGGTGCCTACCGCAACACAACCCACCCCTAAGGTCAGCGCTATGCGGCCCCCAAAGATGCTACAAACACGAAACTACTTGCAACTCCTTGACCGAGGACAAGGGTGGTTAAGAAGCCGAGAGAGTCAATTAAGGATCCCAATGTGGTAGTAACTGTTTCATGGATCACAAACACAGAACTCAGTTCTCGAGGACGGCTGCAATGAGACAACCCACCATGTACTCCTACATGGCCTCTCACCGCTACCTTTACCAAATCGTGTTTACACACTTAGCTCTCAACAAGAGGACATGTTTGCACACCTCCGATTCATCCCGATGAATCGGACCGACTCAACTCTAAGCAAAGAGCAGGCATGACAAACAAGCATGAATGAGTAGGCACAACAGGCTCAAACAACTCCTACTCATGCTAGTGGGTTTCATCTAATTCTTGTGGAATGACAGGTCATGCAGAGGATAAAGGGGTTCAGCTACCGCAGCAAGTAACACATGAGTCATTGTTGTCCTAATGCAGTAAAGTAGAGCAGGAGCGAGAGAGTGGGATTGTATCGGAATGAACAAGGGGGTTTTGCTTGCACAGCACTTCTGAAGATATTATAGTTCTTCATCGGTGTCATCGATCTTATCGTTGAAACCACGTCTATCGAGAGGGGACAGACACCGGCAACTGTGAAAGAACACAATCAATGCAATGCTCATATATGATGCATGATCATGTTAAGGAACTGAATTGACCTAATGCAGCAGATAAGCCAAGTTAATTGAAGTGGAATTCAAACAAGGTTAAACTCCAACTCCAAATGCTAGTTCATAAATTACCCTAATCATGATTCATCCTATTCAGTGAGGTTAACTTGTTCAAACATGCATGGTCATGGCATAAACAGATTCTTCATATTTTTCTGATCATTTTCATATATAATTTATTTGATTTGGAGTTACGGTTGATTTTATATGATTTTTAGAAGTTTGGGATATTTTCGAAATTTGTAAATCATTTCTGATTTATTTTAATTCCGTAAATACTTTATCAAGCGTCAAGATGACGCCTGTGTGACGTCAAGAAGTCAATCTGGGCGCCCAGGTCAAACCTGACTGTGGGTCCCAGCGTGTCATTGGCACAACTATTTAACCAAGTTAATTAGCCTTAAGTTAATTCTAACTAAAGCTTTGTGGGGGCGGGGCCCACTAGTCGTCGACTAACTAGCTAACTAACCTAGGTTAATTAGTGTGAAACTAGTACTAATTAAAAGTGTCGGGTGGCCCACGCGTGCTGACCTGGGGGTCAAACCCTGTGTCAAACAGTAAATCCCGGCGTTGAGTCGCCGGGCGAGGCCGAGGCGGCGGAGGCCTTCGGTTTCTAGCTCCGGCGACCAAACAGACGGAGGAGGGCTCTCTGGATAGTCTGGAAGAGCGCCGCGTCGGGTGGTGCAAGTAGTTGGGCTGGTCGCGGAAAAGGCGCGGCGACGTGTTTGGCGGCGGCCGAGTTTCGGCGAGCTTCGGGCACGTCTCTAGGAGGCACGGCAGGAGGTGCGGAGGGGTGCTGCGGGCTCCTGGGAACACGGTGAGTGCGGTGAAGCGCTCGGTTGCGGCTATAGGTCATGGTGGCCACGGCGGCGACATGGCCGGCGGCGAAGAGCTCTCGGTTGCGGCGGTTGGCGCGGATAGGGAAAGAAATCGGCATCGGGGAGAGGGAGGTTCGGTGCTGGGGCTCACAGCGATGACGACGGGACGCTCGGCGACGTCGGGGACGGTCCGGAGCCGACGAATCGGGCGACGGCGACCGGCGGGTCCGAGGTAGGAGACGAGTCCGGTGATGACGTTCGGGGGCTTCCGGAGGGGCGTGGCTCGGCGAGGAGGACGAAGGCGACGAGGCGGATCTCTGGAGCATGTTGGATGGGCGAGGGAGGGCCGGTGGCCGTGGTGGAGCTCGTCGGTGGCGGCAGCTCCGTTCGGGTGAGCTCAGGGAAGAGAGCCAGGGGGAAGAGAGGGAGCAGCGAGTGAGGGAGAGGAGCGAGGGGACACGGGGCGTCGTCGTGGCGTCGCTAGGAGGGCGGGAAGCAGGAGGTGGCGTGCGGTGGCCGTGCGTGCTCGCCATGCACCTGCCTGTCCTCCTGGCAGGAGGAAGAAGACAGCGGAGGCGGCCAGTGGGCTGGGCTGGCCAACTGGGCCGGCCAGGCCGCACAGGAATGGGCTGCGCAGGGAGGTAAGCGCCAGGCAATCTCTTCTCCCTTTTATTTCCATTTTCTTTTTTTCTGTAATTATGTTTGGCTTTAATAAAATGCTGTGGCATTTCCAAAAATCATGAAACTGGTCAATGTCACTGCTTGGAATATTTCCAACAACAAACATTTCAGTTTATGATTATTTGAACATTTAAACTATTTATTAGCATTAAATGCCCAAATGCAAATACTATATGATTTAATTCAAAATCCAAATGTCATGGAAAATGTGCAACATCTCAGTTATCGTTTCAAGATTTTCCAAAAATGGTGAACATTTTTGAAGGCCATTTGGGTTCATTGAAAAATATTTCTTAGTTGAACCTATTTGAATTGCTTTGGTGCTAGGGCTTGGTCATCCCCATTTCAAATTTCATGAAAATTAAACATGATGCATGGATGCAATGCCACTAGTTGCAAGCAAGCTCTAGGGCTGTGACACGCGAGGAGGAGTTTCTGGGGCATGGGTTATCGCGCCCTCGCGTCCCGCAACACTCTGTACTGACGAAGTACACAGGGTGTTCGACGAGTTCAGGAGTGTTGGTGTTGATGGCGTCCTCCGGAGGCCGTGGCACCTCCTGAGACAGTGGAGCCCCAAGTGGCTGGTCGCCAGGGGGAGGGGTCTCTTCTGTTCCGAGTGCGCTTCCCCGCGACGGCCGATCCTTCCCGGCTGTGGTAGTGGTATCTGTGAGGCCCCCTTGATCCTGCTTCGCCCCGACCCGGGCAGCTGCCGCGGCTTTGGCCCGACGCTCCTCCCTAACCACCACCAGGGTTGCGCTGGCAGAGTAGGGGGTGGCTGCAAGGTAGAGCACTAGGGGCTCTTGGGGGCGCGGAGCCACCACTACCGGAGGGCTGGTTAAGTACCTTTTGAGATCTTGGAACGCCTTGCCAGCCTCTCCAGTCCATTCAAAGGGGCCATTTTTCTTCATTAGCTTGAAGAAGGGTAGCGCTCGTTCCCCCAACTTGGAGATGAAGCGTCCTAGTGCGGTCACGCGCCCAGTGAGCTTCTGCATTTCTTTGAGGGTTTTCGGCGGGCTCATGTCCTCGATTGCCTTGACCTTTTCTGGGTTATCCTCGATGCCCCGATGGAACACGAGGAAGCCCAAGAGCTTGCCCGAGGGGACCCCAAGCACACACTTCTCCGGGTTGAGCCGCAGGTTCACTGCGTTGAGGCTCGCGAAGGTTTCCTCTAGGTCTTGTATCAGGGTTTTGGCCTCCCGAGACTTCACCACAATGTCATCGACGTAAGCCTCAACATTCTTCCCGAGCTGCGGACCCAAGGTGATGTGCATCACCACGAAAGGTCGCTCTGCATTGCAAGCAGCCTGAACGGCATGCATGTGTAGCAGTACACTCCACACGGGGTCAAGAAAGCTGTTTTTTCCACGTCTTCTACCGCCATCTTGATCTGGTGATAGCCAGAGAAGGCATCCAGGAAACATAACAGGTCGCACTCGGCGGTGGAATCGACGATCTGATCGATACGAGGGAGCGGGAATGGATCCTGCGGGCAGGCTTTGTTGAGGTTGGTGAAGCCGACACACATGCATTCCTTCCCCCTTTCTTTGGCACGACAACCGGGTTAGCCAACCAATCTGGGTATCGGACCTCGCGAATGACCCCTACCGCTTCTAGCTTGCGGGTCTCTTGGACGATGAAAGCCTGCTTTTCAGTGGACTGCCGTCTCTCTTTCTGCTTCATGGGGCGTACGTTGGGGCATACATTGAGGTGGTGCTCGATACGCCTCTTGGGATCCCTGCCAACTGATCTGGTTCCCATGCGAATACCTTCTTATTCGCGCGTAGGAACTTGACCAGGGCCTCCTCCTGCTCGGGCTCAAGGTTGGCGCCTATGGTGAAGGTGGCGTTAGTGGACCCGTCTTCGTCGACCAATATCTGCTTGGTTTCTGCCTTGTCTTGGGTGAACAGCTGCCTCTTCTTGGCCGGCGCAGCCCCCTTGGGCTCAGGGGCGTCTGAGTCGGCGGGCTGTGCCGCCGCCGCAGTCTTGAAGATGAGCTTGAGCACTTGCAACGCATCCCCGGCGTCTCCGGACACGGTGAGGACGCCGTTGCTCCCGGGCATCTTCATGAGGTTGTACGCTGGGTGAGTCGCGGCCATGAATCGGGCTAGTGCTGGGTAGTCGAGGATGGCGTTGTATGGGAGGCCGATGGGGGCGATGTCGAAGTCGATTAGCTCCGTGCGGAAGTTGTCGTAGGTGCCGAAGGTCACCGGAAGGCGGATCTGCCCCAGGGAGCCGGTTGAACCGCCTCCGATGCCCAAGAAGGGCCTGCTAGGCTGAAGCCGCTCCAGTGGTATGTGGAGGAGGCTGAAGGCTTCAACTGAGAGCACGCTGAGGCCCGCGCCGCCGTCAATGAGAGTCCTGGTGACGGCCACCTGGCAGATGGTGGGGGTGCACGGCATCGGGAGCGCGCCCGAGCAGGCTGTGTTGGAGGGGTGGTCCTCCGAGCTGAAGGCCAGATCGGCCTTGGGCGCCGGCCGACCCGGAGGAGCCCCCTGCCGCGCGGAGGCGGCGCCAATCTGGCGGACGAATGGCTTGACGTGGCGGCCTGAAGGTGGCGCCTGCGAGCCGCCCAGGAGAGCTGCGACGAACGGCGGCGCCGGCGCAGCATGCTGGGTGACGAAGAGGTTGCGCAACTCCTCCCAAGAGGACACGGAAGCCGCTGGCAGGCGGAGCAGCCACATGCGCGGGGCGCCGGTGAGGGCCATGGGAAGCCAGTTAGCCATGACCTTGTCGTCGCCTCCAGCTTCGAGGACGGCCTCCTCGTACGTCAGCAGGAAGGCCAGTGGATCAGTCGTGCCGTTGTAGCGCGGTGGCGTCTTCGGCTTGAACTTGTTCGGCCACTGCCCCTGTCGCAAGGCCGGGGCCAAGGCTCGGAGCCCCCTGGCCCCTGCGCCAGCGCTGGCGACCGGAGTGGGCGGTGCGCTGCTCATCGTAGGGCGAATCGCAATGTTGGCGGAGAGCGGGTCGGCGGAAGGGTAAGCTCCGGCGCACCCCTACCTGGTGTAACACCCCGGATTCGATGCGCCAGGTGTCTTCCAATTATTCGCTGTTGTTGCCATGTCATTTGTTTGCGTGTTGCATTTTGCTATGTCATCATCTGCATTTCATCTGCATGTTTTTATAAACTTGCATCCGGTCTTTTTCCCCGTTGTCCGTTTCGCGAACCGACACTCTCGTCGTGCCCCACCGCCCCTATCAGACTTTGTTTCATGAGCGGGATAAAAAAATTTCTCGGAATGGACCGAGGTTTGCCGAGTGGCCTTGGTATATCACCGGTAGACCGCCCGTCAAATTTCGTTCCATTTGGAGGTCGTTTGATGCCCCAACGGTTAACCGCGTAGCCCGAAACCCCTCTCTCTTTGCAGCCCAGCCCCTCTTCACCACATCCCATGAGCCCATCCAAACCCCCTCCATGCTCTTGGTCGTTCGATCACGATCGCGTGGCCGAAAACCGCTCCTCATTTGGACCCTCCTAGCTCCCTCTACCTATATAAAGGCCTCTCTCCCCGAAATTTCGGGCAAACCCTAGCTTTCGTCCTCTTCCCGCCGCCGGATATGTCCATCTCGTGCCGGACGTGTCCGCGCCACCGCTCCTCGCCCAATCCTGCACAGCCACATCACCGCTCCGCCGTCCACCATTGTCGCGCCCGCCTGCTCGGCCGAATCGGGCCAGCGCATCGCTTTCTCTCGCAGTCCGGCCCGCCTCCCGCCACCGTGCGCCCACGCCGCCACAGGGCATCCGCCGCCGCCGCGCAGCCCGCTTCCGTCGACCTCGCCGCTCGCCGGCGCCGTGCTCGGAACCCTCCGCCCGTCGCCGGGCGCGCTGCCGCGCCGAGAGCCTCGCCGTCCGCCTCCGGACCTCCTGCGTCGCCGCCCTTCCGGTGCCGCCCGGCCGCCCCTCGCCGTCCCGACCCCGCACCAACGCCGCCGCGCCACCCTCAAGCTCCGTCGGGCCCCACCACAACCGGATCCGGCCGGGCCCCTCCTCCGGCGAGCTTCCCCGACCTCCCCGGCCCCGTCCCTGACAACTCCGGCCACCGGCGCCTCGGATCCGGCAAGATCCGCTGCCGCTTCGATTTCCGTGCGAATCCTAGGTTGACCCCGATTTTCCCCAAGTCCCGAGATTTTTGCATTCTGGTGCCATGTTTGACCTGCCATATCTTGATGTGTGTTGCTCCGTTTGTTGTGTGTAATATGTCAAATGTTCGTCATGATATGCTCTACATTTCATTACATTGTTTCATGTTCATTTGAGTTCATATTGATGCCTGAATCATTGTTGCAAGAGTGCTATATGATGTTAATCTGCTGAAACTGTTATAACTTGGTGATTTGTCTTTTTCGTTGCATTTTGTGTGTGCATCGTATGAGCTTGATGTGTACATGTGTTTTGAACTATATCATGCCATATTTACAGAGGTGCCATCCATGTAATTTTGTGAGTCTTTTAGTGAGTGCATCAAGCTTGTTAAGTAGGGTACTTGTTTTTGCTGTTTTGCTAGGCTGATTCTGTTATATTTTGTTGCCATGTAAACCTGCTGCTACTAGTCATTCTATGCATAATATGGAGATGTTTACTAAGTATGTTTTGTTTTACATGTCATGCTCTATCCATCCATGCCCCTGGTTGCATTTATAGCTTTCTGTAGGTTGTTGTAATCTTGCTCCAATATTGCTAAGTAATGTTGTTGTCAGCCTGTTAACATGAAGTTCAGTTTTGCCATGAGATTTGCTAGTGATCCATGTACCCCTATGAACTTGATCTTGCCATGCTTAGCTTCATAAACATGTATTCTTACTGTTGGTTACCTTTTCATGCCATTTATTGCTCTGTGGTGAGTGGTACAAGGACTTTTGTTATATGCATTTAGTAGTATCATACCATGCCTTTGTTTGCCATGATAAGGTCTTGTAAGATGTTGATTGATGGCTCTAAACATTGCAACCTAATGTTATTTCTGCTAAGTCTGAAACTGTTATTATTTGCAATCTTGCCATGTCTTTTTGAGCATGTTGTAGTGTTTTCTGGAGATAGCTCATTGTTCATGTTTTGTTATGATTTACCTGTAAATCATGCCCATGCCTTTAGTTATCATGTTGAGCTGCTGTAGGATAATGTTTTGATGCTTGCAATATGCCTAGTTGCTGTTTTGGACAGCTTGTCCTTTAAACTTGTAAAGAGTGTATGTGTTGAACCGTTACTCCGTTTTGAGTGTGCTCTATATGAAACTTGCTTAGAATTGTATGTAGTTTCAAATTACCTTGTTGCATACATGTTTTGGTGTGTTTTCTTGATGTTTGTATGCATTTTGCATCAATGCCATGTTTAACTTGTTTTGCTCATATCTTTTAGGCCGTAGCCCCGAATTAAATGAAATTTATATGTAACTTGACTAGAATTTCGTGTAGATCATCTTTGTGCATCTTAACTTGCTGTTTAACAACTTGAACATAAGGTTTATTCAGATCTGGACCAATTTCAAAATTTGCATATGAGGACTTACCGGAATTGTTATATGTTGTTTCCGGACTCATTTAAACTTGCCTTGATGTGTTGCTCTTGTGTGCATCATCTCTTGCCATGAGTAGCCTCATCTAGCTTTGTCATGCATCATGCTTGTTGTGCATCATGTCTTGTATATGTGTGGTGTGTTTACCATATTGTGTGCTTTTTCTCGATAGTTCCCGTTTTGTTGCGATCGTGAGGATTCGTTCGTCTACGCTTGGTTCGGCTTCATCCGTTTGTCTTCTTCATGGACTCCTTCTTCTTCCTTGCGGGATTTCAGGCAAGATGACCGCTACCCTGGATCTCACTACTATCATTGCTATGCTAGTTGCTTCGTTCTATCGCTATGATGCGCTACCTATCAACTGTTTATCAAGCCTCCCAAATTGCCATGTCACCCTCTAACCTTTTTCACCCTTCCTAGCAAACCGTTGCTTGGCTATGTTACCGCTTTTGCTCAGCCCCTCTTATAGCATTGTTAGTTGCAGGTGAAGTTGAAGATTGCTCCATGGTGGACATGATTATGTTGGGATATCACAATATCTCTTATTTACTTAATGCATCTATATACTTGGTAAAGGGTGGACGACTCGGCCTTATGCCTGGTGTTTTGTTCCACTCTTGCCGCCCTAGTTTCCGTCATACCGGTGTTATGTTCCTGGATTTTGCGTTCCTTACGCGGTTGGGTGATTTATGGGACCCCCTTGACAGTTTGCTTTGAATAAAACTCCTCCAGCAAGGCCCAACCTTGGTTTTACCATTTGCCTCACCTAGCCCTTTTTCCCTTGGGTTTTGAGCTCGAGGGTCATCTTTATTTACCCCCCGGCCGGTGCTCCTCGAGTGTTGGTCCAAACTAGAGCACCGTATGGACCATTCCTTGGCAACTTGGGTTACGTCGGTTCCTGTACGCTTCGCTTATCCGGTGTGCCCTGAGAACGAGGTATGTGCAGCTCCTATCGGGATTTGTCGGCACATCGGGCGGCTTTGCTGGTCTTGTTTTACCATTGTCGAAATGTCTTGTAAACCGGGATTCCGAGTCTGATCGGGTCTTCCTGGGAGAAGGTATATCCTTCGTTGACCGCGAGAGCTTATCATGGGCTAAGTTGGGACACCCCTGCAGGGTATAAACTTTCGAAAGCCATGCCCGTGGTTATGGGCAGATGGGAATTTGTTAATGTCCGGTTGTAGATAACTTGACACCAGATCTGAATTAAAATGCATCAACCGCGTGTGTAGCCGTGATGGTCTCTTTTCGGCGGAGTCCGGGAAGTGAACACGGTTTTTGGGTTATGTTTGACGTAAGTAGGAGTTCAGGATCACCTCTTGATCATTGCTAGCTTCACGACTGTTCCGTTTGCTCTCTTCTCGCTCTTATTTGCATATGTTAGCCACCATATATGCTTAGTTGCTGCTGCAACCTCACCACTTTACCCCTTCCTTTCCCATTAAGCTTTGCTAGTCTTGATACCCATGGTAATGGGATTGCTGAGTCCTCGTGGCTCACAGATTACTACAACAACAGTTGCAGGTACAGGTTATGCGATGATCATGACACGAGAGCGATGTTACTTGTTTTGGAGTTCTTCTTCTGCTTCTTCTTCGACCAGGGGATAGGTTCCAGGTCGGCAACCTAGGCTAGCAGGGTGGATGTCGTTTGAGTTTCTGTTTGTGTTCATCCATAGCCGGATGTTGCTCTTATGTATTGTGATGTTGTATTCATGTGGCATTGTTTGCCTCTTGTATGTATCCCCATCTATTACATAATGTTGATGTAATGATATCCACCTTGCAAAAGTGTTTCAATATGCGGTTCTATCCTAGGTGGGACCTTCGAGTCTCTTTAGGATAGTATCGCATATTGGGTGTGACAAGTTGGTATCAGAGCCTCGACCGACCCTAGGAGCCCCCTTGATTGATCATGTAGTTTGGCCGTTGTTGAGTCTAGAATAAAAATGTTTTCTGAGTCTAGTTATATCGGAGAGTAGGAATTCTTTTTACTCCTCAGCCCCTTCGTCGCTCTAGTAAGGAATCTTGACGTAGGTGTTTTGAATTACTTCTCTTCCCCTTCAAATTTTTCTTTAGGATCACGCAGTTGATTTTCTGATCGTTGGTTCTCAACTCTTTTTTATCTGGTGCATTTCTCGTCAAGTCGACTCGAGCCTCTTCATATTTGCCAAGTTCAGTCCTCAGTTGTTTTCTTTTCCCACCCGCCCACCCTTTTTCATCTCGGAGCCGGAGTCCGTAATCGAGTGTCCATCCTACTCGTGCGAAGTTTTTGCTCTCTCTCCTCAATGATTTCAACCGGTGTTTTCTCTTCAAGATATTCGTAGGTTTCACCTTCCAAATTGCCTTTGTTTTCCCACCCTCCCACCCTCTTCTTCCTAGAGCCTGAGTCTCTTTCGAACATCAATTTTCATTCGTACGGAGCCTCTTCAGTCTTCCCTCAATCATTTCAACTGGTGAATTCTAGTTTCGTTCGACATTCTTCATCTCTTTTCCGGTGGACTCAATTCAAGTTTTCGGGTTGATCACATTCTTTTCCTTGGATCAAGTGTTCTCCTTGCTCGTTTCTCTCTCGCCATTCAATCATTCCGGAGTTCGGAAGACATCTCAGGAGATTCATCTGTGTTACAACTAATTCGAGGTTGTCACCTCATTCAAATATTTCAATTGTTCCGGTGCATCATCTATCTCTTCAACAATCCTTTCCAATGGTGTTTTCCTTTAGTGGCCCCTAACCCACAGGTTTTTTCCCAGGATCTTACCTGACTCTTTTAATTTCTCCGGAGTTATTCTCAATTCTTTTCAAGTGTGACATAAGAATGGATTCCATCAGTCACATGCCTTCTTCGAGATCGATTTCAAATCATTTTCATTGTTGCCTCAACCTCTCTGCTTCTCATTCTACCGGAGTATCTCAGTAATTTTGGTGGTGTTTCTCGTCGTCCTTCTCAACGTTTGAAGATCGAAGAAGAGTTTTTCCTCTAAATCTTGCCCGTTCTCTCGAAGATTCGTGGTTCTAGCTTCATGTTATCCTCGCGAATTATTCCATTTGTCAGATATTCTTCCCTTAACCATCCGAGTATGTCAGGAGTTGTTTTTCCATTTCTTTTCAACGGAGGCCATCATTCCAGTTATCGTTCTCTATTTATCCCGGTGCATCTGTCGAATATACTTTAATCAGCTCGTCATCTCTTCGTTCTTGTGCATCTAAATCCCCTCGACCATATTTGTTCTTCTAAGTCTTCTCGGTGATTCATTCTCTTTCGTCAGTCATTTTCGAATTCTTACGGTGGTTCGTTCAAGATTCCTTTTCCGTTCTTATCATATTAATTCATTCGTTCTTTCGAATCCTACCAGTGGTTCATCAAGACTTTCTCAAGTTTTGTGCTATGTTCCCCCTTAATCCTTTTTCAACAAGAATAAGTTGCATGCCAAATCCGCTCGTCACCCATTAAATTGGTTGAGGATAAGCATACAATAAATCTTATTCTTATTTCATCAAAGTGATTAATCCCTTCCTTCGGAGTTTGTTCTTAATGAGTAAATTCTAGTTCCAAGTGTTTTCATCTTTCTTTTCCGGAGTTCAAAATTGCTCGGCCATTTCGTCGGAACCTCCATCTAAATCATATTAACGCTCATCTTATTCTTTCATCCTTCATTCTATCTCATCATCCTTTTTGTCACCGGAGTTCTTCATGGTGGTTCTTCATGATTTAATTCATTCTTCAAGAGTTCATCAAGACTTTGTTGGTGGAGTTCAAGTATCTTTTCTTCTCGCGTCTCGAAGTGCAAATAATTCATCGTGTTCTCTGAAGTGGAGTTTTGCATTTCTTCGTTCTTCTCAGCTATCCAATCATTTCCGTTTGTGGCCGGTTATCAACTTATGATCTTGAGATGTTACCATAAGACCACAACAAGCTTATTCTTTTCGTTGTTGATTTTCTCAACAACTCCGTCTAAACCTTCCTTCTAAAGATGCTTTCTATTTCATTCGTGGCACAAGTTGCCATTTTCTTCTCCGTTCTTTTCATTCAACTCTTTCAATTCTTTCGGAGGTTTTGTGTCTTGTCTTCATCAAGTATCATTCCATCTTCTTAAGTTCATGTTCTATTCCTTCCATTTTCAGTCGGTGTGCTGCCTAAATCCTTTCAGTCTTATTCGTTTCTTATCTCGTTCTAACCGGAGTGGTTTCATAGTCTATCTGATTCTGTGAGCCTTCGATTCTTGTCATTCTCGTCGTTCCTCTCTTCTTCTCGAGTGCTCTCGATTCTTTGCTTCTTCTCTTGAGTTCTTGTTTCACCTCATCCCTTTTTCCTTCCGTGTCGGTCCTAAGATCTCGGGACGAGATCTCTTGTTAGTGGAGGAGTGTTGTAACGCCCAGGATTCGATGCGCCAGGTGTCTTCCAGTTATTCGCCGTCGTTGCCATGTCATTTGTTTGCGTGTTGCATTTTGCCATGTCATCATCTGCATTTCATCTGCATATTTTTCAAAACTTGCATCCGGTCTTTTTCCCTGTTGTCCGTTTCACGATCCGACACTCTCGTCGTGCCCCGCCGTCCCTATCAGACTTTGTTTCGTGAGCGGGATAAAAAACGTTCTCGGAATGGACCAAGGTTTGCCGAGTGGCCTTGGTATATCACCGGTAGACCGCCCGTCAAATTTCGTTCCATTTGGAGGTCGTTTGATGCCCCAACGGTTAACCGCGTAGCCCGAAACCCCTCTCTCTTTGCAGCCCAGCCCCTCTTCACCACAGCCCATGAGCCCATCCAAACCCCCTCCATGCTCTTGGTCGTTCGATCATGATCGCGTGGCCGAAAACCGCTCCTCATTTGGACCCTCCTATCTCCCTCTACCTATATAAAGGCCTCTATCCCCGAAATTTCAGGCAAACCCTAGCTTTCGTCCTCCTCCCGCCGCCGGACATGTCCATCTCGTTCTGGACGTGTCCGTGCCGCCGCTCCTCGCCCAATCCTGCGCCGCCACATCACCGCTCCGCCGTCCACCGCCGTCGCGTCCGCTCGGCCGAATCGGCCCGCCTGAGCCTGCCGCGCGCTTCGCCTCTCCGCCGTCCGGCTCGCCTCGCTTCACCATATCCGCCTTGCCGCCGCCGGCCAGCAGCCGCGTCGCCCGCTTCGTCGGCGTCGCCACTCACGGCTGCCGTGCTCGGCTCCCTCCGCCCGTTGCGGGCGGCGCGCGCCAGCGCTTCGAAGGCCGCCCTGCCTCCGGACCTCCCGCCGCCGCCCTTCCAGCGCCGCCCGGCCGCCCTCACCGTCCCGAGCCAGCGTCGGCGCCGCGCGCCGCCCTCAAGCTCCGTCAGGCCCCACCGCGACCGGATCCGACCGGGCCCCTCCTCCGGCGAGCTTCCCCGACCTCCCCGGCCCCGTCGGGTCCCCGACAACTCCGGCCGCCGGCGCCTCGGATCCGGCGAGATCCGCCGCCGCTTTGATTTCCGTGCGAATCCTAGGTTGACCCCGATTTCCCCAAGTCCCGAGATTTGTGCATTCTGGTGCCATGTTTGACCTGCCATATCTTGATGTCTATTGCTCCGTTTGCTGCGTGTAATATGTCAAAATGTTCGCCATGAGATTCTCTACATTTCATTACATTGTGTCATGTTCATTTGAGTTCATCTTGATGTCTGAATCATCGTTGCAAGAGTGCTATATGATGTTAATCTGCTGAAACTGTTATAACTTGGTGATTTGTCTTTTTCGTTGCATTTTGTGTGTGCATCGTATGAGCTTGATGTCTACATGTGTTTTGAAATATTTCATGCCATCTTTATAGAGGTGCCATCCATGTAATTTTGTGTGTCTTTTATTGAGTATATCAAGGTTTTTAAATATGGTACTTGCTGTTGCTGTTTTGCTAGGCTGATTCTGTTATATTTTGTTGCCATGTAAACCTGCTGCTACTAGTCATTCTATGCATAACCTGGAGATGTTCACTAAGGATGTTTTGTTCTACATACCATGTATTATTCATCCATGCCCCTCTTTGAATTTATAGCTTGTTGTAGGTTGTTGTAATCTTGCTCCAGAATTGCTAAATAATGTCGCTGTCAGCCTGTTAACATGAAGTTCAGTTTTGCCATGAGCTTTGCTAGTGATCCATGTACACCTATGAACTTGCTCTTGCCATGCTTAGCTTTATAAACATGTATTATTACTGTTGGTTACCTTTTCATGCCATTTATTGCTCTGTGATGAGTGGTACAAGCTCACCAACATGCCTACTTATTGCTGTTTCTGCCATGTATGAATCTGTCATATAACTTGCCATGTTTACATGGGTGCCATCTTATCTTATGATCTTGTTTGGCTCATCGTCAGCAAAGGACTTTTGATCTATGCATTTATTAGTATCATACCATGCCTTTGTTTTCCATGATAAGGTCTTGTAAGATGTTGATTGATGGCTCTAAACATTGCAACCTGATGTTATTTCTGCTAAGTCTGAAACTGTTATTATTTACAATCTTGCCATGTCTTTTTGAGCATGTTCTAGTGTTTTCTGGAGATAGCTCAGTGTTCATGTTTTGTTATGATTTACCTGTAAATCATGCCCATGCCTTTTGTTATCATGTTGAGCTGTTGTAGCATAATGTTTTGATGCTTGCAATGCCTAGTTGCTGTTTTGGACAGCTTGTCCTTTAAACTTGTATAGAGTATGTGTTGAACCGTTACTCCGTTTTGAGTGTGCTCTATATGAAACTTGCTTAGAATTGCATGTAGTTTCATATTACCTTGTTGCATACATGTTTTGGTGTGTTTTCTTGATGTTTGTATGCATTTTGCATCAATGTAATGTTTAACTTGTTTTGCTCATATCTTTTAGGCCGTAGCCCCGAATTAAATGAACTTTATATGTAACTTGACTAGAATTTCGTGTAGATCATCTTTGTGCATCTTAACTTGCTGTTTAACAACTTGAACATAAGGTTTATTCAGATCTGGACCAATTTCGAAATTTGCATATGAGGACTTACCGGAATTGTTATATGTTGTTTCCGGCCTCATTTAAACTTGCCTTGATGTGTTGCTCTTGTGTGCATCATCTCTTGCCATGAGTAACCTTGTCTAGCTTTGTCATGCATCATGCTTGTTGTGCATCATGTCTTGTATACGTGTGGTGTGTTTACCATGTTGTGTGCTTTTTCTCGATAGTTCCCGTTTCGTTGCGATCGTGAGGATTCGTTCGTCTACGCTTGGTTCGGCTTCATCCATTCGTCTTCTTCATGGACTCGTTCTTCTTCCTTGCGGGATTTCAGGCAAGATGACCGCTACCCTGGATCTCACTACTATCATTGCTATGCTAGTTGCTTCGTTCTATCGCTATGCTGCACTACCTATCAACTGTTTATCAAGCCTCCCAAATTGTCATGTCAGCCTCTAACCTTTTTCACCCTTCCTAGCAAACCGTTGCTTGGCTATGTTACCTCTTTTGTTCAGCCCCTCTTATAGCATTGTTAGTTGCAGGTGAAGTTTAAGATTGCTCCATGGTGGACAGGATTATGTTGGGATATCATAATATCTCTTATTTAATTAATGCATCTATATACTTGGTAAAGAGTGGAAGACTCGGCCTTATGCCTGGTGTTTTTTCCACTCTTGCCGCCCTAGTTTCCGTCATACCGGTGTTATGTTCCGGATTTTATGTTCCTTACGCGGTTGGGTGATTTAAGGACCCCTTGACAGTTCGCTTTGAATAAAACTCCTCCAAAGAAGGCCCAACCTTGGTTTTACCATTTGCCTCACCTAGCCCTTTTTCCCTTGGGTTTCCGGAGCCCGAGGATCATCTTTATTTACCGCCCCCCCCCCCGGGGCCAGTGCTCCTCCGAGTGTTGGTCCAAACTAGAGCACCGTGCGGGACCATTCCTTGGCAACTTGGGTTACGTCGGTTCCTGTACGCTTCGCTTATTCGGTGTGCCCTGAGAACGAGATATGTGCAGCTCCTATCGGGATTTGTCGGCACATCGGGCGGCTTTGCTGGTCTTGTTTTACCATTGTCGAAATGTCTTGTAAACCGGGATTCCGAGTCTGATCGGGTCTTCCTGGGAGAAGGTATATCCCTCATTGACCGCGAGAGCTTATCATGGGCTAAGTTGGGACACCCCTGTAGGGTATAAACTTTCGAAAGCCGTGCCCGCGGTTATGGGCAGATGGGAATTTGTTAATGCCCGGTTGTAGATAACTTGACACCAGATCTGAATTAAAACGCATCAACCGCGTGTGTAGCCGTGATGGTCTCTTTTTGGCGGAGTCCGGGAAGTGAACACGGTTTTTGGGTTATGTTTGACGTAAGTAGGAGTTCAGGATCACCTCTTGATCATTGCTAGCTTCACGACCATTCCGTTTGCTCTCTTCTCGCTCTTATTTGCGTATGTTAGCCACCATATATGCTTAGTCGCTGCTGCAACCTCACCACTTTACCCCTTGCTTTCCCATTAAGCTTTGCTAGTCTTGATACCCATGGTAATGGGATTGCTGAGTCCTCGTGGCTCACAGATTACTACAACAACAGTTGCAGGTACAGGTTATGCGATGATCATGACGCGAGAGCGATGTTACTTGTTTTGGAGTTCTTCTTACGCTTCTTCTTCGACTGTGGGATAGGTTCCGTGTCGGCAACCTAGGCTAGCGTGGTGGATGTCATTTGAGTTTTGTTATGCTCATCCGTGGCGGATGTTGCTCTTATGTATTGTGATGTTGTATTCATGTGGCATTGTTTGCCTCTTGTATGTATCCCCATCTATTATGTAATGTTGATGTAATGATATCCACCTTGCAAAAGCGTTTCAATATGCAGTTCTATCCTTGGTGGGACCTTCGAGTCTCTTTAGGATAGTATCGCATATTGGGCGTGACAAGTTGGTATCAGAGCCTCGACCGACCCTGTGAGCCCCCTTGATTGATTGTGTAGTTTCGCCGTTGTTGAGTCTAGAAGAAAACTGTTTTCTGAGTCTAGTTATATCGGAGAGTAGGAATTCTTTTTACTCCTCAGCCCCTTCGTCGCTCTGGTAAGGAATCTTGACGTAGGTTTTTTGAATTACTTCTCTTCCCCTTCAAATTTTTCTTTAGGATCACGCAATTGATTTTCCGATCGTTGGTTCTCAGCTCTTTTTTATCTGGTGCTTTTCTCGTCAAGTCGACTCGAGCCTCTTCATCTTTGCCAAGTTCAGTCCTCAGTTGTTTTCTTTTCCCACCCGCCCACCCTTTTTCATCTCGGAGCCGGAGTCCGCAATCGAGTATCCATCCTACTCGTGCGAAGTTTTTGCTCTCTCTCCTCAATGATTTCAACCGGTGTTTTCTCTTCAAGATATTCGTCGGTTTCCCCTTCCAAGTTGCCTTTGTTTTCCCGCCCACCCACCCTCTTCTTCCTGGAGCCTGAGTCTCTTTCGAACATCAATTTTCATTCGTACGGAGCCTCTTCAGTCTTCCCTCAATCATTTCAACCGGTGAATTCTCGTTTCGTTCGGCATTCTTCATCTCTTTTCCGGTGGACTCAATTCAAGTTTTCGCGTTGATCACATTCTTTTCCTTGGATCAAGTGTTCTCCTTGCTCGTTTCTCTCTCGCCATTCAATCATTCCGGAGTTCGGAAGACATCTCAGGAGATTCGTCTGTGTTACAACTAATTCGAGGTTGTCACCTCATTCAAATATTTCAATTGTTCCGGTGCATCATCTATCTCTTCAACAATCCTTTCCAATGGTGTTTTCCTTTAGTGGCCCCTAACCCACAGGTTTTTTCCCAGGATCTTACCTGACTCTTCTAATTTCCCCGGAGTTATTCTCAATTCTTTTCAAGTGTGACGTAAGAATGGATTCCATCAGTCACATGCCTTCTTCGAGATCGATTTCAAATCATTTTCATTGTTGCCTCAACCTCTCTGCTTCACATTCTACCGGAGTATCTCGGTAATTTTCGTGGTGTTTCTCGTCGTCCTTCTCAATGTTTGAAGATCGAAGAAGAGTTTTTCCTCTAAATCTTGCCCGTTCTCTCGAAGATTCGTGGTTCTAGCTTCATGTTATCCTCGCGAATTATTCCATTTGTCATATATTCTTTCCTTAACCATCCGGAGTATGTCAGGAGTTGTTTTTCCATTTCTTTTCACCGGAGGCCATCATTCCAGTTATCGTTCTCTATTTATCCCGGTGCATCTATCGAATATACTTTAATCAGCTCGTCATCTCTTCGTTCTTGTGCATCTAAATCCCCTCGAGCATATTTGTTCTTCTAAGTCTTCTCGGTGATTCATTCTCTTTCATCAGTCATTTTCGAATTCTTACGGTGGTTCGTTCAAGATTCCTTTTCCGTTCTTATCATTTTAGTTCATTCGTTCTTTCGAATCCTACCGGTGGTTCATGAAGACTTTCTCAAGTTTTGTGCTATGTTCCCTCTTAATCCTTTTTCAACAAGAATAAGTTGCATGCCAAATCCGCTCGTCACCCATTAAATTGGTTGAGGATAAGCATACAATAAATCTTATTCTTATTTCATCAAAGTGATTAATCCCTTCCTTTGGAGTTTGTTCTTAATGAGTAAATTCTAGTTCCAAGTGTTTTCATCTTTCTTTTCCGGAGTTCAAAATTACTCGGCCATTTCGTCGGAACCTCCATCTAAATCATCGCAACGCTCATCTTATTCTTTCATCCTTCATTCTATCTCATCATCCTTTTTTGTCACCGGAGTTCTTCATGGTGGTTCTTCATGATTTAATTCATTCTTCAAGAGTTCATCAAGACTTTGTTGGTGGAGTTCAAGTATCTTTTCTTCTCGCGTCTCGAAGTGCAAATAATTCTTCGTGTTCTCTGAAGTGGAGTTTTGCATTTCTTCGTTCTTCTCAGCTATCCAATCATTTCCTTTGTGGCCGGTTATCAACTTATGATCTTGAGATGTTACCATAAGACCACAACAAGCTTATTCTTTTCGTTGTTGATTTTCTCAACAACTCCGTCTAAACCTTCCTTCTAAAGATGCTTTCTATTTCATTCGTGGCACAAGTTGCCATTTTCTTCTCCATTCTTTTCATTCAACTCTTTCAATTCTTTCCGGAGGTTTTGTGTCTTGTCTTCATCAAGTATCATTCCATCTTCTTAAGTTCATGTTCTATTCCTTCCATTTTCAGTCGGTGCGCTGCCTAAATACTTTCAGTCTTATTCGTTTCTTATCTCACTCTAACCGGAGTGGTTTCATAGTCTATCTGATTCTGTGAGCCTTTGATTCTTGTCATTCTCGTCGTTCCTCTCTTCTTCTCGAGTGCTCTCGATTCTTTGCTTCTTCTCTCGAGTTCTTGTTTCACCTCATCCCTTTTTCCTTCCGTCTCGGTCCTAAGATCTCGGGACGAGATCTCTTGTTAGTGGAGGAGTGTTGTAACGCCGCGAATTCAATGCGCCAGGTGTCTTCCAGTTATTTGCCGTTGTTGCCATGTCATTTGTTTGTGTGTTGCATTTTGCCATCTCATCATCTGCATTTCATCTGCATGTTTTTCGAAACATGCATCCGGTCTTTTTCCCCGTTGTCCGTTTCGCGATCCGACACTCTCGCCGTGCCCCGCCGCCCCTATCAGACTTTGTTTTGTGAGCGGGATAAAAAACGTTCTCGGAATGGACCGAGGTTTGCCAAGTGGCCTTGGTATATCACCGGTAGACCGCCCGTCAAATTTCGTTCCATTTGGAGGTCGTTTGATGCCCCAACGGTTAACCGCGTAGCCCGAAACCCCTCTCTCTTTGCAGCTCAGCCCCTCTTCACCACAGCCCATGAGCCCATCCAAACCCCCTCCATGCTCTTGGTCATTCGATCACGATCGCGTGGCCGAAAACCGCTCCTCATTTGGACCCTCCTAGCTCCCTCTACCTATATAAAGGCCTCTCTCCCCGAAATTTCGGGCAAACCCTAGCTTTCGTCCTCCTCCCGCCGTCGGACATGTCCATCTCAGGTCGGACGTGTCGCGGCCAAGCCGCCTAATCCTGCGCGCCGCCCACACGCTCTGCCGTCCGCCGCCCATGCGTCCGCTCGGCCTGATCGGGCCCACATGAGCTCACACGCCGCCGCTCTCTCCTCCGCCGTCCGGCCGCCTCCCCGCCACCCATACTCGCCACGCGCGCCATGAGGCATCCCGCCGCTGGCCGCGGCCCGCGCCGCCCGCTTCCGTCGACCTCGCCCGTCATTCGGCCGCCGTGCTCGGCTCCTCCGCCCTTCGTCCGGAGCATGCATGCGCTGAACGCCCTCGCCTCCGCCTCCGGACCTCCCGCCGCCGCCCTTCCCGGCGCCACCCGGCTGCCTCGCCGTCCCGACCCAAGACTTGGCGCCACCGCGCCGCCTCAAGCTCCGCTGGCCCCACCATGACTGGTCCGGCCGGCCCTCCTCCGCGAAGCTTCCCGACCTCCCGGCCCGTCCCCGACAACTCCAGCTGCCGGCGCCTCGGATCCGGCGAGATCCGCCGCCGCTTCGATTTCCGTGCGAATCCTAGGTTGACCCTGATTTTCCCCAAGTCCCGAGATTTTTGCATTCTGGTGCCATGTTTGACCTGCCATATCTTGATGTGTGTTGCTCCGATTGCTGCGTGTAATATGTCAAAATGTTCGCCATGAGATTCTCTACATTTCATTACATTGTGTCATATTCATTTGAGTTCATATTGATGCCTGAATCATCGTTGCAAGAGTGATATACGATGTTAATCTGCTGAAACTGTTATAACTTGGTGATGTCTTTTTCGTTGCATTTTGTGTGTGCATCGTATGAGCTTGATGTCTGCATGTGTTTTGAACTACATCATGCCATCTTTACAGAAGTGTCATCCATGTAATTTTGTGAGTCTTTAGTGAGTGCATCAAGCTTGTTAAGTAGGGTACTTGCTGTTGCTGTTTTGCTAGGCTGATTCTGTTATATTTTGTTGCCATGTAAACCTGCTGCTACTAGTCATTCTATGCATAATCTGGAGATGTTCACTAAGGATGTTTTGTTCTACATGTCATGCTCTATCCATCCATGTTCCTGGTTGCATTTATAGCTTGATGTAGGCTGTTGTAATCTTGCTCTAAAATTGCTAAATAATGTTGTTGTCAGCCTGTTAACATGAAGTTCAGTTTGCCATGAGCTTTGCTAGTGATCCATGTACCCCTATGAACTTGATCTTGCCATGCTTAGCTTCATAAACATGTATTCTTACTGTTGGTTACCTTTTCATGCCATTTATTGCTCTGTGGTGAGTGGTACAAGGACTTATGTTATATGCATTTAGTAGTATCATACCATGCCTTTGTTTGCCATGATAAGTTCTTGTAAGATGTTGATTGATGGCTCTAAACATTGCAACCTGATGTTATTTCTGCTAAGTCTGAAACTGTTATTATTTGCAATCTTGCCATGTCTTTTTGAGCATGTTCTAGTTTTTTCTGGAAATAGCTCAGTGTTCATGTTTTGTCATACTTTACCTGTAAATCATGCCCATGCCTTTTGTTATCATGTTGAGCTGTTGTAGCATAATATTTTGTTGCTTGCAATATGCCTAGTTGCTGCTTTGGACAGCTTGTCCTTTAAACTTGTATACAGTGTATGTGTTGAACCATTACTCCGTTTTGAGTGTGCTCCATATGAAACTTGCTTAGAATTGCATGTAGTTTCATATTACCTTGTTGCATCCATGTTTTGGTGTGTTTGCTTAATGTTTGTATGCATTTTGCATCAATACCATGTTTAACTTGTTTTGCTCATATCTTTTAGGCCGTAGCCCCGAATTAAATGAACTTTATATGTAACTTGACTAGAATTTCGTGTAGATCATCTTTGTGCATCTTAACTTGCTGTTTAACAACTTGAACATAAGGTTTATTCAGATCAGGACCAATTTTGAAATTTGCATATGAGGACTTACCGGAATTGTTATATGTTGTTTCCGGCCTCATTTGAACTTGCCTTGATGTGTTGCTCTTGTGTGCATCATCTCTTGCCATGAGTAGCCTCGTCTAGCTTTGTCATGCATCATGCTTGTTGTGCATCATGTCTTGTATATGTGTGGTGTGTTTACCATGTGGTGTGCTTCTTCTCGATAGTTCCCGTTTCGTTGCGATCGTGAGGATTCGTTCGTCTACGCTTGGTTCGGCTTCATCCGTTCGTCTTCTTCATGGACTCCTTCTTCTTCCTTGCGGGATTTCAGGCAAGATGACCGCTACCCTGGATCTCACTACTATCATTGCTATGCTAGTTGCTTCGTTCTATCACTATGCTGCGCTACCTATCAACTGTTTATCAAGCCTCCCAAATTGTCATGTCAGCCTCTAACCTTTTTCACCCTTCCTAGCAAACCGTTGCTTGGCTATGTTACAGCTTTTGCTCAGCCCCTCTTATGGCGTTGTTAGTTGCAGGTGAAGTTGAAGATTGCTCCATGGTGGACATGATTATGTTGGGATATCACAATATCTCTTATTTACTTAATGCATCTATATACTTGGTAAAGGGTGGAAGACTCGACCTTATGCCTGGTGTTTTGTTGCACTCTTGCCGCCCTAGTTTCCGTCATACCGGTGTTATGTTCCCGGATTTTGCGTTCCTTACGCGGTTGGGTGATTTATGGGACCCCCTTGACAGTTCGCTTTGAATAAAACTCCTCCAGCAAGGCCCAACCTTGGTTTTACCATTTGCCTCACCTAGCCCTTTTTCCCTTGGGTTTCCGGAGCCCGAGGGTTATCTTTATTTACCCCCCCCTAGGCCAGTGCTCCTCCGAGTGTTGGTCCAAACTAGAGCACCGTGCGGGACCATTCCTTGGCAACTTGGGTCACGTCGGTTCATGTACGCTTCGCTTATCCGGTGTGCCCTGAGAACGAGATATGTGCAGCTCCTATCGGGATTTGTCGGCACATCGGGCGGCTTTGTTGGTCTTGTTTTACCATTGTCGAAATGTCTTGTAAACCGGGATTCCGAGTCTGATCGGGTCTTCCTGGGAGAAGGTATATCCTTCGTTGACCGCGAGAGCTTATCATGGGCTAAGTTGGGACACCCCTGCAGGGTATAAACTTTCGAAAGCCGTGCCCGCGTTTATGGGCAGATGGGAATTTGTTAATGTCCGGTTGTAGATAACTTGACACCAGATCTGAATTAAAACGCATCAACCGCGTGTGTAGCCGTGATGGTCTCTTTTCGGCGGAGTCCGGGAAGTGAACAGGTTTTTGGGTTATGTTTGATGTAAGTATGAGTTCAGGATCACCTCTTGATCATTGCTAGCTTCACGACCGTTCCGTTTGCTCTCTTCTCGCTCTTATTTGTGTATGTTAGCCACCATATATGCTTAGTCGCTGCTGCAACCTCACCACTTTACCCCTTCCTTTCCCATTAAGCTTTGCTAGTCTTGATACCCATGGTAATGGGATTGCTGAGTCCTCGTGGCTCTGATTACTACAACAACATTGCAGTACAGGTTATGCGATGATCATGACGCGAGAGCGATGTTACTTGTTTTGGAGTTCTTCTTATGCTTCTTCTTCGACCAGGGGATAGTTTCCAGGTCGGCAACCTGGGCTAGCAGGGTGGATGTCGTTTGAGTTTCTGTTTGTGTTCATCCGTAGCCGGATGTTGCTCTTATGTATTATGATGTTGTATTCATGTGGCATTGTATGCCTCTTGTATGTATCCCCATCTATTATGTAATGTTGATGTAATGATATCCACCTTGCAAAAGCGTTTCAATATGCGGTTCTATCCTTGGTTGGACCTTCGAGTCTCTTTAGGATAGTATCGCATATTGGGCGTGACACCTGGCGCACCAAATGTCGGGTTTCGGGTTCCGGCAGACCCTCTAGGTTCGTACTCTGGGGTGCGCGCGGAGATCTCACCCCCTGCCTACCTGCACCTCGTCGCCTCGCAAAGATCTAAACTACACAAAGAGCAACACAAGGGACACAATGTTTATACTGGTTCGTGCCACCATTGTGGTGTAATACCCTACTCCAGTGTGTGGTGTGGTGGATTGCCTCAGGGGCTGATGATGAACAATACAAAGAAAGAACAGCCTCGCGAGGGTCTGTTCTTGGCCGGTGCGATGAACTGCTAGGGGGAGTTCGATCGCTCTCTCTCTCTCTGGATTCCAGACCCTGGATCCAAGATGCCTCTACCCTGTGGGAGGCTAGTCCTATTTATAGGCGGGGGCCTGGGCCTCTTCCCAAATATTGAGCGGAAGGCGCCAACAATTGGCCAATTTGAAGGGAACATCTAGTACACTTATCCCGACTAAAGTTGGTCCTCGCCGCCAAAGGCTCTCACGATGACGCCGGCTTGGGCTCCACGATGACCTCCTTCTTGCCGTTGCCAGTTGGTCTTGGTCTTGTTGCACCAAATGGCTGCCTTTGCTTGATGCTCTCGCTGCGCTTGCCTCCTTTGCACCAAAGAGGAAAGGAGGACATCTGCTGGCTGGCGCCTCGCCTGGCGCCCTTGGTCGTCATGGCTTGCGCCATGGGCACCTCGTGAGGTACCCCGCCTTGATCTCTCCGCCTCCTCATGAGCCAGCCTAACAAGGCGGTGCTCGAGGAGGCTTCTCATCATCCGCCTCAAGCTTGGCCCCTCGCGAGGGTCTTGAGCTTGTCCGATGAAGATGGGCGTCTTGGTCCACCCTTGAGCCACGCCCAGCAGCGCAGCAGCAAGTCAGGTACCCCTGCTCCTGAATGCCGACAACATCAAGCTCTTTTTTGGCGCCGTTACCGGGGAGGTGAGTGCATGAAGTTATATCTTTAGATCTTGCAATTGAATCTTTTAGTTTCTTGTTTATCACTAGTTTGGTTTATGATAGAAAACTACAAAAAATGGAGATTGGGTTACCTCAGGTTGTTCTTTATCTTTATAATTTCTATCTTGAGAATAAGGATTCTGATAATTGTGCTCAATTGCTAGAAAAAGAATTCAACAAAATTTATGGCATAAAAGCGTTGGATGATGGGCATGATTGCAATGTTGTTAGTATGAATTCTATGACTATCCAAAATACTAATGATGATTGCACTAGTCATAATGAAAATGTTACTTATAAGCATGTCGATTTTTGTGGAGTGGAGATACTTTGTGAAGACGTGCCTTATAGGGAAGATAGAAGTTACAAGAAGCATAAACATGATAGAACCAATTCTTTGCTCAAAGTGATAGATGAATTTGCTACAAAATTATGTTCTCTGTGTCCTTTTACTTGTGAACTTGCAATAAGGTTGGTCATCTTAATTTCCAATGCAAACTTTTTCATGATCGAATCATGGCCAAATATTGTAATAATTTGATCACCCTTGAACTTTATAATGAGCTTTGTCTATTTTTAGGGAGTGAAGAATTGACACATAAAAATAGTTGGTTTGAAGTATTCATTCTCGCAGATGATATTGAAACTAATCTAAAAAATATCTACATGTTTTGCATGGTAAATTGCAATGAGAATGCTTATATTGCCAACTATAGAAAGATGGGGAAACCAATAGAATATGAAAGGAATACTAATGAGAGGGTAAAGATTTCTACTTTCCCTCCTATTGTCTCTAATGATGAAATAGGTAACAAGGAGGAGCTCCCTATCCAATCAATCTCTTCAACAAGAAGCTTGAAAGAAATAATTAAACCCACACATGGTGTGGTGAAGAACAAGAAAAGAAGAAAGAATATAGGTAAAAAGGCATCTCTCCCAAATAATGTTGCTCCTATTACTGTTGTGCCTCATGAAAATGAATCAAAAATAATTGTGAAAGATGATGCACTTGATGATGATATTGCTTCTATGTCTTATGGCACAATGTGCGAGAGCACTATTGATGATAATTTTGTTATGCCAATTGATTGTTGTGATGATTATGATTGGGAAGATAATGATACTTCTTATAATCTTGGAAATCTTTTTGGCACCAACTTGGGAAATTATGATGATATTAATTATTACCGTTGGTGTTATTCATACTATTAATGATGAGAGTGATTATTCTTATGATATGCCAAGCCACAAGCTTGGGGATGCTATGTTTGATGAGAATGACATGTTTGAGAATTTATTTGCTGCAATTAATGTTTGTCCCAAGCTTGGGGATGCTATGTTTAATGAATATAATATTTTTAGCCCCCCTACTTTGAATGATCAAATTTGCTATGATGATTGCATGCCTCCTATCTATGATGAGAACAAAGTTGGTACTTATGATGTAAACGGAGAAATCATCCATGAAAACCTCAACAATCTTTTCATAGAAGTCTGGGAATATAGCAGTCATACATCTTTGAAAGGTAGCAGGTGCATTGCATAAACCAAAAGGCATACGTCTATAATTGAAAGTACCGAAAGGGCAAGTAAAACTGGTCTTTTCCTGATCATATTTTGACACGGATATTTGAGAAAACCAGAATAACCATCTAGAAAGAAAAAATGTGTATGTTTGGATAATCTTTCTAGCATTTGATCAATAAAAGGTAGAGGGTAATGATCTTTTCTAGTAGCTTTGTTCATTTGCGAAAATCAATTACCATTCTATAACATGTAACAATTCTTTGTGGAATCAATTCATTCTTATCATTGGGAACAACAGTAATACCTCCCTTCTTCGGGACACAATGAACGAGACTTATCCATCTACTATCAGCAATAGGATAAATTATACCTGCCTCCAGAAGCTTTAATATTTCATTTCTTACCACTTCTTTCATCTTAGGATTTAACCGTCGCGACATAGAGTGGGACTAATGCCATTAAGATCATCCAGAGTATATCCAATAGCGGCACAGTGCTTCTTCAGAGTTTTCAACAATTTCTTTTCTTCATGCTCTAAAAGGTTAGCACTAATAATTACAGGATATATCTTTTGTTCATCAAGATAAGCATATTTCAAAGTATCAGGTAATTGTTTAAGCTCAAACACGGGATCACCCTTGGGTGGAGGAGGATCCCCAAGGATTTCAATAGGCAAATTGTGTTTCAAAACATGCCCTTGATTAAAGAATATTTCATCTATTTCCCTTCTTTCATTCATAAACATATCATTTTCATGGTCTAGCAAATATTGTTCTAAATGATCAGTAGGAGGCACGGCAAAAGAAGCAAGACCAATAATTTCATCCTTACTAGGGAATTCTTTATCTTGGGGTTGTCTACGAAATTTAGAGAAATTAAAAGCATGAGACATATCCCTAAACCAACAGTAACAATATCTTTCTCGCAGTCTATCTTAACATTAACAGTATTCAAGAAAGGTCTACCAAATATAATGGGACAAAAGTCATCTTGTGGGGAAGCAAGAACAAGAAAATCAGCAGGATATTTTATCTTCCCACACAAGACTTCGACATCTCTAACAATCCCAATTGGTGAAATAGTATCTCTATTGAAAAGCTTAATAGTAACATCAATATTTTCTATCTCAGCAGGTGCAAAACTACTGCAGGATGCTGCTAATGCGACACTACGATCAGAGACCCTTCGACGAAACTGTGTGCGGTGCCATAATCGCAAACGGTGGTGTAAAAAACCGTCAAAAAAGTGCAAAACGTTTGCGATGGAGGATGCATCAAACACGGTTCAGATTTTAGTTGCGTGTGTGATGCAGGGCATATGGTTCAGCTCAATTAACTGTTTGCGATGAGGAGGAACAAAAGAAACGGACAGGCAGATGAAGGTGTGTGCAATGTACAACATACAGTTCACTCGGATGAACTGTTTGTGATTAGGCAACACAAAAGAAACGGTCAGCCAGATCAAAGTAAAAGGAGATACGGCATGCGGTTCACTCGGATGAACCGCTTGCGTTGAGACATGAGAACAAAAATGGTTCAAATGAACAAGATGTGTGTGATACGAGGCAAACAGGTTTGTAATCGGAAACGTGTGCGAAGACCGATAACAACACAGACGATTACTGCTAATAAGTCGTGTGTGTTGTGAGCAAACGATTGCTGGTATACAATTGTGAGTGATTGCTGAAAACATCATCGACGGGTTCCTGTCACGACCCGTATTTGATAAAATCCAAGTCTCTGTGCTTATTGTGCTATCCCTCGATCATAGCTAGCACACACAGTAACAAGAATGAATATCAGTAAAACATACATCATTTTACTACAACGATAGATCCAAAATTAAGAAAATACACACCATTGGCATATCTCAATGTTGGCACATAATACAGCGGAATTATACGTAGTCGCTAAGTTAGGGCGTCATCAACACCACTGGGCCCGTTGAGTGTATACCATAACCCTATCGTCTCTTAATCTGTCGAGATCTGCACATGACAGGTGCAGATGAGTACGTGGAATGTACTCGCAAGTTGCAAAGGAAAGTATAACAGATTATATATGCAGGGTAAGTATTGGTGGAAGTTTCCTTTGCATAAAGCCAATTTTCTCCTATAGTAAATTTTATAAACTACTTTTGGAATAGAAATAGTTTTTAGTATAAAAAGTAGGAGCGAGACACTTGGATATACGCATGCTGCTCAATCTCCAAAATAGTTTTAAAACATACATAGGTTGAAGTGAAACACATTCACTGTGCTCATTCCTCAACTTTAACCCTTAAAACAGACTTTTAGAAAAGAGAGGGGAGATTCTTCTTCAGTCCAAGTCTTCAGTTGCTCAAATTGCCCATAACCGGGGGCACGGCTAATCGATTAGGTTAAACCCTCTGCAGAGGTCGTACACGTTCCCCACATGACACAACTAACCCCGTTTATCGTGACACACTTTTTGGGTGTACGACTAGGAGGAGATTGTAACGAAGCCTTTCCGTAACAGCCCCCTATACCGCCAAGCCGCCCGCAACTTCGACACGAAGGCCTCTCTCCGATGGCGGTCCTGGGGTAGGGTTTCCCGTTAGTACTAAGCTAAGCCAGAGCCCATAGTAGCATGTGGCTGTACTGGAAGCTACATCAAACTGTTCTTGGAAGATCTCATTCCCCTGGACGGCAGTCCCCACCAAAAACCTGTGTGCAAGACCCTAGTCGGGCGCATTCACTGCAAGACCCCGATGGGCGCAATCACTTGTAGACGCTCCCGTCAATAGCATTCCGCCCAGGGAGTAGAAGTAAAATAGTATATAGTTTTGTTTTTCAAAAGTTTTCACAAAACGTTGCCCAAAAGAAGGCAAGTTTTATTTGTTTAAATCTATTTTGATTTTCAACCCACCCATTTGTGCAAGCGGGGCCAAGCATGGTAGTAAGTCTTGAATCTATGGCTGTAGCTAGTAATAATATTTTGCAAAAAAAATTTAAATCATACATAAAATTTAAATTCGAAGAGATATGCATAATATAAAAATATAGGTTGAAGTATGATCAATTTGCAACTTGCCTTCGGTTTCGTAGTCACAAGGTTCTACCTTCCCGTAGAATTTGCATCCGCACTCGTCGGAATCTAACGCAATAAAGTTACTTAAGTAAGACACTTCACACATCAAACATCCACATAAAAAGTGCTCAAGAAAAACCATCCAACACACAATTCATGCCAAACAACCCTAGCAAGAATATCCATATGATTCGAGTTTACACAATTTGTTCGGTCCTTGCGAGTGGAATATAGTTCATGTTAATAAAATAGTTAATAATTTTCTAACTCTAAATTTTTATGATCACAACAACTAACCAGAGAGGTTTTCTACGGATCAATCTAATGGTTTTTAACAATAAAACAATTTTGGTTTGATGAGTTAGTTAATCGATGATCAACGAAGGTCAGAGTTAGGGTGTTGGGCTAAAACAGCAACTAAACCTTGCTGAAAAATTAATCTATGAGTTCTAGCAGATTGGTATGGTTCCAAAGACCAATTTTCATATACAAAACTTTTTCATATTGTTTACAGAATAAAAGATATAGTAAAATACTCAAATTCGTATTTAAATCTAAACTAAATTTTAAATTTGCGCAAAAGTGAGATTTATAATTTTTATAATAAACTAGAGGTCTGCAGCTATCCAGGGATATCTTATTTGTCAAATTTGGATAAGCGGTTTAAAAGATGTGATTTTTCTAAGTTGGGCTAATTTTCGGGAAAAGAAACGGGGTAAGTAAAAGAGTCGCCACGTGGCAGAATTCTATAGGCTAATACTGTTTCGTTTTTTTAACAAAGAAAGAGGGCTGGCCTCACCGGAGATGGAGATGGCCGGCAGCGGCGGCTCAGACGTGAGGTGATGCGGTGATCTCCGGCAACGAGGGAGAGTAAGTCGGGGTGAGTCTCCAGAACACGATGTAGGCTCCTGATTCTCCTTCAGGTGGCTGCTAGATGTCGCCGAAGTTGGGCGCAACTCCGGCCGAAGCGGACAACGAAGAACTCATGCTCCAGCTGCGAGTTTTCAAAAGAAAACAGGGTCCATAAGATGCGCAATATCTAGATATGAAGGATGGAAGAGTTAGAATGTCTGCTTCACCTCGAACTCGCCGGAAACTTCCACGAACAGCCGCGGTGTCAAACAACTCCGGCGAACAATTTACGACGATGGGCAGGGGTATATGCTCCCAAAGGAGAGGGCTTCGAATGAGGAGATTATGGGCGACGCCCTAAGCTTATATAGAGGGTCAGGGAAGGTCGGTACAGGCAGATCAAGGGGCTCATCGTGGCCTTTAATGGCTGATTGTGCAGGAACGTTTCATGGATCCGTTCGTCCAATTAAAGCAACGAAGTTGAGTTTTAATTTCCTGAATGAGTTCTCCTGCTTTAATTCTCGTGTTGGTGGCAAGTTGAAAGGATGGCTGTGGTTAGCACTAGAGGGAGAGGAAGAGGTGGAGGTGACATGCCTGTCTCTCTGTGTTCCTGAAGATTGAACGAACAGAGAGGTAGAAGAAGACCAGCGCATGGGCCTGCGCTAAGTGAAAGAGAAATGGGCCTTAGTGAGAAAGGTGGCCCAAGGGCAAAGAGAAAAAAACAAAATAATAGAAGAGATGGATGGGCTAGATGGGCTGATAGAGAGAAAGCATAACTAATAACAATATTAGGCTAGATAATCAATGAATAAATTGCTCGCTCTCTCAGAATTATTATTTAGATCTGAGAAAAATGTTCACATATTCTGATTGATTATTTCTAGCCTATGAAAAGTGGTTTCATAAATAATAAGCAATAATTTTGTGTACGTACATGTTTCGATAATGCACTATAGGCTTCATAACATAGTTCTTAGTATCTTATGAATGCCAAAATTCCAAAGAAGAAATATTAAATACTTCCAATCATAGTTCTGGAGAAGTCATATTATCTCCTCTCATTTTTATTTATTTATTTAGTAATTTGGAAATATTTATATGACACTATAACTCCAAATAAGATCCATCTTCAAATAGAAATCCAAATTCAAAAGAACATCAAATGAAATATTTATTCGCCACATTTTGAGAAAGTCATTTTATTCCCACTCCATTTTTTTTATTTGTGGTTTTAAAATATTTCATAGGTGTCCAATAGAAAAGCAATTGGATGAAATATTTGGAACAAGAATCAAAAGGTTTTAATTTCCCATGAAAATCATAGCAATTCACTCAATAATATCTTATTATTAACATTCCAAAATTTGGAAAAATTTGGCATGTTACAAACTACCACTATTAAAAGAAATCTCGTCCTCGAGATTTGAAGAGGTTAGCAAGAAATAGGTTAGGGTTTGGGTTCCTTGGGTTACTTCCCGAGGGTTTGGTCATATTATCTAAAGGTTTGCGGTTTATCCTTTTGCCTCCTGTCTTGAGAGAATGTCTTCTATTAATTCAATTCCGTGTATTCCAGTTCTTCAGCATGCCTTTGTCTGAGGCTTTTTGCACAATTCTGGAGTCTCTGCTGATTTGTCGTATGACCCAATTATCATTCCAGGGTGTTCTTAGGGTACTACCACCCTTAAAAACAAACTTGTGGGGCTTTCCAAAATCTCTTTATTCCATGATGATTCTTCATTGAGCTTCTGTGATTCAGAACTGAGACAAGTCTTCTCAGAATCCATTTTTTCCAAAGATAACTATCGAGACTCTCATGGTGGTCGAATTGAATATCTTCCAAATGGAACTCCTCGAAGATCTTCGGGTTTACTCCTCACCCTTTAACCTACGCTAGGCACGATTGCCTATTTCCAGGGCTAATACGTCTTACCATTATATGGTTTTAGGCTTGTCGTACCGGCACTCTACTAGGTTTTGAAATCTCTCTGGTTAACCCATCAAACATACAAAAGTATATAATAAAAGTCTCCGGTATGGTGATCAATCCATCCCGTACTCAAATTATTACCCCATATGTAGATAAGTAAATCACGTATTCTAACACTCGGTCTTTCTCACTCCTCTTTAAGAGGTCTTCACCTGCAACACTAATAAAACGCTTTTGGGTGACGTAGTTCCTACACATGTCGTGTTATAACTTACATCCGAGAAATAGCAGAACTTTTGTCTGCCAGAGTTGCATTCTCCTTATAATATATTCCTTATTACATCCTTTAACCTCTCGTACAACTTCAAGTTCAAAATAGATTATTACAAGTGCTGCCATCTACATGGATTGGTATGGTCAAGCGTGTAAACCCAACTTTATTCCTTATTCCTTCGTAAGAAGTTTAGTCCAGCTGAAAACGTGCGATGTAGTCCTTGAACTCTTTAATCCTATGCTCCTTCACGGCAGCCATGAACTTCATGTCCATCAGCTCAGCATATACTTCCCGCAAATACTCTTGGGTATGACGGAGTCTAGCTTCAAGGATTTCCCCAATCTGACGTATGGCTTCCATGGCAGCTTCACGAACAGAGTCGAAGAAGGTGGTTCGAGGTACTCGGGAAATGAAAAAGTATTGCCCAGTAGTCTTTGGACAAACTCCTTTTTCATGGAAGAGGTGTACTTCCACGTACAAAAGTTCCACTCCTTTTTCAATGAAAGGATAACCCTTGTAGACAGCATCTCCTTCAAGGTGAATATGTCCCATCATATCCTTCAAGATCTTTGGAAAATCATGGTCACTAGTCAAAGTCATGATCATTTCTGGGCCCTTGTGGAATGACTCGTAAAGGGTTGCCATCTGCAAGTGAAAGGAAAGGTAGAGTTCAAAACAACAAGGTATGTATCTCCTTCGGAGAAATGTGGCTGTTTCCATGAGGAAACGTTTAGTGGTTGGTTCGTCCATGGTTTAAGGTTTTGATCTAGGTGAGATAGAGCTTAGGAAGGAAAAGAGATGGACACACACACGCCACAATCAACAACCAACTCCTATCTCAATGTTCTTAGCGTTTATAATAGGCTCGTTTACTATGGTTTCGTCACAAAGTCTTCGTTTCTTCAGTTCTTGAAAGTCTTCAGTGCGTGACGTTTCACCCGTTTGAAGGTATCCTGCTAATCATCCGTAACTTGCACCTCTCAAGGTTGAATTAAATAGTACATACCTACGGAATTCGTATCCTAACAATGCAAGATTTTAAATCACACAACTCAAATGACAACAACATTAAATCAATGGCAAAGAACTCCAATAAAACTCCAAATTCACTCATAGATTTCAAACAACATAATTCCTATGGTACCTTCATCCACATGAGTTGGCATGGTCGGGCACACTAATCGCACTCTTTCGTTTATTTCACACTCTCGTGGCGGGCTTGGATTCAAGTGGGTAGTGGTAATCTTCAGCTTCTTCATATCCATTTTAGTCTTGAGTGTCCCAAATTCTTCTTCAACATCTTGGATGTAAACTTCAGTACCGAAGAATCCTTCGCTTAGCATCAATTCCATGAAGTAACCTTTAGGCTCTTGAAAATCCACACCAAATATCATTGTCAAAGTCATTGGAGTCTCGGAGGTTGGTCATCTATGTTTTTTTAGGGCAAACGGGAGCTTAGTAAAGAAAAGAAGAGGATACGAGAATACTTGTCGGTGCTATTGAAAATATAAGTTGTTCCTATCAAGGTTTTCCTATTTCTAAACCATTTTCTAGGGTCACGTCCTACAGTCAACGTATGCTCTGATACCATTTTGTCACGACCCGGATTTGATAAAATCCAAGTTTCTATGCTTACTGTGCTATCCCTGGATCATAGCTAGCACACACAGTAACAAGAATGAATATCAGTAAAACATACATCATTTTACTACAACGATAGATCCAAAATTAAGAAAATACATACCATTGGCATATCTCAATGTTGGCACATAATACAGCGGAATTATACGTAGTCGCTAAGTTAGGGCTCCATCAATGCCACTGGGCTCGCTGAGTGTATACCATAACCCTATCGTCTCTTAATGCCGAGATCTGCACATGACAAAGTGAGATGAGTACGTGGAATGTACTCGCAAGTTGCAAAGGAAAGTATAACAGATTATATATGCAGGGTAAGTATTGGTGGAGGTTTCCTTTGCATAAAGCCAATTTTCTCCTATAGTAAATTTTATAAACTACTTTTGGAATAGAAATAGTTTTTAGTATAAAAGTAGGAGCGAGACACTTGGATATACGCACCAGTGCTCAATCTCCAAAATAGTTTTAAAACATACATAGGTTGAAGTGAAACACATTCACTGTGCTCATTCCTCAACTTTAACCCTTAAAACAGACTTTTAGAAAAGAGAGGGGAGATTCTTCTTCAGTCCAAGTCTTCAATTGCTCAAATTGCCCATAACCGGGGGCACGGCTAATCGATTAGGTTAAACCCTCTGCAGAGGTCGTACACGTTCCCCACATGACACAACCAACCACGTTTATCGTGACACACTTGGGTGTACGACTAGGAGGAGATTGTGACGAAGCCTTTCCGTAATAGCCCCCTATACCGCCAAGCCGCCCGCAACTTCAGCACGAAGGCCTCTCTCGGATGGCGGTCCTGGGGTAGGGTTTCCCGTTAGTACTAAGCTAAGCCAGAGCCCATAGTAGCATGTGGTTGTACTGGAAGGTACATCAAACTGTTCTTGGAAGATCTCATTCCCCTGGACGGCAGTCCCCACCAAAACTCTGTGCAAGACCCCATCGGGCGATTCATCGCAAGACTCGACGGGCGCAATCACTTGTAGACGCTCCCGTCAATACCATTCCGCCCAGGGATGTAACACCCCGGATGCAACTTTCCATATTCGTAACTCCAACTCTTGCCTTTTCCGGAGATGTGATATATTATTTCCTCCGTGGTTGGGTTTTTGTGTTTTGTTTTGCATTTTGTTCATGTCATGCATCTCATCCTCATTGCATCATTCACATTGCATCTGCATGTTTTCATAAAACACGTATCCGTTCGTAGTTTCCGCGTCACCCCTTGCCTTCGTTGACCGTTCCGAGACCAATCGGGTTTTCGCTTCCCTCTTGACCCTGACCACCTAACCTCTCTTGCCAGCTCGCAGCCCCCTCGCGCGCGCGTCCGAAACTTCTCTCGGACCCGAACCGCTCGGTCGTCACCGTCGGATTCAGATCATCCCCAAACATCTATATAACATCTTCGTTTTATTTATTAGACTCCCTAGCCTATTTTTCTCGACCGCCCGATTTAAATCGGAAGGTCCGATCTAGCCTTTTTTGGACCTTCTTTCTATATATAAGTCCACCACCTACCAAATCAACCCAACCCTAGATTCTAGGGGCTTGTCCCATCCACCAAATCCCCTCACCCGCCGCCGCCAGTCCTCTTCCTCCTCGG
Source organism: Aegilops longissima (assembly GCA_021605205.1). NCBI lineage: Eukaryota > Viridiplantae > Streptophyta > Magnoliopsida > Poales > Poaceae > Aegilops > Aegilops longissima. The sequence continues at coordinate 456,143,677 of CM038677.1, forward strand.
GATCCCTCCCGATCCACTCACCTGCCTTCTCCTCGAATCCCCATCCATCCGGTCCAAATCCTTCGAGCCAACAAGCCAGCCAGCAGCCTCCACCTCCTCCCTTCGAACCATCCTCGCGCCCGCCTCCAGATCGAGCAGGAGGCTCGTTCCCGGCCTCCTCCTCCTCGTTGCCTCGCCCGTCCTCAAGCCCCTGCCCGGAGCATCCCCGCAAGCGGTAGCAGATTCCGCATCTTCGGCTGCACTCCAGGCCACCGGAGCACCAGGCCAGGACTCCCTCGCCCTCTCCCTTGTCCTTCTTCCCACTGTTTCCCTCCCCATCATCTCATCTCTCTCTTCCTCTTCTTTTCTCGCAGGGACCAAAAGGAGTCAGCCTTGGCCTCGTCACCGCCACGGCCACCGCCTGTCTGTCACCCCGATGCTGGATCCGGCCAGCTCCAGCCTGTCCCTGCCGGATCCGCGTCGTCCGCCTCGCCAAGTCCCATGACCGGCCATGGCCGACGCCTCAAGCTTGTCTCCGTTGGGTCCTCGCCGCCGCCCTCTCGTCCGGATCCAGCCAGCCCTGCTTCCCGTCGCCGCCGGGAGTCCCGCTTCAAGTCCCTGCCTTGCCTGCGCCTCCCCGTCAGTTCTCTCGTCGCCTCCCCATGCCTGAGAGCCCACGTCGGCCATCTTCCTCGCCGGAGTGCCCCGCCTTGGCCTGCCTCGACCCGACTCGCCTCCTCCTCACAGATGCCCGGCCGCGCCACCGAGTCTGCAGTCGCGCGCCCGTCGCCTCGCCTTCTCTCTTCTTCCCTTTCCGCTCGCTTCTCGAATATCTCTCTCTCATTCTTGAGAATCGAGCAGAGAACGCCGCCTGCGTGCTGCTGACTCCGTGCGTCCCGCACGTGGGCCACAATGGCGCCGAGGCCCAAGCAGCGCTTTTCGCTTCGCCAGCTCCTGCGGCCAGCTCCAGCGCCAAGCCTCGCCACCTCCAGCGGGCCAAAGGCCTCAAGGGCCCGATGTGAGCAGCTCCCCCAGCCCTCCAGATTCGGCCCGCATCGTTTTTTTCCAGTTCTGAACGATTTGCCTATTATTCCAGTGTTTACTGTTTTACAGAAAAGACCCTCATGTTCATGCATTTATATCTCACAAACCATGCATCAGAATTTAATAAACTATATATGTAATATGCTCAGTTTTTCATGTACTTTCATAATATGCCATTTTCATCCCATGTTAAAATGTTTAAAATGTCGTTTGTTTAAATTTGTTCAAATGCCATGTTAAAATGATTTATTTCATAACTAAATAACCGTAGCTCCAAATTTAATAAACTTTATATGTAAATGGGGTGGCAAAATGCCTAGTTTAACATGGTGCAGTTTATTTTCCTGTTTAACAACAATAAAATTGTGTTTAGGACAGAACAGTACCAATTTTGAAATATGCATGTGGGGATTTTCCGGAATTGTTGTTTGTTGTTCCGGCCTCATTTAACCTTGCCTAGATAGGTAGTTTAATTATGCTTCACCTCTTGCCATGTTTAACAACATTTAACATTGTTTGGGAGCTTAAACGAGATTAAACTAAATATGTCTATGTGGTGTTTTGCCAATATGCAACTCGTTGCATATCGAGCTCCACTAAACTTGTAGCATTGTTTGTTGCACTTTGCCATGCCATGCTTCATTAAACCGGACATGCATCATACTTGATTGTGCATCGTGCCATGTTTATGCTTGTGCATTTACCATATTGTTTGTTTCTTTCCGGTGTTGCTTCTTAGTTCCGGTAATGTTGCGATTGTGAGGATTCGTTCGACTACTTCCGTTCGTCTTCTTCATGGACTCGTTCTTCTTCCTAGCGGGATTTCAGGCAAGATGACCGTCACCTTGGATCTCATTACTATCATTGCTATGCTAGTTGCTTCATTCTATCGCTATGCTGCGTTACCTACCACTTGCTGCTCAAGCCTCCCAAATTGCCATGAACCTCTAACCTTTGTCACCCCTCCTAGCAAACCGTTGTTTGGCTATGTTACCGCTTTTGCTCAGCCCTCTTATAGCGTTGCTAGCTGCGGTGAAGATGAAGATTGCTCCATGTTGGTTTATGTTCATGTTGGGATATCACAATATCTCTTATATATATTATTAATGCATCTATATACTTGGTAAAGGGTGGAAGGCTCAGCCTTATGCCTGGTGTTTTGTTCCACTCTTGCCGCCCTAGTTTCCGTCATATCGGTATTATGTTCCCGGATTTTGCGTTCCTAACGCGGTTGGGTGATTTATGGGACCCCCTTGATAGTTCGCTTTGAATAAAGCTCTTCCAGCAAGGCCCAACATTGGTTTTACATTTGCCTCAGCCTATTACCTTTTCCCTTGGGAGTCGCGCATCCCGAGGGTCATCTTTATTTTAGCCTCCCGGGCCAATGCTTGTCTAAGTGTTGGTCCAAACTAGAGTCCTTTGCAGCGCCACCTTGGGGAAACTCGAGGGCTGGTTTTAGTTGTACGGTGTGCTCATCGGTGTTGCCACGAGAACGAGATATGTGCAGCTCCTATCGGGATTGTCGGCGATCAGGCGGTCTTGTTGATCTTGTTTTATTCTCGTCGAAATGTCTTGTAGCCGGATTCCGAGACTGATCGGGTCTTCCCGGGGAGAAGGAATATCCTTCGTTGATCGCGAGAGCTTATCATGGGCTAAGTTGGGACACCCCTGCAGGGTTTAAACTTTCGAAAGTTGTGCCCGCGGTTATGTGGCAGATGGGAATTTGTTAATATCCGGTTGTAGTAAACTTGAAGTAAACTCTTCTAAAATACACCAACCGTGTGCGTAACCGTGAGTGTCTCTTTTCGGGGTTGATCGAGAGGAGAACACGGTTTCTGGGTTATGTCTGACGTAAGTAGGAGTTCAGGATCACTTCTTGATCATTACTAGTTGACGACCGCTTGCTTTGCTTCTCTTCTCGCTCTTATTTGCGTAAGTTAGCCACCTCACATTGCTTAGTCGCTGCTGCAACCTCACCACTTTACCCCTTCCTTTCCCTTTAAGCTTTGCTAGTCTTGATACCCATGGTAATGAGATTGTTGAGTCCTCGTGTGTCACGCCCAATATGCGACCCTATCCAAAAGGAACTCGAAGGTCCCACCAAGGATAGACCCGCATATTGAAACGCTTTTGCAAGGTGGATATCATTACATCAACATTACATAATAGATGGGGATACATACATAAGGCATACAATGCCACAAGAATACATCAACATCATATACAAGATCAACATCCGACTACGGATGAAACATAAATGAAGCTCAAACGACATCCACCACGCTAGCCCAGCTGCCGACCGAACCTATCCCCGATCGAAGAAGAAGCGTAAGAACTCCAACACAAGCAAACATCGCTCTCGCGCCATGATCATCGCAAACTTGTACCTGCAATCGGTGGTGTAGTAATCTGTGAGCCACGAGGACTCAAAGAATCCCATTACCATGGGTATCAAGACTAGCAAAGCTTAAAGGAAAGGAAGGGTAAAGTGGTGAGGCTGCAGCAATGACTAAGCATATATGGTGGCTAACATACGCAAATGAGAGCGAGAAGAGAAACAAAGGAACGGTCGTCAACTAGTAATGATCAAGAAGTGATCCCGAACTCCTACTTACGCCAAACATAACCCGTAAACCGTGTTCTCCTCTCGATCAACCCCGAAAAGAGACACTCACGATACGCACGCATTACGGTTGGTGTATTTTAATTAAGATCAACTTCGGTTTTCTACAACCGACATTAACAAATTCCCATCTGCCACATAACCGCATGCACGGCTTTCGCAAGTTCAAACCCTGCAGGGTGTCCCAACTTAGCCCATGATAAGCTCTCGCGATCAACGAAGGATATTCCTTCTCCCGAAAGACCCGATCAGTCTCGAATCCCGCTACAAGACATTTCGACAAAGAATAAAACAAGACCAGCAAAACCGCCCGGATGTGCCGACAAATCCGATAGGAGCTGCACATATCTCGTCTCGTGGCACACTCGGATGAGCAGTCCGCATAACTAAAACCAGACCTCAAGTTGCCTTGAGGGGCGCCTGCAGGGTTCTAGTTCGGGCCAAGACTCAAGGAGCACCGGTCCGGGGGCTAAATAAAGATGACCCTCGGCTCCGAAACCCAAGGGAAAAAGGGCATAGGTGAGGCAAATGGTAAAACCAATGTTGGGCCTTGCTGAAAAGCCTTATTCAAAGCGAACTGTCAAGGGGTCCCATAAATCACCCGACCGTTAGGGACGCAAAATCCGGGAACATAACACCGATATGACGGAAACGAGGGCGACAAGAGTGGAACAAAACACTGCATAAGGCCGAGCCTTCCACCCTTTACCAAGTATATAGATGCATTAATAATATAAGATATATTGTGATATCCCAACAAGTAAACATGTTCCAACAAGGAACAACATCTCCATGTTCCAACAAGGAATAAACTTCATCTTCACCTGCAACTAGCAACGCTATAAGAGGGGCTGAGCAAAGCGGTAACATAGCCAAACAATGGTTTGCTAGGAAGGGTGCAAAAGGTTAGAGGTCGACATGGCAATTTGGGATGGCTTGAGCAAGCAAGTGATAGGTAGCGAACATAGCGATAGAACGAAGCAACTAGCATAGCAATGATAGTAGTGAGACCCAGGGTAGCGGTCATCTTGCCTGAAATCCCGCAAGGAAGAAGAACGAATACATGAAGAAGACGAACGGATGAAGCCGAACCAAGTGTAGACGAACGAATCCTCACGATCGCAACGTAACAGGAACTAACAAGAAGAAGCACACAACAAAGTAAACACACCACCATGAACAAGACATGATGCACGACAAGCATGATGCATGACAAATCTAGATGGGGCTACTCATGGCAAGAGATGATGCAAACAAGAGCAACACGACAAAGCAAGTTTAAATGAGGCCGGGAACAACACATAACAATTCCGGTAAGTCCTCATATGCAAATTTCGAAATTGGTCCAGATCTGAATAAACCTTATGTTCAAGTTGTTAAACAGCAAGTTAAGATGCACCACGATGATCTACACGAAATTCTAGTCAAGTTACATATGAAGTTCATTAGATTCGGAGCTACGGCGTAGAAGATATGAGCAAAACAAGATAAGCATGGCATTGATGCAAAATGCATAAAAACATCAAGCAAACACCTCAAAACATGGATGCAACATGATAATATGAAACTACATGCAAAATCAAGCAAGTTTCATATAGAGCACACTCAAAACGGAGCAACGGTTCAACACATACACTCCATACAAGTTATAGGAACAATCTGTCCAAAACAGCAACTAGGCATATTGCAAGCATCAAAACAACATGCTACAGCATCTTAACATAATAACAAAAGGCATGGGAATGATCTACAGGTAAAGCATTACAAAACATGAACACTGAGCTATCTCCAGAAATCACTAGAACATGCTCAAAAACACATGGCAAGATTGCAAATAATAACAGTTTCAGGCATTGGCAGAAATAACATCAGGTTGCAATGTTTAGAGCTATGAAACAACATGTTACAGGACCTTATCATGGTAAACAAAGGCATGTCATGAATCTACTCAAAGCATAGAACAAAAGTCCTTTACTGACCATAAGCCAAAAAGGATCAGAAAATATAGTAACACCCATGTCAATATAGCAAGTTATATTACAGATTTAAACATGGCAGGAACAACGATAAGTAGGCATGTTGGTGAGCTTGAACCACTCACCACAGAGCAATACATGGCATGGCAAGGCACCCAATAGCAAGAAGACATGGCATAGAAGCTATACATGGCAAGAAAAACATCATAGCATGCTTGGATCAACTACAACAACCTTGGCAAAATTGAATAACATGTAAACAATCTGCCAGGAACATTTTATAGCAAAAGTAGAGCTCGATTGACTCAAGTTATGGCACTCCATAATTGCAAACAAGGACATGTATGGATAGAGGAAGACATGTATAACAAAACATCCTTACTGAAGTATCTCAAAATAAGCATGGATCTCTCTGTAGCATCAAGTTAATATGGCATCAAAATATCAGCAAAACAGGGCTGAAAACAACAACATCAGGAAGCCTACTTTGCATGCTTGTGCTAGTCATCACATAGATCAGAAAAATACATGGCATACACCCCTGGAAAGATGGCATGGCATATTACAAAACACATGTATGACTCAAGTTCATAGGGTGCACACATCAATCATGGCAAAAATGACAAAAGTGCATGTCCTGTTAAGAAACAGAAACTAACATCACATAGCACTCTTCTAACAGCATTTCGGGCACCAAGATGAGCTCAAATGAAAATGATGCAATGAGATGAAATGATCTACTCATCGAGACGAACATTTTGACATATTATACGCACGAAACGGAGCTATATGCCGAGAGTTATGATGCAACGAAAATGCAACAATTTCGGGGACTTAGTGGAATTTTGGGGAGGGGAAAGAAGTCAACCATGGCGCGGAATTTGAGGATCGCCGGGATCTCGCCGGATCGGGGGGCGGCCGGAGAGGGGGCTCGCGGATCTAGCCTCCCGCTGGTCGGATCCGGTCGGAATGGAGGAGGAGGCGCGCGGCGAGCAGACAGGCCGGCGCGGCGGGTGGCCGGGTCGCGCGGTGATCTGGCGGCGACGGCGCCGCCGGCGGCAGTAACGGCGGCGGGCGGGCGGGAGGCAGCGAGGCAAAGGGCGCGCGGCGGCGAAGCGCTGGGGCGCGGCGCGCCTGGAAGAAGCGGCGGCGGCGGGCGAACCGGAGCGCGGGGATGCAAGGGTGGTCGGCGGGCTCGCCTGGGCCCGACAGACATGGCGGCTGGGCGCGGTGGAGGAGGAGAGAGAAGGGCCGGCGGCGGTGACGTGGCGCGACGCGAGTGGTGGGGAGCGACGGCGGGATTCTGTCCGGCCGGACCGGACGTGTCCGGTGGCGCGGGGTGGAAGAAGGCTAGGGTTCATCCGCGAATTTGGAGAGGGTAGCACATATTTATAGATAGAGGGAGCTAGGAGAGTCCAAATGAGGTGTGGTTTTCGGCCATGCGATCGTGATCGAACGACCGAGAGCATGGAGGGGAGTTTGCTGGGTTTTGGGCCACTTTGAAAGGGGTGTTGGGCTGCAAACAAAAGAGGCTTTTGCGGTTACCCGGTTAACCGTTGGAGTACCAAACGACCTCCAAATGATCCGAAACTTGACAGGCGGTCTACCGGTGGTATACCAAGGCCGCTTGACAAACCTCGGTCCATTCCGAGACCGTTTAATACCCGCACATGAAAAGAGGTAAAAGGGGGCGCCGGGAGACATAGGAGTGCCGGATTGCAAAACGGACAGCGGGGAAAATGCTCGGATGCATGAGACGAACACGTATGCAAAATGAAATGCACATGATGGCATGATATGAAATGCATATGATGACATGGCAAAGTGCAACACGCAAGCAAATGACATGGAAACGACGGCGAATAACTGGCGGACACCTGGCGCATCGAATCCGGGGCGTTACAACACTCCTCCACTAACAAGAGATCTCGTCCCGAGATCTTAGGACCGAGACGGAAGAGAAAAGGGATGAGGTGAAACAAGAACTCAAGAGAAGAAGCAAAGAATCGAGAGCACTCGAGAAGAAGAGAGGAACGCCGAGAATGACAAGAATCGAAAGCTCATGGAATCAGATAGACTATGAAAGCACTCGTTCTAACCGGAGTGGTTAGAATGAGAAAAGAAACGGATAAGACTGAAACGATTTAGGCAGCACACCGGTTGAACAAGGAAAGAATAGAACATGAGCTTCAGAAGATGGAATGACACTTGACGAGATAAACAACGCAATGCCTCCGGAAGAATTGAAAGAATTTGAATGAAAAGAACTTAGAAGGAAGGATTGAACGGAGTTGTTGAGAAAATCAACAACGAAAGAATAAGCTTGTTGTGGACTTATGAATAACCTCTCAAAATTATGAGCTGATCGCCGACCACAAGCAGAAAATATTAAATAGCTGAAAAGAACGAAGAAATGCAAAACTCCACTTCAAAAGAATACGGAGAATTGATTGCACTTCGAGATACGAGAAGAAAAGATACTTGAACTCCTCCAACAAGGATCTTGATGAACTCTTGAAAAATGAATTAAATCATGAAGAACCACCGTGAAGAACTCCGGTAACAAAAGGTGATGAGATAAAATGAAGGAAGAAAGAATAAGATGAGCCTGCGATGAATTAGATGGAGGATTCCGACGAAATGACCGAGGAAATTTGAACTCCGGAAAAGAAAAGATTAAAACACTTGGGACTAGAATTTATTCCTCAAGAACAAACTCCGAAGGAAAAGATTAATCACTTGGATGAAATAAGAATAAGATTTATTGTATGCTTATCCTTCATCAAATTAAACTGATGACAAACAATGGATTTGGCATACTACTTATTCTTCTTGAAAATGATTAAAGGGGTATGGCACAAAACTTGAGAAAGTCTTCATGAACCACCGGTAGAATTAGAAGAAGGAATGGATTAAAATGCTAATGAAGGAAAAGAATCTTGAACGAACCACCGTAAGAATTCGGAAATGACTGATGAAAGAGAATGAATCACCGGGAAGAATTAGAAGAACCAATAAGCTAGAGGGGATTCGATGCAAAAGAACAAAGAGATCATGAGCTGATTAAATAACACTTGAAAGAAGCACCGGGATAACTGGATAACGGTAGCTGAAATATGAGGACAAAGAATTCTTCTGGAACGATGGCCTCCGGTGAAAAGAAATAGAAATCAACTTCTAGAATACTCTGGATGGATGAAAAGAATTTGCATGACTGGAAACAATTAGATAGGATAACATCGAGCTAGCACCATGAACCTCCGGGGGAACGAACAAGATTTAGAGGAAAAATTCTTCTTCGATCTTCAAATGACGACGAGAAAACACCACCAAAATTAATGAGATACTCCGGAAGAATGAAAAACAGAGAGGTTGAGCCAACAATGAAATGATTTGAAATCGATCTTGGAAAAACATCTGACTGATGAAATTCATACTTACGTCAAACTCCGAAAAGAATTAGAGAATAGCTCCGGGCAATTAGAAGAGTCGTAAGATCCTCGAAAAGACACGTGGGTTAGGGCCCATCAAAGGAAAAAACGCTAGAAGGATTGTTGAACAGGTAGATGATGCACCGGAAGAACTGAAATATTTGAATGAGGTGACAACCTCGAATCAATTGGAACACAGACGAATCTCTCGAGATGTCTTGCACACTCCGGAAGGATAAACTGGCGAGAGACGAACGAGCAAGGAAAAACACTTGAGCCGAGAGAAAGAATATGATCAACACCGAAAAACTTGAATTGAGTCCACCGGGAAAAAAAAGGATGAAGAATGACGAACGAGACGAGAATTCACCGGTTGAAATGATTGAGGGAAGACTGAAGAGACTCCGTACGAATGAAATTTATGGTCGGAAGAAACTCGAACTCCGGGAATAATAGGGTGGAGGCGGAAAACAAAGACAACTTGGGAGGGGAAACCGACGAATATCTTGAAGAGAAAACACCAGTTGAAATCATTGAGGAAAGAAAGCAAAGACTTCGCACGAGTAGGATGGATACTCGACACGAACTCCGTTCCGAGAGGAAGAAGGAGGCGGTGGGAAAAACAAGGACAACTTCGGACAAGGAAAACAACGACGTCGAGGGAGAACTGAGGATTGAACTCAAAGATGAAGATGGTCAAGTCGACTTGACGAGAAATGCACCGACAAAAAGAGCTGAGGAACAACTATCGGAAAACCAATCGTGAACCTAAAGAAAAATTTGAAGGGAAGAGAAGTAATTCAAAACACCTACGCCAAGATTCCTCACCAGAGCGACGAAGGGCGAGGAGTAAAAGAAATCCTACTCTCGATATAACTAGACTCAAAACAGTTTTCTTCTAGACACAAGCCGCGCCAAACTACACGATCAATCAAGGGGCTCCTAAGGTCGGTCGAGGCTCGATACCAACTTGATCACGCCTAATATGCGACCCTATCCAAAAGGAACTCAAGGTCCCACCAAGGATAGACCCGATATTGAAACGCTTTTGCAAGGTGGATATCATTACATCAACATTACATAATAGATGGGGATACATACATAAGGCATACAATGCCACAAGAATACATCAACATCATATACAAGATCAACATCCGACTACGGATGAAACATAAAAGAAGCTCAAACGACATCCACCTCGCTAGCCCAAGCTGCCGACCGAACCTATCCCCGATCAAGAAGAAGCGTAAGAACTCCAACACAAGCAAACATCGCTCTCGGCCATGATCATCGCAAACCTGTACCGCAATCGGTGGTGTAGTAATCTGTGAGCCACGAGGACTCAAAGAATCCCATTACCATGGGTATCAAGACTAGCAAAGCTTAAAGGGAAAGGAAGGGGTAAAGTGGTGAGGCTGCAGCAGCGACTAAGCATATATGGTGGCTAACATACGCAAATGAGAGCGAGAAGAGAAACAAAGGAACGGTCGTCAACTAGTAATGATCAAGAAGTGATCCTCGAACTCCTACTTACGCCAAACATAACCCGAAACCGTGTTCTCCTCTCGATCAACCCCGAAAAGAGACACTCACGGTTACGCATTACGGTTGGTGTATTTTAATTAAGATCAACTTCGGGTTTTCTACAACCGGACATTAACAAATTCCCATCGCCACATAATCGCGGGCACGGCTTTCGCAAGTTCAAACCCTGCAGGGTGTCCCAACTTAGCCCATGATAAGCTCTCGCGATCAACGAAGGATATTCCTTCTCCCGGAAGACCCGATCAGTCTCGGAATCCGGCTACAAGACATTTCGACAACAATAAAACAAGACCAGCAAAACCGCCCGGATGTGCCGACAAATCGATAGGAGCTGCACATATCTCGGTCTCGTGGCACACTCGGATGAGCAGTCCGTACAACTAAAACCAGACCTCAAGTTGCCTTGAGGGGCGCTGCACATGGTTTAGTTCGCCAGACTCAAGGAGCACTGGTCCGGGGGCTAAATAAAGATGACCCTCGGGCCCGAAACCCAAGGGAAAAAGGGCATAGGTGAGGCAAATGGTAAAACCAATGTTGGGCCTTGTTGGAAAAGCCTTATTCAAAGCGAACTGTCAAGGGGGTCCCATAAATCACCCGACCGCGTTAGGGACGCAAAATCCGGGAACATAACACCGATATGACGGAAACTAGGGCGGCAAGAGTGGAACAAAACACCAGGCATAAGGCCGAGCCTTCCACCAAGGAACAACATCTCCATGTTCCAACAAGGAACAAACTTCATCTTCACCTGCAACTAGCAACGCTATAAGAGGGGCTGAGCAAAGCGGTAACATAGCCAAACAATGGTTTGCTAGGAAGGGTGCAAAAGGTTAGAGGCTGACATGGCAATTTGGGATGGCTTGAGCAGGAAGTGATAGGTAGCGCAGCATAGTGATAGAACGAAGCAACTAGCATAGCAATGATAGTAGTGAGACCCAGGGTAGCGGTCATCTTGCCTGAAATCCCGCAAGGAAGAAGAACGAATACATGAAGAAGACGAACGGATGAAGCCGAACCAAGTGTAGACGAACGAATCCTCACGATCGCAACGTAACAGGAACTAACAAGAAGAAGCACACAACAAAGTAAACACACCACCATGAACAAGACATGATGCACGACAAGCATGATGCATGACAAATCTAGATGAGGCTACTCATGGCAAGAGATGATGCAAACAAGAGCAACACGACAAAGCAAGTTTAAATGAGGCCGGGAAAACAACACATAACAATTCCGGTAAGTCCTCATATGCAAATTTCGAAATTGGTCCAGATCTAAATAAACCTTATGTTCAAGTTGTTAAACAGCAAGTTAAGATGCACCACGATGATCTACACGAAATTCTAGTCAAGTTACATATAAAGTTCATTAGATTCGGAGCTACGGCCTAGAAGATATGAGCAAAACAAGATAAGCATGGCATTGATGCAAAATGCATAAAAACATCAAGCAAACACCTCAAAACATGGATTCAACATGATAATATGAAACTACATGCAAAATCAAGCAAGTTTCATATAGAGCACACTCAAAACGGAGCAACGGTTCAACACATACACTCCATACAAGTTATAGCAACAATCTGTCCAAAACAGCAACTAGGCATATTGCAAGCATCAAAACAACATGCTACAGCATCTTAACATAATAACAAAAGGCATGGGAATGATCTACAGGTAAAGCATTACAAAACATGAAAACTGAGCTATCTCCAGAAATCACTAGAACATGCTCAAAAACACATGGCAAGATTGCAAATAATAACGAGTGTCGGGCATTGGCGTAAATAACATCAAGGTTGCAATGTTTAGAGCTATGAAACAACATGTAACAGGAACTTATCATGGCAAAAAAAGGCATGGCATGAATCTACTCAAAGCATAGAACAAAAGTCCTTTACTGACCATAAGCCAAAAAGGATCAGAAAATATAGTAACACCCATGTCAATATAGCAAGTTATATTACAGATTTAAACATGGCAGGAACAACGATAAGTAGGCATGTTGGTGAGCTTGAACCACTCACCACAGAGCAATACATGGCATGGCAAGGCACCCAATAGCAAGAAGACATGGCATAGAAGCTATACATGGCAAGAACAACATCATAGCATGCTTGGATCAACTACAACAACCTTGGCAAAATTGAATAACATGTAAACAATCTGCCAAAAACATTTTATAGCAAAAGTAGAGCTCGATTGACTCAAGCTATGGCACTCCATAATTGCAAACAAGGACATGGATGGATAGAGCAAGACATGTATAACAAAACATCCTTACTGAAGTATCTTAAAATAAGCATGGATCTCTCTGTAGCATCAAGTTAATATGGCATCAAAATATCAGCAAAACAGGGCTGAAAACAACAACATCAGGAAGCCTACTTTGCATGCTTGTGCTAGTCACCACATAGATCACAAAAATACATGGCATACACCCCTGGAAAGATGGCATGGCATATTACAAAGCACATGTAGGACTCAAGTTCATAGGGTGCACACATCAATCATGGCAAAAATGACAAAAGTGCATGTCCTGTTAAGAAACAGAAACTAACATCACATAGCACTCTTCTAACAGCATTTCGGGCACCAAGATGAGCTCAAATGAAAATGATGCAATGAGATGAAATGATCTACTCATCGAGGCGAACATTTTGACATATTATACGCACGAAATGGAGCTATATGCCGAGAGTTATGATGCAACGAAAATGCAACAATTTCGGGGACTTCGTGGAATTTTGGGGAGGGGAAAGAAGTCAACCATGGCGCGGAATTTGAGGATCGCCGGGATCTCGCCGGATCGGGGGCGCGTAGCGGCCGGAGAGGGGGCTCGCGGATCTAGCCTCCCGCCGCCGGATCCGGCCGGAATGGAGGAGGAGGCGCGGCGGCGAGACAGGCCGGGCGGCGGCGGCCGGTCGCGCGGCGATGGCGGCGGCGGCGGCGGCGCCGGCGACGGCACGGCGGCGGGCGGGCAAGGGAGGCGGCGAGGCAAAGGGCGCGGCGGCGGGCGCTGGGCATGGGCGCGCATGGGAAAGCGGCGGCGCGGGCGCGAACCGGAGGCGCGGAGCTGCAAGGGTTCGGGCGGGCTCGCCTGGTTCGCGGGCCGCGGCGGCCGGGCATGGTGGAGGAGGAGAGAGAAGGGCCGGCGGCGGTGACGGAGCGACGCGAGTGGTGGGGAGCGGCGGCGGGATTCTGTCCGGCCGACCGGACGTGTCCGATGGTGAGGTGGAAGAAGGCTAGGGTTCATCCGCGAATTTGGAGAGGGTAGCACATATTTATAGATAGAGGGAGCTAGGAGAGTCCAAATGAGGTGCGGTTTTCGGCCACGCGATCGTGATCGAACGACCGAGAGCATGGAGGGGAGTTTGCTGGGTTTTGGGCCACTTTGAAAGGGGTGTTGGGCTGCAAACAAAGAGGCTTTTGCGGTTACCTTGCTAACTGCTGAGTACCAAATGACCTCCAAATGATCCGAACTTGACAGCGGTTCACCGGTGGTATACCAAGGCCGCTTGACAAACCTCGGTCCATTCCGAGACCGTTTAATACCCGCACATGAAAAGAGGTAAAAGGGGGCGCCGGGAGACATAGGAGTGCCGGATTGCAAAACGGACAACGGGGAAAATGCTCGGATGCATGAGACGAACACGTATGCAAAATGAAATGCACATGATGGCTTGATATGAAATGCATATGATGACATGGCAAAGTGCAACACGCAAGCAAATGACATGGCAATGACGGCGAATAACTGGCGGACACCTGGCGCATCGAATCCGGGGTGTTACATCGTGGCTCACAGTTTACTACACCAACAGTTGCAGGTTCAGGCATGACGCGAGAGCGATGTTTTCTTGTTTTGGAGTTCTTCTTCTTCTTCTTCTTCGATCAGGGGTTAGGTTCCGGGTCGGCAGCCTGGGCTAGCAGGGTGGATATTGTTTGAGTTTCTGTTTATGTATCATCCGTAGTCGGATGTTGATCTTATGTATGTTGTATTGTTGTATTCATGTGACATTGTATGTCTTGGATGTATCCCCACTATTATGTAATGTTGATGTAATGATATCCACCTTGCAAAAGCGTCTTCAAGATGCGCTTCTATCCTTGGTGGGACCTTCGAGTTCCTTTAGGATAGGGTCGCATCTTGGGCGTGACAAGTTGGTACCATAGGAGCCCCCTTGATTGTTGGCCGTTATTGAGTCTAGAAGAAAACTATTTTGAGTCTTAGGATTATATATATCGGAGAGTAGGATTCTTTTTACTCCTCGGTCCCTTCGTCGCCGCCTGGTGAGGCCTCCCGACGTAGATGTTTTGTCTTTCCTCTCCTCAAATTTCACGAATTTTTTTAGGATCACGCTGGTATCTTGGGATCGTTCCGATATTCTTGTGACGAGAACATTGTTCTTGGTGCCTTCGACATTTAGGGGTTGTGGCGGTGTCCCGGGAGTTGAGCTCCGAGGTGTTGTCGCCACAATTTTATCATTGCATTCTCGAATACCCGAGTTTTGCCGACATCGAAAATATCTTTTATGCAGTTGTTGGTGAGATAACCTCGACGCCACCCAAGATCGGGAGTTCGGAGTATTGCCATAACTCAGATAATGGATGCTTTTCAAGGTTGAGGTACACGATTTCGGAGTTTTTCTTGGTTATGTGTTGAAGGATGGATACAATGGATCTAGGTATTGTTAGTTTGGGTGATATATTTTGTGTCCCTCGATCCCCAACACAGATTGCATAACCAGAAAGTTTCGGGAGTTTATAGGTGAGAATTCAAGTAGCTCCTAGAATATCTTTCCGACAGATGCATGATATGCGATTGGGTAAATCTCTATCATATGTATTTGTTCCGGCTTATTCTACAAGCCAAATCATTTGTTTTATTTTATTTGTGGTATTTGAGTTGCTTCGAAGTCAAGTGTTGATTCCATACCTTTCAAACGGTGTTCTCATATTTCTATGGGAGTACTAATCCTTTTGATCATCGAGATTGTGATGTCAATCCTTCCAACTGGCGTGCTTCTCTTTAAGTGGATCCGATCATTTCAACATTTGCGAGATCAATTCTTAGTTTTCTCGACGGTGTTTGTTTCATCCGTCCCAAGTTTTCTTTGTTTTCCCGCCCTCCCACCCTTTTCTGCAAGGACTTATATATTTTAATCAAGTATCCATTTATTCATGTGAAGTCTCTTCACTCTTTTCAATCAATGTTCGATCTAGTGATCCTCATGAAGATGCTCAACAGCTCCAAGTTCATCATTCTTCATTCTCGTATTCTTTTCCGTGGATTTAACTCAAGCTTTCAGTGTTGATCATATTCCTTTCCTTGTTGCAAATGCTTTCTCTTGCCGATGCACCTCTTAATCATTCACTTCTCGCTATTCATTTGTTCTGGAGTATTGAAGATATCTTGGAAGGCTCGTCTTTTCATTCCAGATCCGTTCAAGTTATTTTGAGGTTGTTATCTCATTCAAGCCATTTAATTCTACCGGTGCAATCTTTATTTCAAGCAATCGTTCAACGGTGTTTCTTTTGAGTGGGCCCTAACCCACAGGTATTTTCCTAGGATCTTACCTGACTATTCTAATTTTCCTGAAGCTTCTAAAATTCTTTTCCAAGTTTGACGTAAGATTGAATCTCATCAGTCAGCTATTTTTCCAAGATCGATCTAAAAAATTATCATTTTTCACTGTTGGCTCAACCTCTTTGTTTTTCATTCTCCGGAGTAACTCAACAATTCATGGTGGTGTTTTCTCGTCGTCATTCTCGGATTTTGAAGACCGAAGAAGAGTTCCTCTTAAATCCTTACCCGTTCTTCCAAAGAGGCATAGTTCAAGTTTGATGCCATCCTCTCATAATTGTTTGGGAATTCTTTTCAACCATCCGGGGCATTTCATGAGTTGTTTCCATTTCTTTCCTCCGAAGGCCATCATGTCATAATTCTTCATTCTCAGCGTGTAGCTACCGTTCTCCAAATCTTACCGGTGAATCGTTTAAATATCCTCTAATCAGTTCATGATCTCTTCATTCTCTTGTATCCAAATTCTCTCAAGCATCTTCATTCGTTTTCCAATTCTTCCCAGTGAATTGTGCCTTTGCTACGTTCATTTTCAATTCTTATGGTGGTTCGTTCAAGATTTCACTTCCTTCGTTATCATATTAATTCATTCGTTGTTTCCAAATTCCACCGGTGGTTCCATCAATACCTTCTCAAGTTTGCGCCATATCTATCTTAATCCTTTCTATGAGGATAAATAGTATGCCAAATTCGTTGCTTGTCATCAATTTAAATTGGTGAAGGATACACATAACATAATTCTTATTCTTGTTTCATCCAAGTGATTAATCCTTTCCCTCAGAGTTTGTTCATGAGGAATAAATTATCGGTTCTAAGATGTTCATCTTTTCTTTCCGGAGTTCCAAGTTTTCCGCATTATCTCATCGCGAAGCTCCATCTAAATCATTGCAAGGTTTCACCTTGTGTCTTCAACTTCTCTTTCTTTTTATCATCCTTTTATTACCGGAGTTCTTCATGGAGGCTCTACATGGTGGTTCGTCAAGGATTCTTTTCATTCTTCAATTGTTCTTCAAGATTTCTCTCGAAGTTATGTCCGTCAAGCCATACTTCAAAATAAACATGGTGCTCAACACATGTTTTGTTTTGAGGAGTTCAAGCATTCTTCATCTTGCATTCCGAAGTGCAATTCTTTCTACCTTATCTTTTGAGATGGTGTTATGTCATCCTTGGCAATTTCTCCTCGTGCTTCATGATTCACATATTGTCAAGAATGAGGTATTTTAAATCCATCAATCTCTTCTTTGGAGTTATCTTGGTATAAATTTCACCTAAAGCCTTCCCTAAGGAATGTTGCTATTTGTGGTGCTTATCAATGATCCGAGTTTTCTCCTATCCTCTCGGCGAAAGAAGTTTTCATCTTTGATCTCAAACAAGCAATTGTTTTTCGTTGGTGGCATAATTTCACCTCAAGTGTTGAGATGTTTCCATAAGCCCACTACAAGCTTATTATTTTCATTGTTGGTTTTCCAACAACTCCGTTATAACCTTCTTGGAGGGGTGCTTTCCAAGCTCATTTGTGGCAGAAGTTGGCATTCTCTACTCCATTCTGTTATTCCAATGATTTATCTTCTATTCTTTCTTCCGGAGGCATGGTGATGTTGCTCTCTTCACTCATCATCTCGAATTGTGAGGACCGTGTTCTTTTCATGCTTATCCATTTAACCGGAGTGTTGTGTCATCTCTTCAAGTTCTTTTCATCTTATCAAGTTTTCCTTCTTCTTTCAGTCGGAGTGCTGCCCAAATTATATCAATCTTATTCCTTCTCTATCTAGTTTTAACCGGAGTGGTTTCAATATCTATCTTATCACTAAAACTCTTGGTTCTCATCGTATCCCTTGTTCCTCTTTTCTAACGGAGTGTTTTCAACTTTGCTCATCTTCGTTGTTTTCTTTCATTCATATTGCTCAACCTCTCAAGGTTCATGGTTTCACTCGTTTGCCGAAGAAGCAACTTAGTTTTACCTCTTCTCTTCCTCTTTCTTTTCCCTCCGGTGCCATCCTAGATCTCGGGACGAGATCCTCTTGTAGTGGTGGAGTGTTGTAACACCCCGGATGCAACTTTCCATATTCGTAACTCCAACTCTTGCCTTTTCCGGAGATGTGATATATTATTTCCTCCGTGGTTGGGTTTTTGTGTTTTGTTTTGCATTTTGTTCATGTCATGCATCTCATCTCATAGCACCATTCACATTGCATCTGCATGTTTTCATAAAACCCGTATTTGTTCGTAGTTGCCGCGTCACCCCTTGCCTTCGTTGACCGTTCCGAGACCAATCGGGTTTTCACTTCCCTCTTGACCGTGACCACCTAACCTCTCTTGCCAGCTCGCAGCCCCCTCGCGCGCGCGTCTGAAACTTCTCTCGGACCCGAACCGCTCGGTCGTCACCGTCGGATTCAGATCATCCCCAAACATCTATATAACATCTTCGTTTTATTTATTGGACTCCCTAGCCTATTTTTTTCGACCGCCCGATTTAAATCGGAAGGTCCGATCTAGCCTTTTTTGGACCTTCTTTCTATATATAAGTCCACCACCTACCAAATCAACCCAACCCTAGATTCTAGGGGCTTGTCCCATCCACCAAATCCCCCTCACCCGCCGCAGGTCCTCTTCCTCCTGGGATCCCTCCCGATCCACTCACCTGCCTTCTCCTCGAATCCCCATCCATCCGGTCCAAATCCTTCGAGCCAACCAGCCAGCCAGCAGCCTCCACCTCCTCCCTTCGAACCATCCTCGCGCCCGCCTCCAGATCGAGCAGGAGGCTCATTCCCGGCCTCCTCCTCCTCGTTGCCTCGCCCGTCCTCAAGCCCCTGCCCGGAGCATCCCCGCAAGCGGCAGCAGATTCCGCATCTTCGGCCGCACTCCAGGCCACCGGAGCACCAGGCCAGACTCCTCGCCTCTCCCTTGTCCTTCTTCCTCCTGCCCTCCTCGTCATCTCATCTCTCTCTTCCTCTGCTTTTCTCGCAGGGACCGAAAGGAGTCAGCCTTGGCCTCGTCACCACCACGGCCACCGCCTGACCGTCACCCCGATGCTGGATCCGGCCAGCTCCAGCCTGTCCCTGTCGGATCCACGTCGTCCGCCTCCCTCCGCCTCGCCAAGTCCCACGACCTGCCATGGCCGACGCCTCAAGCTTGTCTCCGTTGGGTCCTCGCCGCCGCCCTCTCGTCCGGATCCAGCCAGCCCTGCTTCCCGTCGCCGCCGGGAGTCCCGCTTCAAGTCCCTGCCTTGCCTGCGCCTCCCCGTCAGTTCCCTCGTCGCCTCCCCATGCCTGAGAGCCCATGTCGGCCATCTTCCTCGCCGGAGTGCCCCGCCTTGGCCTGCCTCGACCCGAATCCTGCCTCCTCCTCGCGTATGCCCGGCCGCGCCACCGGAGTCCTGCAGGTCGCGCGCCCGTCGCCCTCGCCTTCTCTCTTCTTCCCCTTTCCGTTGTGCTTCTCTGAATATCTCTCTCTCTCTGTTCTTCAGAATCGTTCAGGAGAACGGTCGCCCGTGCCCGTTGACTCCGTCGTCCCGCACGTGGGCCACGATGGCGCCGAGGCTCAAGAAGCTTTTTCCTTCGCCCACTCATGCGGCCCAGCCTCAGCGCTTAAGCTGCCAGCCTCCAGGGCCAAAGGCCTCAAGGGCCCGATGTGAGCAGCTCCCCAGCCCTCCAGATTCGGCCCGCATCGTTTTTTTCCAGTTCTGAACGATTTGCCTATTATTCCGAGTTTCTTGTTTTACGTAAAAGACCCTCATGTTCATGCATTTATATCTCACAAACCATGCATCAGAATTTAATAAACTATATATGTAATATGCTCAGTTTTTCATGTACTTCCATAATATGCCATTTTCATCCCATGTTAAAATGTTTAAAATGCCGTTTGTTTAAATTTGTTCAAATGCCATGTTAAAATGATTTATTTCATAACTAAATAACCGTAGCTCCAAATTTAATAAACTTTATATGTAAATGGGGTGGAAAAATGCCTAGTTTAACATGGTGCAGTTTATTTTCCTGTTTAATAACAATAAAATTGTGTTTAGGACAGAACAGTACCAATTTTGAAATATGCATGTGGGGATTTTCCGGAATTGTTGTTTGTTGTTCCGGCCTCATTTAAACTTGCCTAGATAGGTAGTTTAATTATGCTTCACCTCTTGCCATGTTTAACAACATTTAACATTGTTTGGTAGCTTAAACGAGATTAAACTAAATATGTCTATGTGGTGTTTTGCCAATATGCAACTCGTTGCATATCGAGCTCCACTAAACTTGTAGCATTGTTTGTTGCACGTTGCCATGCCATGCTTCATTAAACCGGACATGCATCATACTTGATTGTGCATCGTGCCATGTTTATGCTTGTGCATTTACCATATTGTTTGTTTCTTTCGGTGTTGCTTCTTAGTTCCGTAATGTTGCGATTTTGAGGATTCGCTCGACTACTTCCGCTCGTCTTCTTCATGGACTCGTTCTTCTTCCTAGCGGGATTTCGTGCAAGATGACCGTCACCTTGGATCTCATTACTATCATTGCTATGCTAGTTGCTTCATTCTATCGCTATGTCATGCGTTACCTACCACTTGCTGCTCAAGCCTCCCAAATTGCCATGAACCTCTAACCTTTGTCACCCTCCTAGCAAACCGTTGTTTGGCTATGTTACCGCTTTTGCTCAGCCCTCTTATAGCGTTGCTAGCTGCAGTGAAGATGAAGATTGCTCCATGTTGGTTTATGTTCATGTTGGGATATCACAATATCTCTTATATATATTATTAATGCATCTATATACTTGGTAAAGGGTGGAAGGCTCGGCCTTATGCCCGGTGTTTTGTTCCACTCTTGCCGCCTAGTTTCCGTCATATCGGTATTATGTTCCCGGATTTTGCGTCCCTAACGCGGTTGGGTGATTTATGGACCCCTTGACAGTTCGCTTTGAATAAAGCTCTTCCAAAGAAGGCCCAACATTGGTTTTACATTTGCCTCACCTATTACCTTTTCCCTTGGGAGTCGCGCATCCCGAGGGTCATCTTTATTTTAGCCCCCGGCCAATGCTTGTCTAAGTGTTGGTCCAAACTAGAGTCCTTTGCAGCGCCACCTTGGGGAAACTCGAGGGCTGGTTTTAGTTGTACGGTGTGCTCATCCGTGTTGCCTCGAGAACGAGATATGTGCAGCTCCTATCGGGATTGTCGGCAGACGGGCGGTCTTGCTGGTCTTGTTTTATTCTTGTCGAAATGTCTTGTAGCCGGATTGCGAGACTGATCGGGTCTTCCCGGGAGAAGGAATATCCTTCATTGATCGCGAGAGCTTATCATGGGCTTGTTGGGACACCCCGCAGGTTTAAACTTTCAAAGCCGTGCCATGGTTATGTGGCGATGGGAATTTGTTAATATCCGGTTGTAGTAAACATGAAGTAAACTCTTCTAAAATACACCAACCGTGTGCGTAACCGTGAGTTTCTCTTTTCGGGGTTGATTGAGAGGAGAACACGGTTTCTGGGTTATGTCTGACGTAAGTAGGAGTTCAGGATCACTTATTGATCATTACTAGTTGACGACCGCTTGCTTTGCTTCTCTTCTCGCTCTTATTTGCGTAAGTTAGCCACCTCACATTGCTTAGTCGCTGCTGCAACCTCACCACTTTACCCCTTCCTTTCCCTTTAAGCTTTCCTAGTCTTGATACCCATGGTAATGGGATTGCTGAGTCCTCGTGGCTCACAGTTTACTACACCAACAGTTGCAGGTTCAGGCATGACGCGAGAGCGATGTTTGCTTGTTTTGGAGTTCTTCTTCTTCTTCTTCTTCTTCTTCGATCAGGGGTTAGGTTCCGGGTCGGCAGCCTGGGCTAGCAGGGTGGATATTGTTTGAGTTTCTGTTTATGTATCATCCGTAGTCGAATGTTGATCTTATGTATGTTGTATTGTTGTATTCATGTGACATTGTATGTCTTGGATGTATCCCCACTATTATGTAATGTTGATGTAATGATATCCACCTTGCAAAAGCGTCTTCTAGATGCGCTTCTATCCTTGGTGGGACCTTCGAGTTCCTTTAGGATAGGGTCGCATCTTGGGCGTGACAAGGGAGTAGAAGTAAAATAGTATATAATTTTGTTTTTCAAATTTTTTTCACAAAACGTTGCCCAAAAGAAGGCAAGTTTTATTTGTTTAGAACTTGTTTGATTTTCAACCCACCCATTTGTGCAAGCGGGGCCAAGCATGGTAGTAAGTCTTGAATCTATGGCTGTAGCTAGTAATAATATTTTGCAAAAGAAAAAAAAAATCATACATAAAATTTAAATTCAAAGAGATATGCATAATATAAAAATATAGGTTGAAGTATGATCAATTTGCAACTTGCCTTCGGTTTCGAAGGCACAAGGTTCTACCTCCTCGTAGAATTCGCATCCGCACTCGTTGGAATCTAACGCAATAAAGTTACTTAAGTAAGACACTCCACACATCAAACATCCACATAAAAAGTGCTCAAGAAAAACCATCCAACACACAATTCATGCCAAACAACCCTAGCAAGAATATCCATATGATTCGAGTTTACACAATTTGTTCGGTCCTTGCGAGTGGAATATAGTTCATGTTAATAAACTAGTTAATAATTTTCTAACTCTAAATTTTTATGATCACATCAACTAACCAGAGAGGTTTTCTACGGATCAATCTAATGGTTTTTAACAATGAAACAATTTTAGTTTGATGAGTTAGTTAACCGATGATCAACGAAGGTCAGAGTTAGGGTGTTGGGCTAAAACAGAAACTAAACCTTGCTGAAAAATTAATCTATGAGTTCTAGCAGATTGGTATGGTTCCAAAGACCAATTTTCATATACAAAACTTTTTCATATTGTTTACAGAATAAAAGATATAGTAAAATACTCAAATTCGTATTTAAATCTAAACTAAATTTTTAATTTGCGCAAAAGTGAGATTTATAATTTTTATAATAAACTAGAGGTCTGCAGCTATCCAGGGATATCTTATTTGTCAAATTTGGATAAGCAGTTTAAAAGATGTGATTTTTCTAAGTTGGGCTAATTTTCTGGAAAAGAAACGGGGTAAGAAAAAGAGTCGCCACGTGGCAGAATTCTATAGGCTAATACTGTTTCGTTTTTTTAACAGAGAAAGAGGGCTGGCCTCACCGGAGATGGAGATGGCCGGCAGCGGCGGCTCAGACGTGAGGTGATGCAGTGATCTCCGGCAACGAGGGAGAGTAAGTCGGGGTGAGTCTCCAGAACACGACGTAGGCTCCTGATTCTCCTTCAGGTGTCTGCTAGATGTCGCCGAAGTTGGACGCAACTCTGGCCGAAGCGGACAACGAAGAACTCGTGCTCCGGCTGCGAGTTTTCAAAAGAAAACAGGGTCCATAAGATGCGCAATATCTAGATATGAAGGATGGAAGAGTTAGAATGTCTGCTTCACCTCGAACTCGCCGGAAACTTCCACGAACAGCCGCGGTGTCAAACAACTCCGGCGAACAATTTACGACGATGGGCAGGGGTATATGTTCCCAAAGGAGAGGGCTTCGAATGAGGAGATTATGGGCGACGCCCTAAGCTTATATAGAGGGTCAGGGAAGGTCGGTACAGGCAGATCAAGGGGCTCATCGTGGCCTTTAATGGCTGATTGTGCAGGAACGTTTCACGGATCCGTTAGTCCAATTAAAGCAACGAAGTTGAGTTTTAATTTCCTGAATGAGTTCTCCTGACACTCCTCTTTAATTCTCGTGTTGGTGGCAAGTTGAAAGGATGGATGTGGTTAGCACTAGAGGGAGAGGAAGAGGTGGAGGTGCCATGCCTGTCTCTCTGTGTTCCTGAAGATTGAACGAACAGAGAGGTAGAAGAAGACCAGCGCATGGGCCTGCGCTAAGTGAAAGAGAAATGGGCCTTAGTGGGAAAGGTGGCCCAACGGCAAAGAGAAAAAAACAAAATAATAGAAGAGATGGATGGGCTAGATGGGCTGATAGAGAGAAAGCATAACTAATAACAATATTAGGCTAGATAATCAATGAATAAATTGCTCGCTCTCTCAGAATTATTATTTAGATCTGAGAAAAATGTTCACATATTCTGATTGATTATTTCTAGCCTATGAAAAGTGGTTTCATAAATAATAAGCAATAATTTTGTGTATGTACATGTTTCAATAATGCACTATAGGCTTCATAACATAGTTCTTAGTATCTTATGAATGCCAAAAATTCCAAAGAAGAAATATTAAATACTTCCAATCATAGTTCTGGAGAAGTCATATTATCTCCTCTCATTTTATTTATTTACTTAGTAATTTGGAAATATTTATATGACACTATAACTCCAAATAAGATCCATCTTCAAATAGAAATCCAAATTCAAAAGAACATCAAATGAAATATTTATTCGCCACATTTTGAGAAAGTCATTTTATTCCCACTCCATTTTTTTTATTTGTGGTTTTAAAATATTTCATAGGTGTCCAATAGAAAAGCAATTGGATGAAATATTTGGAACAAGAATCAAAAGGTTTTAATTTCCTATGAAAATCATAGCAATTCACTCAATAATATCTTATTATTAACATTCCAAAATTTGGAAAATTTGGGATGTTACAGTTCCATTGTTTAGTCCGTGTGCGATGTGATTTTCTTTGTCCGCACAACATCTATGCTCTGTCTACATAGCATCAACATATATACATAAAAAGACAGCATTGAATAACCAAATTAAGCATACATTTACACAAATGACTGCACATATAACATTTCCATACACCAAAGTAAGCAATTACATGCATACTAAAGTAGGAGAAACGAGGATCTAATCATCTACTTATTGTTGTGACGACGCTTGCCATTGCTCTGCTTCCAGGGGGATCACTGGCCGTTTTGGGGAAGGAGGCAGTTCCTCATGTCAACGATCCGCATGTACATGTCGTAGCTCATGTACGCCTCCTTGGCCACGTACACGATGTGAGCTTTGTCGAGTTTCTCCATCCAGACCGAGTGCCAGGCACACTTGTCCTTGTTGCATGAATCATTCATGTCTCTATAGTAGGGGTTGATGATGGCCTCGGCGAGGTGAACCAGTGAGTCCTTCTCATGCTCCTTGCTGCCCCTGCATCTTGTATTGGCCCCGGATGTCGATTAAGATTCGGCAGCGATGCCTGAATTCTCGGCGCCTTTACATCGCTGGTGATGTCCACCGTAGCGTAACATGTAGTGGGGTTGTTGACAAACTGGCGAACGCTTCGCAAGGCCTTGTGGCCAGGCAGTAGTGGTAGACGAGGACGTGGTGGCGCACGCACATCTAGGCGATGGCGACCTTGGGACGAGACCCGGCACGAGTGCGAGTGTACTCAAGGTCGAACCCGACCACCTTGGACTTCTCCGTGGCAAGCAACAACTCCATGACGTGGATGGAGTGCTCCACCCAGACCGGGTCGTTGGTGTACACCACCGAGAGGTCCATGAACCTTCTGTGGGTGTCAACCAGGGCATGCATGGAGAACTGCTGCTCGTCGTCGGCAGCAGTGCAGGATACCCTCTAAGAATTTCTCGTGGTGGGTGTGCTTCTTGCAATGGTGGGGCGCGATCGAAAGGTTGAAGAGACACAAGGGTTAAATGGTCGCTGTAATAAATGGGGGCCGGCCGGCCTGTAATCGTCACGTCTTGTCACGGTGTTCATAGCGGAGGATTCCAGTGCACGCTTGACAACACCGCACCGCACGCGTGGGCTCGAAGAGGCGCCAAATGTATCGTCAGTGAGCCTGTTCCCACGCTACCGTGCTGTTTACCGCGCAAGCTTCCTGCCCGGCTAGTTTGGCCATGTGTCCGCTAGAAGAGGAACAAATCGTGGGCATTTATTGGCAAAAAGCTTTGTAAAAATGAAGTGTGTGGAATGACTTCGATCACAAGTTTACCCGTGGGTGATGAGGTCAAAGTTACATAGAAGGGTGATGATGGACACTCGGGTGCGATAATTAATTCTGCGCTCTACAGTGCACACGGTGGAAGAAACCAACTGTGTGCAGTAATGTCGAAGATCGCAGTCGAGTTAGCTATACAGATTGTGTGTTGTGAGATTGACAAGGTAAACTGATTCAAGAATGGTTAATAAAATCTAAGACCATTGCATATTAAGGTCAAAATAATGCTAGCAATATATGAGTCTCATACGATGCCATTTCAACGATTGTACCACAAAAGCTCAAAATGTTACAAGGTTCAAATTCCAGAGTTATATGGCTCAAATTCGAAGATTAGAAGGTTCAAACTGATATTAGAAATGAAATTCAGCTCATTAGCTGCAAATGCTCGCGCTGATCCGCTGAACATAGGTATCAGAGAGGTTCAAACTAATATCACCGCGTCTAAGTCTGGTTTCGAAACCTCACAATTTTTACAAAGGGGTCAGCCACTGAGAAGTCATGTATGGGGTTGACATGATGACTTCTGATTGCTCTGTCATCTGAAGTTCCAAAATGAAATTCAGCATTTTTGGAGCCTACTCCATTCTGCCGCAGGCGCCAGCGCTGATCAACAAACCATTCATTTTTGCGAAATAAATGTAGGGCAAACCTCATTTCCTTCAGCACCCTTGCACTGAGAACAAAGAACATGGCGAACATAATCTCCGGTAAGGTCCCTCGGCAGGAGTTCAAAGTAATATTTGAGAGATGCAAATCTAGGCATTCGACGTGATTGTTATATTGTATCACATTATCCACCACTGGGCCTAATCTTATCTGCAAAAGAAGAAAATGTGTTAGTGCCTACATGCAGTTTTGAACATTACTACAGGCCTATTTGGTTTGCAGGATTTGTAAAATGCACTAACATGCCATCTTTGATCTGACATGATTAACATGGGCATTTGATTACATTCTAGAAAAATGTAGCCTTCTTCAGAAGAGGTTGGAGTGGATGAAAAGTTCCCTAAGTAAACTAATACAGATGAATCCAAAGGAGAAATGCTTATTGATCGTAACCATATGGATCAAGCAACCAATATGGGGGGGGGCATGTATGTACTGAAATCCTCCAAAAGAACCTTCAGAAATCGTAGTACATTGTCATTGTAAACTTGGAAAAAGATGTCACAAATTGAACTCCCTTATGGTTAACATTTAACAGAAAGGAACATCACTCGATATATAGCTTCTCCGGGCATGGAAAGCATCTCAGAAACCGACAACTTGCTCCGAGTTGGGGCCGATAGATTCTAGTGCCAAGACCTTCACTGCATGTATTTGAGGTCAAGCTTGTCGGAATCATTTTCGAATGATGACGAACAAACATCTTCAAAATTAGAAATAATGTTAATTTGTAGAAGGAGAGGTAGAAGGCGGCAGTTGTACCTGAACGGGTGTGGATCCAATAACAAGTTCGGAGTAGTTTTGAGATGAGTAGCCCACCACTATCAATTTTGGCACAGAAATGACACTGATTCTTGTTGGACCTTCTTGATCAACTATAAGTAGTCTCTCAAGTGCAGGTGTGTCCTCAATGACCATACCGTGGTACACATCTTGTGATGTCTTCCTGCCGCACCAGCAACACATATAAATAGTTCGGAGAGTCATGGAGGTGATGTGGAAGGTACTCAACCCATTGATCGCCTGAAGACAAAGGTACTCGAGTGCAGTACAGCCATGGAGCAGGCACTCCATGTCACCGTTTGAGAGGCAGGTGGCGACGAGCTCGAGGTGCTTCAGTCGTGGCAGAATAAGAGCGGGCACATCATTAAGGGGGGGATGGCAGTTCCTGAACTTGGCGACGCGCGGCATGGGCGTGAGGCGGAGTGCGGACGTTGGCAGCGATCGCATATGCCCATCATCAAAAGTGAGGCGGGGGATCGGAACCAGTCTTCAAGCTTGGCTCGGTCCTTGCCGTTGGAACGGAACTTGCCCATTCTAAGGCCTTTGGTTGGGCCAAGGTGACTGCCGAGGATCTTGGAGAACGCATCCAAGCTTTTGTGATAGCCATGGCAGAGCTCATGGGTGTCGATGAGGTCGAGAGGGCTAGAGTTCCATAGGGGGCGCCACCACCGGGAAAGGACGGTTGTCCGCGCCCCATATTTGATTGGGAGGAGGGAGATGATGACTCTCAACATATTATGGGGAGGTTGCTGATGAAGTCTAGGCCTCTTTGGAGTCGCCAGGTTCTAGCTCGCCCGCCTCCGCTTGTTGGCAGCCCCGTTCTCCACCTCCGGAGTCTCCTTGTCAGCGGCACTTTCTGATAGAAATGGGAGTACATGGAATATTTAGTTAAAACAGGGCAATAGAAAAGTGTATTGGTAACTAGAAGTTATTAGGTATGAATATAGTAAGAAAAGGGAATAAAAATTGGTTGCTTAAATACTACACAATTCATTTGGCATTGCTAGGTAAGTCAACGTGCAGATAGTTGAAAAGAAAACTTACTTCGAACAAAGTCTGGACGAATGATTTTGTCGGGGAAGTTAGCATATATCTCATGACCAGGCCCTTTTATGTGCAGTGCAATTTTAGTGCCAGCTTTCAATACATAAAACTTAGAATTTTCTTTCCAAAAGCCAGTGCCAAAATAGGAGTCGCCACGTTCATCAAGTCTTACAGTAGCAACGATTGTAAATCCATGGTCTGTGTGCAGTATGACATCCGTGGAGCCTTGATCTATGTAAAGGAAAAAATTGTGCACTACATAATCTGTTGCATAGCAAGGGATGTTCTGTAGAAAATGGTAGGATTGTTAAAGAAAATATGGTAACATGCAAATATGGGCCCAAATTGAAAGAACTGTACAACAGTTGAAATCGACGGAAAAAAAATCTATAATTAAACAGATAGGGTAAACATGATGTCATGGAAATATGAGAGTAATCAAAAGAACAATACATCATTAATTTGCCTAATATAGAAAGAAGAGGGGGGAAATCCAATTTGACGTATATGGTGCATGTCGCACCTTTTATCAAAATGTAGCAATATTTAGAATATGTTCAGGAAAGTAGGCCATGCCAACCGATTTAGGGTGAGATTGAACATACCGCGCGCGTCCTCAAGTTATCTGGTATGGTGAGATGGAATCTCTGGCGGAGGTCGCAAAGTCCTGAAGTGTCGGCACACTGTACATTCTATGAATGAAAGAAAACCCTCAAATCAGCTCGAATAAAAATGAATTCACAGCGATTTCCGCCAGGTGATTAAAGGAGGCAGATGAACTGGGATAAGAGATGAGATAATATCTCATTTAATTAGTTACCTTGTCGTCCATGAGAAAGAATCCTCAGTACGGCAGATTCCCCAACCGAGCTGAGTCGGGTTGACCGCGAGCAGCGTCGAGAAAGTCAATGGCAATAGGCGGCGGCAAGCGGAAGTGGCAAAATGCGGTGGGCTTTGACGGTAGCCTGGCGGTGGCGGCAGGCGGCGAGCTAAGTGTTTACAACCGTGATAGGCGGTGCCATGGCATAGACACGGGGTAGCTTGTGCAGGTGTGAATGGGGAACATACCGGAGGGGCCGAGGGGGTGGCGGGCGGGGTGAGGGTTTTTGTGACGTGGGGATGGTAAGGTTTTTTTTTCTTTTTTGAATTGGGTGGTGAGGGTTTTCTATCCCACAAAGAATTTTGGGGGCGACGGTTTGCTAGAGCGAACCGTGTGTGATTGACGCAGCAGGCAAAATGAAAGTCATTGCACACGGTTCCAATTTTGGGAACCATGTATGATTTACGTACTACCTCCGTCCTGGTTTATTGGTCCCCCGTTGTAATTTTTACCAAAATTTGGAGAAATATTTAACATACTCAGACATAGATAATAAGTGTACACGTACATAAGCATAGTTTAACCATAAGTACATAGTTCAACCGTCATTAAGCATACTCAAGCGTACATATGTAGTTTGATCCATCCCACATATCATCTCACATGCGGCCGGCCCGATCCTGAAGCTTCTCCAGGTACTCAGCGTACGCGTCGTGCGCCACCCTGCCAGAATACTTCTGCTTGAAGGAGCCAACGGCCCGTCCTCTTGCATGCGCCAGAACACTTAGATATGCATCATGAAGCTTTTGGTTGCAAAATGGGCATCCATAGCCGCCGTTCTAGGTCCTAATACGCCTGTTATGCATGTTGGAAATATGCCCTAGAGGCAATAATAAAAGGATTATTATTATATTTCCTTGTTCGTGATAATTGTCTTTTATTCATTCTATAATTGTATTATCCGGAAATCGTAATACACGTGTGAATACATAGACCACAATATGTCCCTAGTGAGCCTCTAGTTGACTAGCTCGTTAATCAATAGATAGTCATGGTTTCCTGACTATGGACATTGGATGTCATTGATAACACGATCACATCATTAGGAGAATGATGTGATGGACAAGACCCAATCCTAAGCATAGCACAAGATCGTGTAGTTCGTTTTGCTAGAGCTTTTCCAATGTCAAGTATCTCTTCCTTAGACCATGAGATCGTGTAACTCCCGGATACCGTAGGAGTGCTTTGGTGTACCAAACGTCACAACGAATCGGGTGACTATAAAGGTGCACTACATGTATCTCCGAAAGTGTCATTGGGTTGACACGGATCGAGATGGATTTGTCACTCCGACACGGAGAGTTATCACTGGGCCCACTCGGTAGTGCATCATCATAATGAGCTCAAAGTGACCAAGTGTCGGTCACGGATCATGCATTACGGATACGAGTAAAGTGACTTGCCGTAACGAGATTGAACAAGGTATTGGGATACCGACGATTGAATCTCGGGCAAGTAACATACCGTCGACAAAGGGAATAGTATACGGGTTGCTTGAATCCTCGACATCGTGGTTCATCCGATGAGATCATCGAGAGTATGTGGGAGCCAACATGGGTATCCAGATCCCGCTGTTGGTTGTTGACCAAGAGCCGCCTCGATCATGTTCGCAGATATCTCCGAACCCGTAGGGTCTACACACTTAAGGTTCGGTGACGCTAGGGTTATTAGGAAGACTTGTATGTGATTACGAATGTTGTTCGAGTCCGGATGAGATCCCGGACGTCACGAGGAGTTCGGAATGGTCCGGAGGTGAAGATTTATATATGGGAAGTTGTCATACGGTCACCGAAAAGTTTGGGGCATATCGGTATTGTATCGGGGCCACCGGAAGGGTTCCGGGTCCACCGGACGGGCCACCCTCTTGAGGGCCTCATGGGCCGCAAGGGAAGGAACCAGCCTGGAGGGCTGGGCGCCCCTGGGCCCATGCGCCTAGGGTTGGGGAACCCTAGTGGGGCGCCCCTTTGCTTGGGGGCAAGCCCCCTCCCGCCGCCGCCCCCCTCTAGATCTCATCTAGAGGGGCCGCCCTTCCCCTTCCCCTATAAATAGAGGGGCGAGGGAGGCTGAACACCTGATCCAAGGCGCATCCCTCCTCCCCAACACCTGTCCTCCTCCGTTGAGTGCTTGGCGAAGCCATGTCGGAGTACTGCCTCTCCACCATTATCACGCCGTCGTGCTGCTGCTGGAGCCTTCTTCCTCAACCTCTCCTTCCCTCTTGCTGGATCAAGAAGGAGGAGACGTCGTCCGTTCCGTACGTGTGTTGAACGCGGAGGTGCTGTCCGTTCGGCACTTGGTCATCGGTGATTTGAATCACGGCGAGTACGACTCCATCATCACCGTTCCCTTGAACGCTTCCGCACGCGATCTACAAGTGGTATGTAGATGCAATCTCTCTCCTATGACTCATTGCTTAGATGAACTCATAGATGGATCTTGGTGAAACCGTAGGAAATTTTTTTGTTTTCTGCAACGTTCCCCAACAGTGGCATCATGAGCTAGGTCTATGCGTAGTTCTCTATTGCACGAGTAGAACACAATTTTGTTGTGGGCGTAGATCTTGTCAACTTGCTTGCTGCTACTAGTATTTTCTTGCTTCAGCGGTATTGTGGGATGAAGCGGCCCGGACCGACCTTACACGTACGCTTACGTGAGACAGGTTCCACCGACTGACCTGCACTAGTTGCATAAGATGGCTAGCGGGTGTCTGTCTCTCCTACTTTAGTTGGAGCGGATTAGATGAAAAGGGTCCTTATGAAGGGTAAATAGAAGTTGACAAAATCAATTGTGGTTACTCGTATGTAAGAAAACGTTCTTGCTAGAACCCAATTGCAGCCACGTAAAAGATGCAACAACAATTAGAGGACGTCTAACTTGTTTTTGCAGCAATTGTCATGTGATGTGATATGGCCAGAAGTTGTGATGAATGATGAATGATATATTGTGATGTATGAGATCATGTTCTTGTAATAGGAATCACGACTTGCATGTCGATGAGTATGACAACCGGCAGGAGCCATAGGAGTTGTCTTAATTATTGTATGACCCGCGTCATTGATTCAACGCCATGTAAATTACTTTACTTTATTGCTAAACGTGTTAGCCATAGTAGTAGAAGTAATAGTTGGCGAGCAACTTCATGGAGACACGATGATGGAGATCATGATGATGGAGATCATGGTGTCATGCCGGTGACAAGATGATCATGGAGCCCCGAAGATGAAGATCAAAGGAGCTATATGATATTGGCCATATCATGTCACTACTTTATATAATTGCTTGTGATGTTTATTATGTTTTATGCATCTTGTTTACTTAGAACGGCGGTAGTAAATAAGATGATCCCTTATAATAATTTCAAGAAAGTGTTCCACCTAGCGTGCACCGTTGCTAAAGTTCGTTTCAAGCACCACGTGATGATCGGTGTGATAGATCCTTACGCTCACATACAACGGTGTAAGACAGTTTTACACATGCAAAACACTTAGGGTTAACTTGACGAGCCTAGCATGTACAGACATGGCCTCGAACACAAGAGACCGAAAGGTCGAACATGAGTCGATGGAAGATACGATCAACATGGAGATGTTCACCGATGATGACTAGTCCGTCTCACGTGATGATCGGACACGGCCTAGTCGACTCGGATCATGTAACACTTAGATGACTTGAGGGATGTCAAATCTGAGTGGGAGTTCATTAAATAATTTGATTAGATGAACTTAATTATCATAAACATTAGTCTAAAATCTTTGCAAAATGTCTTGTAGATCAAATGGCCAACGCCATGTCACCATGAACTTCAACGCTCCTAGAGAAAACCAAGCTGAAAGACGATGGCATCAACTATTCGGACTGGGTCCGAACACGAGGATCATCCTCATAGCAGCCAAGAAACAATATGTCCTAGAAGCACCGCTAGGTGAAGCACCCATCGAGAGAACCAAGACATTATGAATGCTTGGC
Source organism: Aegilops longissima (assembly GCA_021605205.1). Lineage (NCBI taxonomy): Eukaryota > Viridiplantae > Streptophyta > Magnoliopsida > Poales > Poaceae > Aegilops > Aegilops longissima. The sequence goes on from CM038677.1 coordinate 456,177,097, forward strand.
AGTCTCGTCGATGATTACTCCCTCGCTCAAGTGCGGCATGCTTTATAGCTTAGAACCGGGCTCCAAAAGCGTTTTGAGCAACACGGAGCATATGAGATGTTCGAGGAGCTGAAAATGGTTTTCCAAGCTCATGCCCGGTCGAGAGATATGAAGTCTCGACAAGTTCTATAGTTGTAAGATGGAGGAAAACAGTTCATCGGTGAGCACATACTCAAAATGTGGGTTGCACAATCGCTTTGTCCCACTGGACATTAACCTCCCGGACGAGGCGGTCATTGACAGAATCCTTGATCGCTCCCACCAAGCTACAAGAGCTTTGTGATGAACTACAATATGCGGGGATGGTGAAGACCATTCTGAAGTATTCTCAATCTGAAGTCAGCAGAGGTTGAAATCAAGAAAGAACATCAAGTGTTGATGGTCAATAAAACCACTAAGTTCAAAAAGGGCAAGGGTAAGAAGAACTTCAAGAAGGACGGAAAAGATGTTGCGCGCCCGGTAAGCAAGTTGCGGGAAGAAGTCAAAGAATGGACCCAAGCACGAGACAGAGTGCTTTTATTGCAAAGGAAGGGTCACCGAAGCGGAACTGCCCCAAATACTTAGCGGACAAGAAGGCCGGCAACACTAAAGGTATATTTGATATACATGTAATTGATGTGTACCTTACCAAGACTCGTAGTAACTCCCGGTATTTGATACCGTGCCGTTGCTCATATTTGTAACTCACAGCAGAGCTGCGGAATAAACGGAGACCGGTGAAGGACGAGGTGACGATCTTGGCGTCGGGAATGGTTCCAAGGTCGATGTGCTCGCCGTCGACACGCTACCTCTACATTTACCTACGGGATTAGTTTTAAACCTCAATAATTGTTATTTAGTGCCAAGTTTGAGCATGAACATTGTATCGGGATCTCGTTTAATGCGAGATGGCTACTCATTTAAATCCGAGAATAATGGTTGTTCTATTTATATGAGAGATATGTTTTATGGTCATGCTCCGATGGTCAATGGTTTATTCTTAATGAATCTCGAATGTAATATTACACATATTCATAGTGTGAATACCAAAAGATGTAAAGTTGATAACGATAGTCCCACATACTTGTGGCATCGCCGCCTTGGTCACATTGGTGTCAAGCGCATGAAGAAGCTCCATTCGATGGACTTTTAGAGTCTCTCGATTATGAATCATTTGACACATGCGAACCATGCCTTATGGGCAAAATGACCAAGACTCCGTTCTCCGGAACAATGGAGCGAGCAACCAACTTATTGGAAATCATACATACCGATGTGTGCGGTCCAATGAGCGTTGAGGCTCGCGGAGGATATCGTTATGTTCTCACTCTCACTGATGACTTGAGTAGATATGGGTATGTCTACTTGATGAAACACAAGTCTGAGACCTTTGAAAAGTTCAAGGAATTTCAGAATGAGGTAGAGAATCAACGTGACCGAAAAATAAAGTTCTTACGATCGATCGTGGAGGAGAATATTTAAGTCACGAATTTGGTACACACTTAAGGAAATGTGGAATCGTTTCACAACTCACGCTGCTCGAACACCTCAACAGAACGGTGTGTCCGAACGTCGAATCGCACTCTATTGGATATGGTGTGATCTATGATGTCTCTTACCGATTTACCGCTATCATTTTGGGGATACGCCTAGAGACAGCTACATTCACTTTAAATAGGGCACCGCCTAAATCCGTTGAGACGACACCGTATCAATTATTGTTTGGGAAGAAACCTAAGCTGTCGTTTCTAAAAGTTTGGGGATGCGATGCTTATGTCAAGAAACTTCAACCGAAAAGCTCGAACCCAAGTCGGAAAAATGCGTCTTCATAGGATACCCTAAGGAAACCATTGGGTATACCTTCTACCTTAGATCCGAAGGCAAGATCTTTGTTGCCAAGAATGGATCCTTTTCGAAAAGAGTTTCTCCCGAAAGGAGTAAGTGGGAGGAAAGTAGAACTCGATGAAGTACTACCTCTTGAACCGGAAAGTAGTGTAGCTCAGAAAATGTTCTGTGGTTCCTACACCTCTTGGAGAGGAAATTAATGATGACAATCAAGGTACTTGGATCAAGTTGCTCTGAACTTCGAGGTCCACAAGGACACGTTCCACACCAGAGTGGTATGGCAACCCTGTCCCGGAAATCATGTTGTTAGACAACGGTGAACCTTGAACTATGAAGAAGCGATGGCGGGCCGGATTCCAACAAATGGCTTGAAGCCATGCAATCCGAGATAGGATCCATGTATGAAAACAAAGTATGGACTTTGACAGACTTGCCCGATGATCGGCGAGCGATAGAAAACAAATGGATTTTTAAGAAGAAGACGGACGCGGATGGTAATGTTACCATCTATAAAGCTTGACGTGTCGCTAAAGGTTATCGGCAAGTTCAAGGGATTGACTATGATGAGACTTTCTCTCCCGTAGCGAAGCTGAAGTCCGTCCGAATCATGTTAGCAATTGCCGCATACTATGATTATGAGATATGGCAAATGGACGTCAAAATGGCATTCCTTAACGGCTATCTTAAGGAAGAACTGTATATGATGCAGCCGGAAGGTTTTGTCGACCCTAAGAATGCTAACAAGGTATGCAAGCTCCAGCGATCCATTTATGGGCTGGTGCAAGCATCTCGGAGTTGGAACATTCGCTTTGATGAGATGATCAAAGCGTTTGGGTTTATGCAGACTTATGGAGAAGCCTGCTTTTACAAGAAAGTGAGTGGGAGCTCTGTAGCATTTCTCATATTATATGTGGATGACATACTTTTGATGGGAAATGATATAGAACTCTTGGACAACATTAAGGCCTACTTGAATAAGAGTTTTTCAATGAAGGACCTTGGAGAAGCTGCTTATATATTAGGCATCAAGATCTATAGAGATAGATCGAGACGCCTCATAGGTATTTCACAAAGCACATACCTTGATAAGATATTGAAGAAGTTCAATATGGATCATTCCAAGAAAGGGTTCTTGCCTGTATTACAAGGTGTGAAATTGAGCTCGGCTCAATGTCCGACCACGGCAGAAGATATAGAAGAGATGAGTGTCATCCCCTATGCATCAGCCATAGGTTCTATTATGTATGCCATGCTGTGTACCAGACCTGATGTAAACCTTGCCGTAAGCTTGGTAGGAAGGTACCAAAGTAATCCCGGCAAGGAACACTAGACAGCAGTCAAGAATATCCTGAAGTACCTGAAAAGGACTAAGGACATGTTTCTCGTTTATGGAGGTGATGAAGAGCTCATCGTAAAGGGTTACGTCGACGCTAGCTTCAACACAGATCTGGATGACTCTAAGTCACAAACCGGATACGTGTATATGTTGAATGGTGGAGCAGTAAGCTGGTGCAGCTGCAAGCAGAGCGTCGTGGCGGGATCTACGTGTGAAGCGGAGTACATGGAAGCCTCGGAGGCAGCGCATGAAGCAATTTGGGTGAAGGAGTTCATCACCGACCTAGGAGTCATACCCAATGCGTCGGGGCCAATCAAACTCTTCTGTGACAACACTGGAGCCATTGCACTTGCCAAGGAGCCTAGGTTTTCACAAGAAGACCAAGCACATCAAGCGTCGCTTCAACTCCATTCGTGAAAATGTTCAAGATGGAGACATAGAAATTTGCAAAGTGCATACGGATCTGAATGTCGCAGATCCGTTGACTAAACCTCTTCATGGGCAAAACATGATCAACACCGTAACTCTATGGGTGTTCGATTCATCACAATGTAACTAGATTATTGACTCTAGTGCAAGTGGGAGACTGTTGGAAATATGCCCTAGAGGCAATAATAAAAGGATTATTATTATATTTCCTTGTTCATGATAATTGTCTTTTATTCATGCTATAATTGTATTATCCGGAAATCGTAATACATGTGTGAATACATAGACCACAATATGTCCCTAGTGAGCCTCTAGTTGACTAGCTCGTTAAACAATAGATAGTCATGGTTTCCTGACTATGGACATTGGATGTCATTGATAACGCGATCACATCATTAGGAGAATGATGTGATGGACAAGACCCAATCCTAAGCATAGCACAAGATCGTGTAGTTCGTTTTGCTAGAGCTTTTCCAATGTCAAGTATCTCTTCCTTAGACCATGAGATCGTGTAACTCCCGGATACCGTATGAGTGCTTTGGGTGTACCAAACATCACAACGTAACTGGGTGACTATAAAGGTGCACTACAGGTATCTCCGAAAGTGTCTGTTGGGTTGACACGGATCGAGACTGGGATTTGTCACTCCGTATTACAGAGAGGTATCACTGGGCCCACACGGTAGTGCATCATCATAATGATCTCAAAGTGACCAAGTGTCTGGTCACAGGATCATGCATTACGGTACGAGTAAAGTGACTTGCCGGTAACGAGATTGAACAAGGTATTGGGATACCAACGATCGAATCTCGGGCAAGTAACATACCGTCTGACAAAGGGAATAGTATACGGGGTTGCTTGAATCCTCGACATCGTGGTTCATCCGATGAGATCATCGAGAGTATGGGAGCCAACATGGGTATCCAGATCCCGCTGTTGGTTATTGACCGAGAGCCGTCTCGGTCATGTTCGCATATCTCCGAACCCGTAGGGTCTACACTTAAGGTTCGGTGACACTAGGGTTATTAGGAAGACTTGTATGTGATTACGAATGTGGTTTGAGTCCCGAATGAGATCCCGGACGTCACGAGGAGTTCGGAATGGTCCGGAGGTGAAGATTTATATATGGGAAGTTGTCATACGGTCACCGGAAAGTTTGGGGCATATCGGTATTGTGGGGCCACCGGAAGGGTTCCGAGGGTCCACCGGAGGGGCCACCTCTCGGAGGGCCTCATGGGCCGCAAGGGCAGGGAACCAGCCCTGGAGGGCTGGACGCGCCCCTTGGGCCCATGCGCCTAGGGTTGGGGGAACCTAGTGGGGCGCCTTTGCTTGGGGGCAAGCCCCCTCTCGGCCGCCCCCTCTAGATCTCATCTAGAGGGGCCGGCCCCCTTCCCACTTCCCCTATAAATAGAGGGGCGAGGGGAAGGCTGAACACCTGATCCAAGGCGCAGCCCCTCCCCTTCCCAACACCTCTCCTCCTCCGTTGAGTGCTTGGCGAAGCCTGCCGAGTCTTGCCTCTCCACCATTATCACGCCGTCGTGCTGCTGCTGGAGCCTTCTTCCTCAACCTCTCCTTCCCCCTTGCTGGATCAAGAAGGAGGAGACGTCGTCCGTTCCGTACGTGTGTTGAACACGGAGGTGCTGTCCGTTCGGCACTTGGTCATCGGTGATTTGAATCACGGCGAGTACGACTCCATCATCACCGTTCCCTTGAACGCTTCCGCACGCGATCTACAAGTGGTATGTAGATGCAATCTCTCTCCTATGACTCGTTGCTTAGATGAACTCATAGATGGATCTTGGTGAAACCGTAGGAAAAATTTTAATTTTCTGCAGCGTTCCCCAACAATGCATTCCCGCATAAAGCTCCCTCAGGATTTGCCTCTTGTACCTCCTCTGGCCATCTTCATCCTCGTTGTCCACATCATCAGACAGCACCTATACAAATAGTAAAACAAATTTGGCATCAAATCAATGATTACATGTCGTGAAGTAGGATTAGGAATTTATGACTATTTATTTATACATATCCAGAGATTATGGTTCAATTTTTAAGCACAGTCGTCTATGTACAGACCAATCTTGAAGAAAATAATGGCACAAACATATGTAGGTCATTCAGAATCAATTGTCAAGCCCTGGCTAGGAATTATTAGCACGAACACTAAACCTAGTCGGATTACTAGCAGAAAGCATTTGCACAGATGAAACAACTAATCACTTATCACCTGTACCATTCAAACAATCAATACACTACACGGATCTAACGAAACTTACTCAGATGTCATGGATTGGGAGAACATAACCATTGGATTTCTATTCCAAAAAGGGGGAGGCAGGAGTAACAAGAGAAACCCTATGATCTATTTGACACATAAATGGGTATAGATGACTAACCAGCTATCCGTAGTCGCCGGAGTCGTCGCAGGAGTGGTCGTCGGAGTCATCGCCAGAGTGGTCGTCAGAGTCGGTGTGGAACTCCGCCTCCGGCTGTGGAAGCTCGACGCCGTTGATGACGTCACGGTGCGGCGATAACTCGCCGGCGGTGACGGCAACCTCTGTCTCCATCTCCACGCCATGCTCCGACGCTTTAGCATCCCTGGCATCCCCACTCCCTTCGATGGGGCGCTTCGGCGGCATCCTCATACACTGACGGCTTTGAGGACTGAGAGCGGCGTCAAGGATGCAAGCGGAGAGAGAGGATTGTGTGTGTGTAGCGAGGATGGGGGGTGCGGCCGCTCGGGCGCACCATTAATATGGAGTAGTGGGAGTTGTGGGAGAGAGACGAGCGGCGGGCGGCGGTCAAACTGATGGCTCGCCTCCTAATGAGCCTGCGCACCGGACTGCTGGCATGCCTAACAAAGCTTCACACAGCTACTTGCACGCCTCCCGATGACATTGTGCAGCGAGCACGCCTTCGTCAATTCACACACCCGTACGCACTCCTCCCCGTCTGCCTGCGTGGCGGACTGCTCGCATGTGTCCCGTCAACTCACGCCTGCTCGCACGCCACACGGGTCACGCGGCGGCACGTATATTGTTTTTCTATTTGGATGATTAATGTTGCCGCTTTATTGCTTAACCGAAACATGGCACGTATCCATTGTTGGTCTAACACTCAAGGTTCAAATAACCAATTTGTTTGGGATATTGGTTCCCAATTATTAATAATCTCCAGTCTATAATTAGATAAAGATTACATCAAAACTGGTCTCAAATTTGACAAAAAAGGTACAATGCCACTTTGTATTGGTGTCCATATGACAACACGATAAGTTTCATGAACTTCAAATAAGTTTTGGATGTACTAGAATTTAAAAATCAAGATTCTCAATGTTTGAAATTTGTTGCACAGGGCGTAAGCATGCACCCAGTGAGACACATGTGTTTTTGCAATCCATTTAGGTACACTGTCACGTGTGCATGTAGCTCAAATTTGACTTTGCACATTATACCCATAGAAAATCAATCAATGTACTAAAACGTCTTAATGATCTCTGTGATTTTTCTGAAATTAAAACGTCCCTCCTTTGGTAACATATATCTTCACTGCGGGATAATTAATTTGACATGCATCATAGTTGCGGCGGATTCGCGGTGTGTGTGTGTGGGTGTGTGCATCTGGGGGTGGTGGGTGGCTCGCAGTACACTACGAGTTGTGAGCCACCGTGTGGGTTGGCCGTTTTGTTAGGCAGGCCGGTGCCACATCAGAGTCGTGAAATCGTTATTTAAAACATTACACAACCCTTTCATACATACATGTTTTGGCCACATGCAGTCGATGGTTGTCCTACACGGCACACGATACTCGCGTGTGACGCTTTTTGTGGGCCCGCGAGGTCGTCGTCCATCACTTTGATGAACAGCCGGCAGTGAGGTTAATTTGACCAGTAAGGTAGAATCTTTTTTGTTTTTGTTATGGTGGTATATAGTACGCATCGAAGAGGTGGGAGGGGACTAGCATATATACTATACGTACGCGTCCGTGAACAAGTACACCTCACTCAGTGTCGGGACTTTTTGGTTTCCGAGGCACGTGCCACATCAAAATTGTGAAATTGGCTATTCAAACATCACACAACACCTTTTTTGGGGCCACATGCATATCCTAGCTAGGACACTCACGTGTGATGCTTCCATCTGTGGGCCCACGAGGCCATCATCGATGCATGCATGCATCACTTTGACCTACATCGGGAGAGGTTAATTAATTTCACCATCGATGAGGATTCTTTTGGGTTGTACATATATTACGGTAGGAGCATATAGTATGCGGTGAAGAGGGGGGAAGGGGACCATCATATGTAGTACGCTTGATGAACCTCGCTCTGTGTGGGTGCATGGTTTACGGTTTTTGAGGCATGTGGCACATCAAAATTGTGCATTTTGGGTATTCAACATATATATGTTTGGCCCACATGCAAAGCGGTGGTGTTTGTCCTCTCGCACCCACTTAAGCAGTTATCAGTGATATCGATGCTTTCCATCTATGGGCCCGCTTGGTCCATCACTACTTTTTGCCTGACAACAAGAGAGGTTAATTTGACTTAGGAGGGGATTATTATTTTTGCTCTGGGATGACATGCATGATACAGTTTGAGCACACACACATACATGTGTACGCATGAATCCCTCCCATCGAGTCGAAGTGGCTAGTACAACGACACATCATGAACCGATCTCGCTCTGTGTGGGGAGCTAGTGTATGATTTTTGACGCACGCGCCACATCAATGTTGTGTATTCAAACATGCATGCACGCATCACCTCCATACATATGCCTGTAGTAGTTGCCTTCTAACGGTACACTCCCTCGCGTGGTTATCGGCAACAAGCCTATATGTTCGTGGGCCCGTGTGGACATCCATGATCACCTTGACCAACAACAAGATAGGTTACCATGGCGGATTCTTTATTTGGTTTGTCTTATCGTAGTATAGGTCATGGTGAGATTTAGACCTTAAGTTTGAGCGCATATACTATGCACGCATGCATGCATGCATGAATCCCCGTCGTTGGCTTGAAGTGTGATGTAACATACATATGCATCATCAACCTAACCCTCACTCAGTGTGGGGATTTCTAGTTTGACATCACGGTGCCACATCAAAGTTGTTCCATTGTTACTCAAAAACACACCTCTCCATACATATGTTTGGGCCACACGCATGCAGTGGTTGTCTTCGGGGACTAGCTACTTGCAAGATTATTGGCAAGCTAGCCATCTCCGGGGTCGGCGGCCATCACTTTGACCAACAACAAGAGATAGGTTGTACGACCAAGGTGGATTATTCTTGGTCCATTTTACGATCCATCTTGGTGAGATATGCCTCTCTGGCCCGCTGATACGTCTCCAACGTATCTACTTTTCCGAACACTTTTGCCCTTGTTTTGGACTCTAACTTGCATGATTTGAATGGAACTAACCCGGATTGATGCTGTTTTCAGCAGAATTGCCATGGTGTTATTTTTGTGCAGAAATAAAAGTTCTCGGAATGACCTGAAACTTCACGGAGAATATTTTTGGAATTAATAAAAAATACTGGCGAAAGAATCAACTCCAGGGGGCCCACACCCTGTCCACGAGGGTGGATGGCGCTCCCCCTGCCTCGTGGGCCCCCTGAGGCTCCACCGACCTCAACTCCAACTATATATATTCACGTTCGGGGAGAAAAAAATCAGGGAGAAGGATTCATCGCGTTTTATGATATGGAGCCGCCGCCAAGCCCTAATCTCTCTGGAGGTCGATCCGAGTCCGTTCGGGCTCGGAGAGAGAATCCGTCACCGTCGTCATCATCAACCTTCCTCCATCACCAATTTCATGATGCTCACCGTCGTGCGTGAGTAATTCCATCATAGGCTTGCTGGACGGTGATGGGTTGGATGAGATTTATCATGTAATCGAGTTAGTTTTGTTAGGGTTTGATCCTTAGTATCCATTATGTTCGAAGATTGATGTTGCTATGACTTCGCCATGCTTAATGCTTGTCACTAGGGCCCGAGTGCCATGATTTCAGATATGAACCTATTATGTTTTCATGAATATATGTGAGTTCTTGATCGTATCTTGCAAGTTAATAGTCACCTAATATGTGTTATGCTCCGGCAACCCCGAAGTGACAATAATCGGGACCACTCCCGGTGATGACCGTAGTTTGAGGAGTTCATGTATTCACTAAGTGTTAATGCTTTGGTCCGGTACTCTATTAAAAGGAGGCCTTAATATCCCTTAGTTTCCAATAGGACCCTGCTGCCAGACAAAAGATGGCATGTAAGTTCTTTTCCATAAGCATGTATGACTATATTCGGAATACATGCCTACATTACATTGATGAACTGGAGCTAGTTCTGTGTCACCCTATGTTATAACTGTTGCATGAGGAATCGCATCCGACATAATTATCCATCATTGATCCATTGCCTACGAGCTTTTCACATATTGATCTTTGCTTAGTTACTTTTCCGTTGCCACTTTTACGATTATTACAGAACTACTATTATTGCTTTTGCCACCGTTACCGTTACTTCCATACTACTTTGCTACTAAATATTTTGCTACAGATATTAAGTCTTTCAGGTGTGGTTGAATTGAGAACTCAACTACTAATACTTAAGAATATTCTTTGGCTCCCCTTGTGTCGAATCAATAAATTTGGCTTGAATACTCTACCCTCGAAAACTGTTGCGATCCCCTATACTTGTGGTTATCACCCGCCGACTAAAAGTGTGTGTGTGGGAGGGGGGTTGCTACTTTGCACTTTGCTAGTTGAACCTCGGTTGGGGGGGCATGCATTCATAGCTTAGGATTCCCTTCGTGGCGACACGAGGGGGGCTGCTAGCTACTTCGCACTTTGCTAGGTGAACCTCGGTTGAGGGAGGGGCATGCATTCATAGCTTAGGATTCCCTTCGTGCCGACATGAGGGGGCTGCTAGCTACTTTGCACTTTGCTAGGTGAACCTCGGTTGTGGGGCATGCATTCATAGCTTAGGATTCCCTTCGTGCCGACACGAGGGAGGGGGCTGCTAGCTATTTCGCACTTTGCTAGGTGAACCTCGGTTGGGGGGCATGCATTCATAGCTTAGGATTCCTTTCATGCCGACACGAGGGAGGGGGCTGCTAGCTACTTCACACTTTGCTAGGGTGAACCTCGGTTGGGGGGGCATGCATTCATAGCTTAGGATTCCCTTTGTCTTGACACGAGGAGGGGGCTGCTAGCTACTTCGCACTTTTCTAGGGTGAACCTCGGTTGGGGGGCATGCATTCATAGCTTAGGATTCCCTTCGTGCCGACACGAGGGAGGGGGGCTGCTAGCTACTTCGCACTTTGCTAGGTGAACCTCGTTTGGGGGGAGGGGGCATGCATTCATAGCTTAGGATTCCCTTCGTGCCGACACGAGGGGGTGGGGGCAAGCAATACCGTGCGATTTGTAAGAGAGGTGCCACATCGAAGTTGCATTTGGTATTTGAAAATCAAACCACCCTTTTGATACATAAATTTGGTCCACATGCAAGTGTGTTCGTGTTCTGACCCTCTCACGCGTCATTTCTCGCCAAATTTATGAACATTAGACAAGTCGGATGATGCAACAGACATGGTTCACTCAAACTAACTGTGTGCCATGCCGGTGCCCCTGTCACGCACACATCCGCACAGTACATTGGGATCCACGAGGCTCCCCCTCTCAAAAATATATGCCCGCCTCGAGGGTTTTTTTGTTTCATAACACACGGTTGTTATCTCCGGACCGTGCGTGATATTTCTTGTTCCCAATCCCGCCTGCATCCCTATAAAATATCTACCCGCCTCGAGGGTCTTTCTGTTTCATAACACACGGTTGTTATCTCCGGACCGTGTGCGATGTTTCTTGTTCCCAATCCCGCCTGCATCCCTAGAAAATATCTGCCCACCTCGAGGGTTTTTCTGTTTCATAACACACGGTTGTTATCTCCGGACCGTGTGTGATGCACTATCATCAAAATTTTCAATAGCCGGCCATTTCATTCCCGTGCTTGACTCCCGCGTAGTAAAATTTTCAATACCCGCGTCATTTCCTCAAACACCCCCCTCCACACACACACACACACACACACACACACACACACACACACACACACACACACACACACACACCAAAACCTCCTCGGGCGTGCCCACACACACACACACACACACACCCTCCCTCGCTTGAAACCCTAGCAAGGTCCCCGGCGCTGCCGCCGCAAGGCCTCCATTGTCAACATCTGTCGGTTTGCCCATGCAGCTTACCCACCGATCACCATACTGATGACCCACAAGTATAGGGGGTCTATTGTAGTCCTTTTGATAAGTAAGAGTGTCGAACCCAACGAGGAGCAGAAGGAAATGATAAGCGGTTTTCAACAAGATATTCTCTGCAAGCACTGAAATTATAGGTAACAGATAGTTTTGTGATAGGATAATTTGTAATGAGCAACAAGTAACAAAAGTAAATAAAATGCAGCAAGGTGGCCCAATCCTTTTTGTAGCAAAGGACAATCCTGGACAAACTCTTATAGAGAGAAAAGCGCCCCCGAGGACACATGGTAATTATCGTCAAGCTAGTTTTCATCACGTTCATATGATTCACGTTCGGTACTTTGATAATTTGATATGTGGATGGAACGGTGCTTGGGTGCTGTCCTTACTTGGACAAGCATCCCACTTATGATTAACCCCTATTGCAAGCATCCGCAACTACAAAAGAAGTATTAAGGTAAACCTAACCATAGCATGAAACATATGGATCCAAATTAGCCCTTACGAGCAACGATAAACTAGGGTTTAAGCTTCATCACTCTAGCAACCCATCATCTATTTATTACTTCCCAATGCCTTCCTCTAGGCCCAAATAATGGTGAAGTGTCATGTAGTCGACATTCACATAACACCACTAGAGGAGAGACAACATACATCTCATCAAAATATCGAACAAATACCAAATTCACATGACTACTAATAGCAAGACTTCTCCCATGTCCTCAGGAACAAACGTAACTACTCACAAATCATATTCCTGTTCATAATCAAAGGGGTATTAATGTGCATAATGGATCTGAACATATGATCTTCCACCAAATAAACCAACTAGCATCAACTACAAGGAGTAATCAACACTACTAGCAACCTACAAGTACCAATCTCAGACTTAGAGACAAGAATTTGATACAGGAGATGAACGAGGGTTTGAGAGGAGATGGTGCTGGTGAAGATGTTGATGGAGATTGGCCCCCTCCCGATGAGAGGAGCGTTGGTGATGACGATGGCGATGATTTCCCCCTCCCGGAGGGAAGTGTCCCCGGCAGAACAGCTCCGCAGGAGCCCTAGATTGGTTCCGCCAAGGTTCCGCCTCGTGGCGGTGGAGTTTTTCCCCGAAAGCTTGCTTATGATTTTTCTTCGGACAAAAGACTTCATATAGCAGAAGATGGGCATCGGAGGGCCACCAGGGGGCCCACGAGGGAGGCGCGCCGGGGGTAGGCGCGCCCCACCCTCGTGCCTGTGGTGTGGGTCCCTCCGTATTTCTTCCGCTCAATATTTTTTATTATTTCCAAAAATAACTTCCGTGGAGTTTCAGGACTTTTGGAGTTGTGCAGAATAGGTCTCTAATATTTGCTCCTTTTCTAGCCCAGAATTCCAGCTGCCGGCATTCTCCCTCTTTATGTAAACCTTGTAAAATAAGAGAGAATAGGCATAAGTATTGTGACATAATGTGCAATAACAACCCATAATGCAATAAATATCAATATAAAAGCATGATGCAAAATGGACGTATCAACTCCCCCAAGCTTAGACCTCGCTTGTCCTCAAGCGGAAGCCGATAACGATAAATATGTCCACATGTTTAGAGGTAGAGGTGTTGATAAAATAAAATACGGACATGAGGGCATCATGATCATTCTTATAACATCAACATATATGGATATTGTCATATGATTTCTTATGCTCAAGTAATAATATATTCACAACGCCAAGTATGAATCAGAAACTTCATTGAGGACCAACAGACTATAATCTCAATCCTTGAGCAATTGCAATTTATTGTAACATCAGAAAGAGTCTATGTCAAAGCTTTTCAGCAAGTCTACATACTCGACTACTCCCTCTATCCCATAATATAAGACGTTTTTTGACACTACACTAGTGTCAAAAAATGTCTTACATTATGGGACGGAGGGAGTATCATTTAGTCTTTCACAATTGCTAACACTTACGCAATGCTTGTGGTTACGGAGTTTTAATCGTACACAGAGAAAGATAGGGGCTTATAGTTTCGCCTCCCAACCTTTTACCTCAAGGGTAATGTCAACAATAATAGTTCATGCTAACTTACATCCAATTAGATATATATGTCAGGATCTTTCCAACACACTGTGCTTGCCAAAGGATAAAATGTAAAAAGTAAAGGTGGAAATCACCATGACTCTTGCATAAGGTAGAAGATAAAAGTAAAAGATAGGCCCTTCGCAAAGGGAAGCAGAGGTTGCCATGCGCTTTCAGGGTTGGATGCACAAAATCTTAATGCGAAAGAATGTCACTTTATATTGCCACTTGTGATATGGACCTTTATTATGCAGTATGTCGCTTTTATTTCCTCCACATCACAAGATCGTATAAAGCTTATTTCCTCCATACTAATCAATCATAATTATTTAGAGAGCCATTTTTATTGCTTGCACCGATGACAACTTACTTGAAGGATCTTACTCAATCCATACATAGATATGGTGGACTCTCATGGCAAAACTGGGTTTAAGGGTATTTGGAAGCACAAGTAGTATCTCTACTTGGTGCAAAGAATTTGGCTAGCATGAGGGGGAAAGGCAAGCTCAACATGTTGGATGATCCATGACAATATACTTTATTTCAGATATAAGAAAACATAACCCATTACGTTGTCTTCCTTGTCCAACATCAACTCTTTAGCATGTCTTATTTTAATGAGTGCTCACAATCATAAAAGATGTCCAAGATAGTATATTTATATGTGAAACATCTCTTTATTTATTACTTCCTATTAATTGCAACGATGACCAAAACTATGTTTGTCAACTCTCAACAATTTTTAATCATCACACTCTTTTTATGTGAAGTCATTACTCTTCATAAGATCAATATGATCTCTTTATCTCTTTTTATTCCTTTTCTTTTATTTTATTCCCTCAAGATATAGCAAAATAATCAAGCCCTTGACTCAACACTAATCTTTATTATATAGCTCACGGACTCGATTACATAGAGGGATCATAAAGAAAAACTCAAAACTAGATCATACTAAAAACTTTATTCTACTAGATCAAGATATTACTAAAAGGATTGAACTAAAAAAAACGGTAAAGATAGAGATGTGATGGTGATACGATACCGGGGCACCTCCCCCAAGCTTGGCAGTTGCCAAGGGGAGTGCCCATACCCATATGATTATATCTCCTTTGCTGGTGAAGAAGATGGAGGTGATGATGGGTAGTCGCACATCGAGCGTAAGAGGTCCTCCAACTTGCGGATAATGCCTTTGAGTGCGGTGATATGCTCCTTCAACAAAATATTTTCACGTGTGAGATACTTGTTTTGTATACGAGCTAACTCAATCATCTCGAAAGCTTCGATCTCAGTTGGGGTAAGAAGATTGTGATCAAGTTGAAGGATGTCTTCTTCTGCCGGAGCTTGATCCTTCGTGGCCTTCTTGATCCCTTCATCCTTGTTAATCTCCATGGGTTCTTCCCTCTTCAGCTCTATCTTCATTAGCCAAGCATCGTTGTCACCATTGTTGGAGGAGGGGGACGACATGATACCTGGCCTTGACAACCCTGACAGAAAAACAAGAACACAAGATAATTGCGTGATACGATGGTCAAAACCTTCGAGACAATATATAATAAATTTTTACCGACCAAAATATGTAATGTGCAAGAAAATGGAGTCCGGAGAGCACACGAGGTGCCCACGAGGCAGGGGGCGCACCCAGGGGGTAGGGCGTGCCCTCCACCCTCGTGGAGGCCTCGTGTCCTTCCCGGATTGCTTCTTATTTTTCTATTTTTTCTAAATATTCCAAAACGGAGAAAAATTGCCATTAGAACTTTTTTGGAGTCGGTTTACTTACCGTACCATGTACCTATTCCTTTTCGGAGTCTGAAACATTTTGGAAAGTGTCCCTTATCTATTCCTCCGGGGTTATGACTTCAATAACATTAGTTTCAACATTTATTGGATTACCTGAGATGTAATGTTTGATTCTTTGACCGTTCACCACCTTTGGATTTGTGCCTTCGAAGTTGTTGATTTTCATGGCACCAGAGTGATAGACCTCCTCCATAACGTAAGGACCTTCCCATTTAGAGAGAAGTTTTCCTGCAAAATATCTTAAACGAGAGTTGTATAATAATACATAATCACCTACATTAAAATCACACTTTTGTATCCTTTTGTCATGCCATCTTTTAACTTTCTCTTTAAACAGTTTGGCATTCTCATAGGCTTGAGTTATCCATTCATCAAGTGAGCTAATGTCAAATAACCTCTTCTCACCGGCAAGTTTGAAATCATAATTGAGTTCTTTAATTGCCCAATATGCCTTATGTTCTAGTTTGAGAGGTATGTGGCATGCTTTTCCATAAACCATTTTATACGGAGACATACCCATAGGATTTTTATATGCAGTTCTATAGGCCCATAATGCATCATCAAGTTTCTTGGACCAATTCTTTCTAGACCTATTAACAGTCTTTTGCAAAATTAATTTGAGTTCTCTGTTACTCAATTCTACTTGACCACTAGACTGTGGGTGATATGGAAATGCAATTCTATGATTAACGTCATACTTAGCAAGCATTTTACGAAAAGCACCATGAATAACATGTCAACCACCATCAGTCATTAAATATCTAGGGACTCCAAACCTCGGAAAAATAACTTTTTTAAGCATCTTAATAGAGGTGTTATGATCAGCACTACTAGTTGGAATAACTTCTACCCACTTAGTAATGTAATCAACATCAACTAAAATATGAGTATACCCATTAGAGGCAGGAAACGGTCCCATATAATCAAAGCCCCAAACGTCAAATGGTTCAATAACGAGTGAATAATTCATAGGCATTTCTTGATGTCTACTAATATTACCAATTCTTTGACATTCATCGCAAGATAAGACAAACTTATGAGCATCCTTGAAGAGAGTAGGCCAATAAAAACCGGATTGCAATACCTTATGTGCAGTTCTGTCTCCAGCGTGGTGTCCTCCATAAGCCTCAGAGTGACACTTGTGTAGGATCTGTTCCTATTCATGCTCAGGTACACAACGTCTAATAAGACCATCTACTCCTTCTTTATAAAGATGTGGGTCATCCCAGAAGTAATGTCTCAAATCATAGAAAAACTTTTTCTTTTGCTGGTATGTGAAACTAGGTGGTATAAATTTAGCAACAATGTAATTAGCATAATCAGCATACCATGGAGTAGTACGAGAAGCATTTATGACATTTAATTGTTCATCAGGAAAGCTATCATCAATAGGTAGTGGGTCATCAAGAACATTTTCTAACCTAGACAAGTTGTCTGCAACGGGGTTCTCGGCTCCCTTTCTATCAATAATATGCAAATCAAATTCTTGTAGCAAGAGAACCCATCTAATAATTCTAGGTTTAGCATCTTTCTTTTCCATAAGATATTTAATAGCAGCATGATCAGTGTGAATAGTTACTTTAGAATCAACAATATAAGGTCTGAACTTATCACAAGCAAATACAACTGCTAAAAATTCTTTTTCAGTAGTGGCAAAATTTCTCTGGGCAATGTCTAGAGTTTTACTAGCATATTGAATAACATTTAATTTCTTATCAACTCTTTGCCCTAGAACAGCACCTACAGCATAATCACTAGCATCACACATAATTTCAAAGGGTAAATTCCAATCAGGTGGTTGAACGATAGGTGCAGAGATTAATGCTTTCCTAAGTATTTCAAATGCTTCTACACAATCATCATCGAAGACAAATGGTATATCTTTTTGCAATAGATTAGTCAGAGGCCGAGAAATTTTTGAGAAGTCCTTAATGAACCTCCTATAAAATCCAGCGTGACCAAGGAAACTTCTTATACCTTTGATGTCCTTGGGACATGGCATCTTTTCAATAGCATCAACTTTAGCTTTATCAACTTCAATACCTCTTTCAGAAATTTTATGCCCCAAGACAATACCTTCATTAACCATAAAGTGGCACTTCTCCCAATTCAAGACAAGATTAGTTTCTTCACATCTCTACAAAACTTGATCAAGGTTGCTCAAGCAATCATCCAAAGAGGATCCATAGACGGACAAATCGTCCATGAAAACCTCACAAATCTTTTCACAAAAATCAGAGAATATAGCCATCATGCATCTTGAAAGGTAGCCGGTGCATTACATAAACCAAAAGGCATACGTCTATAAGCATAAGTACCGAAAGGGCAAGTAAAAGTGGTCTTTGCGGGCGAATCATAGCGGAAGATGACCTTTCCCCTCTCCCCCTCCCTCCCACGGCGCTCCCGCGAGCGCCCGGGGGGAAAACCCTAGCGCCGCCTCCAGCCCCACTTCCTTGAGCCTCCCTCCCCTCGCCGTCGCCTCGACGTACTGGCGGGCAAAGCCCGGCCATGCTGGCGGCGGCGGGGCCCTCTCCTTCCCCCTCTTGGTCCGGCAGGCGCGGGCTTCCGGGGTGGGCGGTGGAGCGGCGCTCGCTCGAGGCGCGGCAGCATGGCGGCAGCAGTGGCGGCAGCGACGCGAGTTGTGGGCGGCGGCGTGAAGGGGCTGCAGCGGAGGTGGTGCGCGGAGGGCTCCGGCGGCGGCGTTCGGCCAGATCTGGGTCCTGCCGGTGAGGGCCGCGGTCGGCGTGGGCTGTGGGCGTCCGCCCCTACCGCGGCCTCGACTGGTAGTGGTGGTGGCACAGCGGCGGTGGCTGGTGGGCGTGCTGGTCGGGATTCAGTCGTCCCGCCGGCTGGACGACGGCGGCAGGGTAGTTGGGCTCCCCGGTGAGTATTCTTGGCGTTCGGCGGCTGTACTTGGGGTCCCCCTTGCCGATGGTCGGGTCTGCGTCGGTGGCCTTGCGCCGTGCTGCGTTGGCCGCCGAGGTGGGGCGGCACAGGGGTGTGTCCGGTGGGGAGGCTGGCTGGAGGGATGGGTGGCGCCGACGTGCTCGGGCCCCCGTCACTAGCACAGGGGTGTGCCGGTCCGGATGCGTCCGCTCCCCCACCTCCCCCTTATCCCGGCCGCGTGTTGGCTGTGGCAGTTCCGGCGATGTTCAAGGCGGGATGTATGATGCGATTCGTCGGTCAGTGGTGTTACTTTGGTGCAAAGTTGATCCCTTTGGATGGTCTTGGGGGTGTCTGGATGTTGGGCGGCGGCCCTGGCGGCGGGAGGCGTGGCGTTCAGGGGCGGAACCTGCGTCTCAGGTGTGGGCGGGCAGCCATGGTTTCGCGGGGGACGTGGTTGCGGGTGGTTGGCGGAGCAGGGGTGTGTCGGCCGTGTGCGAGCACCGGGGTTCATCACTTGCCCAGTTTCTGGCCGTCGGTGGCGGCGTCCGTGGACATCGTATCCTTCTTGAAGGCTCCATCGCGGTGCTCCCACCTCCTGCGTCGCTCCGGGTGAAAACTTGATCTGCTGATCGGACGGTAGCGGCTATCTGTGGTCGTACCCTTCTGGGAGGCACCGTCTTGGAGTCCTTGCTTCGTCATGGCCCATCTCACCCCCTCGGTGGCTCCAAGTGGTTCTTCGTAGCTCATTTTAAGTTTGCTTGGTTGTGTCCGAGTGGTGGGATGGTGCTCGGCACCTTTGTATCTAGTCTTAGGTGTTCGGTGTGTGCCGTGGTGGCGTGTGTGTGTTCGGCTTGCTCAGATGTATGTGATGATGTTTTCTTTATAATATAAAGCGGGGGGAACCCTTTTACGGTAAGTGGTCTTTGATTGATCATCAGCTGACACAGGTATTTGAGAGAAACCAGAATAACCATCTAGAAAGCAAAAATGTGTATGTTTGGATATCTTTCTAGCATTTGATCAATAAAAGGTAAGGGGTAATGATCTTTTTAGTAGCTTTATTTAATTTGTGGAAATCATTTACCATCCTATAACCTATAATAATTATTTGCGGAATCAATTCATCTTTATCATTAAGAACGACAGTAATACCTTCCTTATTAGGGACACAATGGACAGGACTTACCCACTGACTATCAGCAACGGGATAGATTATACCTGCCTCAAGGAGCTTTAGTATTTCCTTTCTTACCACTTCTTTCATCTTAGGATTCAGGCGTCGTTCATGATCAATAACTGGTTTGGCGTCTTTCTCCAAATTTATTTTTTGTTGGCATAGAGTGGGACTAATGCCCTTAAGATCATCAAGAGTATATCCAATAGCAGCACAGTGCTTCTTCAGAGTTTTCAATAATTTTTCTTCCTCCTTCTCTGAAAGGTTAGCACTAATAATAACATGATATATCTTCTTTTCATCAAGATAAGCATATTTAAGAGTATCAGGTAATGGTTTAAGCTCAAACACGGGATCACCCTTGGGTGGAGGAGGATCCCCTAGGATTTCGACAGGCAAGTTGTGTTTCAGAATAGGTCCCTGTTTAAAGAACACTTCATCTATTTCCCTTCTTTCGTTCATAAACATATCATTTTCATGGTCTAGCAAATATTGTTCTAAAGGATCACTAGGAGGTACGGCAATAGAAGCAAGACCAATAATGTCATCTTTACTAGGCAATTCTACGAAATTTAGAAAAGTTAAACTCATGAGACATATCACCTAGACCAATGGTAACAACATCATTTTTGCAGTCTATATTAGCATTAATAGTGTTTGAGAAGGGTCTACCAAATATAATGGGACAAAAGCTATCTTGTGGGGAACCAAGAACAAGAAAATCAGCAGGATATTTAGTTTTCCCACACAAGACTTCAACATCTCTAACAATCCCAATTGGTGAAATAGTATCTCTATTGGCAAGCTTAATGGTAACATCAATTTCTTCTAATTCAGCGGGTGCAATATCATGCATAATTTCTTTGTATAAGTCAATAGGTATTGCACTAGCACTAGCACCCATATCACACAAGCCATGATAACAATGATCTCCTATTTTAACATAAATAACAGGCATGCCTACCACAGGTCTATGTTTATCTTTAGCACTAGGTTTAGCAATTCTAGAAGTCTCATCACAGAAATAAATAACATGCCCATCAATATTATCAGCCAAGAGATCTTTGACAATAGCAATATTAGGTTCGACTTTAACTTGCTCAGGAGGTGTATAAGTTCTAATATTGCTTTTACGAACCACAGTTGAAGCTTTGGCATGATCCTTTATTCTAACAGGGAAAGGTGGTTTCTCAACATAAGAAGTAGGAACAATAGGAACATTATAAGTGATAGTCTTGTCTTCAACTTTAATAGGTGCAACTACTTTTACTTCTATGGGAGGATGATATTTAAACCACTTATACTTAGGGAGATCAACGTGAGCAGCAAAAGAATCACAAAAATAAGTTACTATCTCAGAGTCAAGTCCATATTTAGTGCTAAATTTACGGAAAACATCGGTCTCCATAAAAGATTTAACACAATCAAACTTAGGTGTAATACCTGACTCCTTACCTTCGTCGAGGTCCCAATCTTCAGAGTTGCATTTAATTCTTTCCAGTGAATCCCATTTGAATTCAATAGTCTTCATCATAAAAGAACCAGTACAAGAAGTATCGAGCATGGTGTGATTGTTGTCAGAAAGCCGAGCATAAAAGTTTTGAATAATCATTTCTCTTGAGAGCTCATGAATGGGGCATGAATATAACATTGACTTAAGCCTCCCCCAAGCTTGAGCGATGCTATCTCCTTCGTGAGGCCAAAAATTATATATATATAATTACGATCACGATAAAGAAGATGCATAGGATAAAACTTCTGATGAAATTCCAATTTCAATCATTTGTAGTTCCATGATCCCATATCATCACATAGCCTATACCATGTCAATGCATATCCCTTCAAAGATAAAGGGAATACCTTCTTCTTGATAACATCATCGGGCATACCTGCAAGCTTAAATAATCCACAAACTTCATCCACATATATTAGGTGCTCATCAGGATGTAATGTTCCATCTCCTGCAAAAGGATTAGCTAGCATTTTCTCTATCATACCCGAAGGAATTTCATAGTAGATATTTTCATTTTCAGTAGGTTCAGTAGGTTGAGGAGCAACTCTTTGCTCTACTGGTCGGGGTGAAGATACCCCGAACAAGCCCCTCAGAGGATTACTTTCCATAGTAACAAGTGACAGTAAATTTCAGCACACTATATAAATTTTTCCTTACCAAATTCCACCTACCAAAGGCGCTTCACTCCCCGGCAGCGGCGCCAGAAAATAATCTTGATGACCCACAAGTATAGGGGATCTATCATAGTCCTTTCGATAAGTAAGAGTGTCAAACCCAACGAGGAGCAGAAGGAAATGATAAGCGGTTTTCAGCAAGGTATTCTCTGCAAGCACTGAAATTATAGGTAACAGATAGTTTTGTGATAGGATAATTTGTAACGAGCAATAAGTAACAAAAGTAAATAAAGTGCAGCAAGGTGGCCCAATCCTTTTTGTAGCAAAGGACAAGTCTGGACAAACTATTATATAGAGAAAAGCGCTCCCGAGGACACATGGGAATTATCGTCAAGCTAGTTTTCATCACGTTCATATGATTCGCGTTCGATACTTTGATAATTTGATATGTGGGTGGACCGGTGCTTGGGTGCTGTCCTTAATTGGACAAGCATCCCACTTATGATTAACCCCTATTGCAAGCATCCACAACTACAAAAGAAGTATTAAGGTAAACCTAACCATAGCATGAAACATATGGATCCAAATCAGCCCCTTACGAAGCAACGCATAAACTAGGGTTTAAGCTTCTGTCACTCTAGCAACCCATCATCTACTTATTACTTCCCAATGCCTTCCTCTAGGCCCAAATAATGGTGAAGTGTCATGTAGTCGATGTTCACATAACACCACTAGAGGAGAGACAACATACATCTCATCAAAATATCGAACGAATACCAAATTCACATGACTACTAATAGCAAGACTTCTCCCACGTCCTCAGGAAGAAACGTAACTACTCACAAATCATATTCATGTTCATAATCAGAGGGGTATTAATGTGCATAATGGGTCTGAACATATGATCTTCCACCAAATAAACCAACTAGCATCAACTACAAGGAGTAATCAACACTACTAGCAACCTACAAGTACCAATCTCAGACTTAGAGACAAGAACTGGATACAGGAGATGAACTAGGGTTTGAGAGGAGATGGTGCTGGTGAAGATGTTGATGGAGATTGGCCCCTCCCGATGAGAAGAGCATTGGTGATGATGATGGCGATGATTTCCCCCTCCCGGAGGGAAGTGTCCCCGACAGAACAGCTCCGCCGGAACCCTAGATTGGTTCCGCCAAGGTTCCGCCTCGTGGCGGCGGAGTTTCTTCCCGAAAGCTTGCTTATGATTTTTCTTCGGACGAAAGACTTCATATAGCAGAAGATGGGCATCAGAGGGCCACTAGGGGGTCCACGAAGCAGGGGGCGCGTCCCTACCCTCGTGCCCAGGGTGTGGGTCCCCTCTGGTATTTCTTTCAGTCAATATTTTTTATTATTTCTAAAAATAACTTCTGTGGAGTTTCAGGACTTTTGGAGTTGTGCAGAATAGGTCTCTAATATTTGCTCCTTTTCCAGCCCAGAATTCCAGCTGCTGGCATTCTCCCTCTTTATGTAAACCTTGTAAAATAAGAGAGAATAGGCATAAGTATTGTGACATAATGTGCAATAACAGCCCATAATGCAATAAATATCAATATAAAAGCATGATGCAAAATGGACGTATCACATACCCAGGCCGCCCTGAGTTTCTTAGATGACGCCTGCCAAACGCCCTCTTTCCCACAGATCCCCATCCCCATCCCCCACTCCAGAGCATCGCAGCATAAGCCCGGCTACGCTTCCCATGGAGCTCGAGGAGCGACTGGCCCAAAAGAGGTGTATAGCGGTCTCTTCGCTCGACGTCGCCGAGGAAGCTGACGACCATTACTAGCGGCAGGCACTCAAGCAGCGGGCTAGAGTATGCGGGCATGCCTCGGCCGCCGGCTACGACATCGAGGTCATCGATAGCGACGTCCTGAGGCGGGCTATGTCACAGGTTAAGTGGCCCACCCCCAACCCCTCGGGTTCAACCATCGTCGATCTCATCCATGGCCCCGCCGCTGATCTCCTCTGGCTCGCTGTCAACAATTTGCCATTCTACATCACCATCGAGGCCCTTTTTTCATTTCTGAATGACACGTTCTATGCCGCTGGCTTGGGATCCACAGCTTCCAAGTCAGACCTCATCGACGGCGACCACGAGGAGGTCACCCTCTCTGGCTCTTCCAAGGGGAAAGAGCCCATTTGCTCTTCCAAGGGGAAAGCGTCCGTCTGCGACATCAGGGAGGGCACTGTAACGCCCTCGATGCGGCTATATCTCCCACGTGTCGAAGCACGACTTAGAGGCATAACCGCATTGAAAGCAATGTCGCAAGTGAGGTAATCTTCACACAACCCATGTAATACATAAGGGGAAAGAGATACATAGTTGGCTTACAATCGCCACTTCACACAATACATGAGTAAAACATTACATCATACAGATACAAACAAGGTCCGATTACGGAACCAAAAAAATAAAGAAGACTACCCCAAATGCTACACAGATCCCCGATCGTCCCAACTGGGCTCCACTACTGATCAACTGAAACGAAACAACACAAAGAACAAGATCTTCATCGAGCTCCTCCTTGAGCTCTGGTCCATCACCTACACGGTTACATCGGCACCTGCAAACTGGTTTTGGAAGTATCTGTGAGTCACGGGGACTCAGCAATCTCACACCCGCGAGATCAAGACTATTTAAGCTTAAAGGTAGGACAGGGTAGTGAGGTGGAGCTGCAGCAAGCGACTAGCATATATGGTGGCTAACATACGCAAAAGAGAGCGAGAAGAGAAGGCAAAAGCACGGTCGAACAACTATGATCAAGAAGTGATCCTGAAACTACTTACGCCAAACATAACTCCAACACCTTGTTCACTTCCCGGACTCCACCGAGAAGAGACCATCACGGTTACACACGCGGTTGGTGTATTTTAATTGAGATCCACTTTGGGTTTTCTACAACCGGACATTAACAAATTCCCATCTGCCACATAACCGCGGGCACGGCTTTCGAAAGTTCAAACCCTGCAGGGGTGTCCCAACTTAGCCCATGATAAGCTCTCGCGATCAACGAAGGAATAGACCTTCTCCCCGGGAAGACCGATCAGTCTCGGAATCCCGGCTACAAGACATTTCACAGCAATAAAACAAGTCCAGCAAGACCTCCCGGCGTGCCGACACCCTGATAGTAGCCGCGCGTATCTCGTCTCAGGCCACGACCGGATGAACACTACGTACGGCAACCGACGATACCCCAAGTTGCCTCGGGCGGCACCATAAGTGGCTCTAGTTTGGACCAACACTTAGACAAGCATTGGCCCGGGGGTAATAAAGATGACCCTCGGGATGCGCGACTCCCAAGGGAAAAAGGCTAGGTGAGGCAAATGTAAAACCAATGTTGGGCCTTCTTTGGAAAAGTCTTATTCAAAGCGAACTGTCAAGGGGTCCCATAAATCACCCGACCGCGTTAGGGACGCAAAAATCCGGGAACATAACACCGATATGACGGAAACTAGGGCGGCAAGAGTGGAACAAAACACCGGGCATAAGGCCGAGCCTTCCACCCTTTACCAAGTATATAGATGCATTAATTAAATAAGATATATTGTGATATCCCAACAAGTAAACATGTTCCAACAAGGAACAACATCTCCATGTTCAACAAGGAACAAACTTCATCTTCACCGCAACTAACAACGCTATAAGAGGGGCTGAGCAAAGCGGTAACATAGCCAAACAACGGTTTGCTAGGAAAGGATGGTTAGAGGTTTGACATGGCAATGTGGGTGGCATGATATAGCAAGTGGTAGGCATCGTAGCATAGGCATAGCAAAAGAGCGAGCATCTAGCAAGCAAAGATAGAAGTGATTTCGAGGGTATGGTCATCTTGCCTGAAATCCCGCAAGGAAGAAGAACGAGTCCATGAAGAGGACAAACGGGCGTAGTCGAACGAATCCTCACAACTCCGGAACGGAACCGAAGCTAACGAGAGAAGCAAACCGGAAAGAAGCAAACAACATGATAAATGCACAAGCATAAACATGGCATGATGCACAAACAAATATGATGCATGTCCGGTTTAATGAGGCATGGCATGGCAATATGCACAAACAACACTACAAGTTAAGTGGAGCTCAATATGCAACGAGTTGCATATTGACGGAACACCACAACACTTATTTAGTTTGATCTCGTTTAGGTACTCAACAATATTAAATGTTGTTAAACATGGCAAGAGGTGGAGCATAATGAAACTAACTATTTAGGCAAGTTTAAATGAGGCCGGAAATAACAAACAACAATTCCGGAAAATCCCCATGAGCAATATTTTAGATTCGGTACTGTTCTGCCCTAAACACAATTTTAGAGTTGTTAAACAGCAACATAAAGTGGAACATGTTAATCTAGGCATTTTTCCACCCCATTTACATATAAAGAACATTTAATTCCGAGTTACGGTTATTTAGTTATGAATTAAAGCATTTTAACATGGCATATTAGCACATTAATGCAAACATCAATTTAAACATTTTAAGCATAGATGAAAGTGGCATATTATTAATCTACACAATTTTCTGAGCATATTACATATAAAGTTTGTTTAAATCCGATGCACGGTTAATTAGTTATTACATGCATGAACTTGAGGGGCAATCTGTAAAAACTGCTAGTACTGGATAATAGAGAAAAACTCAGCGCAGGGAAAAACACACGGGCCAAAACTGGCTGGGCCAACGAAGGCACGGGCGGGCTGCTCACCAGGCCTCATGGGCGGTCGGTGGAGAGGCTGGCAGCCGGTGGCTGGCTTGAGGCGGTGCGGCAGGCAGAGCATGAGCAAGCGAGCAGGGCCTTGGCTCATTTGGGCATCGGTTACTGGGAGGCCCACGCGACGCTTGAGCAAGTGGGACGAGCAGCTCCTCTGCTCGTTCGGCTAGGGCATGGCGGCGGCGGCAGGGGTCAATGGCACGGCGCGATGCAGGCGGGTCGATGACGGGCGAACGAGGCCGGATCCTCAGATCCGGGCGGAGGGGACCATTCCGATGGCGGCGGCAGCATGCGCGACTCGGCGAGGAGCTCCAAGTGGCGGGGTTCTGGAGAGGGAGAGAGAGGATCTCGAGAGAGAGAGAAGAAGAGGAAGGAGACGGAGAGAGAGGGAGGCGGCGACTGGCAGGGCGGCACAGGCGCTCGGTGTGTGGGGCTCGCCGTGGGGGGCGGGTCGCGAGGGGAGAGATCGGGTCGAGGGGCTCCTCCCTCGATCCAGATCGGAGGCAGCGAGGGCGGCGCGACGAGCGGGCTCTGCGGAGCGGGCGGGCGGCTCGGGCCCGGTCGGCCCGGGCGGGCAGCGGATGGGCTGGCCGGGCCGCGACGAAGTGGGGCGCGGGGGAGGACGTGGCGACGCCCGGTTGGAGGGGAGCGGCGGCTGGTGGCGGTGCAGCCACTAGGGGCTTGCCAAGTGGCGAGAGGAGGCTGGGGAGGCGCGGAAATGGAGGTGGGAGGCGGCGGTGATGATTGGGGCGCGAATCGAGGAGGGAAGGCTAGAGGTAGGTGGAGGGGTTAGGCTGTCCAAAATGGACTAGAGGGGTCCATATATAGTAGGGGCTAGGGTTTGAGGGGTTGGGCGTTTGAGCCTCCGATCGCGATCCGATGGTTCGGTCGGAGGGAGGTTTAAGTGGGCTGTGAAAAGGAGTTGGGCTGAGAGGAGAGAAGAGAAGTTGCAGTCCGTGGCGGTTTCGGAGACCGAAACGTCCGACGAAGGTACCGACAGCGGTAACGCTATATTCAACGGTTGGGCTAACAGATGGACTCCGAATGCGACGAAACTTGGCAGGCGGCCTGTCTACACTATAATAAGACCGCACGACAAGTTGCAACCCATTCCGAGAACATTATTATGCCACTTATAAAGTAATATTTCGGAGGTGCCGCGGGCGCGTGCGAGTGTATCCGGACTCGGAACGGACAACGGAGAGAACTGACGGAACACGACCGGATGCAAGTTTTGAAAAACATGCGGATGAAATGCAGATGATGACATGAGATGAGATGCATGACAAAGAACACAAAGCAAAACAAAAGACAAAACCCAACCACAACGGAAATAATAAATCACATCTCCGGAAAAGGCAAGAGTCGGAGTTACGAATATGGAAAGTTGTATCCGGGGTGTTACAGGCACCCTACAGTTGTGCTCTCCAAGGGGAAGGAGCCCATCTGCGACAACATGGAGCGCATCCAGGGTCCGTGCTCATCCCATGGGAACGAGCCCATCTATGATAAGTGAGGAAACCCATGATTTGTTTTACCGTGCCTCTTCATAGGGGGGAACCCATGATTTGTTTTGTCGAGTCCCTTTTGTAGTGTAGTGAGAATATGCCCACTTTTAATTGCTATATCTGGTTGTTTGCAGTATGCCTTGTTTATTTCAGTTGTTCACAATGTGATGCTCTATATGTGCAATTATTTACTGTGCAGTACATTTTATCAATCCAGTTTTAAACATACCGATAGGAATGCATATATTTGCTTGTTGTTAAGCCTGTTATAGCTAGCATATGCCTGTTTTAAAGTTTTTTATTGTTCGGTTGTTTGTAGTTAGCATATGTCTAGTTTCAAATGCTATCTTTGGTTGTTCGTAGTATGCCTTGTTTATTCCAGTTATTCACAACTTGATGTTCTATATGTGCAAGTATGAACTATGCAGTTCAATTTCATCAGTACCAGTTTCAACAATACCACTATGAATTACTACATTTGGTTGTTGCATCTCGTAGTTAACACGCCTTTACATTTTTATTTAACAACAACCAATGTACTTAGACCGGCACAACACCAGTTTGAATGACTATGTTTGCTTGTTGTTAAATGTTAGGCCGGTTGCAGTTAGCACACCTTTCCACTTGTTTTACTTCTTGGCATGCTTAAACCTGCTAATGAAGCTATCTTTTGGAGATTATTTTGTGCGCCATGGATAATTTTGGTTAATGTTTAGCTTTGTTGTGCTTAACATGCTTCTCGATGTACCTACAGGACAATTTTGGGAGCATTGCTGTTTTCCATTGAGGTTAGTTTCATCCCATCGCTTATATCTGCTCCTTTATTCGGGATATCGTATTTGGTACCATATAGGCGGTGATAAGGGACTAATCGGTGAATCGGACTTTTAACTGAATATATCAACAACCCATTTATCATTATGTTAACTAAGGCCATATGTAATATATCTGAGGCTACATAGCAACATGCACTGTACTTAATGTCTAAATATGCAATCCTAGGCTACATAGCAACAAGGAAGAGTGTTACATTAATGTTCTAATGAGGTCTAGATATACGAGAAGAGTAGCAGCAACAACAACAACAACAACAACAACAACAACAACAACAACAACAACAACAACAACAACAACAACAATAACAACAACAACAACAACAACAACAACAACAACAACAACAACAACAACAACAACAACAACAACAACACAGCCCCGCTTGGATACTCAACTTAGCTAGAGGTTAGAGTTAGTTTCTAGCTCATGACTAACCCTGAACTAACTCCATCCAAAGAGTTGTTTGGATGGCAGGGTTGGATTGACAATAAATGCACTAGGAGAACTAGCTCCAATTAGCACCTTTTGGGTTGGATAGTTTTTTTGGGTGGGTTATAGATGCAACTAGCTCAAACTAGCCCTTATGTTTAGATATACTTTAGGGCTATTTGAGCCCGAACTAGCTCAAACTAACTGTAACCCATGGATACAGTAGCAGTTAATCAGCTGATAATTTGTAAGAATGCACTAAACTCCTTCAGACCCATAATATAAGATGTTAATTCATCTAATATGTGAGTATATTGGATGTTATAAGATACTCCCTCCGCTCCTAAATATTTGTCCTTTTAGAGATTTCAAATGGACTACCACATACGGATGTATATAGACATATTATAAAAGAGTGTTGTACTACATCATTGTGCAATTGTTGTTTAGCTTCTAATATTAACTTGGTGCTTTTAGGTACATATGTCATTGGTAAAGATCCGCGCTTCGACCCTTTCTGCGTATGGGGCAATGAGATATCGATGAACCAGCATCAAGTGAGGAAGCTGATAAAGATTGTTAGTAAAATGGGTCCAAAGATGGCAATTAAACTATTTGTTTACACTTTATCCAAGACAACAGCGAACTGCAGGATGGTAAGTAAGAACTCTGCAGCCTTCATTTTACTGCCCATAATGAGTTGTGTTAGATGACAATGTCTGAATCTTTTTCCTTTGCAACGGTTGCCAAAGCAGTTTACTCAAGATTACCTCTCAAACTACATGATTGGTGGGCATGCAAAGGTTAAGGTATTTCTACCAGAACACAATGATTATCTAGATGTTTTCATGAAGACCATGAAGGATGGGCGGTCGGCCATCACAAGGGGTTGGACTAGAGTCGTGCGTGCCTTCGGCATGGAGGAGGGCACAATATGGGCATTCCGCTTCACCTTGTTCAGCAACCAGAATATATTTCGCCTCTTTCTTTACTGTCTTTAATAGTACAAGTATACAACTGTGGTTCATCATTCTTTATTTGGTTCTTATGTAATTCTTGAACATATGTACCTATGAATCAAATAATGCATTCGTTGTTTGAACCTGATGGATATGAATAAAGTTGTAGCATACATTCAAATTCAAATCCAAATCAAAAGCAGCAATTAAATTACGGTGAAATTACGCTCTCCGGGTTGTTATGGCACACACGGTTGGTAAAACACAAACGTTTGCGATATGCACCATAATCCGAGATGGTTCACAGAGAGGAAATGTGTGCAAGCATGCACATAGTTGCCGTTTGCAAAGCGCGTGTGATGTCAGACAATATCACAAACGGTGCTGGCAAACTAAATGTTTGTGTTAGTTGTCTTATCATACACGATTCGCAACCATGAACTGTTTCTGAGGAAGTATGCATCGTAAAAGTTGCACCACAGAATAGCGTGTGCGATAGTTGTTGTGTATGATGATGTTATGACGGTCCGACGTTTCGTAATCTTGTTCGACACTCGTACGACACTTAGCTAATCTTCTTAACAATGAACCATTTGTGATGGGCCGTGCATCATACACGTTCCATAATAGTGAACCGTTTGTGATGGGCCGTGCATAACATAGCACCACAGAATACTGACTGCGATGGCAATTCGAGCAGAAACGAGTAGGAGTAGTGTAGGGGCCCTATCCCCGGCGGTTTCTGGGTCGTGTGGGAAGGACCCCCCCTATCGCCCACACTCACTTGGCGATGGTTCCAAATGTCGTCGCGGAAAGGGGTTAAAAACCGTTTGTATAGCACCGACGCGCACAAGTGCAATATCATTAATAATTTCTTTATATAATGTAAAAGGTATTGCACTCACACTAGCACCCACGTCACATAACCCATGATAACAATGATCTCCTATTTTCACTGAAACAACAGGCATGCCAACAACAGATCTATGTTTATCTTTCATATCGGGTTTAGCAATTCTAGCAGCTTAATCATAGAAATAAATAATATGCCCATCAATATTATCAACCAAGAGATATTTAACCATAGGAATACTAGGTTCAACTTTAATTTGCTCAGGGGGTGTAGGTGTTCTAGTATAACTCTTACAAACCACCGTTGAAGCTTTAGCATGATCCTTTATTCTAACAGGAAAATGTGGTTTCTCAATATAAGCAGTAGGAACAATAGGATCAACATTATAGGTAATGGTTTCTTCTTCAACTTTAATAGGTTCTACTACTTTAACTTCAATGGTAGGATGAAATTTAAACCACTTCTCCTTAGGGAGATCGACATGATTAGCAAAAGATTCACAGAAACAAGCTACTATCTCAGAGTCAAGTCTATATTTAGTGCTAAAATCATGAAAAGCATTGGTATCCATAAAAGATTTAACACAATCAAACTTAAGGTTTATACCTGACTCCTTACCTTCGTCGAGTTCCCAATCTTCAGAGTTGCGTTTAATTCTTTTCAATAAATCCCATTTGAATTCTATAGTCTTCTTGATAAAAGAACCAGTACAAGAAGTATCGAGCATGGATCGATCATTATGGGAAAGCCGAGCATAAAAGCTCTCAATAATAATTTCTCTTGAGAGCTCATAATTGGGGCATGAATATAACATTGACTTAAGCCTCCCCAATCTTGAGTGATACGTTCTCCTTCAAGAGGCCAAAAATTATATATATAATTCCGATAACGATGAACCATATGCATAGGATAATTTTTTTGATGAAATTCTAATTCAATTGGTTGTAGTTCCATGATCCAATGTCATCACATAGCCTATACCATGTCAATGTCTTTCCTTCAAAGATAAAGGGAAGACATTCTTCTTGAAAACATCCTCGGGCATACCTGCAAGCTTAAATAATCCACAAACTTCATCCACATAGATTAGGTGGATATTAGGATGTAATGTTCCATCTCCTGCATAAGGATTAGCTAGCGGTTTCTCTATCATACCCGAAGGAATTTCATAATAAATATTTTCAGTAGGTGCGGTAGGTTGAGGAGAAACTCTTTGCTCTTCCGGTCGAGGTGAAGATACCCCGAACAAGCCCCTCAAAGGATTACTTTCCATAGTAACAAGTGACAGTAAATTTCAGCACACTATAGAAATGTTTCCTTACCAAATTCCACTTACCAAAGGCGCTTCACTCCCCGGCAACGGTGCCAGAAAGGAGTCTTGATGACCCACAAGTAAAGGGGATCTATCGTAGTCCTTTTGATAAGTAAGAGTGTCGAACCCAACGAGGAGCAGAAGGAAATGACAAGCGGTTTTCAGCAAGGTATTCTCTGCAAGCACTGAAATTATCGGTGACAGATAGTTGTATGATGAGATAATTGTTAATGGGTAACAAGTAACAAAAGTAAACAAGGCGCAGCAAGGTGGACCAATCCTTTTTGTAGCAAAGGACAAGCCTGGACGAACTCTTATATAAAGCAAAGCGCTCCCGAGGACACATGGGAATTGTTGTCAAGCTAGTTTTCATCATGCTCATATGATTTGCGTTCGTTACTTTGATAATTATTACTTATTACTTATTACTTCCCAATGCCTTTCCCTAGGCCCAAATCGTGGTGAAGTGTCATGTAGTCGACATTCACATAACACCACTAGAGGAGAGACAACATACATCTCATCAAACTATTGAACGAATACCGAATTCACATGATTACTTCTAACAAGAATTCTCCCATATCCTCAGGAACTAACGTAACTACTCACAAAGCATATTCATGTTCATAATAAGAGGAGTATTAATTATCATTAAGGATCTGAACATATGATCTTCCATCGAATAAACCAACTAGCATCAACTACAAGGAGTAATGAACACTACTAGCAACCCATAGGTACCAATCTGAGGTTTTGAGACAAAGATCGGATACAAGAGATGAACTAGGGTTTGAGAGGAGATGGTGCTGGTGAAGATGTTGATGGAGATTGACCCCCTCTAGGTGAGAGGATCATTGGTGATGACAATGGCGATGATTTCCCTCTCCCGGAGGGAAGTTTCCCCGGCAGAACAGCTCCGCCGGAGCCCTAGATTGGTTCTGCCCAAGTTCCACCTCGAGATAGCGGGCGCTTCTCCTGAAAGCTTCCTTCTGATTTTTCCAGGTCAAAACACATCATATAGCAGAAGATGGGCATCGGGGGCCTACCAGGTGGCCCACAAGACAGGAGGGCGCGCCCTCCACCCTTGTGGATGGCAGCTGGGCCCCCTCCGGTGCTTTCTTCGCCCAATTTTTTTATATATTCAAAAAATATTCTCCATGAAGTTTCAGGACTTTTGGAGTTGTCCAGAATAGCTCTCTAATATTTGCTCCTTTTTTAGTCCAGAATCCAGCTGCCGGCATTCTCCCTCTTCATGTAAACCCTATAAAATAAGAGAGAAAAGGCATAAGTATTGTGATATAGTGTGTAATAATAGCCCATAAATGCAATAAATATCAATATAAAAGCATCATGCAAAATGGACATATCAAGGGGGGGCAGCTGGTGATCTCCAGGCGTGCCCTGGTGGGTTGTGCTCAGCTCAGCCCACCTCCGGTGCCTATCTTCTGGTATATAGGTCATTTTGATATAGAAAAACAAGGAGAGGACTTTCGGGATGGAGCACCGCCGTCTCGAGGCGGAACTTGGGCAGGAGCACTTTTGCCCTCCGGCGGAGCGATTCCGCTGGGGGAACTTCCCTCTCAGAGGTGAAAATCAAAGCCACAGTCATCACCAACAACCCTCTCATCTTTGGGAGGCCAATCTCCATCAACATCTTCAATAGCACCATCTCCTCTCAAACCCTAGTTCATCTCTTGTGTTCAATCTTTGTACCGGAACCTCAGATTGGTACCTGTGGGTGACTAGTAGTGTTGATTACATCTTGTAGTTGATTACTATATGGTTTATTTGGTGGAAGATTATATGTTCAGATCCATTATGCTATTTAATACCCCTCTGATCTTGAGCATGATTATCATTTGTGAGTAGTTACTTTTGTTCTTGAGGTCACGAGAGAATTCATGTTGCAAGTAATCATGTGAACTTGATAGGTGTTCGATATTTTGATGATATGTATGTTGTGATTCCCTTAGTGGTGTCATGTGAGCGTCAACTACGTGGCACTTCACCATATTTGGGCCTAAGGGAATGCATTGTGGAGTAGTTATTAGATGATGGGTTGCTAGAGTGACAGAAGCTTAAACCCTAGTTTATGCGCTACTTCATAAGGGACCGATTTGTATCCAAATGGTTAATACTATGGTTAGGTTTTATCTTAATACTTTTCTCGTAGTTGAGGATGCTTGCGAGGGGGTTAATCATAAGTAGGAGGTGTCGGATCACGGGTTCCGGCAAAACCCTTAAGGTTCGAACACTGGGGTGCGCGCGAAGTTCTCCCCCTATCGATCCACGTCCTAGCTTGCTAAGGTCTCAAGAACGAACTCGACGAACTCACGACACAAGGGACACAAGATTTATACTGGTTCGGGCCACCGCTGTCGTGTAATACCCTACTCAAGTGTGGTGGTGGTGGATTGCCTCTTGGGCTGATGATGATCAGTACAAGGGGAAGAATAGCCTCCCGAGGTTGTGGTGTTCTTGTGCTTGGCGAACTTGTGTGTGTGTGGATTCAATCAGCTCAGGCTTGCTTGGCGAACTTGTGTGTGTGTGTGGATTCGATCAGCTCAGGCTTGCTTTGCTTTCTACTGTGGTGGCTAGTCCTACTTATATAGTCCTCTCCCCAAATATTGAGCGGGAAGGGAGCCAGCAACAGCCAATTTGAAAGGGGACAGCTAGTACAGCTTATCCTGACAAAAGCGGTCTTCGCCTGCAAAAGGATTTGGTGGTGACGCCGCCTTGGGCTCCATGGTGATCTCCGTCTTGCCGTCCTGCTGGTCTTGGTCTCGTTGCATTGATATGGAAACCTTTGCTTGATGCCTCGGTACTCCGCGCCTGCGCTTGCCTCCTGAGCACCAAAGAGGAAACAAGGACGCTGCGCGCGCTGGCGCCCGCCTGGTCTCGATCGTCATGGCTCACGTCACGAGAACCTCGCGAGGTTTGCCTTGACTTGATCTCTCCGCCCCTCGCGAGCCTTCCTGGCGAGGCCGCTCCTGAGGAGGTCTTGCACCGACCGCCTGGCGAGGCTTGGCCCCTCGTGAGGGTCTTGAATGCCTTGTTGATGAAGATGGGCGTACAGGCCTGCTAGCAGAGCCACGCCGTGGGCATGAGCGAGCAAGTCTGGGGACCCCGTTCCCTGTAACGCCGACAGTAGCCCCAGGCCCAAAGCGCGCTCGGGCTTGGCTTCGAGGCGAAGCCAAAGGTCAAGTACGGAGCGCCGCGGGCCCCAATAACCTGCGGCCTTGGTCGATGCGTGGCGGTTGATTGGACGTGGGCGTCTCCACTTCCCCACGCTACCTCGGCAACTGCCCGACTTGACAAGTCCTTGTGACATGCAAGGAAAACCATCATTACCTGTGATCGTGGGGGGCGCTGGTTGGCCTTCTCCTGCTATAAATGAGGAGGGGGGGGGGCAGAGCCCGCGTCGCCCATTTCTTCCCATTCCGCTTGCTTCTTCCTCCTCGGCTCCACCGCCGACTCCTATGGCGCCAATCCGGAGATTCTTAGCCGAGGAGAAAGGAAAGGCTCCCCGCGATGAGCCAGGGCCGCTTCCGCCGAAGAAGAGGCCGGTCCACCGCCGCGACATTGTCGTGAGGGTGGAGGTGACTAGGCCTTGGTACGAACGGCCGCCTCCAGGGTATCCTTGTACTCCCAAGCCGGGGGCTCAGCAGGAAGGAACGGCGAGCGGCGCCGCCCGCGCCTCGGCCACGGCCGCCGCGCCGTGGCGACACACGTCGTCGCTCCTGGAATCCATGCTGCGGACTCCTCGCGCGAACTCGTGTTGTGGGCGGCGATGCCCCCAAGCTGTTGGATCCGCTTCCCATAGTTCTTCTCCGACGTGATGCCACCGAGGGGACCCCTCGAGCTTTGGTTGCAGCATGCTGACTGCGATGCTCCGGCGCAGCGACCGGAGCAGAGGTTGAAGTGGTCTCCCCCTGCAAGATCTTCATGACCCGCGGCTGGGGTGAGGTCGCGCGGGTTTGCCGTGCGGAGGGCGCCCTCACGGTCCACATTGAGTATGACGGCGCCTCCACGCTGTTCTTCAAGGTCTTCGACGCGGAGGGCCGCCGCTTGGAATGTTGCCCTGGAGGGGAGCGCCAGGATGATGCGCGCTCCGCTCACGGCTCCTCCAGCAGCAGCGACTCCTGGGAGTCCAGTGGCTCTCCTGAGCTCTATGAGACTCCAGAGACGAGCGATGACAGCTACGTGCCCCCGAGTTCTCGCTGTTCCCGGAGCAAGGCTGCAGCGTCCGGCCGCCGCCGCCGCTGATCTAGATGGGGTTGGCGTCGGCCTCCTGTGGCCCACTGTTGATGATGGTGTCGGCCGCGGGGGCGTGTAGATAGGATCCTCCTAGGTTCTCGCCTTTTGTTCCCTGCGAGGAATCAAGAAGTACCCCGTGGGGGCGTGTAAAGGGTCTGTAATATCTTTTGTTGATATTACCGATTATGGAAACTTGTGAATGCATGTCCTGCTTAAGCTCGGTCTCCCCTTTCTGACCTCGCGACGGCTTGTTGCTCTATGCTGACAGGTCCCGGTCCCCAGGCAAGCTGCAGCCGTCGCTGGTATGCGAGGTTGCGTGCCGTGGTCAAGGCCAGGAGGTGAGCGGCCCGACGTGTAGTAAGAGCTCCTGAGGCCCGATGCTCAGGAGGTCCCCTTTAGCGCTCAAGCAGCCGTGGTAAGGTAAGAAAGGGAGGCGGCGTTGCCGCAACAGGACTGCGGAGAGCTCGACTCCTAGGCTCCAACGATTAGCGGGTCTGAGTGCGGGACTTATCTTGTCAATTCGGGGTTGACTCATCGTGACGCCCCAGGCTCGTGCGTAGGCGTCTGCAGCGTAGCTAGGTCTGGCCCATACGAGTCTCCCCCTCTCCCAAGCTCTCCTTCGTTCTCTACATACTCAGGTCTCGGCCCTCAAGCGATCTCAGCCGCCGTTGGTATGCCAGGTCACGTACCGTGGTCAAGGCCAGGGGGTGAGGGCTGGAGAGCCAGTAAGAGCTCCTGAGTCGCGATGCTTAGGAGCCCCCCTTTTAACATGCAAGCAGATTACATGGAAGAAGTGGGAGCTCACGGTGCCGTTTGCTGTTATCCTCATAAGATTCCTACAAACCAACACAAGGAGGAACACAGTCTGCCGTTATGGCTGCCAGCCTGCCACTGGTTGCTCCATGAGAAATGAAACCGAGGGCTGGTGAGGTGGCGATGTCTTGGGCGTGCATGAGCCAGAGCTCGTCCGCTTAGGTTTGTCGACGTGGCAGGGACGGACCCGTGCACCAGCGTCGTGCCGGCGTGAGTAGCCCCCGTGGTGGGTGACGATCGAAGAAGTAGTAGCCATAGGTAGGTTAAGCATGGAAGCAGCAGGCTTAGGTAAATGCGGGAAAGGTACATGCCACTGGGTCAGGCCCGAGCGGCTTGGGGATGATGCAGCCTCAGGGGTGCCCCCAGCAAGGTAAGCTAAAGACATAAAAGGGGATACATACCACAGGGATGGACCCACACGGCCTGGGAATGATGCAGCCCTGGGGGCGCTCCCAGCTAAATAAACTTGGAAAATGTCACCTGGTTCTGTTGATGAAGGAGAGTTGGGGCAGCTGAAGGTACGCGGCGAAGGGGTTGCTCCTCATGAGCCACCGGGGCCCTGAGCCTCGGGAGGCTCTGGGGGTCCAGGTGGTTCCCTGAGGACCATCTCCATCTTCGTTAGCACAGCGTGGTGCCTGGCCTCCTGAGCCGCCAGGATGCTCCGTAGGTTGCGCTGATAGGTGGTCGCCATGCTCGACAGGCCAAAAGGCATGAAAAGTAGCTGTGAGGTGGGCCCTCACAGTGTCCCACGTGCGAAGGCCAAAAAAGCTCCTGAGAGGCGGCCCTGTTGAGCCCTGGGACATCGATGCAGACGCACAGCCCGGCATCCTTGCCTGGATGGGGAGCTGCGCCTGGTAAGCGGCGGCCGCCGCGCATGGCCCTTGCGTCTTGCAGTTCCTGAGTGGTCTTGGTGATGAACTCCTGAACGGTGGGCACTCCTTGCCCTGTGTCCTCCTGAGGGAGACGTGCCGTGAAGCAGGCCTCCAAGTGGTGCCCAAGCGCCTCCCTCGTGATGTTGGTAAGGTCTGAGGCCCTCGAGAAGAGAGCCCCCGAGCCCTGCCCGAGAAGGGCGCCGGGCGCGCTTTCCTATGCGATGGAGGGAGGCGCCCCAGGTGAGGGCGTCGATCCTAACGAGGCGCCGCTTGCCTGAGGCCCCGCGTGGTGCTGTTGCTTTTTCTTCTTGGGGTGGCCTCAGGAGGGTGCTCGCCCTTGCTGTCGGGGTCGTCGATTGCTGCGTCTTGGAAGGCACGCTCGAGGGAGCACACCGCATCTCTTTCTTCGCACGGGACCGTGATGATTCCGCCGCTTCCCGGCATCTTGAGGACATTGTAGCCATGATGGGTCACCACCATGAACTTGGCCACGGCTGGGTACCCGAGGATCGCATTATATGGCAAGCGGACGTAGGCGAAGTCGAAGTCGATGAGCTCGGTGCGGTAGTTGTTGCGTTCTCCGAAGGTGACAGGGAGGCGGACCTGCCGTATCGGTGTGGTGGAACCGTCAGTCACTCCTGAGAAAGGCTTGGTAGGCTGAAGCTGGTCATATGGCACTTGGAGGTTGTCGAACGTGTCAACGGATGGGATGTTGAGCCCTGCGCCGCCGTCAATGAGGGTCATGGTAACTTGCACATTGCTGATGACGGGTGAACAAAGCATTGGGAGGGCGCCAGCGGTAGCTGCGCACTTGAGTTGATCTGCCGAACTGAACGTGATGGGGCACTTGGACCATCTGAGCGGGCGCGTGGCCTCGAGCTTGGGGAGGACTGCATTCACTTCGCGAGCAAACTGTTTGAAGATACGTTGTGAGGCTGGGGCTTCAGCTCCGCCCAAGATGCAGGCGATGGTGCGCGGCTCCTGGAAGCCCCCAGCCCCCTCGTCTTGATGGTGGTCGTCATTCCTTCGGGGTGGTGGCGGTAGTGAAGGAAGGCCAGCGTTGCCTTGAGGACGATCCTCACGAGGGTGGTCCCTCCAGGCGCCCTCGCGAGGCTGATCCTGCCAGCGGTCCTCACGAGGCCGGTCGCGCCACTCCTGGCGTAGGCCACGGTCGTCCCAGCGTCCACCACCACGTCCTCCTCCTCGGCCGTAGCCCCGGTCGCTGCGCTCGAGGCGTCGACCCAAGCGTCCTTCTCGAATGGCTCTGAGCTCTTGAGAGTCGCTGGTGTTGTGGGTATGCAGGTTATGGAAGGCGCAAAACGGTCGGCTGCTCTTGGACGACTCAGGCTGGTCTCTGCCGCGCTTGGTGTCCGGTTCCGCCGCAAGCACGGCTGCTCCCTTGCGCTTCACGTCCTTGGCCTTGGCTTTCTTCTCCTCCGGGTCCGCCGCCGGGAGCTCGAGGAGGGAGAGGCGCCCCTCCTCAGCTCTGGCGCACTTGGTCGCCAGGTTGAACAACTCCAGAGACGTGCACAACTCCTCGTGGATAGCGAGCTCCTGCTTCATCTTGACGTCACGGACGCCATCAGAGAACGCGGAGATGATGGCCTCGTCTGTCACCTTGGGGATCCTGAGACGAACGTTGTTGAAGCGCTGGATGTACTTCTGGAGGGTCTCTCCTAGTTGTTGCTAGACGCGGCATAGGTCACCGCGGCCGGCCGGCGGTCGCGAAGTGCCCGGAAGTTGGCGGCAAGCGATTCGCATCTCGTCCAGAGGAGATCGAGCCTCGAGGCAGGTTCAGGAGCCAGGAGCGGGCGCCATCCTTGAGAGCCATGGGAAACCAGTTCGCCATGACTTTCTCGTCACCGTTGGCCGCCTAGATGCTCAGCTCGTAGAGCTGCAGGAACTCCGCGGGTCGGGGTGCCGTCGTAGCGAGGAGGCAGATCTGGCTTGAACTTGCCCGGCCAGGCGACACTACGCAACTCGGGGGTGAAGGCGCGGCAGCTGGCTGTGGTCACCGGGGCCCGCCTTGGAGGTGGAGCTTGGTCTTGGCGCCCGCGCGCCGCTACAGCAAGCGGCACGTGGCCTTGCCGCGGCCAACGATCCTGGCGTGGCGGTGCGAGGAGTGGCGGAGCGTTCTCTTGCGGTCGAGGGACTTCTTGACAGCTTCTTTCTTCACGCGCGAGCGCCGGACACGGTGGGTCGTGCCATGGAGCCGCGCGCCTTGGCGCCAGGGCGCTGTCTTGGTGCAGAGGTGGTGGAGGTGCTCCGTGAGCTATGTCGCCCGTAGCTGGCGGAGGGCGAGGCAGAGAGAGGGACGGCGCAGGGGAGCCCCATGCGGCGTGGACAAGCTCGGCGATGCAGTCAAGCCAGTCCTTGTAGAGGTCGTCGACTGGGCGGTAGCGCAGGAGCTCGTGCGGCATGAGGAGCACGGCCCGCGCGTTCATGGGATCGTGACGTGCATGGGACGAGGAACCGGCCGGGGTCAGTGATGGAGTGGCGGTGCGGCCGTCCCCCCGCACCGAGGGGTGCAGCGAGGATGCTTGCTGCTTGTTCCCCATCGGGCCAGTGGCGGCGTTGGTGGCAGGTGATGGGGAACGACGAGGTGGCTCGCCGACGGGAGCCGTCTGAGGGACGCGGGCGGCGAGGGCAGCCCGGCGCTCAGCACGAGCACGGCGAGCGTCCGCCATGGAGACGATGGAGCAACGGGACGCGGAGCGACGGAAAGGAAGCTTCGGCGCACCCCTACCTAGCGCGCCAAATGTCGGATCACGGGTTCCAGCAAAACCCTTAAGGTTCGAACACTGGGGTGCGCGCGAAGTTCTCCCCCTACCGATCCACGTCCTAGCTTGCTAAGATCTCAAGAACGAACTCCACGAACTCATGACACAAGGGACACAAGATTTATACTGGTTCGGGCCACCGTTGTGGTGTAATACCCTACTCCAGTGTGGTGTTGGTGGATTGCCTCTTGGGCTGATGATGAACAGTACAAGGGGAATAACAGCATCCTGAGGTTGAGGTGTTCTTGTGCTTGGCGAACTTGTGTGTGTGTGGATTCGATCAGCTCATGCTTGCTTGGCGAACTTGTGTGTGTGTGGATTCGATCAGCTCAGGCTTGCTTTCCTTCTACTGTGGTGGCTAGTCCTACTTATATAGGCCCTGGTCCTCTCCCCAAATATTGAGCGGGAAGGGAGACAACAACGGCCAATTTGAAAGGGGACAACTAGTACAGATTATCCTGACAACAGCGGTCTTCGCCTGCAAAAGGCTGTGGTGGTGACGCCGCCTTGGGCTCCATAGTGACCTCCGTCTTGCCGGTCCTGGTCTCATTGCACTGATATGGAGACCTTTGCTTGATGCCTCGGTACTCTGCGCCCGCGCTGGCCTACTTAGCACCAAAGAGGAAACAAGGACGCTGCGCGCGCTGGCGCCCGCCTGGTCTCGAACGTCATGGCTGACGTCATGAGAACCTCGCGAGGTTTGCCTTGCCTTGATCTCTCCACCCCTCGTGGGCCTGCCTAGCGAGGCCGCTCCTGAGGAGGTCTTGCGTCGTCCGGCTAGCGAGGCTTGGCCCCTCGCGAGGTTGTTGAATGCCTTGTTGATGAAGATGGGCCGTACAGGCCTGCTAGCAGAGCCACCCCGTGGGCCGCAGGCAGGCAGGTCTGGGGACCCCTGTTCCCAGAACGCCGATAGGAGGTTTGTTCAAGTAAGAAAAACACCTAAGCACCGATCCACCCACATATCAAATTATCAAAGTAGCAAATACGAATCAAACCAACATGATAAAAGTGACATGGTGAAATTCCCGTGTACCCTCAAGAACGCTTTGCTTACTATAAGAGACCGTTTTGGCCTATCCTTTGCCACAAAAGGATTGGGCTACCTTGCTCCACTTTATTTACCGTTATCGTTACTTGTCCATTACAGATTATCTTGCTATTAAACTACCTGTTACCGACTATTTCAGTGCTTGCAGAAAATACCTTGTTGAAAACTACTTGTCATTTCCTTCTGCTCCTCGTTGGCTTTGACACTCTTACTTATCGAAAGGACTACGATTGATCCCCTATACTTGTGGGTCATCACACACCTTTACAAACTTCTCCGGAGCACACCACAAGCAAGGAAGCTTCCAGAGGAACCTCTAACCGCCTAGGAGCCCAAGCTCCAAGAGTAGCAAGCCCTATACTTGTCACGTTGCGGGGAATGCGATTTGGTTTAGTCAAAGTCTAGATCAGGTCTTGTGCTACCTCTTGAGCATGCGTTGGTTTTCCGTTGAAGAGGAAAGGGTGATGCAGCAAAGTAGCGTAAGTATTTCCCTCAGTTTTTGAGAACCAAGGTATCAATCCAGTAGGAGACTACACGCAAATCCCTCGTACCTGCACAAACAATCAAGAACCTTGCAGCCAACACGATAAAGGGGTTGTCAATCCCTTCACGGCCACTTGCAAAAGTGAGATCTGATAGAGATAATAAGATAAATATTTTTGGTGTTTGTGTTGTATAGATTGGAAAGAAAAGATTGCAAAATAAACAATGATAAAAATAGCTAATTGATAGGAAATTAATATGATAGAAAATAGACCCGGGGGCCATAGGTTTCACTAGTGGCTTCTCTCAAGATAGCATGTATTACGGCGGGTGAACAAATTACTGCCGAGCAATTGATAGAAAAGCGCTTAGTTATGAGAATATCTAGGCATGATCATGTATATAGGCATCACATCCGTGACAAGTAGACCAAACCGATTCTAATCTACTACTATTACTCCACACGTCGACCGCTATCCAGCATGCATCTAGAGTATTAAGTTCATAAGAACAGAGTAACGCATTAGGCAAGATGACATGATGTAGAGGGATAAACTCAAGCAGTATGATATAAACCCCATCTTTTTATCCTTGATGGCAACAATACAATACGTGCCTTGCTGCCCCTGCCGTCACTGGGAAAGGACACCGCAAGATTGAACCCAAAGCTAAACACTTCTCCCATTGCAAGAAAGAGCAATCTAGTAGGCCAAACCAAACTGATAATTCGGAGAGACTTGCAAAGATATCAAATCATGCATATAACAATTCAGAGAAGCATCAAATATTGTTCATAGATAATCTTGATCATAAACCCACAATTCATTGGATCTCGGCAAACACACCGCAAAAAGAGTTACATCGAATAGATCTCCAAGAGAATCGAGGAGAACTTTGTATTGAGATCCAAAGAGAGAGAGAAGAAGCCATCTAGCTAATAACTATGGACCCGAAGGTCTGTGGTAAACTACTCACAGATCATCGAAGAGGC
The DNA here is from genome assembly GCA_021605205.1 of Aegilops longissima. Lineage (NCBI taxonomy): Eukaryota > Viridiplantae > Streptophyta > Magnoliopsida > Poales > Poaceae > Aegilops > Aegilops longissima. The sequence continues at coordinate 456,220,908 of CM038677.1, forward strand.
TATGGTGTTGATGTAGAAGCCCTCCGTGATCGATTCCCCCTCCGGCAGAGCGTCGGAAAAGCCCCCAAGATGGGATCTCACGGGTACAGAAGGTTGCGGCAGTGGAAATAGGGTTTCGTGGTGCTCCCGGATGTTTTCAGGGTATATGAGTATATATAGGCGAAAGAAGTAGGTCGGTGGAGCCACGCGGGGCCCACGAGGGTGGGGGGCGCACCTACCCCCCTGGGCGCGCCCTCCTACCTCGTGGCTGCCTCGTTGCTTCCTTGACGTCTACTCTAAGTCTCCTGGATTGCGTTTGTTCCAAAAACGATCCTCGCAAAGGTTTCATTCCGTTTGGATTCCATTTGATATTCCTTTTTTGCGAAACACTGAAATAGGCAAAAAAACAGCAATTTGCACTGGGCTTCCGGTTAATAGGTTAGTCCCAAAAATAATATAAAAAGGTATATTAAAGCCCATTAAACATGCAAAACAAGTAATATAATAGCATGGACCAATCAAAAATTATAGATACGTTGGAGACGTATCATCTTGCTCTCCCAATCCCCAAAGTTTCAACAAGTTTGGGTGGAGGGATTGGGAGTATTGAGCAAAATGAGGTGTAGCAATGGTGAAGCTCAACAAGACATCAGGGTTAGGGATGGAGGAGGAAGAAGGGAGCTTTTTATAGTGTTCTTGGTGTGCTGGGGGTTTCTGCCTATTGGACCCCGTGTGCACGGGCTAAGTCAGCCCCGTGCGCACGAGGTACTCAGGGACAAACGCACCACCCCGTGCCCACTAGGGTCAAGACCCCGCGCACACAGGGTACCCAGGGAGTTACGAGTACCCCGTGCGCACGGGGGTCAAAAGATCCCGTGCGCACGGTATACCCAGAAACCTTTTGTTGCAAACTTTCCGAGTACAACACGCAAGCACACTACGGATATAAGTGGTAGGAGTGGGTAAGCTGGTGCTTAAGTTTCGGCAAAGGCATTCCCACACAACACAGATCCACACCGACCCCTCTTAATAGTGCGGTCTTTCCTACGACTTGAATCAAACCAAAAAGAAAACCTTCGAATCGACGGTAGACCACGTCTTTGATCTTTTTGAATTGGGGGGTTGCACACCTCCATCAAGAAAATCTTGGAACCAATATCCTGAGATAAACTTTAGCACCCGATATTAGTTCCACTACCATATTGTCATCACACCAAAATATAATTTAAGTGACACTTGCACTTCCAATCTCCCCCTTTTTGGTGCATTGATGACAACATGGTTAGGACATGGCATCAAAAGATACAATTAAGCAACAAGCCATGCGACAATGATTGATCATAGTAGCTCCCCCTATATGTGTGCCCGGATAAAAGATATGCTTTAGTATGCATCAAGCTCACACATACGAGGCTCCTCCAAGATCAATATTGTCAAGATACGAGATCAACAAAATAAACCTATAACGGTGCCTAGATCTCATGCAACGGTGTAGTGGGCAATTATCGTGAGACAACATAATGATAGCACGAAGTGATCATAGCATAAGCAAATAAGTTCATGATAAATAACTAGAGTCTCATGAGCTAACAACAAGTAGCTCACAACCACACCAAGGAAAGCAAATAGGAGTATCTCAAGCCAACTAAAAACACCAACAAAGCGAAATAACCACGAGGCTTGAGATCTCAACACAGTCTAAAAAAACACCACTTCTCCCCCTTTGTCAACAAGACAACAAAAAGGGAAAAGGCAACACAAAGACACCACTAGACAAGAGGAGGCGCGCTCGAAGCATCATCATCATCAAAATGCCACCCTTCCATAAAAAAGGGACGAGTTGTGGCCTCACTGTCATTGTCCTCAGACCCTGGGGCAACCTCCTCACCAGTTGTAGCATGCACCGCCTTCTGTTGACGCCTCACGAGCTTGTACTTGTTGATCTCCTTGACCGGACGGCGCTGAATGGACTAACACATCTTGAACAAGTTGCTCATGGTCTTGAACAAAGACTTCTTCCCCCCTCTGGTGAAACTAGCCTCAGACTCGACCTTCTTGCCCTTACCACGAGGGATCCGGGCAGTGGCGGACATGCCAAAGTGTATGTGGCTCGGTCTTCAGGCCTAGGATTGCGTCCCTTCTTGGGAGGCACATATGGAGCAGGAGCAGCCGGGGTTGAAAGCGCAGGTTTACTCCCAGAGGGGGGTGAATGGGAGATTTTTAGGAATTCGTCAAACTCTAAGGAATTGGATGAAGATCAGAGTGAAGAAATAGAAACACAATGGAAACTAAGTCATCACAGAATCAGAGTACATGCATTTAGGATACGTAAGAGTGAAGAATATGCAATCATACATTCATACACGCTTGAAGAAAATGAACTGAGGAAATGAAAGATAGCGAGATGAAATTCTTCAGTTCAAATTTGTCAGAGCACAGATCACAAATTCTTCAGCAGCGGAACAAAGTAAGAGAGGGTTGAGGAATTTGAAACCAGGTTGGCTCGGTGAAGACAATGTAATTTGGTAGACCAGTTCCAGTTGTTGCATCAACTACACATCTGGTTGAGGCGGCTGAGTCACAACTGAGAGTACACATAGTCCTCACCTTATTCCTCTTGAACTAAGACCCATAGATCTCGTCCAATCACTTGCGGTAAGTCTTCAAGGTAGACTTCCAAAACCTTCACAGAATTGTTCACCGACACACCATAATGACTCTTGGTGTACTAAAAACTAGATGCCTAACCGTATGGAAGAATGACAGTCTTCAAAGGTAACAGGTGTCGGATCACATAGATCAATCTCTTCAGTGATGCTCAATCACTTTGGCTCTGGGTTTTTCTTACTTAGGATTCTCTCAAAGTCGTCATAGGATGGGTTGATCTCTTATGACAAGTGTCAAGTTCTTTTGGAGCAGCCAACCAGCAAGTGATCGTGGGGGCGGCTTATAGCTAGGGGCAACCCGACATGAAATTTCATAAATGCCCTTCTCTGATTTGACCATTGTCGGGATAAGAATCCACTCGACAGCTGGCACGCGGCGCAACAACGGTCGGAATTCGAACTCTCAAATTCGTCGGGCACTCAACTTCCTCACTTTTAGGCAGGTCGCACTTGCGAACTCCTAACTCCTCAGTTTGACCAAATTCGTCAGCGACCAGTTGAACTTCGTCACTGTCGCTAGTAGTTGCGTCAGTTGTACTGGAGATTTCCAAAGGCTTCACTCGAAGTGGCTTCTGTGTATAAGTTTGAATAGGTTTGAGAATTGTCGCGGAATTTTCACGGCAGATGTCCTAGTGGAAGGACTTTGTCATGGAGCCATCGCAACAAGGTTAGATTAAAGGGGTTAATCGGGACAAAGGACACATGGATTTTATACTAGTTCGGCCCCTTGTGGTGAAGGTAAAAGCCTAATCCAGTTTGAGGTGGTATTGCTAGGGTTTTGATTACCAGGGAGTGAATACGCTTGGCCTACTTCTCGATCTCTTGTTTTTTGCCTTAAGCCGCCGCCGGGTCGTCCCTTTATATACACAGGTTGACACCCGGTGGCTCACGGAGTCCCGGCCGGCTCATACACGAGTCCGGCTTGGAGACCAATTACATATGCCTTACAATACAAGTCATACATACATGGCAGTTCATCCACCTGGGCCTTAAGTCACCTCTGGGTCTTGGGCCGTCAACAGGCTCGTATGATCCGTCATCTTCATCCTAAGCCACCAGCGGTGTAACCAGGCCCCTCCTGGGCGGTTCATACCCAGTAGTTATAACATTAGGTTCCAGGTTTATTTGAACTTGTTCACATCAATCTTCAATACCTAACTTGTCACAATCTCGTATCATTTGTCTGATAAACTTTGCAGTAACCCGCCATGACGTCAGCTCATAGAATTTTCTTAAACCGCCATGACGTTACCTTGCATTAACTTCGCACGTGGCCCAGAACATCTTTACTGATCTTTATCTTAATGCACCTCCTGAAAACCGACGCGTCCATATAGCCATATAATGATTTTGGACTCCTCGATTCCCGTGCATGCCTTGCAGCCACCCCCTTATAAATAGGGGTAGGGGCCTTTATCATTTTCCCCTTCGTCTCCTCCTTCGCACGGTCGCTCCAGTGCTCGATGCTACCTCTTGAGCATGCGTTGGTTTTCCCTTCAAGAGGAAAGGGTGATTCAGCAAAGTAGCGTAAGTATTTTCCTCAGTTTTTGAGAACCAAGGTATCAATCTAGTAGGAGACTACACGCAACTCACCTCGTACCTACACAAACAAATAAGAACCTTGCAAGCAACGCGATAAAGGGGTTGTCAATTCCTTCATGGCCACTCACAAAAGTGAGATCTGATAGGATAATAAGATAAATATTTTTGGTATTTTTATGATATAAACTGAAAGTAAAGATTGAAAGTAAAATAGATTGAAAACTTATATGATGGAAAATAGACCCGGGGCCATAGGTTTCACTAGTGGCTTCTCTCAAGATAGCATAAGTATTACGGTGGGTGAACAAATTACTGTCGAGCAATTGATAGAAAAATGCATAATTATGAGAATATCTAGGCATGATCATGTATATAGGCATCACGTCCGCAACAAGTAGACCGAAACGATTCTGCATCCACTACTATTACTCCACACATCGACCGCTATCCAGCATGCATCTAGAGTATTAAGTTCATAAGAACAGAGTAACACACTAGGCAAGATGACATGATGTAGAGGATAAACTCAAGCAATATGATATAAACCCCATCTTTTTATCCTCGATGGCAACAATACAATACGTGCCTTGCTGCCCCTGCTGTCACTGGGAAAGGACACCGCAAGATTGAACCCAAAGCTAAAGACTTCTCCCATTGCAAGAAAGATCAATCTAGTAGGCCAAACCAAACTGATAATTCGAAGAGACTTGCAAAGATATCAAATCATGCATATAAGAATTCAGAGAAGCATCAAATATTGTTCATAGACAATCTTGATCATAAACCCACAATTCATTGGATCTCGGCAAACACACCGCAAAAAGAGTTACATCGAATAGATCTCCAAGAAGATCATGGAGAACTTTGTATTGAGATCCAAAGAGAGAGAAGAATCCATCTAGCTAATAACTATGGACCCAAAGGTCTGTGGTAAACTACTCACACATCATCGGAGAGGCTATGGTGTTGATGTAGAAGCCCTCCGTGATCGATTCCCCCTCCAGCGGAGCGCCGAAAAAGGCCCCAAGATTGGGTCTCACAGGTACAGAAGGTTGCAGCGGTGGAAATAGGGTTTCGTGGTGCTCCTAGATGTTTTTGGGGTATATGGGTATATATAGGAGGAAGAAGTAGGTCGGTGGAGCTGCAAGGGGCCCACGAGGGTAGGCGCGCCTCCCTGCCTCGTGGCCTCCTCGCTTCTTTCTTGACGTCCACTCCAAGTCCCCTGGATCACGTTTGTTCCAAAAATAACTCTCCCAAAGGTTTAATTCCGTTTGATATTCCTTTTCTGCGAAACACTGAAATAGGCAAAAAAAAAACAGCAATTTGCACTGGGCCTTCGGTTAGTAGGTTAGTCCCAAAAATAATATAAAAGTGTATAATAAAGCCCATTAAACATCCAAAACAGATAATATAATAGCATGGAACAATCAAAAATTATAGATGCGTTGGAGACGTATCAAGCATCCCCAAGCTTAATTCCTTCTCGTCCATGAGTAGGTAAATGATAAAAACAGAATCTTTGATGTCGAATGCTGCCTAGCATAATTCTTAATGTAATTCTCTTTATTGTGGCACGAATGTTCAGATCCAAAAGATTCAAGACAAAAGTTTAATATTGACATAAAAATAATAATACTTCAAGCATACTAACTAAGCAATCATGTCTTCTCAAAATAACATGGCCAAAGAAAGTTCATCCCTACAAATCATATAGTTTGGTCATGCTCCATTTTCATCACACAAGATTGCTCTCATCATGCACAACTCCGATGACAAGCCAAGCAATTGTTTCATACTTTAGTAATCTCAAACTTTTTTCAACTTTCACGCTATACATGAGCGTGAGCCATGGATATAGCACTATGGGTGGAATAGGATATAATGATGGGGGTTATGTGGAGAAGGCAAAAAAGGAGGAAGTCTCACATTGACACGGCTAATCAACGGGCTAGGGAGATGCCCATCAATTGATGTCAATGCAAGGAGTAGGGATTGCCATGCAACGGATGCACTAGAGCTATAAATGCATGAAAGCTCAACAAGAGAAACTAAGTGGGTGTGCATCCAAGTTGCTTGCTCACGAAGACCTAGGGCATTTGAGGAAGCCCATTGTTGGAATATACAAGCCAAGTTCTATAATGAAAAATTTCCCACTAGTATATGAAAGTGACAAGACAAGAGACTCTCCATCATAAAGATCATGGTGCTACTTTGAAGCACAAGTGTGGAAAAAGGATAGTAGCATTGTCCCTTTTTATTTATTTTCTTTTTTTTGGACCTTTCTCTTTTTTTCCTTTTTTTGGGACAATGCTCTATTAATGATGATCATCACACTTCTATTTATTTACAACTCAATGATTACAACTCCATACTAGAACAAAATATGATTCTATATGAATGCCTCCGGCGGTGTACCGGGATGGGCAATGAATCAAGAGTGACATGTATGATAAATTATGCATGGTGGCTTTGCCACATATACGATGTCAACTACATGATCATGCAAGGCAATATGACAATGATGAAGTGTGTCATAATAAATGAAACGGTGGAAAGTTTCATGGAAATATATCTCGGAATGGCTATGGAAATGCCATAATAGGTAGGTATGGTGGCTGTTTTGAGGAAGATATAAGGAGGTTTATGTGTGATAGAGCGTATCGTATCACGGAGTTTGGATGCACCGGCGAAGTTTGCACCAACTCTCAAGGTGAGAAAGGGCAATGCACCATACCGAAGAGGCTAGCAATGATGGAACGGTGAGAGTGCGTATAATCCATGGACTCAACATTAGTCATAAAGAACTCACATACTTACTGCAAAAATCTACAAGTCATCAAAAACCAAGCACTACGCGCATGCTCTTAGGGGGATAGATTGGTAGGAAAAGACCATCGCTCGTCCCCCACCACCACTCATAAGGATGACAATCAAAGAACCCCTCATGTTTCAAATTTGTCACACATCGTTTACCATACGTGCATGCTATGGGACTTGCAAACTTCAACACTAGTATTTCTCAAATTCACAACTACTCAACTAGCGCGACTCTAATATTACCATCTTCATATCTCAAAACAATCATCAAGTACCAAACTTCTCATAGTAATCAATGCGCTTTTATGAAAGTTTTTATTATACCGATCATGGATGCCTATCATATTAGGACTAATTTTATAGCCAAAGCAAACTACCATGCTGTTCTAAAGGACTCTCAAAATAATATAAGTGAAGCATGCGAGATCAATAATTTCTATGAAGTAAAACCACCACCATGCTCTAAAAGATATAAGTGAAGCACTAGAGCAAAATTATATAGCTCAAAATATATAAGTGAAGCACATAGAGTATTCTAATAAATTCCGATTCATGTGTGTCTCTCCCAAAAAGGTGTGGGCATCAAGGATGATTGTGGTAAACTAAAAAACAAAGACTCAAATCATACAAGACGCTCCAAGCAAAACACATATCATGTGGTAAATAAAAATATAGCATCAAGTAAAGTTACCGATGGAAGAAGACGAAAGAGGGGATGCCTTCCGGGGCGACCCCAAGCTTAGGCTTTTGGTTGTCCTTGAATTTTACCTTGGGGTGCCTTGGGAATCCCAAATCTTAGGCTCTTGCCACTCCTTATTCCATAATCCATCAAATCTTTTACCCAAAACTTGAAAACTTCACAACACAAAACTTAACAGAAAATCTCATGAGCTCCGTTAGTATAAGAAAGCAAATCACCATCATAAGGTACTGTAATGAACTCATTATTTATTTATATTGGTGTTAAGCCTACTGTATTCCAACTTCTCTATGGTTCATACCCTCCGATACTAGCCATAGATTCTTCAAAATAAGCAAACAACACACAAAAAATAGAATCTGTCAAAAACAGAACAGTCTGTAGTAATCTGGGTCAAACATATACTTATGTAACTCCAAAAATTCTAAAATAAATTGCTGGACGTGAGGAATTTGTATATTAATCATCTGCAAAAATAATCAACTAAATAGCACTTTCCAGTAAAAAGCTGTAGCTAATCTCGTGAGCGCTGAAGTTTATGTTTTTTACAGCAAGATCATAAAGACTTCACCCAAGTCTTCCCAAAGGTTCTACTTGGCAAAAACACTAATTTAAAACATAAAAACACATCTTAACAGAAGCTAGATGAATTATTTATTACTAAACAGAACAAAAAAGCAAGAAACAAAAATAAAATTGGGTTGCCTCCCAACATGCGCTATCGTTTAACGCCCCTAGCTAGGTATTGATAATTTTAATGATGCTCACATAAAAGATAGCAATTGTAACACGAAGAGAGCATCATGAAACACGTGAAAAACACATCTAAGTCTAACATACTTCCTATGCATAGGCATCTTATAGGAAAACAAATTATGAAGGCAAGCAAAAACTAGCATATGCAAGGAAGCGGAAAGAAACAATAGCAATCTCAACATAACGAGAGGTGATTTAGTAACATGAAAATTTCTACAACCATATTTTCATCTCTCATAATAATTACATGTAGGATAATAAGCAAATTCAACAATATAGCTATCACAAAACATATCCTTAACACGATCCACATGTATGCAAAGTTGACACTCTTCTAAAATAGTGGGATTAACATTAACTAAAGTCATGACCTCTCCAAATCCACTTTTATCAAAAACTTCATAAGATTGAACATTCTCCAAATATGTGGGTCTAAAGTTGAAACTCTTCCAAACCCACTTCCAATACTATTGCAAACACTAATATCAATATCATATTCATCATGGGGCTTAAATAAATTTTCAAGACCATAAAAAGAATCACCCCAATCATGATCATTGCAATAAATAGTAGACATAGCAAAACTAGCATCCCCAAGCTTAGGGTTTTGCATATTATCAGCACATTTGACATCAAGAGAATTTATAGTAACATCATTGCAATCATGATTTTCATCGAAGGAACTACCAAGTATGGCTGCAGTAGCAACGATCTCATGTTTAACATAAGGAACTATAGCAAATTCATCTTCATAAATATTGGCATCATGGCCACAAGAATAGCAAGCATCATGTTCATCAAGGGATATTTCAATCAAAACATCGGAATCATCATTATCTATAGATTCATGCATATCATTATTTTCTTCCGAAGCAACGGTCATTCTCTCAATAAATTCTTTGACATAGACATTATGAGCATAGTTTTCATAGCAATATTTAAGTATGTCAAAAATTTCAGAGTCGTAGAGAGTAGTTTCACACTTTTCAATCAAAGAAGCAACTTCATAAGCACCCTTAAAAGCAACAAATTCTTCAATTTGTTCGATATCATAGTAACTGTAAACACGCTTTGCATAAGAAGATAAGATTTCATTATCATTAAACTCACATAGGTAGGGGAGGTGTTTTTAGGGTTCTTAGAGCAACAAGTAAAATCATAAATTTCACAAAGATTCCAAGCATAACACATCAATCTATTTATTTGATCCCATAAGAGTCTCCCTTTTTCAGACAAACAGTGACGCACAAAATGAGCATGCTCATCTAAAGATTTCCCATCAACTAGGCTAGTTGGGGTTTCAACACGAGACCATAAGGATCGAAGATGATCCAAGTAGAACACTTTAAGTGGATCCATATCAATAGATTTTTAGCAAGCAAAGATGCAAGCAAATAGAAGACACATGGTAACACAAGATCAAACAGAAGAAGGGCGAATAAAACGGCAAGGGTGAAGTGGGGGAGAGGAAAACGAGAGGCAAGTGGCAAATAATGTAATTCGAGGGATAAGAGTTGTGATGGGTACTTGGTATGTCTTGACTTGGCATAGATCTCCGCGGCAACGGCGCCAGAAATTGGCTAGTTGAAGAGAGATCAAATCTTGACTTGACTATGCGTAAGCCTCCCCGGCAACGGCGCCAGAAATCCTTCTTGCTACCTCTTGAGCATGCGTTGGTTTTCCCTTGAAGATGAAAGGGTGATGCAGCAAAGTAGCATAAGTATTTCCCTCAGTTTTTGAGAACCAAGGTATCAATCCAGTAGGAGACTACACGCAAGTCACCTCGTACCTACACAAACAAATAAGAACCTTACAACCAACGCGATAAAGGGGTTGTCAATCCCTTCACGGACACTTGCAAAAGTGAGATCTGATAGAGATAATAAGATAATTTTTTTTGGTATTTTTATGATATAAACTGAAATTAAAGATTGCAAAGTAAAATAGATTGAAAACTTATATGATTGAAAATAGACCCGGGGGCCATAGGTTTCACTAGTGTCTTCTCTCAAGATAGCATAAGTATTACGGTGGGTGAACAAATTACTGTCGAGCAATTGATAGAAAAGTGCATAATTATGAGAATATCTAGGCATGATCATGTATATAGGCATCACGTCTGCAACAAGTAGACCGAAACGATTCTACATCTACTACTATTACTCCACACATCGACCGCTATCCAGCATGCATCTAGAGTATTAAGTTCATAAGAACAGAGTAACGCATTAGGCAAGATGACATGATGTAGAGGGATAAACTCAAGCAATATGATATTGTCATTGTACAAAAGTAGGGGCTCTCCTTTTGACCCTTTTACTTGTGCACGAGCAGTCAGAGCCGCGCCCGCGGCCACACTTAACAGGGCAAAGGAGGGAAGCTAGAGGGAAACCGAAGCACAAGACAAACAAGGCAACGCCAAGACCAAGAAACACAAAAGAGCAAGAGGGCGAGGTGGACTCCTCCGGCAAGACCGTTGCCGGGGCAGCCTCCGCAGCCCCGCCAAGAGCCTTGCCGGGGCAACTTGCCCGATGCTAGCAGAACGAGCCACCCTTGAGCCCCCGGGTTCCAACACCACCAACCAACTACATTGGAACCAAGGCTCAGGAGGCACCTCTGTGGTGGCATGAAGATCTTTGTTGTCGGTGGGAAACGACACCTATGGGATCATAAGAATCCCTACTACGGTTGCCGGGGCGCAGAGTTGCAAGAAGAGCAGGATTAGTAATCAGCACAAGGATCATTTACCCAGGTTCGGGCCGCGAGGATGCGTAAAACCCTAGTCCTGCTTTGGTGGGTATATTGAGTGTTCTTGATCCCTTGAACTAGCTATGGTGGCTGAGTAGTTCCAAAGAGCCGAATCCTTCTCCAGTACGCCATGGGCCTCCTTTTATTGTCGAAAGGGGCTGCCACAGTGGCACACAGGAGGTGGAAAGGCGTATAGTGCTACGAGCTTATCGCTCGTATTACAGGACAAGACGCATTTAATGCATCGCTGAGGTGTCCCCTAGCTTTATCGGGGACGGGGGCGAGGCACGTCCCGTCCGTCGCCGCTCCCCCTCGCTTCGACACGCGCCCTGGCAAGCAGCTGAGGTGACGCGGCGGTAGGGTCTTCACGAAGATCTGCATGCCGCCACACAGGCGCTTGCTGAGTTGGCCTGGGAGCTGCTAGTTGCCACGCAGGTGCCTGCCCAGCTGGTTGGGCTGGCAGCTCCATGCGAACGGCGGTGGAGACTTGGCTGGTGCGGGCCTGAAGGTGGCCCTGCAGGCGCCCTTGGCAAGGGCCTTGCCGGGTGGCCCGACAAGGGCCTTGCCGTGGCGTGCTGTTGTCCCCGGCAAGGATCTTGCCGGGGGTCTTGTGGCTCCCCTCGGCAAGGATCTTGCCGAGGATCGTTGTCTTTTAATCCTCATCTGATCTTGAATATTCCTTGTCTTCACAAAGATCTGCATGCCACCATGGAGGTGCCTCCCGAGCCCTGGCCCAACGTGGTTGATGGTGTTGGAGACAATGGGCTCAAGGGTGGTGCCCTCCGCTGGTGTTGGACGAGCCGCCACGACAAGGGCCTTTCCAGGGCCGCAGAGGCTGCCCCGGCAAGGGTCTTGCCGGGGGAACCTACTTCATCTCTCTGCTCTTTTGTGGTCTCGGTCTTGGCGTTGCTCTGGCTATCTTGGGCTTCGGTTTTACCTTGGTTCACCTCCCCTGTTCTGCTTGGTGCGGCCGTGGGCGCGACTCCGACTGTCCGTGCACAGGTAAAGGGGTACAAAGGTGCGCCCCTGCTTTTGTACACCGACAGGAGCCCCCGGGCCTGGGCCACACATAAGCGCGACACGTTGTTGGGCCAGGCCCAAAACGGTGCGTGGGCAGGAGGGGCGGTTTCTACCGCGGTAATTTTTCGTCTGCTGCGCTTCCCCATGACCCGCGTTGAATGCGCGACGTGGAGTGGTGCGTGTTACGTGGGCGGTATGGGTGGGGCGGTTCCCGCATGCATGCGTCACATCGTGGTAAAGAGGCGGCTCGTGCCTTCCCCGTAAAAAGAGGGAGGCGTGGAGGCGCGGCTCATTTACTGGATGGACCCGGGTCGTAGTCTTTAAGGCGCCCACGCCCCCTGATCACGGGGCGGGGAACGGTCGCCTCACCCGTCCTTTTGACCCTACACGCTCGCCACGCATCCTTTATGCAGGTGGCGACCTGTGGAGGCGGGAAACCGGGCCGTCGCTGGTTGGGGCAGCGGGCCGGTCCCGATTCCCTGCGCCTCTGCCGGCTGGATTGGCTGAGCGTGGCGGCTGGGTTTCGACCCCGCCCCTTTATAAAGAGGGGGGGGGAGAGAGCGCCACCCCACATTATTCAGTATCCATCCCCCTTCATCTTTGCTTCTTTCTTCCATCTCCCATGGCGAGAGGAGGTTCCGGGCCTTCGACGGTGGCAGCGAGGGTCGCTATTCGTCAGCGCGTCTCTCCCTCCCTTGAGCCCGTGGCGGCGGAGCCAGCCACAAGAGGAAGGGGGAGGGGGCGTGGCCGAGGTCGCCGCGGCGGTCGGGGGAGAGGGGCACGAGGTGGCGCGACGGTCGTGCCTCTGCCAGCGGTGCCTCCCGCGATGGAGGGTCACGTCGGGGACCGGACCCGCGAGTTCTTCGTCAGGCTGCGCCGGCCACCGCGTCGTCGTCTCCGTATCCCCCCCCCTTCGCAGCGGAGATGGAGCTCGATCCATCCCAGACCCTCAGGTTGCACATGAGGGGCTGCCGGACCGGCGGTACGCAAGTCGACGTTGACTTCCCCGCCCCTCGCGTCATGTATCTCCGTCGCGGGTGGAAGAAGTTTGCCCGCATTCATAGCCTGACGGTGGGGCTCGTCCTCTACTTCAAATTAATGAAGGGCGGCCTACTCTCCGTCAAGGTCTTTGGAGATCTTGGGACTCGCCTGAAGTGCTGCATGGAGAGCTCTTCCGATGGTGAAGACTCTTCCTTGAGCGTAAGTGACGAGGAGGACAGCGACAGTGGCGACGAGGGAGTCGAGCGGCAGGATGCCGACTCCGACTTCGACTGACCGCGCCGCTCCTCCCTTGGTCACGCGCCCTGCCGAGGGTCATCCTCGCCAAGCTCTCCTTCGGGGTGCTCCCCATCGTCTCTTTGGGCGGCTAGTGTAGGAGGGCCGGAGAAGGCGAAGAAGGCGGGTGGCGGTCGTTAACTCGAAGTACGCGGGCACCAATGCCTTCGTCGTGTATTGGCGAGCCGCTGCCTAATCTTCGAGCTTTCTGCTCCTTGCACCTCGCCTAGTCGCTCTTTTTGCCCTCCTGCTGTCCTGTTCCATCTTCTGAGGAGAGGGACAAGAAAGCGATTACGGTCATCTCATCTCTTTTTTAATCTATAAGCCTTCGGGCCTTGTTAAATTTAAAGCTTGTAATCCCCCTTGTTCATGTTTTTCTTTCCGTACAAACTGTACATGTATGGGATGTTTTTAATGAAAAAGGGTGCTTGCCGGGTTCTTCGTGCGTGAGCGAGGCCCATGCCAAGGATGAATCCATGTTAGTTCTCTTCTTCGGCCGACCGTTCTCACGCTTTGGGCGGAGGCAGGGGCGAAGTAGAGTTAGGCTCCTCGTTCATTTCTTTGCCACCGCAACTACTACGAAATTCCGACCCAGGAAGTAACTCTCGGGCACAGGGAAAAAGGGAGTATGGTGGTTTTAAGATATAAACGAGGCTTCACATGTCCCAGTTCCATACGGAAACATACAGCAGGGGGATGAAAAACTTATCTGAATCCGCAGCCCCCGGCAACCTTGGCTCGCCGCGGTTGGATCCTTACATCTTCAGCCCCCGACAGCCTTGCCTTGCCGGGGTCGGAGCGTCAGTTCGTTCTCCTTTTCCCAAGTGGCTCGGCAGAAGTGCCCTGTGCACCAAAGAAAACAGAAAAGACGCACACCGACCTCTAGGCTAGGGGTTAGTCGCTGCTAAGCACTATCAACCCTAACCGGGGAAGAGACTCAACCTAGCATGCATGCTATAACTTAGGGCACCAGTAACCCGTTTATTTATGCTCGTGGTCTGCTTTGGCTTTGTCTGAAGGTTACATGCCTTGCCGGCAAAGCTTGTACAAAAGGTGGCTTGCCGGGGGCCCGGCAAGCAGCATATATGGGTAAAACTTGCGAAGATGCTCGATGTTCCAGGAATTACTCACTGGGATAGCATCTTTGGTCTCCAGGCGGACGGCACCGGGCCTGGTGACTCGTATTACCCGATAAGGGCCTTCCCACTTTGGTGTCAACTTGTTGGTATTCTTGGCCGACTGAACGCGCCAAAGAACAAGGTCACCTTCCTCAAAGCTTCGGGCATGAACCTTGCAGCTATGGTAGCGGCGCAAGGCTTGCTAGTAGCATGCTGCTCTCACAGCTGCCCGAAGACGATCTTGCTCAAGGAGCATTGTGTCATCTTGCCGCAACTGCTCTTGCTCAAGCTCATCATAAGCGAGCACTCGAGGTGACCCGTATATGAGTTCCGTGGGGAGAACTGCCTCTGCCCCATATACTAGGGCAAAGGGTGTCTGACCAGTGGCTCGTTTGGCGTCATCCTGATCGACCAAAGAACCGCAAGCAACTCATCAATCCAGCACCTTCCGCTCTTGTGCAACCTGTCAAAGGTCTTCATTCTCAGGCCTTGCAACATTCAGCATTCGCCCTCTCTGCTTGGACATTGCTCCAGGGGTGTGCCACGGAAGCAAAACAGACCTTGTTGCAGAGGTCTTGAACGTACTGCATGAAAGTGTGGCTCATGAACTGCGTGCAGTTGTCGGTGATAATTCTGCTTGGCACACCAAAGTGGCAGACCAGTTCCTTGAAGAACTTGACGGCTGACTGTGTTGTCACCTTTCTCACTGCTTCCACTTCCGGCCACTTTGTGAACTTGTCGATTGCAAAGTACAAGTACTCAAAGCCCCCGACAGCACGGGGGAAGGGGCCCAGTATATCGAGCCCCCAGACCGAGAACGGCCAGGAAAGAGGGATTGTTTGAAGGGCTTGAGCTAGTTGATGAAGCTTCTTTGAATGGAACTGACACGCTTCACACTTGGTTACTAGTGTTGTCGCATCCTAGAGGGCGGTGGGCCAGAAGAAACCTTGCCGGAACGCCTTGCCGGCAAGGGCCCTCGACCCTATGTGGGAGCCACATATGCCTCCATGTATCTCGCCAATAGCTCCATCCTTCCTCCCGGGGCGACTTCAATTTCACACCGTTCGGCCTTCTCCTGTAGGGCGTCATCGACGAACTGGTACAGGGCAGACCAACGGGCTACTTTTTCCGCTTCTTCCTGCTCCTCAGGAAGTTCCCCTGTTTGGAGGAATCGGACGGTATGCTGCGCCCATGCCGGAGCCTGGGGATCGACGGCAAGGACCAAAGGCATCTCTTCTGCCATGGTAGCGGCTGTCTCTACGGCCAGGGCTTGACGCCCTGCCGGAGCCAGTTGCTCTTTGGCAGGCTCAGTGTGCACGGCAACATCCTTGCCAGAAGTCCCATGGGGCTCGGTGGCAAAGTACTTGCCGGGACCTGACTTCCTCCGCTTGTTCTACCCTATTGATGGTTCGAAGGATGGCTGAGTTAACCGGAGCAAAAAGGTACCTGGTTCCACAGGTAGCTTGAATGCGGCACGCTTCGACAGGTAATCGGCGATGTCGTTCTCCGCTTGGATATCGTCAAAGCACTCCTCCAGCTTCCTCACTTCATCTACGTAGGCCTCCATCAATGGGCTCTGATAATCCTTATTGACTTTCCTGACGACAAGCTGCGAGTCACCCCTGACGATGAGCTTCTTCACCCCGAGGTCTGCCGCGATTTTGAGACCGGCAAGCAGCCCCTCGTACTCAGCAGTGTTGTTTGTGGACACCTCCCTGGGAAAGTGCATCTGGATCACATACTTGAGGTGCTCTCCGGTGGGTGCGACAAGCAGCACACCGGCACCATCGCCTTGCAGTGAGAAAGCCCCATCAAAGTACATGATCCAGTCGCAGTCTGCTTCCTTGCCGGGGAGAGCGACCTCCTGGATTTCTTCGTCGGGCGTTGAGGTCCATTCTGCAATGAACTTCACCAGGACTCTGCTCTGGATTGTCGAGGTACTTTCAAACTTCAACCCAAAACTTGACAACTCCAGGGCCCATTCCACAATCCTTCCGGTCGCATCTGGGTTATGCAGTATCCGTTGCAATGGGAGGCGGGTGACGACAGTGATCTCGTGGGCTTGGAAGTAATGACGCAGCTTCCTCGAGGCCATAAGGAGGCTGAAGAGCAATTTCTGCACACCGGAGTACCTCGACCTAGCCCCCTGCAAGAGGGAGCTGACAAAGTAAACCGGGTGCTGCATCATCTTCTTCTTCTCCACCACCTCACTTGACTGCGCGGGCACTGCCTTGGTGGCATCAGACTCTGCTGGGGGCCTTGCCTTGCCGGCACCAGGCCCTGCCGGGGGGGTCTTTGGCTTGCCATCCGCTGGTTCTGCCGTCGCCACTGCCTCCTTTCGACCTCCCTCTGTGCCACCAGTGCGGCGCTGACCACTTGATTCGTCACCGCCAGATACAGCAACAACGGCTCTTGTGGTTTAGGCGCAACCAGTATTGGCGTGGAGGAAAGGTATCTCTTCAGATCCTGCAACGCTGCCTCGGCTTCTGGGGTCCACTCCATTGGGCATGTCTTCTTCAAGATTTTGAAAAAGGGAAGGGCACGCTCGGCGGACTCAGAGATGAATCGGCTCATGGCAGCGATGCAGCCGGTGAGCCGACACACATCTTTGATCCGCTTGGGCACCTCAATCTGCTCAATAGCCTTGATTTTGTCTGGGTTTGCCTCGATCCCGCGCTGCGACACAAAGAATCCGAGAAGCTTGCCGGACGGAACACCGAAGACACACTTCTCAGGGTTCAGCTTAAGGTTGATCTTGCGCAGGTTGGCAAATGTCTCTTCCAGATCTTGCACAAGAGTTGCCCCATCCTTGGTTTTGACCACTATGTCATCCATGTATGCTTCCATATTTCTATGGAGCTGGGGTTCAAAACCGATTTGGAATGCTCTTGCAAACGTCGAGCCAGCACTCTTCAACCCGAAAGGCATCCCTAAAAAGCAATACATACCACATGGGGTGATGAATGATGTCTTCTCTTCATCCTCTCTTGTCATGAAGATTTGGTGTATCCCGAGTAGGCGTCGAGGAATGACAACAGATCACACCCGGCCATGGAGTCAACAATCTGGTCGATGCGCGGCAACAGGAAGTGGTCCTTAGGACAAGCCTTATTGATATCTGTGTAGTCAATACACAGCCTCCACTTCCTATTTGCCTTGCGCACCACTACCGGATTGGACAACCACGTCGGGTGGAGCACTCCTCTCACCAAACCTGCCGCTTCCAACTTCCCGATCTCCTCTGTGATGAACTCCTGTCTCTCAAGAGCCTGCTTTCTGACCTTCTGCTTGACGGGCCGCGCATGAGGGCAGACAACTAGGTGGTGCTCAATCACCTCCCTGGGAACACCGGGGATGTCGGATGCTTGCCACGCAAACACTCGACATTCGCCTGCAGGAAGGTGACGAGCGCGCCTTCCTATTTGCTGTCGAGGGTGGAGCCTATGGTGAAGGCCCCTCCCGTGCCGTCCTCCCTGATGGACACCTTCTTGGTCTGTGGTGGCTCGGCTCTGGATTTCTTGCTCTTGCCACTAGAGCTCTCTGGCACGTCCTCGACGGTAGCGCAACACTCCGGGGAGGTGTGCTTGCCGGAGTGGGTGCGAGAGTTCTTGCCGGGCTTCTTCTTCCCTCCCAGGCCTTCAACGGTAGGAGCAAGTGCCTTGACGGAAGCTGCTGCAACTGCTTCCCGGTAGAGTTGGTCGGCGCAAATCAGTGCGTCCTTCTTGTCGGATCGGACGGAGATGATGGTGAACGGCCCGGGCATCTTTAGCATGTTGTAGGCGTAGTGTGATGCCGCCATGAAATTGGCTAGTGTCGGGCGGCCGAGGATCCCGTTGTAGGGCAAGGGGATCTCGGCCACGTCAAAGACGATCCTCTCTGTCATGTAGTTCAACTCTCCTCCAAACGTCACGGGCAGTGTGACCTTCCCCTTCGGCTGGCTCCTCCCCGGATTGACCCCTTGAAACGTGCCCGTTTCCTCGAGGTCTCCATCAAGATTTTGCAGCCTTTTGATCACGACGGGCGAGATCAAGTTCAGGCCGGCCCCGCCGTCGACCAACATCTTGTTCACCTTGAGGTTGCGTATCGTTGGTGACACCAACAATGGCAAACACCCGCCGTGGTTGTGCGGTCAGGGTGGTCCTCGGCATCAAAGATGAGGGGCATGCTGGACCACTTCAGCGGCTTCGGCGTCGAGCAGCGGCTCCGCTGCTTGTAATCTCATGGCATGCTTGCTTGAGATAGCAGTGAGAAGTATGCAGCGAGGCGCCACCATCGACGCACATGGCCTTCGTAGCCTTCTGGAACTCTTGCTCACCGGACTCGTCGTCCTCGTCATGATCATCGTCTTCTTGTTTCTTGTCACGGCCCCGGGCGGGCCTCTCTTGCTGGTTATCCTTGCCGGGGCGGCCTCCTTGGCCACCACGCTTCTTGCTGGATCCCTCGGCACCGTCCTGACCTTTCTCCTTGTCCCGCCTTTCATAATCGGCCTTCTGTTTTTCAGCAAGAAGCTCGACTTGCCGGCAGTTCTGGAGGTCGTGGCCCTTGGTGTGGTGGATCTTGCATTACTGCTTGCCGGAGCCCCCTGGCTTGTCGGCAGCTACTAAGGCCCGGCAG
Source organism: Aegilops longissima (assembly GCA_021605205.1). Taxonomy (NCBI): domain Eukaryota; kingdom Viridiplantae; phylum Streptophyta; class Magnoliopsida; order Poales; family Poaceae; genus Aegilops; species Aegilops longissima. Next base: position 456,240,143 of record CM038677.1, read on the forward strand.
GAGGCGCACCCGGCAATCTCCTTGCCGGGGCCATCTGCCTTGACCTTCTTGGCAGCGCCGGTGTCGTCAGATCCTTCAACGGCAAGTACGGCCTTGCCCTTGCGTTTCCTGTTGCGACGTCGGCCCTTCTTCGTCAGGGCGGCGACGTCTTTGCCGGTAGAGTCGGTTTCCGCGCCGGCGTCTTCATCGGGGTACTTCCTTCCCTCTTCAGCTCGGGCGCATCTATCGGCCAGAACGTAGAGTTCGGCCACATCCTTAACCTTGGTCATCGCCAGCTCTTCGAGCATCTTGCGGTTGCACACATTCTGATGGAACGCGCTGATCACAGCGGCATGATGAACGTCGGGGATGTTGTACTGCACCTGGCTGAACCTCTGGATGTACTTGCGCAGGGTTTCTGTCGTGGTTTTGTCACGGCAGATGTCCTTATAAAAGGACTTAGTCGTGGAGCCATCGCTACGGGTTAGCTTAAAGGGGTTAAAGCGGAAAAGGGACGCAAGAGAGTTTTATATTAGTTCGGCCCCTTACGATGAAGGTAAAAGCCTACGTTTAGTTGTGATGGAATTGATGGGTTTCAATGACCAGGGAGCGAATACGCTTTTCCTGAGTCTCGAGGTGTTGTCTGTTGTCCTGATCCGCCGCCAGGTCGTCCCCTTATATACATGGGTGACACCCGTCGGTTTACAGAGTCCCGAGACCGGCTCATAAACGTGTCCGGTTCGGTCTCTGCTCTTTCTATCTTACCATACAAGTTACATACCAATACCGGTTCACGGTTGCGGGCCTTAAACGGTTCGGGCCATGGGCCCTATCTAACATTCTATACGTGTTCATGGGCTTCTAGCACACTCAACTCTTGATGAAGTTAACCCGCCTGTCTGGCGGTTTACGCCGATAGTAATATCTAACATTAGGCCCAGATTTATTTGAACAGGTTCATGTCAATCCTTAACAGAACCGTCTTCAACATCTTCTCGTAATTTGGTAAACCTCCATGATGTCATCTTTTGGATCTTGGCAAACCGTCGTGGCGTCATCTACGTTATAAAAAACGTATATGATATATCCTCATTAATAGGTCTCCAACATTCGAGGCGCATACTGCGCCTCACTTCGAATTCGCGCCCTTGATTTTCACACGACACTTATCTCCTGCCTTTATAAACAGGACCAAGGGTCATTTTTTTTCCCCTCGTGCCTCTTGGCGTCGTCCTCCTTGCGCCGCTCAGCTTACGGAGCTCCGCCGCCACCGTCGACCGTCGTCTCTGCTCCAACCTTGGCTTTGCATCACCCTCAACGCATCGAACACACTACAAAAAAAGACACATCCGTGACATTTTGGGCGAGCAATTTTTTCTGTCATACATATGACACTTCTATAGCGATAATTATGACAAAACCGGTATCATCATAGATGTGGTGGGCTCCTACTTCTATGACAAAAATCATGACAGAAAATGGGCTTTTCGTCTGGGCAGGCGGAGATGCAGCTGCATGACATTCTTTGGGCCGTCCATGGCGGAAAAACCGATGGTAGAAGCAAGGGAGGAAAATTTTGGGGAGTTCCGGTTACGGTGGGAGGTCGGGGCGAGCAATCGCATTTCTCTCGTGCGTCTGTGGCGTGTGTGCGGCGTTAGCTCTAACTGAACCGGCGGCGTTGGGCTCTAAGCGAACCGAGATGATTGCCGCTGCTGCTCGCGTTCTTGAACCCGGCGATCGATCGATGGTGATTAGCGAAGCCGATCGGCGATTCGCCGCTCTGCTGCTAACTAAAGCCGATCGATTGGATGAGCGATGGCGTTGCGGGGGTGGGGTTTGGATGAGCGATGGCGGTGGCGTTGCCTCTGGATGAACAAGAACCCGTGGTGTGGAGGGCTGGATGAGCGATGAGCGGTAGAGGGTGGCCGTGGAGGGTGGTTGAGCAGGACCCGTGGTGTGGAGGGCTGGATGAGCAGTGAGCGGTGGAGGGTGCCCGTGGAGGGTGGTTGAGCAGTAGCGTGGAGTAGCAGCGGTGGAGGCTGGATGAGAGGGCCCGTGGAGGTGGAGGAGGTCGGCGGTAGCCCGTGGAGGCTGGAGGAGGTCGGCGGTGGAGATGAACGATATCCGTGGAGTCCCGTTGTGCGATGCGCCACACCCCTCCCGATGAGCAGGACCCCGTTTGACCGTAGTTCTCCAACACAAGTCCGTTTAAATGCATTTTGCGATGCGCCACACCCATCGATCAACGGGACCCCGTTTCGACCGTAGGAGGTCCGTTTCCTCCGTTTTGCGATCGCCACACCCTCCCGATCAAAAGGACCCCGTTTAGACCGTAGGAGGTCCGTTTCCTCCGTTTTGCGATATGCGCGGACCCCTCCCGATGAACATGATCCCATTTGAGCGTGGCGGTCGAACACAAGGCCGTTTCCTCCGGTGTGCGTCGCGAACCTCGTTTCCATCGTCTGTTCCGTCCAAGCCCTCCCGATGAACACGCCCACGCATTCCGTTCCGACCCAGCCGGTTGGCTCCCACGCGTTCCGTTGCCTCCTGATGAACACGACGCATTCCGTTGCCTCCCCATGAACACGAGCATTCCGTTTCCTCCCCATGAACACGACGACGAAGCTGTTTCTCCGTTCTGACCCAGCCATGTACGTATGCGCGAGTAGGCGTTGGAGACCCTGCCCGTATGTACGTACATGGCCGTATTTTATTTCTTGCACCCTCGCCGCTGTACGTACGTGTACATGCTACGTGCGCGCCTCTACTACGACTGCGTGCGGCGCCTCTACATCCACCGGTATATATATCGTACCGTTCGCGACCAGAATGACAACGCTACGTACGCTCCGACCAGGTGGGTCCCGACTGTTAGAGCACTTCCTTGCCTGCGAAGATGTAGCTAGTGGGTCCCAGCAGTCAGGGGGGCGAATCATTTTGTTTTTTTTTGCTCGGACGCACTTCCTTGCGTGCGAAGATGTAGCTGGTGGGTCCCAATAGTCAGTGGGCGAAACATTTTGTTTTTTTGCCCGGACGCACTTCCTTGCGTGCGAAGGTGTAGCTGGTGAGTCCCAGCAGTCAGGGGGGAAACGATTTTTTCGCGAAATATGGTGGCCCGTCCGGCGGGTCCCCGCTGTCAGGTGGAGGAATAATTATTTTGCGCGTAATAAGGAGGCACTTCCTTGCTGCGGTCGTGGACCCAGTTGTTAGCCTCTCCACGTACAGTCCACGTCCGATGGAAGCCGTTCCTTGACCACGTTGACCACGCCGCGCCGAGAGCACCACGGCGGTGGACGACGACGAGGCCTAGGAAGGGGATGACGCGGAGCCGGGGAAGACGCGGTAGTGGATGCCCAGCGTGAGAGAGTATGAGGTTCACTGGTTCGCTGCGGTGTGAGGCTGCCGTCGCTGCAGAATAATAGGGGTGTGGGTGAGTAGAGGGATGGCCTGGCCAGCGGTGGGAGTAGTAGAGGCGGTGAGGCCTCCGCCGCATCGCAACCCCGCCACGGGAGGCAGGAGCACGAGGCACGACCGGCGCTGGTTTGGTAATTTGGAGCAAGAAGACGAGAGGTTGAAGAAGCACTACGGCCGTTGGATGGACATCATCTGGTCCTTTGGAGCTAGAATCGTGCATATTGACTAAGTTGACAAAGCCCTCCGTCCCGTCAACTTAGTAGGCCCTAAGTCAGCCTGCCACTATCTTTGGGTCCCAGCTAAGCGGGGAGTATTCATTTTTTGTGCGTAATAAGAAGGCACTTCCTTGCGTGCGAAGATATAGCTGATGGGTCCGAGCTGTCGGTGGCCTTGAAATCTGAGGCCCTTCGGTGAGTCCCGATGTCATTTGGAGGAATCATTATTTTGCGCGTAATAAGGAGGCATTTCCTTGAGTGCGGCCGTGGACCCAGCTGTCGGCCTCTCCATGTCTGATCCACTTCGGATGCATGTCGATCGTTGACCACGTTGACCAGGCAGCGCCGAGAAGCACAAAGGCGGTGGGCGGCGGCGAGGCCTAGGAAGGAGCGACAGGCGAGGGAAGACTCGGCAGTTGTTTCCCAGCGGGGGAGTATGATTGTCTGAGGTTTCTTGGTTCGTCTGCCGTCGCGGAGAATAACAGCAGGTGTGAGTGAGTAGAGGATGGCTAGGCCATCGATGGGAATCGGTGGGGCGGTGAGGCCTGCAGGCACAACCGGCTTGGGAGGAGGAGGAGCGAGCAGTCTGTCGGCGCTTGTTTGAGCGGCTGGAGCAGGAAGAAGCAGAGATTGAAGAAGCACGACGGCCGTTGGATGGACATCCAACGATCCTTTGCTGTCGTCAACCTTTTTTAGGAAAGCCTCAAATATGTGAAAACAGCATACAACCCATCTGCCATTATTTCTAATAATTTACAGCCCATTTGCTAATTCTTAAGGTTTTTTAGCCCATATTCTTTTTGTTAGCATTACAACCCATCTTGTGGCCACGGTTAAAAATTATCTGAAATTTTGCATATTTGGTGCGGTCGAACTGTTTTTAATCCGAAATTTGACTCACATTCAAACTGATTTTAAAAGTAAATGTATATCAATATAAAATCCAACAAATTCTCCACGCATAAAATTAATGTAATTTAAAATCTCGAAATAAAAAAGATATTTGAAACTAATTACGGTTTGATGTGTTTTAAAATGTACAACCCATTTACATTCTTGATGGGCCATTTTCTCGGCCAGCCAAATGAAAGCTCTCCTCGTCTTGAAAGATTTGCAGCCCAACAGGCTGACAAAGCCACTTACTTGGCAAATCACAAAAAACTGGGATGTGGCCGTGGACCCAGCTGTCGGCCTCTCCACGTCTGATACTCTTCCGATGGAATGTCATTGACCACATTGACCACGCCGCGCGAGAGCACCAAGGCGGTGGACGAAAGCGAGGCCTAGGAAGGGGCGACGGGAGCCGGGAAGACGCGGCAGTGGATGCCCGCAGCGTGAAGAGTCTGAGGGTTCACTGGTTCGGCTGCGGTGTGAGGCTGCCATCGCCGCGAGGGCACTGGCTAGCGGTGGGAGTAGTAGGCGATGAGGCTCAGCGGCAGCCTTGCCGCCCCTTGGAGGCGAGGCAGGCGGTCTCCCGGCGCTGGTTTGGGCGGCTGGTGCAAGAAGAGCAGCGATTGAAGAAGCAGCAGGACCGATCGATTCAAATCCAGATTCTGCTGCTAGAATCGTTTGTTGACTAAGTTGACAAGCCCTGCGTACGCGTCAACGTAGTAGGCCCACAGGTCAGCCTCCCAATCGGTGCGCCTCAGATGTCAGTGGGAGGAATCAAACTTTTTCCGAGTAATAAGGAGGCAGTTGATTGCGTGCGGCCAAGCCAGCGGAGGGAGTAGGGTGGGCCGGGGAAGCCTGCGCGGTATCATAGCGGGCCACAAGAGGAGGAAGCAGGCAGTCCCGCCGGCGCTAGTTTAGGCGGCTGGAGCAGGAAGATCGGAGATTGAAGAAGCATGTCGGCCGTTGGATGGACATCCAACGATCCTTTGCTGCTAGAATCGTGTGTTCTTGACAAAGCCTTGCGTAAACAAGTCAGCCTCGAAATTTGTGGCGTGTACAACCCATTTGCTATTATTTTATAATTTTTACTCATTTTCTAATTCATATGGAATTTATTGCAGCCCGTTTTCCATTTTAGATTTGCGGCCATTTTAAGTCGATACCGAGGTAAAAAATTAACTAAATATGTGGTAAATTTTGAAAATTCGCAAATTTTCTTTGAGAGCGAAACATTCTTAATCCAAAATTAATAGCCATACTAAAACAAATTTAAAAATAAATTAGTACTATGTCATGTTAAATCCAATGAAAAACGTATAAGATATCAGTGAAGAACAAAATTCAAAAAAAAACTAATATCCCATTTGCAATAATTTTTTGGAATTTTCAACCCCTTTTGATACTACTTTTAACAGACATTGACCATACTCTTTGGCCAGGACGGAATGCATCCCTCCTTGTCTTGAAAGATTTGCAGCCCAGTAATTCAGAGAAAACAAATAGGCCTAGCTTGGGTATTCTTCAAAAAGAAATACTGGGCTACCTATTTTCCCAAAGAACTGGTGCATGAGCATTTAGCTTTATTTATTTATTTACTTATTTATGTTTAGGGGACCATGAGCATGTACCTGGGCCGGATTCATGTGAGAGCCTCCCTTCCAGTTAATTATGGGCTTCTCTATTGGGCCTTCATCAGTGGGCTGCATGTTATCAAAAAGTGGAAAATGTGTTCCGTATGAAAAATAGTATGAGCTACGTACGGTACGGGGCACTAAAGGATCGAACCGTGCAATGACTTCCAAAACAACACATTTATTCAACCAACAGACGAAATATACTACTGATTGTACAATGAAAACAGCAGCAGCAGCAACCAGGGCTGGGGTGCAGCGAAGCGATAAGCAGGCGGAAGAGTGAAAGCGCAGCTCTCTCTTCCAAACCAAACATCAGCCATCATTACAAAGGGCTGCAAAAAGAACAAGTGTATGCATCAAACTAAATAAAGATCCTACTACACCAAGTATGCGCATCTAACTAAGCGGCTCGGTTAGGCGTTACTATTTATTAAGCTGTGGAGATTGGTGGCGGCTTGAACCAGATGGGTGCTGACGGAAACTCCAGCCAGCGGTCGAAGTCGATACTTGCGACCCTCTCTCCTACTTTGGGCTGCAAAGCGTGGCGGCACATATCAGGGTATGGTGCATGCGAGAGGCGCATAGTGCGCTGTGTACACAGTTTTGCACGATGAACGAAACCGCGCTGCCATCATGATCCTTGCCGTCGGTTATCTCTGGTTAATCGGATAATTCAGTCCGACAAGCAGAGGCGTGTACCAAGGCTACTTACCAGCCTCTAGTCAAAAATTCCTGAAGGCCAAGAAGCTGGGATCCTGCTCAAAGACCTTGCGGTGGCTGTGATTGTATTCCGCGAAACAACACGTCCGATGCGTCTGACGATCATCAATCTTTCGCCGTCGTCGATCGAGCAGGAACCACCTGCAACTGCCATGCCGCTTTTCTTTGAAAGGTTACGGGATTAGGAAGGGTAGGGACACCAGTGACCTACAACATCATATCAAGTTGGAGTCAAATAAAAAGGGCTCTTGATTTAGTCAATCTTAAGAACAGCTTGTTATGAGCATGAATATTTTTCAGTAAATGTTGTGATAATATAAGCAAGCCATCATGATATCATAGGAAAGTAACATCTGCTTTGTAACAGCCATTTGTAGCGAAGACTGGAGTAGGCCATCAATCGTCCAGCCATAGAAGGAGTCGACAGCGTAAATGAAGCCCTTGTGTTCAATGGCATCGAGAGAACCATGGAGGATGTATGATCCTGCGATGGGCGTGCAGATTTATCCACTTACCGCGATGACTGTCGGATAGGCGAGACCGCGGTTGAAGAGCATAATTAGCCTGAAATCTTTATAATTCGCGAGATCTTGTGGGCACTTGGCAGATTACAACCTTGAGCAAATCAAACTTGGTATCATGTTGGCTCTTGTAAGATTCCGAGTATTACGGGCGCGGTGCCAAAGCGGTGCAGTGTTAATCGAAGGAAGGGGATCAATGCGGTGTAGACCTCCACGAGCATCTAGCTGCGCGACCGTCGACGAGCACCATCAAGATGTGTTCATGCCGACCCAGTACATACCGTTAATGTAGCTGAGGCTGACGGGGATCGGATCGCAGTGAAGGGGGTTGATGCTCGCCACCCTACGATCATTATGCTGCGTGACACGCCGTTTCTAAAGATCAGGCGGCATCAGCAAGCAAGGAGCTGGCTTAAAAGGCTCCGGCCTGAGGGTTTTGAGTAAAAGGTACAACCCCGACGAGCACGCGTCGAGCGGCATGGAACTGAGATTGTCCACACGCGAAACAATGAGCTTGATTACCTCTGTGGGGAGCGAATTCCAGCCACTCTGTCGACAGACGCTGCTTGGTTCTGCCATTGTTAGTGCTTGGGTTTCGGACGAGGGGGGTGGCGCCTTAGCGGGGATGGAAGCTTGGACGAGATTATGTGCGGACAAAGATGGAAAAACGAATATGTGCTGCGGGAAGTGGACAGGTGATGATGACTACATCACGCCGCTTGACTTACAAGACACATACCAACAACGTAGGGTCATATCGATGCCAGACAACTTGCTTGAGTGATCACAGTACTGGTACTCCCTACAGTACCTACTACGATTACTATGCCCTAGCTTGCTAGAGTAGAGTAGTAAGTAGGACTCAGCTCTACTACTAGCACGGAGGAGTAGTATATTCTAATCTAAAATAGTTACAAACTTCAATGCCCGAGCGTGGAACGACTACGAACCGTGCTCAAAGACCGTGTCTATGTGGTGTTTGGACTTATATGCAAAAAAATAGCAAGATGGCCGTGCATTGCACGGCACACCATCATCACCAACTCGGTTTTTTCTCTACTCCTACTCCTATAAAAGACTCAGTTGGTCATGATGGAGGCGAGGAGGCGTGTTCAGCCGGGCGTGCAGCGGACGGCGCAACACTATTTGATTTTTTATAAAAGAAGTAGTAGAGATAGAGACATAGGGAGGAGCACGAGGTTGTGGGAGATAAGGATGAACGAGGCAAGGCCTTATCTGTAAATGTGGAGAGAGGTGCGGGTATCTTTTGTAAAATTGTCATAGTTGGCTTTCTATCCGTCAGATATAGATCGGACGGTCTATATTACAAGATGACAGGCATACCATCATCACCAACTCGGTTTTCTATAAGAGTAGATATATATAGATATAGATAGATAGAGACTAGGGAGTACTAGTAAGGACACCATCTACTGCTTCGTGTGCTACTCCTGCGCTCCATTCGGCATCCGCAACGTCCCCTACAGCCACTCCCTCCTGCGCTCCATTCAGCGGGCGCTGTTGAAATCTGGGGAGCAAACTCTCGCGACTGCTGGCAGCCACGACTCCACCGACGAAGACTTCTTCCCCGACCTCGGCAACCTCTTCCTCAACGACATGGGCGACAACCTCAATGCCAACGTTGCTGCTCCCGTTGCACCGTATGTGTTTCTGTCCTTACTGTTCGAAATCGTGGTAGAATTCATGTTTCTACTCTGTATCCTACTACTATGCTAGTCCACATGATTATTTTCATCTCTGTTATAGCCGTCATGATTTATTTTGTGCTTATTCGGATTAAATCTCGTAGTAACTTGCTCACATATTCAACTGGTGCAACATCCCCTACAGCCACTCCCGTTTCATGGACGGCCTGGTCGATGCCTCCAAGGAGGCCTTCGTCCACTGCTATGAGTGCCCGATGCCGTTTTGTGGCTCGCCGGCGGACATGGTGCATCACCTCATGGATGCGTGCAGCGGTCACTGCTGGCCCTTGGCGGAGAACATCAAATGCGACCGTGCTACGGTTCACCATGCGGAGTCTCTGGAGGATCACCGGCCTGCTAGTCTCGGAGGAGGGCGGCAGCGTCTTCCTCTTGATCGTGGGCACCGGCGAGGCCAGCGCGAGCCGCCGCCCATCTTTGTAGCGTGCGTCGAGGCGTCGCGCTTGTGGCCGGCTCTTGACATGAGGCAGATGTGCGGGTGCGTGGTCAATGTTACTACCCCTCCGGGTGGCGTGGGCGCGAAACCGGCCTCATCGGACAGACTTGGACTCGAGGAGCTGGGACTATCCGCCAATGTGGACTTGGAAAACCCATGGCATCCGTTCCATCCTTTACCCGCCGACTCGGTGCAGGGGACTCAAGGAGGTTCACTGGACATACGCATTATCAAGTGCACTTAGAAAACATGTGTGTGTGTGTGGGCGCTTATGGCCCGTGTCTTTGCCGCTTTTGATTACGTAAGCTTGTCGTTAAACTTGAGTGGCTTTCGCGCAGCCCTTCCTTTGAACTGCTCCTCTCGGTGAGCTGATGTAAGACACTTTGGGTTTCATTTGATAATGGAACCGGGAGAACCTCCTGTTCTTCTAAGAAAATCGCATTATCAAGTTAAATGTTGATCATTAGTCTTTGCTCAATGTAATCCGCTGTCTAAGCATGTGGAGACTTCCATGCAGGATCTTGCTCTATTGGAGTATCGCGCATGAATAAAAGTGTATCCGTTTATGGTTTAGTCTAGAATCTTCCATGTATGAATTTTTACTACAGTACTGGTGAAAGACTTACGATGAACCATTTCTTACATCTCCTCTGCCCCCTTGCAAGTCATCCTGATTTAATCCCTCCATCTAGGTGTATAAGGGCATGGTTAATATTACTTAATAGTATAGCCAACTATTGACTATAAGAAAGTGCCATGTCATCTGTAGCCAACATGTATAACAATCGATACTCAAAAACTAATTCTTAAAGATCATTTCTTGCAAAGCACAATAAGTGTTATTTCTTCACAAGTTTTGGATGCAGGTTGAACAGTTGAACGCTTTTGTTGGCAAAAGATACCTTTTTATCTATTTCACCCAGATGTTTGTGAGCTCTAGAGATGAGATAATATCCGAAGAAACCTATCGATACCCGTTACACATGAGATGACCCCCACATCCTTTGTCAAAATAAACAACTCCCGATCAATGCATTTCACTCTTGATTGCAGCATACGGGCACCTTACTACTATAGATTAGTGCGACCAAAAATTGAACAAACATTATATATAGTACGATAAATACTGATGCATGTCACCTAAAATTATATCATTCAAAACTATGTTCAAATACGAATCCAACGATATAGTTTTTATTGACATGCACTAACATTTTTTTAGTTAAATCTTTAGTCAAATTCAATGGGGGACTAATAAACCACGACCGATGTAGTACAAGTGTAGAGGCGGCGCTGCAGGAGTCTCACCTCTCACTCGTGGCGGCGGCGATAAAGCCTTCATATCACAAAACCCAACCACTCCCGGTAATAAGTGGCCTGGTAAAATAAGCGGACAAGCAACCATCACATCCCTCCGTCTTTTTGCATTTCATCTCTCAGCATTTACTTTCTCGGTTCATCTCCCACTCGATCCTAGCTACTACTCCTAGGGCCAGTTCTTTTGGCGGCTTCCCCAGCTTTTCCCACAAGACTAGTCACAGTGGAGAGTAACAATAAGGCGCCTCACTCATTTATTTGGGCTTCTAAACTACTACTCCGTCCTGGTTTATTCCTCACCATTGTAATTTGTGCTAAATTTTGACCAAAGATTTAACTGATAAAATGTTACTCAAAACACTTAGGCACGGTGCATCTAGGTGTGTAAGTCATCTTATGAAAACAAAATAATCCCAAAACACTTAGGCGCGGTGCATTAACTTCTACATCATTTCTTGTTTCTTGACATATCAACCAATAAGAGATAAAGAGTGTGCATGCTTTTAATGACTTGAGATATCAAACACGACATGCAGTGGTTAGTTCATTGCATGCAATACTATTAATTAGCAAATAAACATTAACGTTTCTCGTTTTCTCCTCCTCCTTGGTCACGGTGCACAGCCTAAGATGACTTACTCACCTAGACGGATGGAGTAGTGCATGTGACATGCACTAACATTTCATTAGTTAAATTTATGATCAAAATTTGAAATTTGACACAGATTACAATGGGGACCAATAAACCAGGACGGAGGTAGTAGTAATGGGATTACTAATCTAAAAGCCTAAAAGAACTGGCCCCTGGTACTCCTACTAGTATTAGTACTCACGTTGGAATCGTTTCACAAGCTTGACTAGTGTTGTTTGCTACTTTTACAAAAACCGCATCGTAATGTTAAAACGTGCATTTGCACGTACATAAGTAATAGTAGTACTCCCTCCGTCTAGGTGTACAAATCTTCCCTCCTTCTTGGTCACCATGCACAACCAAAGATGACTTATTGACCTGGACGGAGGGAGTAGAAAATTCTGCAAGCATATATTGAGAGAGACGTGTAGTCCGATAGTATATAGTAAAGTTTGTGCTATATGCACGTACTTGCAAAATGCGTAATAATACACAACGTTTCCAAACTTTCCCTTTTACATACTTAATTAAGGACGCTAAAAATTCCTGAACAGTCGGGATTTATCATTTGCGTCCCAAAACTAATGAGATCGCCTTACGAAACAAAAATTATACTCCTCCTAAAAGCCACGGCGCTCGCAGGAGCGCTTGCGGCGTGCCACGAGTGCCCTGGTGCGCGGCCGTTTCCTAGCACGCCGACACAACGCCTCTTCCTCAGCCTTGCAACTCGCGAGGTGCTGATTGGAGGCTTGCCAGCGGGCGAGCGCGATCTCACCGGTGTGGTGATCCGGCGCCAACAGGTACTCCTCCTGGCTGGAAGCGTGCACCCGGTCCACGTACCGCCAAGCGTAGATGAGGCGCTTGGGCCCGACTGCACTCAGGGCGTCGGCACGGGTGTCCTCCGCCACCCTCACGGCCCTCGCACGATCCTTCTGCCAAAGAACCAATTGCTTGACTCTCTCGAACGCGACATAGATCTCCTAGAAAGCTTGTTGCGCGGTATGCTTCTCTTCCTCGGCCTTCTTCTCCGCCTCTATTTTGGCGCGCTCTGCTGGAGGCAAAGCCTCCCACAAGGCGACATCCATTTCTTGCCAAAGCTCCTCAAGGCTGGGGGGCTCGGCGGGTGGCGCGGCGTTCTCCTCGTAGCGGGGAGCCGACGCGCGTGCTGGGGAGATTGGGAACGCCGACGCGTCCACCTCGACACGTCGCGGTGAGGACCGGAACACCGACGCGTCCTCCTCGACTAGTGGCGGCGAGGAACGGAACAACAACGCATCGCGTCGCGGCGAGGAGCGGAACACCGACGCGTCCTCCTCGATTAGTGGCGGTGAGAATGGAGCAGCGAGGCATCGCGTGGCGGCGAGGCGGAACACCGGCGCGTCCTCCTCGACTAGTGGCGGCGAGCAGGCAGCGATGCGTGACCGTCCGCAGCGGTGCAGCGAGGGCTCCTAGGGCTTGGGAGGCGATGCCATGGTGGTCGGCGTGAGAGGAGGGGAGGAGATGGCGATGAGCGTGAACATGAGGGGAGGAGATAGCGATTTCGTGGGGCGCGGTATTTATAGCGAGCAATGGCACACCAATGTAAGATATGGACTGAGCTGTACTGACTTAACTGCAGGTCGGTTCGTCAGCGACATGTGGGCTAGTACACTGCTGGGCCCGTATGTCATTGACCCAATGGACCTGAAGTTAAGTAAAAGCTACGTGGGCATATTTGTTGGAGTAAATTACGGGGGCGAAGGGTGGAAATATTGCTGGTCTGTGGATTGGACAAGCGTGGGGAGGAGGTCATGCATGCAGATTTTTCACACAGGGTGGAATGGTGGGACCGCCCGGAGAGAGAAGGAGAGTTTGGCAGGCATATTGTTTTCACACATGGAGAGGAAAAGATTTGGAGGCGAGCGGGCTTCCTGCAGGTATGGGGAGCGTTGCATAATAAGTCATCTTGCATGATGGGCTAGGTATAGTCTCAAGTCATTAAAACATACCGCCCACACATGTTCATATTTCAAGGTGCACTAAATTATTGCATGCGATGATTAAGGCTGGCCATAATGGTGGTATCTTAGCTGGTATCATGCACACGGAATAGCAAACATGCTGATGTGGCAAAGAATTAAAGAAGAGAGGGGTTAGAGTAACTAGTGTTCATGCATGCATTGGTAAACACATTTTTTGTGAAAACGACAGCATTAGTTGAGTACTTTTGCAGACTTCAAAAACTATTCCACCGCCTCTACTATCTTGCTAAGAGTAGGTGAAATTTTTAGTCGAGCCCTTTAAACTAGAAGGGAGGTAGTGGTACTCTAATAGCTAGGTGTGTAAGTCATCTTACGAAATCAAATAATCCCAAAACACGTAGGCGTGGTGCATTAACTTCTACCTCGTTTCTTTTTTCTTGACATATCAACCAATAAGAGATGAGGGTGTGCATGCTTTTAATGACCTGAGACTATCAAACATGACATGCAGTGGTTAGTTCATTGCATGCAATACTATTTAGTTAGCAAATAAACATTAATGTCTCTCGTTTTTCCCTCCTCCTTGGTCACGGTGCACAGCCTAAGATGACTTACTCACCTAGATGGAGGGAGTATCAACATTCACAATGTCAAACCAATATTTTTACACTCATTATAAAACATAGTTCTTATACTCATTATAATCAATATTGTAGATATTGATATTTTTAGTATAAATTTGGTCGTGGGATTTCATTGATGCCTGTCAAAGCGTGGAGGAACCGGAGCTTAGGGCTTGCATTGCTGGTCTCTACATAGGTATTTCTCTTCATAATCCTGTAATTTTAGAGACAGATTGCGCTTTTGTGGTAGCGTCTCTTGCATCGGGGGACTATGACACGTCTGCTATGCGTGACCTGAAGATGAAAGCGTTGAGCATCTCGAAGTTGATCAACAATCTTCAATTGTCAAAGATTAGCCGTTTGTCCAATAAGGTGGCACACTTAATCGATAAGTATAGCTTTGACAATAGATTAGATGGTATTCTTGTAAATAACGTACCGCCTGTGTGGTGAATATTGTATCGAATGAGTGTACTGGTGTGGCTGGTTAATTAATATAAGGTGGTGCTAAAAAAGTATATATTTGGTCAAACACTTTGCAAACGGTTGACGGGAGTAAAAAGGACGGAGGAGTATCATGCATGCGGAGTAGGCAAAAAATTGCTCATTTATAGTCGGTCGAAGTCCCAAAGTAGCGACCCAGCGAGGAAGCGAAAGTCGTGGGGGCATGACGGTTGGCGGAATTAAGTGAAGTTACATCCGCAGCGCCCGGCATGGCGTGTGAACAAGCGAAGCTATACCGTCGGGCCTACGATATGGGTCTAGTAGACATGACATCTAGTGGGTCCCGCATAGTTCTCGAGAACTCTTTGGGGGCTTGCAGCCGTTTATCCACCGGGCAAGCCAGCAACCCCATGCCGTTCGCACGCCCTACTCGTCCCCGTCTTCTACCTCACAACAGTTCGCTCCCACTCGTCCTTTCCTTTTACATTAGTTTTCTCCCAATTTTTGCGGGGTACAATAGTTCAACTTCTCCTAACCCTCCTCCAAAATCCATGGCCTCCCAAATCTCCATGGTCGCCGCTGAGTACCAGGTTAGAGCCATCACCTGCGATCAGTTCATCGTCATCTACACATGTGGATCCGCGACGGTGAAAGCATGGCTTGCTCGCTTCCTACACATGTTCAACAGTTCAACGGATGAGTGGGTCGCTGGGCTAGATGTTGAGTACACCACAGTCCTGGGACGAGAGAAGGATCTAAAGGACGAAGAGAGGAAGAAGCCCGCCGTGATCCACGTTTGCATAGATAACGTTTGCTTGGTCTACCACATATGCCATGCCGACGTTGAGTGCCAGGATTTTAAGAACTTCCTCAAGGACAAAAGAGTGAAATTCGTTACTGTAGGCTTTAAGAACGACAGAGATGTCCTGCGTCGGATAGGTCTTGTTGTAGGCCAGCCCTTCGATCTCTAGAAGGCAAGCGTGGTGTCCTCCTCTCAACCTTCAATGCTGACCCTGGCAGCAGCTGAGGGAGTCCTGGATTAGGGGGTATCCGGACAGCCGGACTGTGTACAACGTCCGGACTATTGAAGCGTGAACATACAAGACTCAAGACTACGGCCCGTGTCCAGATGGGACTTTCCTTGGCGTGGAAGGCAAGCTTGGCGATCCGGATATTATATTTCCTTCCTTGTAACCGACTCCATGTAAACCCTAGCCTATATAAACCGGAGAGGTTGGTTAGAAGGCCGATCACAATTACAATCATACCATCATAGGCTAGCTCTTAGGGTTTATCCTCTACGATCTCGTGGTAGATCTACTCTTGTACTACCCATATCATCAATATTAATCAAAGAAAGGGTTTTACCTCCATCGAACCTAGGTAAACATATGTGTCCCTTGTTTACCATCATGCATCGGGACCCCCTACCGAGATCCGCGGTTTGACAGACAACACATGATTGATTAGCTAAATGAAGAAACCTCATCACGAGTTTCATCATGCATGGGAGTCATTAGATGAAGATCACATCATATGCGCAACAATGGATGCCTACCTTTGTTTAAATATCTACATGGGTTGGATGAAGAAGCGAGCCCGGTGTCGGTTCAAGCAAAGAAGCGTCGGCGAAGAGGAAGAGGAAGAGGGGCGAGGGCGAAGTCGTGGATGTGGACTCGGACTCCGAGTAGGTGGCGATGCCGTCGCTCATGCTGGTTTCTCTGCGGTGTCAAGCGGATTAGTTGCTTAGTTTATTTTCAAGGGTGTGTTGTCTTGGCCCAGCAGAACTATGTTTATGTTCTTTCTCGTTATTTGAACTCTTTAGTATGTAGAGTAGTACTAGTACTATGTCTTACTACTGTTCTTCTTGCAGTTGGTACTACTGCTCGTATCTTCGTGTTCCTACTATACTTAATACGTTCGTACTAGTAGTATAATTTGGGTCAGTCGATTTGTGAAAGAAGTTCGACGGAGCGAAGGAAGAAGACGGCGAAGAGGTGGAAGAAGCCCTTCTAGCCATCCATGTTCCATCAAGCGGCTCACATGAGTCGGTGACCCAAATTGCTCCTTGATTGCAGGATCCACGTGGCATTCAAGGTCTCGAAGGTAGATTCGCGTCCGCACCGGTTTGCGGGCTCGGCCTTGTGCGACCGGCTTCGCCGCGACAGCCACCGTGCGAGCCTCCTCCGCACGGGCGGAGACGACAATGACACGCTAGTTCCTCCTCGTCGGCGTGCTGGAGCACGCGCTCGTCCTCCTCTTCGTACGATGCGTGCATAGACGCGGCTCCACTAGCTGCTCGCATGCTTGGCAGCGCGGCGGCATGGCGAGGAGGGACTGCAGACGACGTGAGCGGGCGAGCCTTCGGCTTCATGGCACAGGGATGGAGGCGACACGGCGGTGATGGGCGAGAAATTGTTGGCTGGAGCAGGCGGGCGCCGGCATGCGCAACGGCGGTGGCGGCATATTGATGAGTGCGCGTATGGGAGCTTACATTAGTTTTATATAAGGTTGGTCAAACTTAAAAGAAAACCGTACTAGTACACGTAAACATTAGACTTAGCCAGCGCTTTTATTCAAAAAAATTGAAGTTAGTACCACAGCCACGATACGGAATCATGTGCAAGCGTGTGAACCGCGGCCGCGCGGTCGATCGAACGGTGCATCACCGTTTCGCGCTCGAAGGACATCCACCGAACCTTTTTGTGTGTGTGAAAACAATCCTCGAATATTACTCAAGTTTTTTTTCGTGGGAAAGTTCTTGACGCTGCAATATTTCTATATATATTTGAATTTAGCTCCAGTTTGTGTTTATTTGGATTTGGACATTTTAGGTGTGCCCTAGTTTTTTTAATACTTATTTTGTGTGTGTGACTGAGAGAGAACGTGTGTATGTGTCCATATGTGTGTTGTGGCGGAAGGGCAATGTGGAGCGGTGTGCGTGTGATCTGAGACATAGAGAGGTGTGAATGTGCAAATGATCATGCATGAGTGAGACATAGGCAGATGCCGTCGTTGTGTATACATGAGAGAGCGGTCTTCTAGTTTACTTGTGTGTGTGTGTGTGAGAGAGAGAGAGAGAGAGAGAGAGAGAGCATCCGTAACACAACAACCATCTCTCTCGATTCATCCGTCCCTCACACGACCGCATGCAACACATGCATCAACAGCACATTTGACACCCTCACTCGGCCCCTGCCCACCTCAAGGCCCGCACAATCTCTTCGTGAATACTCATTTCTCTCCTTAGGTTTGTTTTCGCTCAATATCGACACACACACACACACACAGCACACACACACACACACACACACACAACACAACACACACACACACTCCCCGAGCACACAATTCATCCCCATCCAAGGTTATCTGGCGACCACTCGCTTGTGCTTCTTTGCACCCCAACATGCACAACACCTCAATCTTCAAAGAGGGCATCGAGCAGATCAAAGGCAGCGACCACACGCGCTAGAGAATGCGGGGTCATTTGGAAGCAGGGTGATGTGACGACGGTGACCGACTCCTCCCCACCCTCTCTCTCTCTCTTGCACAAAATTACCAATCCCTCTCTCCCCCGCACAAAATTGTCAATCCCTAAACCCATGAGATCCTTCCCCTCTCGTCCATGTTTTTCCAGCTCTCTCATCAAACATGTTGTCTCTTCTCCTTCCACGTATATGAGAATCCGGATGCAGCGCATCTCACGTATATTACATGTCTCCATCTTTCTCAGACCTAACTTCTTCCTCTCTCTCTCTCTCTCTCTCTCTCTCTCTCTCTCTCTCTCTCTCTCTATCTCATTAGGTTTGTCTCCTACTCTCTCGTCCACATACATCTGCTCCATCTTCCCGCCCTATCTGCTCCATCTTCAAAAGTTCTCTCTGCACGTTTCATTCACACAATGGGATATGTCAAAATGTTGCTTCTATAATGGCTGATGTAGAGTTTTGGTTGTTTTTGTTGCATCCTACAAAGTAATAACTATGAAATGCATTTAGATTCTCATTTGACTAGGATTATGTGAGTTTGAGCATGTTGTGAAGTACTATAGACCTTGTATACATCTTGGGATTCGACAATGATTGTAACTATTGAATTGTATAGACCATTACATTCAAGTCAATAGCCTAATATATTTATTTCACAATTTCAACAAATGATTAGTTCACTACAAACTAAGAAAACAAATGTGTACTCCTCCGTTTTTATTTAAGTCCGTATTAGCATTGGTCAAAGTCAAGTTTTGTAAACTCTCGAAAGCTTATAACAAAAAATATTAACATATACAATAACAAATAAATACCATTAGATTCATTATTGAATGTACTTCCACATCATACATATTTGTTATGGTAAATGTTTATATTTTTATATAATCTTGGTCAAACTTTAGGAAGTTTGACTTCAGGCAAACCTAATATGCAGAGTTTACTACTACTACTCGCTAGTTGCTTTGCCGAATCACTCAACACGCCACACGGGGAATCCAGTGTCACAAAATTTTGAGGTCGGCGGGAAAATCTCCCGCGACCCTGATTCGAGCAGTGGGAGGTTACCATCATAGCCTTCGGAACAGGCATATGGACGACGCTTGGTAGGGGGCTGTTTTCGTAACTTCAGGTTCACCCTACCCAGCCAACCCCACCCCGGCACCCAGAGTAGTACACCTGAATACTCCCCATTTTCTATCCCCACCGTGAAATAGACTTCTCCACGACACCGCAGCCTTCGTGATCCTCCCCTTTACATCGGCGCACTCGTCCACCGTAGCGCATCTGCCTCATCGACGACCTCGTACGCCGCACTGGAGCCGGTCCACCGTCGTCGTCGTAGACGGAGCCTCTTCCCCGGCATCGTCTTCCATAGTCTCGGATCTGCTTCCCGGAAGCTGACGCCAAGCGCAGAAGTACCACCGTCGTGGACAATGAACTGACTCCCGTTGCCGACCATGACTCACAGAGGCCGCCGCGACCATCGTTCTCCTCCTCGATTGGTAATGTGTGTATTGAATCACTTAGCAGTACATGTGCAGTTTCAATTTTGTTCATACCTACCCTTAAATTTTCCTAGGTGCTATTGTTCCCATAAAAGTAATAGGTTATAGCCTCCATTGTCCAGCAGAATATCAGCTGGTAATTGTGCGTCGCTCCTGTATCGCGTTGTGCTTGGGTAGGTTTTTCATCTGCAACCTGTAGTGTGGCAAATGATGGAAAGGTTTTTAGAACTAGCAAGATGCCCATGCGTTGCACGCATCAAGATGCATTTGTATGAGTAGTTTGTCTTGTGGGAGAAAAGGATGAATGAGGGAAGGCCTTATTCGCAAATCTAGAGAGGGGTATGGGTATCTTTCTGCAAAATTCCCATTTGTTTCCTTCCTATCTATCAGATATAAATCGGACGGCCTATATTGCAAGAAAAAAAAGTATAGAAAAAAAAGTAGACAGTAAAGGAAGTAGAGATAAATATAAAATATAAAATAAATATAATCATAGAGAAGAGAGTAGAGATAGCAGAGACGTTGGGAAAGGATCGCTTGCTTGTGAAAGCGGCGAGGCGTGCGCTAGTTTTGGCGCGCGGCGTCCGGCGCGCTTTATAAAATCCAACGCCCTCCCACCGCTCTGTGCCTTGCCACCGCTCGCTCCCCGCTCTTTTTCGCCTCGCCGCCGCCGCATCGCCGGGAAACTTGGGGATACCGCGGCATCCGCGTGTGCCCCTCCGCCGGCTTCTCCGCCGAGATCCGGTTCCGCAGGATGCGCCTCAGCCTCGGCAATTTCGACACTGCCAACGAGGCCGCCCGTGCGTACGAGCGGCGGCGTGGCGCCTCCGGTGGCCTCATAGAACATTGAACTTCCCCAACGTGCCGACGCGGGAGCGGACGCAGGAGCTCGCGCCTCTGCTACGGCTTAGCACCGACGAGGATCGTCGCGACAACCGGAGGCGGGAGCACCGTCTCGGCATCGCCGAGATGGATGAGGAAGCCATGGCGCTGTGGCGCCAACACTTCCCGCAGGACATCATCAACGAGCGTGAGTTCTACGCGCAAAGGAGGGCGGAGAGGGATAAGAGGAGGGCGGAGCGAGCCGCCTATCGCAAGGACAAGCGTAGGCGAAAAGCGGGCGCTCAATTCAACATGAGGCTAGGAGCAGCGTCGCCCTGGGAATCCGACAACGATCAGTATCTTCACGCCTACAGTCAGACGTCGGAGGAGGACATCACCGAGGAGGAGTCGAACGACGAGGAGTAGTTGAATTATCTTTTTTTATCTATCTATGTTGAGACATATCCTCTACTCTCTAGTATCTACTGCTCGATCTCAGCACTGTAAACGCGTTTTTAAAGCGCCGCGCGTTGCGATTCTGTTGGAGATGCTCTAACATGGCAGACGAGTGCTTTAATGTTGCCCACAAGATGCGCGAGTATTAATAGTAGTATTTTTCTTGCCATGTTCAGATTTTAAATCCATGAGTGTGAACATGCAGAGGAGCAATGAAGACCAAACACGGGATATTCGGGACATCTTCAAGGAGCGTGGCAAGTTAAAGAGGAGCTGCACCGAACCTCTAAAATGAGCTTTGGTAAGTAACACCCTTTCAATTACTTTCGTTTAGCCTCGTGTTCTTTGATGTGTATATGTTGTAGTTTCTGTTTCTCTTAAGCGTGGTGTTCTTCAATGTGTAATAAGAAGAGTCTTAATCGTCCTAATGCTTTCATTTTTAACTTGATGTAGGAAGTGGGTGTTCTCACCTTGTAGTCTGATTTTATATTTCTTTTGCTTTTGAATTCACTTCTCCGAGTTCTGTTTATCTGGCTTCTATTAAATGGATCTAGGTTTCTCTGAGTATTGATCTAAGAAAGAAGTAACTTCATGTCAGGATGCAGTTCCTGCGAGGTGGGAAGTATGGTCAACCTCAAGATCATGTTTCCACAATGAGGCTGGATTACACACAAGGTGCCAGTTCCCTAATGATCTTTGGATTAGACACAAGGTGCAAATTCCCGAGATGATGTTGGATTACACACAAGCCGGTGGAGTCGTCACTGTTTGTGTCCTCGTGGCATTAGTAAAGGCTGAAAGAAAGCGTGCAGCAGCCCTTGAGAATGTAGCTGAGTTCTGAAGAAGCTTAAAAGAGCAATCAGATGCTCTCTTCACCCAAGCCAAAGAAGAGATGGAAGAAGCAGAAATAAGCTAGCAGAGGCAGAGCAGGCTAGGCGTCTCCTGCTATCTAAAACTTTTGTCAGTACATAATTTCCTTCATAATAGCTAGGTTCAAATGTTTATCCAGTCAACATGCTTGTTGTGATGTCTGTGCATCTACTGATGTGGCACAAAATGTTTTTTCGGGTCATGTAATAACAGCAATTACTTTCCAAACAATAACAGACGAAGCATTGGGCATGGTATAGTTCACGCGCAAGCCCGACATTCCAAGTTCAACTTCCACATCAAACTCATGTTCACAGATATCTGCACATTCATACATAATGTCCACAACCATGATTCACTTCAAAGCCAAAAAATGTGAGGAGAGTTATAAATAAAGAAAAACCTCTACTAGTTCACGCTACAAAGGCGAGCACAACAAGTCAAGACCGTGCGTAAATTAATTACTCCCTCCGTCCCATAATATAAGACGCTTTTTGACACTAGTATAGTGTCAAAAAACGTCTTACATTATGAGACGGAGGGAGTATATTTTAGTCATGTTTTCTGTTCTAAAATGCCTGCCGGCTCACGGAAGGGCGTGTTGCCGGCACACGCGGATTCAATGAAGGAAGGCGGGCAGTCTTAAGCTGGTTGCACGCGGCGAGGCGTGATCAGCCGGGCTGCAGCCGAGTGCGGCCCTCTTGGCGGCGCCACCGTTCAATGCAATGCTATGAGAGGTCGGCGCCCATGTCGAGCAATCACTCCCTCCAGTCCTTTTTTGTTTGGGTATAACAAAATCTCGTTTTCCATTCACATTTTACAAGTAAAATTCGTGGACAAACTTTGACCCAAAGTACGATGGGGACTAGTAAACCAGAATGGAGGTAGTAGTTTTTTTTAATCAAAGAAGGGTTTCCCCTTCCGATTACTGAAAACCAGCATCTAAATCTAAACCATAGTATTTGCCCTAGAACTACCAGGTTCAACATCTCGCAACATAAACCCATACAACCATACGCCAAGGAGGTACATAGTACTATGAATTCCATTTTCGCTCCATACCAATCGTTTTAAAAACTACTTACTACTTATAACGTGCCATTGAAAATCGGAACTCTTAACCCCGCTAAAAAATGATATTTTAAACGTGGCTACTCGATCTGTGGGAAGTGGCAAGCCACCGCGCTCCAAGTCGTTCACCTGTGGTCCCGACCATCAACTCCTACAAAGGTGCTCCACCATGTACCCGGTACCCGCGAATGCAGCAATCGTGCGCCTAGGGTTTTAGGGTTTATTTGTTAACGTCGCCTTTACGTAACACTCATGTGTGCGAGACAGCGAGAGACCGACTGCGTGCGTGCGCCTCTTCTCTTCGTATATGTACTCCACCATTTGTCTGGTATCCAGAAAATTATAATAACTACTAGCAATGTGCCAATGCGTTGCCACACGATCAAAGTAGATTAATACATATTCACCGATTTGATAGAAAAAAAAGTCTATTTTTGAAATACGTATATCACTAAAAATATGTTATGTTTCACTCAAAATATATTCCTTTGGCGGTTTTGATGAGATAAGGAGGAATGTTGTTGGTTTCAAGATTTAGAAGTGGTATATGTCCAATTTCTACTCTTACTAGCAAGATGCCCATCGTTGCGGAACATCAAGATCTTGTGGGAGAAAAGGATGAACGAGGGAAGGCCTTATCTGCAAATGTGGTGAACAGTGCGGGTAAATTGCCATATTTTCCTTCCTATCCGTCAGATATAAATCGGACGACCTACATTGCAGGATGGCAGGCCCACCATCATCACCAACTCTATTTTTTATCCCTACTCTTATAAAAAGCATTGTCGGTGATGATCGTGTGCCTACCATCCTGCAATATAGGCCGTCCGATCTATATCTGACGGATAGGAAGGATACTATGGCAATTTTGCAAAAAGATACCCACACCCCTCTCCGCATTTGCAAGTAAGGCCTTCCCTCGTTCATCCTTTTCCCCCACAAGATAAACTACTCATACAAATGCATCTTGATGTTCCGTGCAATGCATGGGCATCTTGCTAGTTGTTGCAAAAAGCCCATGTGTGTGTGAGAGAGAGAGGGAGAGTGGAGGAGGACGGAGTGCATGTGTGACAAAGACACAAGTAGTGTGTGTGCGATAGGTATCAGCTTAAAATGAGGCGATAGTGTGTGTGTGCACGATCGAGAGGGCGTGTCTCAAGAAGGGAAGAAAAAGCTACATAGATACAAGGAGCGGGAGAGAGACATGTATGCGATGGTGGAAGCACGAGAAAAGGGTGTATAAACCTATCTAGAGGCTAGCCAGTCGATAAATGTTTGTGAGAGAAATACTGAGTTTAAAAGGAAGCGAGAGTTTTGTGTGTGTGAGAGAGAGACGGTAGTCGGGAAGGGGAGTGGAAGTAGGAGTTGTGTGTGTGTGTGTCTATGAGAGAGAGAGAGAGAGGAGACGGTAGTCGGGGTTGTCTGATCGGTAAACAAATGAATAATGTCAGTCTGGGATGGAGACGAAAAGGAGACCGCAAAAAATGTTGTGTCTACAGGAGAGAGAGAGAGAGAGAGAGAGATAGAGTAATTTTAGTGGTATGAGTCATATGTAGAGACATATAGGGTGTGTGAGAGAATCCCGTAGAGAGAAAGACAAAGTGAAAGACGAGTGGAGACTGTGTGTATGGCGGTGAAAAAGAAAGTTAGGTACCGAGTGATACCAGAGAACAGTAGAGACGTGAGAGATAATGAAAACCGTGTAATGTATAATGATAGGGAGAGTGTGACACTTCTCAAGGGAGACGTCGAGAGACCATGTTTGCGAGGATAGGAGAAACATTAAGTGAGCGTGCGGGTGAGCTGGAGAAAAGAGAGTGATAGCTACCTGAAGGAGCATGCATGCGAGAGAGATATGGGCGTGAAAGGAGTGAACAAAAAGGGATTCAAATATTTGAATTCGAGATGATGATACATGTAATCGATACTCGAACCAAAATTGATCTATCAAACATGCATACTCACAATTAATACCTCCTGGAACACCATAGTGTGATGGTGTGTCCGAACATCATAGTTGCACCCTATTAGATATGGTGTGTACCATGATGTCTCTTATCAAATAACCACTATCGTTCATGGGTTAGGCATTAGAGACAACCGCACTCACTTTAATAGGGCACCACGTAATTCCGTTGAGACGACACCGTTTGAACTATGGTTTGGAGAAACCTAAGTTGTCGTTTCTTAAAAGTTTGGGGCTGCGGCGCTTATGTGAAAAAGTTTCAGGTTGATAAGCTCGAACCCAAAGCGGACAAAATGCATCTTCATAGGACACCCAAAACAGTTGGGTATACCTCCTAATTCAGATCCGAAAGCAATAGGGATTGTTTCTTGAATCGGGTCCTTTCTCGAGGAAAAGTTCGTCTCGAAAAGTTGAGTGGGAGGATGGTGGAGACTTGATGAGGTTATTGAACCGTCACTTCAACTAGTGTGTAGCAGGGCACAGGAAGTTGTTCCCGTGGCACCTACACCAATTGAAGTAGAAGCTTATGATAGTGATCATGAAGTTTCAGATCAAGTCACTAACGCACCTCGTGGGTGACAAGGATGCGTACTACTTGAGTGGTACGCAATCTCATCTTGAAGGTCATGTTGCTAGACAATAATGAACCTACGAGCTATGGAGAAGCAATGGTGGGCCCAAATTCGACAAATGGTTAGAAGCCATGAAACCGAGATAGTATCCATATATCGTAACAAAGCATGGACTTTGGTGGACTTGCTCAAGATCGGCAAGCCATTGAGATAAATGATCTTTAAGAAGAAGACGGACGTGGACGGTAATATCACCGTCTATGAAGCTGGACTTGTGGCAAAGAGTTTTCACAAGTTCAAGGAGTTGACTACGATGAGATTTTCTCATTAAGTAGCGATGCTTAAGTCCGTCGGAATCATGTTAGCATAAGCTGCATTTATGAAATCTGGCGATGGATGTCAAAATGAGTTTCCTTACCGGTTTTAAGGCAAGGTTGTATGTGATACAATCAGAAAGTTTTGTCGATCCTAAGGATGCTAAAAGGTATGCTGGCTCCAATGATCCTTTCTAAGGATTGGAATAAGCATCTCGGAGTTGGAATGTGCGCTTTGATGAGATGATCAAAGATTTTGGGTTTATACAAAGTTTATGAGAAACTTGTATTTCCAAAGAAGTGAGTGGGAGCACTATAGAATTTTGATGAGTATATGTTGTTGACATATTGTTGATCGAAATGATGTAGAATTTCTCGAAAGCATATAGGGTTATTTGAAAAGTGTTTTCAAGTGAAAACCTGTATTAAGCTACTTGAACATTGAGCATCAAGATCTATAGGATAGATCAAAACCGCTTAATGGTACTTTCAAATGAGCATATACCTTGACATGATCTTGAAGGTGTTCAAGATGGATCATCAAAGAAGGAGTTCTTGCACGAGATGTAAGGTATGAAGTTAAGACTTAAAGCTCGACCACGGCAGAAAAGAGAGAAAGGACGAAGGTCGCCCCTATGCCTTAGACGTAGGCTCTATAGTGCTGCTGTCTTGTGTACCGCACGGAAGTGTGCCTTGCCATGAGTCGGTCAAGGGTACAAGAATGATCCAGAATGGATCATTGGACAGCGGTCAAAATTGTCCTTGGAGAAAATAAGGACATGTTTCTCGATTATGGAGGTGATAAAGAGTTCGACGTAAAGGGTTACGTCGGTGCAAGCTTTAACACCTATCCGAGTGACTCTGAGTAGCAAACCGGATACGTATAGTGGAGCAACCATTTGGAATAGCTCCAAGTGGAGCGTGGAAGTAGCATTTACAATATTACCTAGAAATTTGCAAAGCACACACGGATCTGAAAGGTTCAGACCCGTTGACTAAAACCTCTCTCACAAGCAAAACATGATCAAACCTCAGAACTCACTGAGTCTTAATCACATGATGATGTGAACTAGTTTACAGAAACTAGTAAACTCTTTGGATGTTGGTCACATGGCGATGTGACTTATCAGTGTTAATCACATGACGATGTGAACTAGATTATTGACTCTAGTGCAAGTGGGAGACTGTTGGAAATATGCCCTAGAGGCAATAATAAATTAGTTATTATTATTATATTTCCTTGTTCATGATAATCGTTTATTATCCATGCTATAATTGTATTGATAGGAAACTCAGACACATGTGTGGATACATAGACAACACCATGTCCCTAGTAAGCCTCTAGTTGACTAGCTCGTTGATCAATAGATGGTTACGGTTTCCTGACCATGGACATTGGATGTCGTTGATAATGGGATCACATCATTTGGAGAATGATGTGATGGACAAGACCCAATCCTAAGCCTAGCACAAAGATCGTAGTTCGTATGCTAAAGCTTTTCTAATGTCAAGTATCATTTCCTTAGACCATGAGATTGTGCAACTCCCGGATACCGTAGGAATGCTTTGGGTGTACCAAACGTCACAACGAATCGGGTGGCTAAAAGGTGCACTACGGTATCTCCGAAAGTGTCTCTTGGGTTGGTACGAATCGAGCTGGATTTGACACTCCGTGTAAGCGGAGAGGTATCTCTGGGCCCACTCGGTAGGACATCATCATAATGTGCACAATGTGACCAAGGGGTTGATCACGGATGATGTGTTACGGAACGAGTAAAGAGACTTGCCGGAAACGAGATTGAACAAGGTATCGGGATACCGACGATCGAATCTCGCGCAAGTACAATACCGCTAGACAAAGGGAATTGTATACGGGATCGATTGAGTCCTTGACATCGTGGTTCATCCGATGAGATCATCGTGGAACATGTAGGAGCCAACATGGGTATCCAGATCCCGCTGTTGGTTATTGACCGGAGAACGTCTCGGTCATATCTGCATGGTTCCCGAACCCGTAGGGTCTACACACTTAAGGTTCGATGACGCTAGGGTTATAAAGGAAGTTTGTATGTGGTTACCGAATGTTGTTCGTAGTCCCGGATGAGATCCCGGACGTCACGAGGAGTTCCGGAATGGTCCGGAGGTAAAGATTTATATATGGAAGTCTGTTTTGGTCACCGGAAAAGTTTGGGTTTTTCCAGTAGCGCATGCAGGACCAGGGAGGGTCCGGGGTCCACCAAGTGGGGCCACCAACCCATGAGGGCTGCATGGGCCAAGTGTGGGAGGGACCAGCCCTGTGGGCTGGTGCGCCCCACAAGGGGCCCAAGGCGCAGGAAGAGTGGGAGGGCAAACCCTAGGCAGATGGGCCCTAAGGCCCACCCCAGCGCCGCCCCTCTCTCCCCTCCGCCGCCACCCAGATGGCATCAGGGCTGCCGCCACCCTTGGGAGGGAACCCCAGAGGCGCAGCCCTCTCCCTTCCCCTATAAATACATGAGGTCCGAGGGCTGCCCAACACACGAGAACCTCTCCCTCTTGGCGCAGCCCTACCTCTCTTACTCCTCCTCTCCCCTGGTGCTTGGCGAAGCCCTGCTGAACTACCACGCTCCTCCATCACCACCGCGTTGTGCTGCTGCTGGATGGAGTCTTCCTCAACCTCTCCCTCTCTCCTTGCTGGATCAAGGCATGGGAGACGTCACCGGGCTGTACGTGTGTTGAACGCGGAGGTGCCGTCCGTTCGGCACTAGGATCTCCGGTGATTTGGATCACGACGAGTATGACTCCTTCAACCCCGTTCTCTTGAACGCTTCCGCTTAGCGATCTACAAGGGTATGTAGATGCACTCTCCTTCCCCCCATTGCTAGTTTCTCCATAGATAGATCTTGGTGACACGTAGGAAAATTTTGAATTTCTACTACGTTCCCCAACAGCGTCGTCCTCCTGGCAGGAGCTAGGAGATGACTGGCAACGTGAGCTGGGCCGCCTGGCTTTGCCCAGTTGGGCTGCTACAGTGGTCGGCTATGCAGGTAGGTGCTCTGTCTTATTTTTCTGTTATGTTTTCTTTTGTTAAATATTCTGCCACTGTTCAAAATTCAAAACAATTTCAAAACAGTGACAAAACCCTTTGAATAATTTTATGTTGCAAAATGGACATTTCCAAATGCACATAAAATGTTTCAAAGATATTTGAAATTATATTCTAGTTATATGAATATAACTCAAATTCAAATAGCTATTGATTTAAATTCAGAGTCCCAAAAATAAATCCTTAAAAATGTTCCTAAATTCTGGTATGATATATAGCTGTTGCCAAAATTCTCAAACATTGCAAAAGGACATCTTGGAAACAAAGAATGAGATTTCCAGGGTTCTTTGCCCTTCTTTTATTTAAGTTTATGAGGCTTCCACTTTCCTCAATTCCAGGTTTCAGAAATTTAGACATGATGCAAGCAAGGTACAAACACTAGGCAGCACCAGCAGCTAGGGATGTGACATGTGCGATCCAAGGGGCTCGGGTGGTTGTGGGGCCTCGCCGAACGAAGAAAACTCGACGCGGGTGGGGTGGGGTGGCGGAGGAACACAGGCGGTGGGGGCGGTGGTCCGCCGGCTGACCCTGCGGTGTTCTCAGATGGGAAGAATTAAGAGACGAGGAAGAAGAAGGGTTAGGATACGTAGGATCTTCATCCAACCGCCTGAAATGGTCGAGAGACAGCTGGGAGTTGCATTCTTAATGCGCTCTGGTTCATCTTGTGTGGGCACTGCACAACCAACATTTTATTATCCAAAATCTGCTTGCTCTTCTTTACCATGTTCCTCGTCCGTTCTTCTTTAATATGTACTCTCTCCGTTCCTAAATACAAGTCTTTGTATAGATTCCACCATGGACTACATATGGAGCAAAATGAGTGAATCTACACTCTAAAATATATCTGGATACATTTGTATGTGATCCATAGTGGAAATCTGTACCAAGACTTATATTTTGGAACGGAGGGAGTATGCTAGTAGTACAGTATGTTCCTTGTACTGAAGATGAGCAGGGACATTTGCAGTGTAGAGGTCTATACGGTCGGTTGTGATGGACACTTTGAGCCTCTTTGATTCGTAGGATCTTGTAAACATAGGAATAGGATTTGTAGTGGCATGCCCACTTGAATCCTATAAGAATAGCAAGGAAATGCGCGGAGCTGTGTCTCCTTTGAGAGTTACACTGATATTAACAGTACCGCACCTTCACTTGAAGAGAGCTGGTATCCGAAGCCTTTCTAGCCGTACCGGCAATACTAGCACATATATTCCAGCAAGTTCCACTTTGCTGATTTTACTCTGATGCTTAAGGTTTTCCCGTGATATCTACACAATGATCTGTGTAGCTGCTTTGTGTCGCACTAGCAGCAGTCCACTCTTGAAGCTAAACACTACAATGGCTTACAAAATTGGCACCAAGGCATTGAGTGCCATTCTGGATGCAATGAAACTCATACGCTCCCCACCTGTTGACTCTTGTTCAGAATATGATCCTAATGACTATTCTAACCTCGAGGAGTCAAAGGCAGATGGCCTGTCATGTTCACCCATCAAGGTGCATGTTCTAATTCGGCAATGTTTTATTGATTGCGGGTATCTTGCATATGTTGTCTTGCATTTCTTCTACTTTGTTGCACCGCCATCTGCTTAGTTTACTCATCATATATGTCGAGATTCCATGCCCATCCATTATCAATACATATTCCATCTGTCATCATACCATGTTTTTCCACTCAAATGTTGTTCGTGTGCATCGACATCAAAAGGAAGAGGGTGATTGCGAACTGAAGGAGCACCAAGCAAAGTCCTTGAAAAACATGGTGGTGCCGGAGAAATCGAGACAACACCCACTTATATTGGCTGTACAACCAAAGTGACACAAAACGTAGGACCGACTCCAGCAGACTGTACCCATACTTCATGGCCACACCACTAGCCCCACCACAGGACCTGCACTCCAGCAAAAGGTATACTGATTTCATTTGCCATAGCACCAGCTGTACCACAAAAAAATCCCACTCAAACAAAAAGTACAGCAAGTCCACCGTCGAAGACCTATCCCAACCGCAGAGACGGCCAATTCCTGCAGATGGAACCCCATTCCATTTATTCCCAGTTTAAAAGACAATGCTTTCAATGTTGTTAGGGACTACGTGCATATATTCCCATCATGGGAAGATTATTGTGAAGACAAACACCATTTTCACATCTTCCTGTCCAACTTACGTGTAAGTGCTATTATCCATGGTTATTATTTTCCTGTTTTCTGCTGATTGAACACATCAATGATTTACATTACATTGTTGTAACTAGGCGAGGGTCAATCTGGATAGTCATGACGAGCAAAGCTTGCTTGTGCTTTTCAAGGAAGCATTGCAGCGAGATCGGTGTTACGAGGAAATCACACTTTGGTGGCAAGTCTATAAACGAATTTCGGTGAAGTCTCCTGTGCTAAATTTAGAAGACATTGAATGGAAAAACCTTGTTATGCAATGGTCTCGTTCGTGATGAGGTACAGTCTATGAAATCACATGACAATTTGAACTTCTACTTTTCCGCATGTGCCTTACGGATCTTTTTGCAGGAAATCTGCTCAAGAAGAATTCGGTTTGAAAAGAATGACAGGATATCGCAAATATGTTGCCCACTGCTTTGCTCTTGTTAGTACCGTTGTCTCAGATCACTGTACTTGCATACATACAGTTCATTATGTGACAAAGAAGATGCATGATAGCTTGCTTATCAATTGTTCGCCCAAATTATCGATCTGTATGAATGGTTACATTAGTGTAGAATATATCCAATGCCAATGTTTTTTAGCTCTGCATTGTTCTTGTAAGTACATGCTGTCCTTTATCGCTGTACTTATAATGACGGTAGTTGTTCATGTACCATCACTTTGCAGCTTATTTTCCTTTGCCTCCATTTTCTACACATCGATCTATATTTAGTCTTACCATAAGGTTGGTCTTCAAGAAGTTTAGTGTGCATTGCTCTTGGCTGTACCTTTTGCTGTATCGCTACACTTACATTTATAGCTATTTGGTAATGTAGCATCACTCTTCATCTTATCTTAAATATTCTCCATTTTTTCAGATATTATCACATCTATATTTACTCTTAACAAAATGTAGAATAAAGGCAATGCTTTTGAAGAAGATTATGTGGTAAACTTCTTGAATTGCCCCCCCATCAGCATGGACAAGGCCTTTATAGAGCCTATCTTCACCAATAATGTAAGTTTGTCCATCTCAAGCCTTCAAACTTTGTTGTATATATTTGGTTAGGCATGACTGCAATAGCTGTTTATTTTGGTGTTTGCATCAAATTGCTTATTTAAAGTTTATTATGTAGTTCATAAACAAAAGTTTGTCCTTCCTCAATTTAAGTTTTCAGTTGTACAACCAAGTTCCTTCTTCATACCATGTAAATTAAACTATACTGAGCAAGTGATCTTCTTTTGCTTGCATGTATGCTTCATTCTTCATCTCGTAATCCGGTGGTGTGGTGAACCTACCCACTACAAAGACAATGTCATATTCTGCAATGTCTTAACTATGAACAATGTCATATCATTCTACTATTATTTAGACCGTCTCTTTATTTGCCAATTTGAAATGGTATAAATTGACAAAGACACTAACCATTGATACTTATGAGTTCTTGATCGTAATCCAGTGTTGTCGTGAAGCGCCAACTCCTTCACAATGTCATTTCCTGCCATGTCTTGACCTGAACAACACCATATTGTGTTAATGCAATTTTAAACTATGTCACTTTATTTGTCAAGAAGAAATGTGATGAATTGTCAAGACCTTGATGCTTTTACGTGCAAACCCCATCATCTGTGCGCTTGTTTATCTTTGAGTGAGGAAGATATAAGTGTTGAACAAGCGCTAGATCTCATCATCTTGCTCATTTGCTATGCTGCAGATCCCAAGAGGCTAACCTTTCTTGAACTCTATTGAAGTGTTGTCGGTTTTGTATATTATTTTGTCGGCGTGTTTATTTGCCTTGGTGGCGATCTTGATGCCCAGTGTATGTAATCATTGTCTGTTTGTGCTTTATTATCGAGTGGCGAACTTTGATGCCCAAAGTGGATGTAATATGCCGTAATTTCTTTATTGTATAGTCTAGGTTTTTCTTATTCACGATGCTGCCGTTATTTTATGTATATATATCTCTTCTTCAAACAAACCGCCAAACCGTAAAATTACGGTACATAATCGGGCCGTCATGCAATCATGATGTAGGTTGGGCCCAAACGCGCCGAACAGCTCACGGGCGGCAAAGAGTCGAAATGAACCCCGCCCATGATTGTGCGAATCAAATCATGGGCTTTTAACAGCTAAAATTGTCTCGGTCCTTGTTTGGCCCAATCAGATATCGGTCGGCGAAAGCAGGCGGATGCAAATCGGGCCGTAATTAGGCCCAACTATATGACGGGCTTTTAACAGCCAAAATTAATATAGGGCCGAAATGTTAAACGGGCCCTTAAAAGGACAAAACTAATATCAGGCCGAATTACTAAGTGGGCCTTTAGCAAGTGGGCCCAAAAGCATAGTGTCCAGGTTCTGGGCCGAATTTGATATGGGCCATAATTGAGCCCAAAGCCTCTTAAAGGGCGGACCGATCCGGCCGTAATTTGGCCCGTAACGTGGTAGGCTTATAACGGGCGGATCTCATATGGGCCACTTTTAGGCCGGAACATGGCAGGCCATTAATGGACCGGATCGATATGGGCGACATTTGGCCCAAAACATGGCAGCAGTTAATGGGCCGGCCTACTAGGGTCCTCAAAATCTTGTGGGCCTACAAATGGGCCGCCCATTAATGTCGGCGAAATCTGTGGGCCTTTAGCTGGGCCGCCCATTATGATCCGCAAGAATCTTGTGGGCCTTTACATGGGCCGGCCCATTATAGCACACAAAAATCTTGTAGGCCTTTAGCTGGGCCGGCCCATTATGGCCCGCAAAATCTTGTGGGCCTTTACCTAGGCCGGCCCATTATGGCCCGCAAAATCTCGTGGGCCTTTAGCTGGGCCGGCCCATTATGGTCCGCAAAATCTTGTGGGCCTTTAGCTGGGCCGCCCATTATGGTCCGCAAAACTTGTGGGTTTTTAACTAGGCCGCCCAATTAAACTTGTTGGGCCGTGCCATGTGTCGACGTATCATAGGCGCCTTCGTCCAATGAGTGGATGACATCGTCCCGGCGGTGAGCCGACCGTGTTTCCTCCACCAATGATGATTTTACACGTGGAAAATCCCCATTGGTCGGGCTGTTAATGGGTTATCGGATCCAAAACCCGACCCGATAGCTTAACGGCGTTCGTTACGGTGGATGCCACGTGTCGGTCACCCTTGACGAAAGCACTTACGACGCGCGCGATTTATCGTCATGGAAGTGGACACTTCGTGATGATAATTTTCGTAATGTCATGGAACACTTCTACGACAAAGACAGTATGACTATCTTGATTCGTCATAAATTTGTCATGGATGTACATGCATGAAAAAAACGTGACCTACTATGACAAACACATATCATCACGGAAGTGTATTTTTTTTGTAGTGCCTTTCCGCCACAGATATGTTCTAGGGTTCCCAAGTGCTTCGGTGTTCATCAATGCAGATCTTTGTTCATATGATAATTCTGATAAACTCCTGAATATCTGCTCTGTATAGTGGTAGCCTTTAGCCTCTGTTTCCATTTATGCATCTCAAAATAGTAGATCTTATCCGAACCTTCGCTCATTGTCCGGTACTGCTTCTTAGGTTTTGAATATATTTCCCTTTTCTGACATGCCTCAGATCCGAAACCACAACATAATCTTGTTGAAACTTGTTTTCATTCACTTACTCATCTGTAATCTTGACTCTTCGATGCTTAGACTAGGTGGTTTAACTATACAGAAAAGTTGACAATCCGGTATATACCATTAGTCCCCTTGTTGAACCGCCAATATATTTCCACTTATCACCTCCACTGGTGTACTGACTCCGGTTTAACAATATACTTTCGTCTTGTATCACTGTATAGCTTTCCAACATGAATCTTAAACCGGAAATTATTATATTGTAGATCTTCATTGCCATGGCCAAACAAGTGTATGAATGCAATTGGGTCCCTTCTCGAGGAACAGAGGAACAGCTAGACAATCTTGTCAAAACGGGTGCCTTAAACAAGAAAGATGTCATTCACTGAAGGGTCCCTGGCCAGGAATGTCCTCCTACTCCCAAAGACGGAGAAGTTGTTGTTTTTGCCGATCACCTAAGCCGGGGTTTCAACCCTCCCGGTTCAAAATTCTTCCGGGATGTACTTGCCAACTTCCAACTGCGCCCACAAGATATTGGCCCTAACTCTGTTACCAACATTTGCCACTTTCAAGTGTTTTGTGAGGTTTACCTTCAAGAGGAACCTTCAGTAGAGCTATTCAGGGACTGCTTTCATTTGAACCGCCTCACAGAGTTCAAAGATGGGCCTAACACAGAACTAGGCAGGATGGCGATTCACAAAAGGAAGGAAGTCACCTTTCCTCACGCCAATCTCCACAGTCACCCCAAAGATTGGAACCAGACCTGGTTTTACTGCAAGGACACGTCTCCAATTGATGAAAACCCCCTGCCGGGTTGCCGTCCTGAACGTCTGAGCAACACACACCCTTTTCCTCAAAGGCTGACTGCTAAAGAAAGAAGCAAATATGCTCCTCAACTATCCAAGCGTAGGGCCTTTATGGCCAACGGTTAAACAGGAGTTGACTTTGCACGCTGCTGGATAAGTTGGAGTGTTTTGCCTTTGAGCCAATGCCCCGGTTTGATGTGTAGTATACAGGAGAATTGAATGATGCTTAGAGACACATTGATATTCAGCTGATAGATGACAAAGTCACTGAGGCTGTAAAAAAGATGCTGAATGAACCGGAGGCTACCTGTGCTCAAACCGGACTCCCCCCTTTCTACACCATCAACAAACCGCCGGCCGTAAGATTCATACTATTTGTTTTATCTGAAATTGCTTCTGTCCTGATGTATTCTGAAAATGTGATGAATTTTTGGCAGGACAATGATCCGTTCTGGAATAAGAAACCTCCGCAAGACAAACCGGCGAAGCTAACCCGCCAAAACACCAAAGTTGTGAAAATACCATCTAACCAGAAGAGAACCACTGCATCCTCCGACCCACCGGTTCATGATGATGTGGGTAACTCGGATTTTGAGGTAGAACTTGACTCACTTGGTTTATTTTTCATACGCCTTATTAATGATGATTATTGCCAGCACGACGCTGAAGTCAGTCATGCCGATGTTGTAGAGGTAATCATCCTTTCCTCCGATTCAAACCCTTTGTCTTCACTAAAAACCCGTCGAGCAAACCGGAAAGTTAAATTTTCTCATCCTCTTGATTATTTGGACCCAAACTTTCTTGTGAAGACACAACAGCACGAGGCTCGCCGTACAACTCGGCATAGCGGCCAGGTAGTTACCTCCGCGGTTTACGAACATACCGTTCGAAACGCCGTTCAGAGGTCTCTAATTCTCTTGCCACTTCACACCCTAAAGCGGGTTGTTTTCGTCAACCTCTTAATCCGTCTGATTCCAATTATCAGGGCACTTCCCATTCATCCTCCGGCGAGTCATCACCACCAAGCTTCCACCCTCAAAACCGTGCTTGGGTAAGTCATATTCGCCTTATTCTTGATATGCATTTTATATGCGCATCGACCTTCGTGTTTTTATTTTGTCAGCGCTAAGCCCATACCAAGCAAGAAAGCTTGCCTAAACAAACCGTCAGAAGTAGATACAGCTGCTGAACCGGAGAAAACTCCAGATCATGTAGAAGCCCACCTTGATGATGTGCTGAATGACCCACCGCCTCAAGACGATGACTTTGTTACTGAACCAGCAGACATCGACACCACAGGCCATGCTGAAGAACCGGCCCGTTCTCCTCGAACAGACAAAACGGCAAGCCCAGCAAAGAATATCAACAAGCCGGCAACCCCAGTACGAGCTGCTGCTGACAAGGATGATGACATTCGATTCTTGGCGCTATTATACAGATCCGAGGAATCTGCCGCTTTGTCAAAGCATACCGCCAAGGAGGAATTTTCTGCAATTGGTAAAGGCAAATGGAATGTCGATCTGTCCACCTATACCCATCTGAACGCTCAAGACCTTCATTCCGGCTATCTGAACCGTCTGTTCACGAGCCGTGACTATGAAGCCGGTCTGGTCAATATGATGAAGGAAAAATATGAGGTGATTTTATGCATACTTCTCTTGCTGTATTGTGTTTGCAGTTTATCAACCGTAATAGCCCCCAAGTGACGGTTTAAGATAGCAACTTAAACCGGGACTTTATAGAAGAATTCCCTTGTTAGAAAATTACGAGCAAATACACATTAGCCCCCAAGTTCCAAGCTTAATACTTGTATTGTGCTTTGGGACTTTGACAATTGTCTGATAGAGCAAATATGCATTAGCCCCCAAGTGCCAAGGGCATAACTTGTTATGGGCTTGGTACTTCAA
This sequence comes from Aegilops longissima, assembly GCA_021605205.1. Taxonomy (NCBI): domain Eukaryota; kingdom Viridiplantae; phylum Streptophyta; class Magnoliopsida; order Poales; family Poaceae; genus Aegilops; species Aegilops longissima. Next base: position 456,277,275 of record CM038677.1, read on the forward strand.
GTATTTACTGTTACCTGACCAGATGACTGTCTCTTTGTAGGCTGAGCTGAGCAAAAAGGAGAGTCAAACCGCTGACCTTCAAGAAAACCTTAAATTGCAACAAGATGAAACTTCCAAAGCAAAGGCAGAGCTGACCAGCGCTTTAGGTGCTATGGAGAAACTTAAAGAGGGCTTCAACAAAGAGCGGGCGGATTGGGCGATTGAGAAAGCCGCTTTAGCGCAAAGAGCTGAAAAAGCAGAAGCCGCTCTTAAACCGGTGGTTGATGAATTGACCAGCGTGAAGCGTCAGGTGCATGCCATGACTGCAGCTGTATTTGGTAAGTATCCTTGTTCTCCGAGTTGAACAGTTCTTGTTACGTAGCTGCCGGTTTACTAACCCTTGCAATGATACAGGAACTCGTATCGGCCACTTGGGAACGGATGTGCGGAAGAAGTTAAAAAGTTGCCTATAATTTGATAGAGCAACTGTACACTGGTGCACAACGGATTATCTACACTGCTTCCCACAACAATCTGCCGCCCACCTTGATCCAAGATACCATTAAAAGGTTGTCTATGCTCCCTGCCCGGGTTGAGGAGCTGAAGAAATCTACTGCTAGAACGGGTGCTTTGACCGCCCTAACCCAGGCCAAAGCGTGGGTGCCTGACTTTGATCCTGTTGAAGCAGCCCAAGGCTATCCCAGCTTGAAGGAAGATAGGACAGAATTTGATGAAGAGGATCTTCGAGCCATAAACCGGGAAGTGCGCCCTCTGGCATGCCAACTGGTTGAAGAGGCGGATCTATCCCACTATCAAGCCCAATATGACAATCAAAACAAGCGAGTTGCTACACCAATTCCTGAGGCTGAGAACCTTATAGCACCAATCCGTAAGCATACTTACGCTCCTAATATTGAACCGTCGCTGCTGATCAATGATGAAGCTGTGTTTCAAGCCTTAACTGGAATCGACTAGGCAACTGTTGATTTCCAGCCACTGGGTAGGGAGGAAGATGCTGAACCGGCGCGAGATGATCCGCAACCGTCAGGTCAAGCCGGTGACCAAGCATGAACTGGAGGCCGGTTTAAACCACTGCATGCTGTGACATGTAGTTGATAAAAAACAATTATCTTTTTGGGCACTGGAACGCCTTGTAATAAGCTAGTTGATATACTTTGTCTGGTATGCCTTCGCGCATATTTATCTTCAACTGATGCTTGTTTGATTCATATTTATCCCAACTGTTTCTGCAGTCAAAGAAGTTTAAAAACGCCCTGGCGGTTTACCACCGGGCGGGTTATGACACCCACATATACAAAAACAAGGGTGATAACTTAGGTTGGAATATATAACCAAATATGGAAATATACCATACCTGCCACCATCGGGCACGATGTTGGCTGACCAACCTTGTATCTGGGCTGATAACCCAAACTGTGGAGGAGAAAACAGCTCATGTTAATATAAGACTGATTTATAATGTAAACTGTTCCGGGTTATGATAAACACCGGTCTACTCCATAATAGGATGGTAACAGAAAATCAAACCGGGCAAACAGTCTCCGGATTAAGATTTGACCGTGTTTCGTCAATTTGTAATTGACAGTCGAACCAGACTAACAATGTCAGTTTGAAAACGCAACAAAAGTAATGTTTATCAAAAAAGAAAAACATAATTCAAGAAAAGGCAAAGATAAAACCATTGCAAATGAGGCTTTAAGCCGATCAAGAGGCATTACCCTGGTCTGACACTACCAAGCCCCCAAAAAGGCGTAGCTATGGTTCGAGTCAGTCAGGTCCCCAAATGATGCTTTGGCATTACGCCGATCAAGAGGTGCAGCTATGGTTCGGGTTCGACCAAGCCCCCAAGTGATGTTGTGGCACTAGGCCGATCAAGAGGCGTAACTATGGTTCAGACGTGACCAAGTTCCCAAGTGATGCTATGGCATTGCGCCGATCAAGAGGCGTGGCTATGGTACGGATACGACCAAGCCCGCAAGTGATGCTATGGCATGACGCCTATAAAAAGGTTTAGCTATGGTTCGGATACGACCAAGCCCCCAAGTGATATAATATAAAGCCTTTGAGAGGCCAAAACCAAGGGGTAAACTGGAAGCCGCTTTATCAACGAAAGCTCCATGTAACCACACATGATGTAAGAAAACAACAGATACCCCGCTTTAGCTGAGGTTTCGGTTTATTATATTAATCATAATATATACATAGGCATAATATGTACAAAAGCAGAGCCTATAGCTCAAGTATAGTAAGGCCGAAGATGAGCAATATTCCATGGCTGGTTGGTCTCCTCCTCCGATTTATGTGAGTCTTTGCGCTCTCGAACATCGATCAGGTAGTATGACCCGTTGTGTAGATTCTTGCTGACCACAAAAGGTCCTTCCCAAGGTGGGGATAACTTGTGCATATCCATCTGATCCTGGATGAGCCGAAGCACCAAATCTCCTTCTTGAAAGGTTCTGGTCCTAACCTGGCGGCTATGATAGCGACACAGATCTTGATGATAAATCACCGAAAGGGCGGCCGCTATGTCACGCTCTTCATCTAACAGGTCGAGAGCTTCTTGTCGTGCCTTCTCGTTGTCCGCTTCAACATATGCCGCCACACGAGGCGAGTCATGACGGATGTCACTAGGAAGAACCACATCCGCTCCATAAACCATGAAGAACGGTGTGTATCCTATCGACCTATTGGGCGTGGTGTTGATGCTCCATAATACTGAAGGTAGCTCCTCAACCCAACAATCCGGCGTCCGCTGCAGGGGAACCACAAGCCGAGGTTTGATGCCTCTCAAAATTTCTTGATTGGCCCTCTCTGCTTGACCATTGGATTGTGGGTGAGCCACTGATGATACGTCAAGCCGGATGTGCTCACGTTGACAGAACTCCTTCATGGCACCCTTGGACAGGTTGGTACCATTGTCAGTGATAATGCTATGTGGAAAGCCAAATCGGAAAATCACCTTTTTGATGAATTGAACCGCCGTGGCCGCATCACACTTGCTAAAGGGCTCGGCCTCTACCCATTTTGTGAACTTGTCAACCGCCACCAGAAGGTGGACCTTCTTGTCTTTGGATCTCTTGAAAGGCCCAACCATATCCAGCCCCCAAGTTGCAAATGGCCAAGTAATTGGAATCATCCTAAATTCTTGAGCCGGCACATGAGCACGTCTTAAGAACTTCTGACAGCCATCACATCGTCTGACCAAGTCCTCTGCATCAGCATGAGCAGTTAACCAATAGAAACCGTGACGAAACGTCTTGGCCACAAAATATTTTGAACCGGTGTGGTGACCACAATCTCCTCTGTGGATTTCACGCAAAATTTCACAGCCTTCCTCAGGAGACACACAGCGTTGAAACGCCCCTGACACACTGCAATGATGCAACTCTCCATTGATAATAGTCATGGACTTGGACCGCCGGATTACCTGTCTGGCTAGAGTCTCATCCTCTGGTAACTCACCCCGGTTCATGTACGCGAGATAAGGAATCGTCCAATCCGGGATGACATGAAGAGCCGCCACCAATTGAGCTTCCGGATCAGGAATAGCCAAATCCTCTTCACCGGGGAGCTTGACGGATGGATTATGCAAAACATCCAAGAAGACATTAGGCGGGACCGGTTTACGTTGAGAACCCAATCGGCTCAAAGTGTCCGCCGCTTCGTTCTTCCGTCGGTCCACGTGATCCACCTGATAACCTTTAAAGTGACCTGCAACAATACCCACCTCACGATGATATGCTGCCATGAGCGGATCCTTGGAATCCCAAGTGCCAGACACTTGTTGAGCCACCAGGTCTGAGTCACCGAAGCACTTAACTCATCTTAGATTCATCTCCTTAGCCATCCGAAGACCATGGAGTAAAGCTTCGTACTCGGCTGCATTGTTAGTACATGGGAACATTAAGCGGAGAACATAACAGAGCTTATCACCTCGTGGGGAAGTTAATACGACTCCAGCCCCCGAGCCTTCCAATTGCCTGGACCCATCAAAGTGAATAGTCCAATAGGTGTTATCCGTCTTCTCCTCAGGTTCTTGCAGTTCTGTCCAATAATTGATGAAATCCACAAGTGCTTGAGATTTGACCGCCGTCCGAGGTATGTATTTCAACCCATGGGGCCCAAGCTCTATATCCCACTTGGCAATCCGGCCAGTTGCTTCCCTGTTGTGGATTATATCTCCCAAAGGAGCAGAGCTGACCACCGTGATGGGATGACCTTGGAAATACTGTTTAAGCTTCCGGCTTGCCATGAAAACTCCATACACCAGCTTCTGCCAATGCGGGTACCTTTGCTTGGACTCAATAAGTACCTCGCTGATATAGTAAACCGGGCGTTGAACCGGATATTCCTTGCCTGCCTCCTTGCGCTCCACCACAATAGCCACACTGACTGCCCGAGCATTAGCTGCCACATATAACAGCAATGGTTCCTTGTCAATCGGAGCAGCGAGAACAGGCGGATTACCTAGCTGTCGCTATAAGTCCTCAAATGTTTCATCAGCGGCAGAACTCCAGATGAAGTTATCTGTTTTCTTCAGCATCTGATACAAAGGAATCGCCTTTTCACCGAGGCGGCTGATAAACCGGCTCAAAGTGGCAATCCAGCCTGCCAAGCGTTGAACGTCATTGATACACTTCGGTTTAGCCAAGGAGGTGATAGCTGTGATCTTTTCCGGATTAGCCTCAATGCCCCTGTTAGATACCAGAAAGTCCAATAACTTACCTACTGGTACACCAAAAACGCACTTGGCCAGATTGAGCATCATCTTGTAAGTTCGCAGGTTATCAAAGGTTTCTTTCAAATCGTCAACCAGCGTCTCCTTCTTCCTTGACTTGAGCACAATATCATCCACATAGGCATGAACATTACGGCCGATTTGTTTATGAAGACAATTCTGCACACACCGTTGATAAGTCGCCTGGGCACTCTTGAGCCCAAAGGGCATAGATACATAGCAGAAGGCTCCAAAGGGGGTTATAAAGGTCGTCTTCTCCTGGTCCTTAACTACCATATTGATCTGATGATAACCGGAATACGCATCCAAAAAGCTTAAACGCTCGCAACCCGCCGTAGCATCAATAATTTGATCAATACGGGGACGGGAAAAAGGATCTGCTAGGCAAGCTTTGTTGAGATCTGTGTAATCCACACACATACGCCATGTGCCATTTTTCTTAAGGACCAGCACCGGATTAGCCAACCATTCAGGATGGAAAACTTCAACGATAAATCCAGCCGCCAAGAGCCTGGCCACTTCTTCTCCAATAGCTTTGCGTCTTTCTTCATTGAACCGGCGGAGAAACTGCTTCACCGGTTTGTACTTAGGATCCACATTAAGAGTGTGCTCAACGAGTTCTCTCGGTACACCTGGCATGTCCGAAGGCTTCCATGCAAAGATGTCCTGATTTTCATGGATGAACTCGATGAGCGCGCTTTCCTATTTCGGATCCAAGTTTGCGCTGATGCTGAACTGCTTGGACGAATCGCCAGGTACGAAGTCAACAAGCTTAGTCTCAGCAGCCGATTTGAACTTCAGGGCCGGGTCGTGCTCGGTAGTTGGCTTCTTCAACGGAGTCATATCTGCTGGATCAACATTATCCTTGTAAATCTTCAACTCCTCTGCGGCACAAACTGACTCGGCATAAGTCGCATCACCTTCTTCACACTCCAGAGCGATCTTGCGGCTCCCATAGACAGTTATAGTTCCCTTGTGACCCGGCATCTTGAGCTGAAGATAGACATAACAAGGCCATGCCATAAACTTAGAATAAGCTGGCCGTCCAAACAGGGCGTGATAGGGACTTCTGATCTTCACCACTTCAAAGGTTAAGGTTTCTGATCTTGAGTCATGCTCGTCCCCAAAAGCCATCTCCAGAGCTATCTTGCCAACAGGATACACCGATTTACCAGGCACCACACCATGGAACACCGTACTGGACGGTCTAAGATTTTTATCTGTTAACCCCATGCGACGGAAAGTTTCATAATACAGGATATTGATACTGCTCCCTCCGTCCATGAGTGCCTTTGTGAACTTGTAACCTCCTACCTGAGGTGCCACCACCAACGCCAATTGACCCGGATTGTCAACCCGGGGTGGATGATCCTCCCTGCTCCACACAATCGGCTGCTCAGACCACCGTAAGTAACGGGGCACCGCCGGTTCAACGGAGCTTACCGCTCTCCCATGAAGCTTCTGGTCACGCTTGTCCAAGCTAGTGGTAAAGACATGATATTGCCCACTATTCAACTGCTTTGGATTGCTCTGGTAACCCGACTGCTGCTGCTGACTATTGTAACCACCTTGGTTGCCCTGATTTCCTTGATTTGTATGTCCGCCCTGGTTACCATGGAAGCCTGAACCGGAATTTCCTCCACCATAACCCGGCCAATGAGACCCGGGGCCTGAACCGTCACCCGGTCCGTGATCATACCGGAAGTCATTAGAATTTTTGAACTCTTGCATGATATAGCAGTCCTTCCAGAGGTGCGTGGCCGGCATCTCCTTCGTCCCATGTTTCGGGCAGGGCTGGTTCAATAGGTAACGCAGACGGTCCGGGTTAGGGTTAGGCGCCCCATTGCGCCGGGGCGGTTTACCCTTGCGCCGTTGGCCCTTATCCTGCACACTGGCATTTTCCACAAAGTCCATGATGTGGTCCGCTTTACGTTTTCCGCCGTTTCCATGACCCGCTGGGTTGTGGTGCTGCCCCTTGGCGTTGCTGATCTTCTTTCCCTTCCCTGCCTTATCATCATCCGACTTGGGATCCTTGGTACTGTCAGAGTCAGCATACTTTACTAAAGCGGCCATGAGGGTCCCCATGTCAGTGCAATGGCGTTTCATCCATCCCAACTTCAACTTCAGAGGCTTAAACCGGCAATTACCTTCCAAGGTTATAACTCCGGTGTCAGCGTTGATGCGGTCCGATGAATGCAAAATTTCCGAGACCCGGCGCACCCACTGGGTTGTTGATTCTCCTTCCTCCTATACACAGGCACCTAAGTCCACAATCGACATGGGCTGCTTGCATGTATCTTTAAAATTCTGGATAAACCGGGTTCTCAACTCGGCCCATGATCTGATAAAATTAGCAGGTAGACTTTTTAACCAAGTACGAGCCGTCCCTTCTAGCATCATGGTGAAGTACTTCACACAGGCTGCATCATCCACATCCAGCATCTCCACGGCCATCTCATAGCTTTCAACCCATGTCTCCGGGGGTAAATCGGCAGTGTAATTTGGCACCTTGCGCGGGCCCTTGAAATCCTTGGGCAGGCGTACATTGCGTAACGTCGGGACGAGACACGGCACCCCCAAAGAGCTAGAGGTAACTCCTGGCTCTCTCACCATGGTTGGACGAACCGGAGTAGGCTGACGGGCTTCATACGGTGCTGCTAACTCGGCCTCCCTGCGTGAGCGAGCCCGGTCCACCACTTCCTGAGCATCACCGCCACCTCCTGCCGGGTTGTGGCCACGGGGCGGTTCGTGGTTCCCCGCATTGCTTGACACGGCCGATTCATCCATAGGCCTGCCATAACTCTGGCTTGGACGGGGGGTGGAATGAATCCGATCATAGCTGTATGAATAAGCCTCCTGTTGCTCCAAGGCTGTCCGAAGAAGCTCTTTAACCCGACGCGTCTCGATTGCCGCCGGAGAATCGCCTTCAGTTGGGATAGCTTCCAGCCGTGAAGCGACAGCAACAAGATTGTCTATTGGAGTAGAGTAATGACCCGGTGGTATTGGAACAGGCTGTGTCACGTTGTTGTGCTGTCGAGGCGGACCCATCAAACGGGGCTGAACCGGCGCCCCCGCTCCAGGTGCCTCCGCCCGGTTTACTACCGGCGGGTTACTAGTCCCTGCACTTGGGGTGTTAAAGAGGTTCCTAGCATCATAAACCGGCAGGCGAGACCGGTATCTTCTCTTTAGGACTTCGTGCAATGCATTCTGATCCAGCATAAGCCGGTAAGCATGTGCATCTAAAGCGGCCCGCTCTGCGGCCATCCTGGCATCCTCAGGTGCCAAATCGGCATTGGCCTGGGTAATCTGATCCCTTACCTTCGCAACTTCCGCATTGTGCGCATCCTGATCAGCCGGGTTAGCCTCCGCCATTAGTGTTGCCAATGCATCAAATACAGATAAGACCTGAGCCGGCGGCCGCACAGGCCTCTCGCCCCGCCGCCGCCGCTGCGTAGAAGAGTGGAGCGTCGATCCGTACCGGCCATGAAGATTCCAACCCGGTGTGGCAGATCAGAGGGGTCCGGAATACTGTCGCCATCAGAACAGCCTCCAATCCGGCCATCTTGTAGCTGATATAACGACTCGGTCTCTCCGATCGATGACTCGTCGCCGGAATAAACGACGGTCTCACCACCAGATTCCGATCTGTCCTCGTAATCCCCTCCATGGATGAATCCCACGAAGGCACGCTTCATGGCAGGCTTGACCCGGCCAGATCGCGCACGCTGAGCCGTTTCGACGAGGTCGGTGCAGATGTCCGGCTCAGGGCCCGGTTCGCCGATCTTGCCAATGAAAACGTGTATGCCACCAAAGGGGACCCGTACCAGACTCAATTGAGCCGCCTCGGGGCCCCATCCTGCATCGTCGATGTAGAGCTTGCCGCGACGACTCTTGGTCATCCGGCCCACAGCGTAACCCTTGAGTCCTTCGAAGTTGCCCTCCAAGAACTTGAAACCATCGTGCGATAGCCCCAAGGTGGGCGCCAACTGTCATGGTTTTATCACGGGAGATGTCCTTGTGAAAGGACTTAGTCGTGGAGCCATTGCTACGGGTTAGCTTAAAGGGGTTAACGCGGACATGGAACGCAAGAGAGTTTTATACTAGTTCAGCCCGTTAAGATGAAGGTAAAAGCTTACGTCTAGTTGTGATGGAATTGATGGGTTTCGATGACCAGGGAGCAAATACGCTTTGCCTGAGTCTCGAGTTGTTGTCTGTTGTCCTGATCCGCCACCGGGTCGTCCCCTTATATACATGGGTGACACCCGTCGGTTTACAGAGTCCCGAGACCGGCTCATAAACGTGTCCAGTTCGGTCTCTGCTCTTCCTATCTTACCATACAAGTTACATACCAATACCGGTTCACGGTTGCAGGCCTTAAACCGGTTCTGGGCCATGGGCCCCTATCTAACATTCCTATCTGCCTTCATGGGCTTCTGGCATACTCAACTACTGATGAAGTTAACCCGGCCTGTCTTGGTCGGTTTACGCTCAGTAGTAATATCCCCAACAGTTTCCCCTTCCTTCTGGGGAATGATATGCAGATCGCTGGCCTGGCCATGAGCTTGGTGGCCTCCTGTGAAGGCGCCAACGAACTCATGGCACAGATCCGCCCAAGAAGAAATGGAATCCGCCGGCAAGTGCACCAACCAAGACATAACATTGGGCTTCAGTGCCAGCGGGAAATAATTGGCAAGCACCTTGTCGTCGCGAGCTCTGACAGCCTGAATCGCGATGTTGTAGATGCTGAGGAACTCGGACGGATAGGTCTAGCCAGTGTACTTCTCGCCGACGTCGGGCTTGACCGTGCGGTGGGATGGCCACTGGAACTGCCGCAGCTCGCGGGTAAAGGCCGGGCAGCCCACCTCGTAAGGTAGGCCACCGGGGCCCCCCGGTGCTGGGTGATGTCTACTACACAACCTTCTTCTTGTAGACGTTGTTGGGCCTGCAAGTGCACAGGTTTGTAGGACAGTAGAAAATTTCCCTCAAGTGGATGACCTAAGGTTTATCAATCCGTAGGAGATGTAGGATGAAGATGGTCTCTCTCAAACAACCCTGCAACCAAATAACAAAGAGTCTCTTGTGTCCCCAACACACCCAATACAATGGTAAATTGTATAGGTGCACTAGTTCGGCGAAGAGATGGTGATACAAGTGCAATATGGATGGTAGATATAGGTTTTTGTAATCTGAAATAATAAAAACAGCAAGGTAACAAATGATAAACGTGAGCGTAAATGGTATTGCAATGATAGGAAACAAGGCCTAGGGTTCATACTTTCGCTAGTGCAAGTTCTCTCAACAATAATAACATAGATAGATCATATAACAATCCCTCAACATGCAACAAAGAGTCACTCCAAAGCCACTAATAGCGGAGAACAAACGTAGAGATTATGGTAGGGTACGAAACCACCTCAAATTTATTCTTTCCAATCAATCCGTTGGGCCATTCCTATAAGTGTCACAAACAGCCCTAGAGTTCGTACTAGAATAACATCTTAAGATACAAATCAACCAAAACCCTAATGTCACCTAGATACTCCATTGTCACTTCAAGTATCCGTGGGCATGATTATATGATATGCATCACACAATCTCAGATTTATCCAACCAACATAAAAGTACTTCAAAGAGTGCCCCAAAGTTTCTACCGGAGAATCAAGAACGTGTGCCAACCCCTATGCATAGGTTCATGGGCGGAACCCGCAAGTTGGTCACCAAAACATACATCAAGTGGCACATGATATCCCATTGTCACCACGGATAAGCACGGCAAGACATACATCAAGTGTTCTCATAAAAGACTCAATCCGATAAGATAACTTCAAAGGGGAAACTCAATTCATCATAAGAGAGTAGAGGGGGAGAAACATCATAAGATCCAACTACAATAGCAAAGCTCAGGATACATCAAGATTGTGCCATAGATGGAACACGAGAGAGAACACGAGAGAGAGAGAGAGAGAGAGAGAGAGAGAGAGAGAGAGAGAGAGAGAGAGAGAGAGCGATCAAACACATAGCTACTGGTACATACCCTCAGCCCCGAGGGTGATCTACTCCCTCCTCGCCATGGAGAGCGCCGGGATGATGAAGATGGCCACCGGTGATGGGTTCCCCCTCCCGCAGGGTGCCGGAACAGGGTCCCAATTGGTTTTTGGTGGCTATAAAGGCTTGCGGCGGCGGAACTCCCGATCTATCTTCTGTTCTGGAAGTTTTAGGGTACAAGAGTATATATGGGTGAAAGGAGTACGTCGGTGGAGCTACGAGGGCCCCCACGAGGCAGGGGGCGCCCCCCCCCCCACCCTCGTGAGCACCTCCCGTATCTTCTGACGTGGGGTCCAAGTCCATCAGGTGGGTTTCCTTCCAAAAATAACTTCTCAAGTTGATTTCGTTCCGTTTTGACTCCGTCTGATATTCCTTTTCCTCGAAATACTGAAATAGGCATAAAACAGCAAATCTGGGCTGGGCCTCCGGTTAATAGGTTAGTCCCAAAAATAATAAAAAATTGGATAATAAAGCTCAATATTGCTTAAAACAGTAGATAATATAGCATGGAGCAATCAAAAATTATAGATACGTTGGAGACGTATCAAGCATCCCCAAGCTTAATGCATGCTCGTCCTCGAGTAGGTAAATGATTAAAAAAAGATAATTTTTGATATGGAATGCTAGTTGGCATAATTTCAATGTAATTCTTCTTACTTGTGATATGAATATTCAGATCCTAATGATTCAAAACAAAAGTTCATATTGACATAAAAATAATAATACTTCAAGCATACTAACTAAGCAATTATGTCTTCTCAAAATAACATGGCCAAAGAAAGTTCATCCCTACAAAATCATATAGTCTGGCTATGCTCTATCTTCACCACACAAAATATTTAAATCATGCACAACCCCGATGACAAGCCAAGCAATTGTTTCATACTTTTGACATTCTCAAAACTTTTTCAATCTTCACGCAATACATGAGCGTGAGCCATGGATATAACACTATATGTGGAATAGAATGGTGGTTGTGGAGAAGACAAAAAGGGACAAGATAGTCACACATCAACTAGGCGTATCAACGGGCTATGGAGATGCCCATCAATAGATATCAATGTGAGTGAGTAGGGATTGCCATGCAACGGATGCACTAGAGCTATAAGTATATGAAAGCTCAACAAAAGAAACTAAGTGGGGGTGCATCCAACTCGCTTGCTCAGGTAGACCTAGGGCATTTTGAGGAAGCCCATCATTGGAATATACAAGCCAAGTTCTATAATGAAAATTTCCCACTAGTATATGAAAGTGACAACATAGGAGACTCTCTATCATGAAGATCATGGTGCTACTTTGAAGCACAAGTGTGGTAAAAGGATAGTAGCACTGTCCCTTCTCTCTTTTTCTCTCATTTTATTTTATTTTATTTTTTTATTTGGGCCTTTTCACTTTTTTATGGCCTCTTTTCTTTTCTTTTTTTTTCTTTTTTCGTCCGGAGTCTCATCCCGACTTGTGGGGGAATCATAGTCTCCATCATCCTTTCCTCACTTGGGACAATGCGCTAATAATGATGATCATCACACTTTTATTTTCTTACAACTCGACATTTACAACTCGATACTTAGAACAAAGTATGACTCTATATGAATGCCTCCGGCGGTGTACCGGGATATGCAATGACTCATGAGTGGCATGTATGAAAGAATTATGAACGGTGGCTTTGCCACAAATACGATGTCAACTACATGATCATGCTAGCAATATGACAATGATGGAGCGTGTCATAATAAACGGAACGGTGGAAAGTTGCATGGCAATATATCTCGAAATGGCTATGGAAATGCCATGATAGGTAGGTATGGTGGCTGTTTTGAGGAAGGTATATGGTGAGTGTATGATACCGGCGAAAAGTGCGCGGTATTAGAGAGGCTAGCAATGGTGGAAGGAAGAAGGGTGCGTATAATCCATGGACTCAACATTAGTCATAAAGAACTCATATACTTATTAAAAATCTACAAGTTATCAAAGCAAAGTATTACGCGCATGCTCTTAGGGGGATAGATTGGTAGGAAAAGACCATAGCTCGTCCCCAACCGCCACTCGTAAGGAAGACAATCAATAAATAAATCATGCTCCGACTTCATCACATAACGGTTCACCATACGTGCATGCTACGGGAATCACAAACTTTAACACAAGTATTTCTCAAATTCACAACTACTCAACTAGCATAACTCTAATATCACCATCTTCATATCTCAAACAATTATCAAGCATCAAACTTTTCTTAGTATTCAACACACTCATAAGAATTCTCACAAATCTTGTATGCTTAGCATATTAGGATTATTTAAGCGAATTACCATGCTATTTAAGACTCTTAAAATAATATAAGTGAAGCATGAGAGATCAAAAGTTTCTATAAAACAAATCCACCACCGTGCTCTAAAAGATATAAGTGAAGCACTAGAGCAAATGACAAACTACTCCGAAAGATATAAGTGAAGATCAATGAGTAGTCGGATAATTATTCAAATTATGTGAAGACTCTCCCATTTAAGGATTTCAGATCTTGGTATTTTATTCAAGCAGCAAGAAAAACAAAATAAAATGACATGACACTCCAAGCAAAACACATATCATGTGGTGAATAAAAATATAGCTCCAAGTAAAGTTACCGATGAACGAAGACGAAAGAGGGGATGCCTTCCGGGGCATCCCCAAGCTTAGACGCTTGGTTATCCTTGAATATTACCTTGGGGTGCATTGGTCATCCCCAAGCTTAGGCTCTTGACACTCCTTATTCCATAGTCCATCGAATCTTTACCCAAAACTTGAAAACTTCACAACACAAAACTTAACAGAAAATCTCGTGAGCTCCGTTAGCGAAAGAAAACAAAAGACCACTTCAAGGTACTGTAGTGAACTCATTCTTTATTTATATTGGTGTTAAACCTACTGTATTACAACTTCTCTATGGTTTATAAACTATTTTACTAGCCATAGATTCATCAAAATAAGCAAGCAACACAATGAAAACAGAATCTGTCAAAAACAGAACAGTCTGTAGTAATCTGTAACTAACGCAAACTTCTGGAACTCCAAAAATTCTAAAATAAATTGGTGGACCTGAGGAATTTTTCTAGTAATCATATTCAAAAAGAATAAACTAAATATCACTCTCCAGTAAAAAGTTGAAGCTAATCTCGTGAGCGCTAAAGTTTCTGTTTTTTACAGCATGATCATAAAGACTTCACCCAAGTCTTCCCAATGGTTCTACTTGGAACAAACACTAATTAAAACATGAAAACACATCTAACCAGAGGCTAGATGGATTAATTATTACTAAACAGAACCAAAAAGCAAGGAACTAAAATAAAATTGGGTTGCCTCCCAACAAGCGCTAACGTTTAAAGCCCCTAGCTAGGCATGATGATTTCAATGATGCTCACATAAGAGATAAGAATTGAAACATAAAGAGAGCATCATGAAGAATATGACTAGCACATTTAAGTCTAACCCACTTCCTATGCATAGGTATTTTGTGAGCAAAAAACTTATGGGAACAATAATCAACTTGCATAGGAAGGTAAAACAAGCATAACTTCAAAACTTTAAGCACATAGAGAGGAAACTTGACATTATTGCAACTCCTAGAAGCATATGTTCCGCCCTCATAATAATTTTCAGTAGCATCATGAATGAATTCAAAAATATAACCAGAACCTAAAGCATTCTTTTCATGATCTACTTGCATAGAAATTTTACTACTCTCCACGTAAGCAAATTTGTTCTCATCAATAGTAGTGGGAGCAAACTCAACAAAATAACTATCATGTGATTGAAAATTAAGATCAAGATGACAAGTTTCATGGTTATCATTATTCCTTAGAGCATACATGTCATCACAATAATCATCATAGATAGGAGGCATGCTTTCATCACAGTAAATTTGCTCATCAAAGCTTGGGGGACAAAAAATATCATCTTCATCAAACATAGCTTCCCCAAGCTTGTGGCTTTGCATATCATTAGCATCATGGATATTCAATTCCAGGAATTCATACTAACAACATTTCAATCATGCTCATCATTCAAAGATTTAGTGCCAAACATTCTATGTAATTCTTCTTCTAGTACTTTGGCACAATTTTCCTTTCCATCATACTCACAAAAGATATTAAAAAGATGAAGCGTATGAGGTAAACTCAATTCCATTTTTTTTGTAGTTTTATTTTATAGACTAACTAGTGCTAAAACAAGAAACAAAAAGATTTGATTGCAAGATCTAAAGATATACCTTCACTTACCTAGCCTCCCCGGCAACGGCGCCAGAAAAGAGCTTGATGTCTACTACACAACCTTCTTCTTGTAAACGTTGTTAGGCCTGCAAGTGCACCGGTTTGTAGGACAGTAGCAAATTTCCCTCAAGTGGATGACCTAAGGTTTATCAATCCGTAGGAGGCTTAGGATGAAGATGGTCTCTCTCAAACAACCCTGCAACCAAATAACAAAGAGTCGCTTGTGTCCCAACACACCCAATACAATGGTAAATTGTATATGTGCACTAGTTCGGCGAAGAGATGGTGATACATGTGCAATATGGATGGTAGATATAGGTTTTTGTAATCTGAAATAATAAAAACAGCAAGGTAACAAATGATAAAGGTGAGCGTAAACGGTATTGCAATGATAGGAAACAAGGCCTAGGGTTCATACTTTCGCTAGTGCAAGTTCTCTCAACAATAATAACATAGATAGATCATATAACAATCCCTCAACATGCAACAAAGAGTCACTCCAAAGCCACTAATAGCGGAGAACAAACTTAGAGATTATGGTAGGGTACGAAACCACCTCAAAGTTATTCTTTCCAATCAATCCGTTGGGCCATTCCTATAAGTGTCAAAAACAGCCCTAGAGTTCGTACTAGAATAACATCTTAAGATACAAATCAACCAAAACCCTAATGTCACCTAGATACTCCATTGTCACCTCAAGTATCCATGGGCATGATCATACGATATGCATCACACAATCTCGGATTTATCCAACCAACATAAAAGTACTTCAAAGAGTGCCCCAAAGCTTCTACCAGAGAATCAAGAACGTGTGCCAAACCCTATGCATAGGTTCATGGGAGGAACCCGCAAGTTGGTCACCAAAACATACATCAAGTGGCACATGATATCCCATTGTCACCACAGATAAGCACGGCAAGACATACATCAAGTGTTCTCATAAAAGACTCAATCCGATAAGATAACTTCAAAGGGGAAACTCAATTCATCACAAGAGAGTAGAGGGGGAGAAACATCATAAGATCCAAATACAATAGCAAAGCTCGGGATACATCAAGATCGTGCCATAGAGGGAACACGAGAGAGAACACGAGAGAGAGAGAGAGAGAGAGAGAGAGAGAGAGAGATCAAACACATAGCTACTGGTACATACCCTCAGCCCCGAGGGTGAACTGCTCCCTCCTCATCATGGAGAGCGCCGGGATGATGAAGATGGCCACCGGTGATGGGTTCCCCCTCCGGAAGGGTGCCGGAACAGGGTCCCGATTGGTTTTTGGTGGCTATAGAGGCTTGCGGCAGCGGAACTCCCGATCTATCTTCTCTTCTGGAAGTTTTAGGGTACAAGAGTATATATGGGTGAAAGGAGTACGTCGGTGGAGCTACGAGGGCCCCATGAGGCAGGGGGCGCGCCCCCCACCCTCGTCAGCACCTCCCTTATCTTCTGACATGGGGTCCAAGTCCATCAGGTGGGTTTCCTTCCAAAAATAACTTCTCAAGTTGATTTCGTTCCATTTTGACTCCGTCTGATATTCCTTTTCCTCGAAATACTGAAATAGGCATAAAACAGCAAATCTGGGCTGGGCCTCCGGTTAATAGGTTAGTCCCAAAAATAATATAAAAGTGGATAATAAATCCCAATATTGCTTAAAACAGTAGATAATATATCATGGAGCAATCAAAAATTATAGATACCCGCTTGTCCGACTGGTGGCGTGTATCACGCGGCGCTTGATAGTGGTTGGAGCATCTTCGTGAGCTCGTTCTCGAAGAACTTGGCGCTGGTCGCGGTGGGTCCGCGGGTCGGATGACGCTATAGAGATGTTATCACAAGCGTCGTCACGACGGGCCGACGCCCGCGGCGACTGGCGAGGAGGAGGAGAGTGCACCGTGACCGCAGCACCCCCGGTCCTCCCAGCGCTGGCATGTGGTGGCTCGGTGGAGCGCCGGCCCAAGGGTCTCGCCGGTCACCAATCGTCTTTGTTGGCGACGGCAACGAGGCTCCGGATGGTGGCCCTCCACTCGTCGAGCTTCTCTGCGGCAGGAGGGAAGTCGAGGAGCATCTGTGCACGCGTCAAATCTTCTGCAGGCGTGGGTGGCGGCGACAGCTGCATGGACCGTGGCGCGCTTCGACTTCTAACCACGTTAGAAGGAGCTTCATCACGACCCAGTGAAAGGGATCGATAAGAGGTGTCTAGAGGGGGGTAATTAGACACTAAGTACCAAAAGTTGCAGTTTTTAACTTCTTCAAGTTGGAGTGGAGTTTAGGCACAAGTTTAACACTCACAATACATAACAAGCAAGCATGCAAAGAGTATATGAGCAGCGGAAAGTAAAGCATGCAACCTGCAAGAATGTAAAGGGAAGGCTTTGGAGAAATTCAAACGCAATTGGAGACACGGATGTTTTTGTCGTGGTTCCGATAGGTGGTGCTATCGTACATCCATGTTGATGGAGACTTCAACCCACGAAGGGTAACGGTTGCGCGAGTCCACGGAGGGCTCCACCCACGAAGGGTCCACGAAGAAGCAACCTTGTCTATCCCACCATGGATGTCGCCCACGAAGGACTTGCCTCACTAGCGGTAGATCTTCACGAAGTAGGCGATCTCCTTGCCCTTACAAACTCCTTGGTTCAACTCCACAATCTTGTCAGAGGCTCCCAAGTGACACCTAGCCAATCTAGGAGACACCACTCTCCAAGAAGTAACAAATGGTGTGTTGATGATGAACTCCTTGCTCTTGTGCTTCAAATGATAGTCTCCCCAACACTCAACTCTCTCTCACAGGATTTGGATTTGGTGGAAAGAAGATTTGAGTGGAAAGCAACTTGGGGAAGGCTAGAGATCAAGATTCATATGGTAGGAATGGAATATCTTGGCCTCAACACAGGAGTAGGTGGTTCTCTCTCAGAAAATGTATGCTGGAAGTGTAGGTTCGTTCTGATGGCTCTCTCATGAATGAAGAGTGGGTGGAGGGGTATTTATAGCCTCCACACAAAATCTAACCGTTACACACAACTTGCCAAACTCGGTGGGACCAAATTGGTAAACTCGGTCAGACCGATTCAGCAAATCTAGTGACCGTTAGGATTTTCGGTGGGACCGACATGCAACTCGGTAGGACCGATGTAATTAGGGTTAGGGCATAACGTAATCTCGGTGAGACCGATTACACAAACTCGGTGGGACCGATTTTGGTAATAAGCTAACCAGAGAGTTGGTCACGCAAACTCGGTAGGACCGATTACACAAACTCGATAGGACCGATTTTGGTAATAAGCTAACCAGAAAGTTTGCATTGTAATCTCGGTAGTACCGATTACACAAACTCGGTGAGACCGATTTTGGTAATGTACATACACAGAGAGATTACAATCCCATCTCGGTGAGACCGAGATCCCTATCAGTGAGACCGATTTGCCAAGTGTTTGTGGCAGTGGCTATGATACCTGAACTCGGTGGCGCCGGATAGAAAGAATCGGTGGGGCCGAGTTAGACTTTTGGTTTAGGACATGTGTGGATGTGAGAAGGTAGTTGAAGGCTTTGGAGCATATCACTAAGCACTTGAGCAAGCAAGCCATTAAGCAACACCTCATCCCCTCTTGATAGTATTGGCTTTTCCTATAGACTCAATGTGATCTTGGATCACTAAAATAGAAAATGTAGAGTCTTGATCTTGGAGCTTGAGCCAATCCTTTGTCCTTAGCATCTTGAAGGAGTTCCACATCCTTTAGTCCATGCCACTCCATTGTTGAACTTGTCTGAAACATACTAGGTAGAAGTGTTAGTCAAACAAGAGATATGTTGACATTAATTACCAAAACCACCCAGGGAGCACTTGTGCTTTCAATCTCCCCCTTTTTGGTAATTGATGACAACATACATCAAAGCTTTAGATAAAGATATACAAAATAGCAAGTAAAGCTTTGGAAAGACATGTAACATGCATAGGCTCCCCCTACATGTATGCAATCATGTGAATATGGAATATAGAAGCATGTGAGAGCATAACCATGACAGAGTAAGCAATGTGTTACATGTATCTTGGCTATATGCATCACAACAAATGATGTGAATATGGGAAATGTACCTTCATGCTCATGAGTCCTTCTTGCGAACAGTATGTACATCAGCAAGAATTCCTCATACACATGATTGTGATGCATATACTTACCTTGTGGTCCTGAGTTGGCTTAGCATGGAATGAACCTGTGAAAATAAGGTTAGATAACACAGATGCACCTACTGGCCAGATCAAACAAAAGAAACCACAAGAGTACCAAGACTGGGATGACATGTTGAGAGTGAGTACCAAGTACCACATTGAATATAGACATGTCCCCAAGGGTAAAGATGTGCAATGAATTTAAAGAGTTTCT
The DNA here is from genome assembly GCA_021605205.1 of Aegilops longissima. NCBI lineage: Eukaryota > Viridiplantae > Streptophyta > Magnoliopsida > Poales > Poaceae > Aegilops > Aegilops longissima. Next base: position 456,296,679 of record CM038677.1, read on the forward strand.
TTCCCTTAGATGTCTTGATCCCCCTGAATCTAGCATGGGATAATGGGAGAAGATAGGGAACAGAAAATCAGAGCAAAATGCAAAATCAGAGCTCAAAGAAGAAAATGAACAGAGATAATGCAAATAGGCACATATGAACATGTATTTCCCCTCAAGAAGACATGTGGCATCTCTCCTCTTGAACACCAAGCATCTGGGATCCTTGAAGATTACTCTCTTCTTGAGTATTCTCTCCCCTTGGAGATATCTTTCTCCCCCTGTTGAAGTGATAAGGCTTTGACGTGATCTCTCTCTCCCCCTGTGACATCAATTTCCAAGAAGGGCCTTTTGGAATTTGTCGTGAATGGGTTTGGTCCTTGAGTCACAGCACAAAGCAATGATAAAAATGTGATGCTTGTAGAGGACAAGATTCATTGAGTGGAGTTGGATCAAAAGTAAAGCAGGAATGAATGGCAAAGTGTTTTTCCTGTTGTGAAGTCGGTGGCACCGAGTTGGATGCTTCGGTTGCACTGAATGATTTCGGTTAGACCGAAAACAAGAAACCGGTGTGACCAAGTTCATCACAGAGAAAACACTTGTCATCTCAGCTCACTAAACAAGCAAGATCTCACAAGGAGTTGCAATGAATTGGATGCAGGGGATGCAGAACAAAATAGAAAGAAAAGAAATCTAGATGAAGTTTTTTTTGAAAGGGGAAACAAATATGCATGAGATAAATGCAAGAGCACAGAAAAGAACACAAGAGAACTTCATCTAGAGATGGTCAGCGACAAAGTCACCTATGTTAGAGTATATTTACTTAGGAGTCAAGTGAGATCACTTGATCATAGGTCATACACATCGTTTAAGCTCAAAATGGGGTTACCATTTTTCGTTTAAGAATCTTGATGTATTCTCATCTTGTCGAGTTGCTTTGACTGATGACTTGGAGTAAAGCTTCTCTAAGATGGAATAACATACCTTGGGTGGTGGTGTTGATCGTGATCATGTAGTTGAACTTGTGTGGGTTGCTCAAGGTTGATGTAGCTCATCAAGAGTTGGGAGCACCACTTGGAATTTGAGTGCATCTACCTACATGGGTTAGTTCTTGAAAGGAAGATCACTTGTGTATCCACAATGAAAATCATGAATTTCAATATAAATTTGTCAAAGGATATGTTTGAATGGTTTCGTGCTTCCTTGTCTTCAACCACCATTGTGTAGAGACTTGGTGATGTAGAGATTGCTCAAGATGTGAGTGAGTTGCAATCTCATAGACTTAGATTCATCCAAGTACCTACAAGGGTTAGATAACATGCAAGGTGCAAATATATCCAAGACATAAGATAGTCATCATAAGTGAAATGTCAAGGATTAGTCATAAGCTCATGTCTTGCATGTATCCAATGGAGTTCCTACTCCAAGTTTGAAGCATCAATGATGTTCAATTCACCTCTTAACCTGCAAAACACTCTCTCATCAAGTGGTTTAGTGAATATATCCGCTAATTGCTTTTCGGTGCGAACATGCTTAAGATTAATGTCACCCTTAGCAACATGATCTCGAATGAAATGATGACGAACTTCAATATGCTTAGTTTGAGAATGTTGCACGGGATTGTGAGAAATCTTGATAGCACTTTCATTGTCACAAAGTAATGGAACATGTTTCACATGTATCCCATAATCTTTAAGAGTTTGGGTCATCCATAGTAATTGAGCACAACATGAACCAGCAGCAATGTATTCCGCTTCTGCGGTGGACAAGGATACCGAGTTTTGTTTCTTGGAAGACCAAGACAGAAGAGATCTACCAAGAAATTGACAAGTGCCCGAAGTGGACTTTCTATCAACCTTGTCACCGGCATAATCCGAGTCGGAGTAGCCAACAAGATCGAAAGAGGCCCTCTTAGGATACCAAATGCCAAAATTTGGTGTATGGATTAAGTATCTCACTATCCTTTTCACGGCCTTAAGATGACATTCTTTAGGAGCAGCTTGATATCGTGCACACATGCACACACTTAGCATGATATCGGGACGTGAAGCACATAGATATAACAATGAACCAATCATGGAGCGATAAACCTTTTGATCAACCGGTTCATCATATTTGGTCAAATCAAGATGTCCACTAGTAGGCATGGGTGTAGTCATACCTTTGCATTCTTGCATATTGAACTTCTTGAATAAGTCCTTGGTGTACTTCATTCGAGAGACAAAGGTACCTTCCTTAGTTTGCTCGATTTGCAAACTAAGAAAGAATTTGAGTTCACTCATCATAGACATCTCAAACTTCTCTGACATTAGCTTTCCAAACTTTTCACTAAAATGAGGGTTAGTATAACCAAATATAATATCATCAACATAGATTTGGCACACAAATAGTTCTCCATTGGCCCTTTTAGTAAAAAGAGTAGAATCAATTTTTCCAATTTCAAAGCCTTTTTCAATAAGGAACTTGGTCAAGCATTTATACCACGCTCTAGGAGCTTGTTTAAGACCATAAAGAGCTTTGTGAAGTTTGTAAACATGATCAGGTTTCTTAGGATTAACAAAGTCGGGAGGTTGTTTAACATAAACTTCCTCCTCTATTCCACCATTTAGAAAAGCACTTTTAATGTCCATTTGGTACAAGGTGATATCATGGTGATTAGCATAGGCAAGTAAGATGCGAATGGACTCAAGTCTAGCAACGGGAGCATAAGTCTCACCATAGTCCATACCTTCGACTTGTGTGTAGCCTTGGGCGATTTAGACGTGCTTTGTTGCGAACTACTTGTCCATCTTCATCTTGCTTGTTGCGAAACACCCATTTGGTACCGATGATGTTGTGGTTGTTGTCGGGCTTCTCAACCAATGTCCAAACTTGATTTCTCTCAAAGTTGTGTAGCTCTTCATGCATGGCGTTTATCCAATCCGGATCTTCCAATGCTTCTTCAACCATCATAGGTTCAATGCTAGAGATGAATGAATAGTGTTCACAAAAGTTAGCTAAACGAGTTTTAGAGCGAGTGATTCTCCCGGTTTGGATATCATTGTAGATTTGCTCGACGGGATGGTCTTTAGCAATTCTTGCTCGAAATCGTGTCAGCTTTTGCTTGGGTCTTGGTTGAACATCTTCTTCATCTTGTTCTTCTTCTTGGCCTTCTTCATTGTTGACATTGTCGTTCTCTTGTCGTGGTGGAGAAGGAGGTTGTTGACGTTCATCTTGATGCACTTCCTCATTTTCTTCATCTTGGTGTGTCCCACTTGTGGATGCTTCCATATCAACTCTTGGTTCACCTTGTCGTGAGGTAGAAGCTTCCACTTGGACGGACGAGGTACTTTCCTTCACCTCCGTTGGACGAATCTTGCCAATAGACAAGTCTTGGATTGCTTCCGAGGGATCTTTGTCTCCTACATCAATTGGCAATTGCTCTACTTGCGAGCCATTAGATTCATCAAACTTTACATCTACCGTTTCTTCAACCTTTCGGGTGAAATTGTTGTAGACACGGTATGTGTGAGAGTTTGAGCCATAACCAAGTAGGAAACCTCCATGAGACTTAGGAGCAAATTTAGAACGACGATGCATATCAAGAATGTAGCACTTTGAGCCGAATACTCGAAAGTATCCAACTTGGGGTTTGTTACTGGTGAGGAGCTCGTATGTCGTCTTGCCGAGTAGCTTGTGAAAATACAAGCGATTTGTTGCATGACAAGCTGTCTCAACCGCTTCCGCCCAAAAGTGCTTCGGCGTCTTGTATTCATCAAGCATCGTTCTCGCCATTTCGATGAGCGTCCGGTTCTTCCTCTCAACAACTCCATTTTGTTGAGGTGTGTACGTAGCCGAGAACTCGTGTGAAATCCCTTCTTCGTCAAGAAAGGTGTCCACATTTGCGTTCTTGAACTCCGTTCCATTGTCGCTGCGAACCTTCTTGATCTTCACTTCAAATTGATTTTGGGCATTCCTAGCAAAGTTTTTGAAGATCTTTTGAACCTGCGATTTATCATCGAGAAAGAACACCCACGTAAATCTTGAAAAATCATCAACTATAACTAGACCAAAAGAATTTCCACCGAGACTCTTGTAGGCGTTGGGACCAAAGAGATCCATGTGAAGTAGCTCGAGTGGCCTCCTTGTGGTCATGATGTTCTTCACGGGGTGCCTCCCTCCAACCTGTTTACCTGCCTGACAAGCGCTGCAAAGTCTATCCTTATCAAATATGACATCGTTAACACCAAGGATATGATTTCCTTTAATAAGCTTGTCAAGGTTTCGCATACCAACATGACCTAATCGTCTATGCCATAACCAACCTTTAGAGGATTTAGCAATAAAGCAAGTTCTAGGTTGAGCCTTTTTAGTGAAATCAACAATGTATAGATCACCTCTACGCACACCAGTAAAGACCATTTTATGATTATCTCTACGAAACACTTGGCAATCTAATTCAGTAAATAGGACATTGAAACCGAAATCAGCAAGTCTAGATACTGAAAGTAAGTTGTAGCCAAGAGATTCAACGAGCATGACATTTTGCATGGAGCTATCATGTGATATGTCCACCTTAACGAGGCCAACCACCTTACCCTTTGAGTTGTCACCGAAAGTGACATACTTTCAAGGACCATCATTTTCAGCAAGCTCACGAAACATGTCTTTATCTCCGGTCATGTGATCGGTACATCCACTATCAAGAACCCATTCCTTTCCTCCTGCCATATATCCCCGAAGATTCTCCATAAGACCAAAGTGTCTCATTGCATCACCGAGATCGAAGTCACTATCATCATCCTCATCATAGCATCCATGTTCAACATCGTCATGTGGTGGATCAAATCCTAGAGAGGGTAATTCGTTTGAGTGATTTTGACAATGATCTTTGTCGGTGTCAAAACCGGTGGATCTCGGGTAGGGGGTCCCGAACTATACGTCTAGGCGGATGGTAACAGGAGACAAGGGACACGATGTTTTTACCCAGGTTCGGGCCCTCTCGATGGAGGTAAAACCCTACTCCTGCTTGATTAATATTGATGATATGGGTAGTACAAGAGTAGATCTACCACGAGATCGAGAGGCTAAACCCTAGAAGCTAGCCTATGGTATGATTGTTGTTCGTCCCCACGGACTAAAATCCTCCGGTTTATATAGACACCGGAGAGGGTTAGGGTTACACGAGTCGGTTACAATGGAAGGAGATCTATATGTCTCAGACGCCAAGCTTGCCTTCCACGCCAAGGAAAGTCCCATCCGGACACGGACGAAGTCTTCAATCTTGTATCTTCATAGTCCAGAGTCCGCCAAGGTTATAGTTCGCTATCTCGACACCCCTAATCCGGGACTCCTCAAGAGCCCCGAACCAGGCTTCAATGACGATGAGTCCGGCACGCAGATTTGTCTTCGGCATTGCAAGGCGGGTTCTTCTCCAAATTCTGTGTACCTGTTAAATAGTGTCCGGCTTTTCGTGAATATTGCGCTCCTTGGCTTCCACGCCCAATAATGGTCGTCTTCCACGTGTCAAACGAATGCGAAAAGCCAGGGTATTTTTACTTTTACCCCCCTAGCTGCGCAAATAAGCTGCCTTATAAAAGAGATGAGGATTTAGATCCGAATCACACCATCTCCCCTTTGCGAGCATTCATCGAAGTGCATCTGACAGAAACCCATTCCATCATGGCCAGTCGACGCAACTCCTCCTCTCGCCCTGCCAGCCCTCGGCACTGGAGATTGGGAGAGATGTTCCGTCCCACACAGCGAGCTAGTGACGATCCAAACCAAGGGATTCCTTCCACCGGCCTTCATGGTTCCGGTTCGAGCCGGACTCGCCACCTATAATGGCGGAAAGCAGGCGGAGAGCGTCCCCAATCCCTCCAAAGGATAGCGGGTATGCCTTGTCCCTTACTTAATAAGAGGGCTCGGATTTCCAATTCATCCGTTTCTCCGGGGGCTCCTGGAGTTCTACGGCCTCTAGCTGCACAACCTTACACCTGCCTTCATATTGCATATCGCGGGCTTCGTAGCCCTTTGTGAGCTGTTCTTGGTGTCGAGGCTCACTTCGCGCTGTGGAAGAAGCTGTTCTGCCTTGTGCCCCGTTCTCAGGAGGGGTCGATATATCAAGTGGGCGGAGCCGAACTATGGCCCATCGCCGGGACCAGATATCTATCCGGAACCCCAAAGAAGGCATCCGAAGACTGGCCTTCAGAATGGTTTTATATAGAAGATGTCTCCCTGCCGGACCCTGTGCGGATCGGCCTTCCTGAGTTCAATAATGCTCCTTTGAAGAAGCGCCTAAGCTGGCGCCCACGGAGCCCTCAAAAGGAAAATAACAGGGACGTCCTTTACCTGATGAGCCGGATAAGATTACTAGCTCATTCCGGACTGACCATGATCGGGGTCATGGCCACATGCATCATGCGGGGGGTGCAACCGCTTCACTATAGAGGCCACCACATGTGGGATTTCAATGGGGAGGATGATGCCACCCGCTGCGGCCGTAAGGGGCCGGGATCAGTTGCTGCTCTGACGAAGGCCTTGTCTGCATTATACAAGGGAGAAGAGGAGGATTTCCTCCGCGTCAATCCACAGGGGCGGATTTTCTATGAACGATCCTCCAAGCTGGGTAAGCGGACACTTCTTTATGCCCAACCGTTCCGTATTCCCGCAGTTAGATACCTTATTCTATGATTTCGACGCAGGAATTGCGCCGGGCTGTAAAGGATATAAACAGCCGTCCTCCACAACCCGAGGACCCGGAAAGGTCCCTCGATCCGGCCTCCCAAGAGGATCCGGACATATCCATGGAGCTGATCGATGGGGTATTTTACCAACTGAGCATCGACAATGCCTTGGTCGCCATTACGGCCGACACCCGAATATTTCCAGCCTCACACGAATCGAGACCAAGTCCCAATACTTTGAAGATGATCCATCCGTGCTTATCTTCGATCACCGTATATCAATGGTGTTTTGCACGGGGAGCCCTTGAGGCGGAAGGCCGAGCCTGCGGTGGCTAATCAACAAGGAGCAGCAAGGCCTAGCAGGCTGAAAAGAAGTGCGGTCCGGATTGAGACACCGGCGCCACGGTATGGCGTGCCGCCTTTTTCCCAAGTTTTATTCACGGAAGGTGTACTAACGCCGTGTTTCTTCAGAAAAGAGCGCGCCGGACTATATCCGGAGAGGCTGCCAATCGAGCCTCCACCAGCCAGCTCAAGCCAGTCCAGAGGCGGAGGCGAACACGAGGCGTCGCGGACACTCCTCCGACAGAGGATGCCGACGGACTATCTCGCCACCAATTCCGAGGTGGAGAGTGCCATGAATCACAAAGCGTCGCCGGACTGTTCTTCGTGACGCATGTTTCTCCCAAGAGGCATTGGATGCCTTCATTCGGGAGATGCGCACCTCTCGCTGCTCAAAATGGTCTAGCCAGAGGCACGGAGCAGTATGTGAAAGACATACGGTGAGAAAATTTGATGGTTATATATACCAAGAGCCCCGAGACTTGAAATAGTTAGAATAACTGATTTAAGGATCATTTATTATGCAGGATCTTACAAAAAGAATACCCAACTGTCCCAGAGCTAGAAGAGTGCAAAGCCCAACTTGAGGTCAAGACTAGCCGCTGCAGGGAGGCCAAGGAGACCCCCTCTGGTAATATACGCTTTGAAAGATAAATATGTTGTGAAGTGTGGCGTATGTGTAAATCTGACAATATCAGTGCAGATGGCGCCGGAGTAGATCCGGACAAGCAACAACTCTTGCGCCGGTTGAAAGCCGGGGAGAGCGTGCTTATGAGGGTGAGGCAGGAGAAGAATAATCTACAAGATGCCAATACCCAGCTGGGAAAGGAACTCAAAGATGTTTGTGCCCAGCTGGTGGACTCCGTGAAGGAGAATCGACGGGTTCGACGCGGCATTTTTAGTAAGTGCTTGAGAGAACTTTGAAAAAAGAGTTCGGCGAAGAAGTCGACTAACAGAGTTATGTCTGTAGGTATGCTCACAGGTCGTCCTGCAGAGGAAATGCCCGGTTCTACGGGTGACCTTCTTCCCGAAGTTTACAACCTGCACTAAGCGAGTTCGGCAGTGATGAAGGGCGTCGCCCAGGCCTTGTGGCCATCTGTCTCCCTGCCCGAAGGCCTTGGAGAGCTTGAAGAGAGGCTTAAGGGAGCGCGGCGACGCTTCCGATTATGGAAGATATCAGCCTTCCGTCAAGGCGCCAGGGAGGCCTGGGCCATGGTGAAGACGCGGTACACGAAGGCTGACCCAAACCACATGGCCGAGGTCGGACCTGTGGGGACCGATGGGAAGGAGATCCATGTGAGCTTAGTGTACGGCCAAGTAGAATTGGCCGCAAAGTATTCCCAACAGGACTATAAACTAGACAGCCTATTAGATGGTATTGAGGAGGAATACACCCAGTCAATTTGACTATGTAATTTAAGATGGCATGTAAAAATGCCTTCTAGTCGGATTGTAGATCGTTTGTCATGGCGGACCTTTTCGCTTCAACCTCGGGACCCTATAGTCCGGAGTGTGTCTGAATACCATCACGGTTATGTAAGAACCGGGGTATGCGTGGAGACCAGCGAGGGGTCATTAGTGCTTTAATGGACAAGTGCCCAACTAGTTATGTTATATTACATGGTTAGTAAGAAACATCTTCCAGGGAGAATAGTTCCGTTAGGGGTTTCTTTCCCTGGGAGGCATGCCTTAAAGTGCATGTCCGGACTGCGGAAAAAAAGCATATGGGGGCGGATAAATAAATAAGTGAGAAATCATCTTTAGTTCACCGACCGAATATTCCCTTAAGAACGCTAGCTTTCGACTTCACCCAGTCTGAGGTACACATCCGGCTGACCCGCGGTAATAATCGCAGAGGTGCTCCTTTACCACCTAGCCGAACAATCGGGAACGAGGGGTAAGCACAGAGCCAGCAACCCAGCTTGGCCAAAACTTAAGTCATATCGATGCATATAATGGTGAATAAAAGGTACATGCGGAAGCATTACACATGTGTTAGGCATAGAGCCCGTAAAATAAGCTTCTGTTAAAGAAGCCCCCAGGTATAATGAGCGCGGATAGTGCGTCAAGTGTGTGCGAACGATGCACGAATGAGCCTTTAAAGCCTGTAAGAGAAAAAGAGGGAGAAGGAGAGAAATATAAGACAGCTAATGTGTAAAAAATAGACAGAGGAAGGAGACGAACTCAGAATCCGGCGCTAGGCGTAGAATCTTCGGAGACGGGCTGCGTTCCATGGGTTCGGCTCGAGTTGGTTATCTGATGCATCTCACAGACGGTACGCTTCGCCGGTCAGGACTTGGTCGATGATAAAGGGGCCTTCCCATTTGGGCTTGAGTTTGTCCTTTTTCTTGTCCGGCAGCCGTAGAACTAATTCGCCAACATTGTAAGTTTTGGCTCGTACTTCTCTGCTTTGATATCTTCGAGCCTGCTGTTGATAGAATGCGGAACGGGCTTTGGCCACGTCATGCTCCTCCTCCAAGGCGTCCAAACTGTCCTGCCGATCAAGCTCGGCTTCTCTTTCTTCATACATGCTCACGCGAGGTGAGTCATGAATTATGTCGCAGGCGAACTGCTCTCTGCCAGATAACATAAAGAATGGTGTGAATCTGGTGGTGCGATTCGGCGTGGTCCGCAACCCCCAGAGTACGGAGTCGAGCTCCTCTACCCAGTGCGTGTTAGATTCCTTGAGGGACCGCACTAACCTGGGTTTGATGCCGCTCATGATTAGACCATTTGTTCGTTCGACTTGACCGTTAGTTTGAGGGTGATAGACTGAAGCATAGTCGAGCTTAATGCCCATGTTTTTGCACCAGAGTTTGACCTCGTCGGCCGTGAAGTTTGTGCCGTTATCAGTGATGATGCTGTGCGGGATGTTGTAACGGTGTACGACCCCTGATATGAAGTCTATCACCGGTCCGGATTCGGCCGTCTTAACAGGCTTGGCCTCTATCCATTTGGTGAATTTATCCACCATGACCAGTAGGTATTTTTGCTTGTGGGTTCCTCCTTTAAGGGGTTCAACCATGTCAAGCCCCCAGACCGCAAAGGGCCAGGTGATGGGTATAGTTTGGAGGGTGGTGGGTGGCATGTGGCTTTGATTAGCAAAGAGTTGGCAACGACGCATCATTGGACTAAGTCCTGAGCATCTGCCCGGGCCGTCGGCCAATAGAATCATGTATGGAAGGCCTTGCTTACAAGGGCCCGGGCTGCGGCGTGGTGCCCGCCGAGTCCGGCATGAATTTCAGCCGTAAGATTCCGCCCTTCCTCTTCGGAGATACACCTTTGAAGGACTCGGTGGTGCTTTTCTTATAAAGCTCTCCTCATGGACTTTATAGGCTTTAGATCGCCGCACTATGCAGCGTGCCTCATTTTGGTCCTCGGAAGTTCCTGCCTAGTTAGGTAGGCTAGAATGGTTCCGCCCACGGGCAATGACTGCCATTATCACGCAATGAAGATGTTACTTCGCTGGGTGGCCTCCAATTGTGTCGTAATGTTCGTGTCGGCGGTCTTTGTTGGGTCCGGGCTGTTATTTCCGGACTCCCCTTCCCATGATATGGATGGCTTGAACAGCCTCTCTAAGAAGATATTGGGGGGACGGCATCGCGCTTTGCGCCAATGCATGCTAGGAAGTCTGTTGCCTGATTGTTTTCCCGGGCTATATGGTGAAATTCGAGCCCTTCGAACCGAGCTAACATTTTTAGGACGGCGTTGCGATAAGCTACCATTTTCGGATCCTTGGCATCAAAGTCTCCATTTATTTGGGATATCACGAGGTTCGAGTCCCCGCGCACCTCTAGGTGTTGAATGTCCATGGATACTGCCATCTGGAGACCATGTAGAAGGGCCTCGTATTCGGCTGCGTTGTTGGAGTCCGTATACATTATCTGGAGTACGTAATGAACTGTACCTCTGTTGGGGACGTCAAAACGACGCCAGCCCCCAGGCCAGCCAACATTTTGGAGCCGTCGAAGTGCATGATCCAGTTGGAATATGTGTCGTACTCTTTAGGGAGTTCGACTTCAGTCCATTCGGCGACGAAGTCGGCCAAAAATTGCGACTGAATTGCTCGCCGTGGCTTATAGGTTATGTCGAACGGGAGGAGCTCAATGGCCCATTTGGCAATCCGGCCCGTCGCGTCACGGTTGTTTATAATGTCATTAAGAGGTACTTCAGAGGCTACTGTTATCGAACACTCTTGAAAGTAGTGTCAAGCTTCCGGATGCTATAAACACGCAGACGCTATCTTTTGATAATGCGGATACCGTGACTTGCATGGAGTGAGGACGGTGGACACGTAGTAGACTGGTTTTTGAGGGAAACTTGTGTCCATCCGTTTTCGCTCGACAACGAGCACCGCGCTTACAACTTGATGGGTTGTGGCGATGTATAATAGCATTGGTTCGCCCATGTTGGGCGCGGCCAGGACCGGGTTTGTTGCCAATATGGCTTTTATTTCTTCGAGTCCGGCCGTGGCGGCATCCGTCCACTCGAAGTGTTCGGTGCGCCGGAGGAGGCGATAGAGGGGTAATGCCTTTTCTCCTAGACGGGAGATGAAGCGGCTTAGAGCCGCCACACATCCAGTCAATTTCTGTATTTGTTTGAGGTCCTTTGGGATATCCAATTGTGACAGAGCTCGGATCTTGGCTGGGTTTGCTTCAATTCCTCTACCGAATACAATGAAGCCCAAGAGCTTTCCGGCTGGTACGCCGAAAACGCATTTTTCTGGGTTAAGCTTGATGTCATATGTTCGGAGATTATCGAATGTGAGCCTCAAGTCGTCTACTAGAGTTTCGACATGCTTGGTTTTGACGACCACATCATCTACGTATGCCTCCATTGTTTTGCCGATCTGGTTTGCCGGACATGTCTGAATCATGCGCTGATATGTTGCGCCGGCGTTTTTGAGACCGAAGGGCGTTGTGTTGAAGCAGAATGGGCCGTATGGGGTGATAAATGCCGTTGCGGCTTGATCTTGTTCTGCCATCTTAATTTCATGGTAGCCAGAGTATGCGTCGAGAAAACACAACGAATCGTGTCCTGCGGTAGCGTCGATAATTTGATCAATGCGGGGGAGGGGGAAGGGATCCTTTGGGCAAGCCTTGTTGAGGTCTTTGAAATCGACATATAGGCACCAGGATTATTCCTTATTTGGTACCATCACCAGGTTTGCTAGCCAGTCCGGATGTTTTATGTCTCTGATGAATCCGGCCTCCAATAGTTTGGCTAGCTCCTCTCCCATGGCTTGACTCTTAGGTTCGGAGAAACGCCGAAGAGCATGTTTGACTGGCTTGAATCCTTTTAGGATGTTGAGGCTGTGCTCGGCCAGCCGGCGTGGGATTCCTGGCATGTCTGAAGGGTGCCAGGCGAAAATGTCCCAATTTTTGTAGGAATTCTCGTAGTGCGGCATATCCATCAGGGTTTAATTGTGCCCCAATGGAAGCCGTTTTTGTAGGGTCCGTTGGGTGGACTTGGAATTTGACTATTTTGTCTGCTGGTTTAAAGGAGGTGGACTTGGATCTTTTATCGAGTATCACATCATCCCTGTTCACCGTGGAGCGTAGCGTAGTCAGTTCCTCGGCCGCTAGGGCTTCGCATAGTGCCTCAAGGGCTAGTGCGGCTGTCTTATTTTCAGCGCGGAGTGCTATGTCCGGGTCACTAGCAAGAGCGATGATTCTGTTGGGCCCGGGCATTTTGAGCTTCATGTACCCGTAGTGGGGTATAGCTTGGAAAATTGTGAATGCCTCTCGCCCTAATAGAGCGTGGTATCCGCTGCTGAACGGGGCCACTTGGAACGTGACCTCCTCGGACCTGTAATTGTCCGGCGTGCCGAACACCACATCCAGTGTGATTTTACCTGTGCAGCTCGCTTCCCGACTGGGCATTATTCCTCTAAAGGTTTTGCTACTTTGCTTAATGCGGCTCCAGTCTATTTCCATTTTCTGAAGGGTTTCCTCATAAATGAGGTTCAATCCGCTGCCACCGTCCATGAGTACCTTGGTAAGGCGAAAGTCGTCCACTATTGGACTGAGGACCAATGCTGCTGGCACTCGGGCTGTTCGGGATTTAGGTTCATCACATGCATTAAAGGTAATAGCCGTGTCACTCCATGGATTTATTGTTGCCACTTGGTAGACTTCGGCAAGGCTGCGGAGTGTTCGTTTTCGCATATTGTTTGATGCGAAAGTCTCGAAGACTATTAATACCATCTTGGTATCCTTGGGCTGGTGCTCGTGGATCTTCGGGTTAGAAGCTCCTCGCCGCTTTTGGCCACCTGCCGGAGTATCCAACATGCTCTAAGGCTATGAGTTGGTGTGGCGCCCTCTGTGCTATGAATTTTACAGGGTCCGTTGAGCCATCCCTCCAGTACGGTTCCATGCCCTGTGGGGGGTTTTGGTTTTTTGGTGTTTAACCCGGGCGATTGGCGATAATGCACCCTTTTGTTTTGGACTGGGTTTGTATTCAGGACCGGATTGTCCCAAAATCTTACTTCGGTCTTCCAGGTGCTTTCCATCGCACAGTACTTTTGTACTATGGACGCCAAGTCATCAAAGCGTGTAATTTCACGGCGACCTATGGCATTGAGGATTCCCATGTCCGTGCAATTATTGCAGAAGAATGAAATTGCGTCTTCCTCGTGGCAGTCCTTTATCCTATTCATAACCAGGAGGAATCGCCCAAGAATGATGTATCGTTTCTTCGTGCTCTTGCCTAATATTGGATAGATCGCCTATGTTCAGGTGGGTGGGTGGAATTAGATCTGAAACCCCACCCAATCTGAGGCTCAAGGGCCAAGGAGTTTCTGAACTCGGAAGCTTGGATTCTTGGATGTTGTCCACTGAATCTAGCCCGTTGCCTGATTCTAAGTTCAGGTCTTGAGTGACACCCTCCCCTCCGCGGGTATCCGGCTTGGAGGGATTGGGGATCCGGACATAGTTAGTCCTTAAGATAGATGAGGGGTCGCTGCATCGTTCCTCCACCACATCAACGTGATGGGTGACCTGGGGAGAGTTAATTTCTCTCAGATCGGGTTTAGGCCTGATCCGATCGTAGTCTGTAGCGACTCCCAGGGTGGCGGTGCGATCCAAGAGCTCGTTTAGAGAAGAGAGCTCCATCGGATCTAACTGCTCGGCGAGTTCCGAGTTGACGTGAAGATTGCTTTTGATGACCCAAGAAGTCATCATCGGCGCAATGACGAACAGCGGTCATAAGAAAACCGCCTAGCCGGAGAGTTTGGCCGATAGCCAAAGCTCCTTTAGCAATAGAGCTGTCTTTAAAGACGGGATGAGGCATCCTTTCTGATGGCGACAGCACAGCGGAACTCTCAATGAAAGCACCAATGTCGGTGTCAAAACCCGCGGATCTCGGGTAGGGGGTCCCGATTGTGCGTCTAGGCGGATGGTAACAGGAGACAAGGGACACGATGTTTTTACCCAGGTTCGGGCCCTCTCGATGGAGGTAAAACCCTACTCCTGCTTGATTAATATTGATGATATGGGTAGTACAAGAGTAGATCTACCACGAGATCAGAGAGGCTAAACCCTAGAAGCTAGCCTATGGTATGATTGTTGTTCGTCCTACGGACTAAAATCCTCCGGTTTACATAGACACCGGAGAGGGTTAGGGTTACACAGAGTCGGTTACAATGGAAGGAGATCTATATGTCCGTATCGCCAAGCTTGCCTTCCACGCCAAGGAAAGTCTCATCCGAACACGGGACGAAGTCTTCAATCTTGTATCTTCATAGTCCAGGAGTCCGGCCGAAGGTTATAGTTCGGCTATCCGGACACCCCCTAATCCGGGATTCCCTCAATCTTGTGTATGAATTTTTATAGCTTCGAAAATAATATCACTAATAATTCCAACATCTCCTTTGGCATGCATAAGGTTTGTAAGCTCAAACAAACAACCACCAAACATAGGATCACTAGAATTCATCTTACTCAAGGCAATAGACTTATGGAGAATTTCATCTAGATTTTTCAAGGAATAATTTGGAAATCGTTCCTCAAGAAATTTCCATATGGTATAGGCACAATCAAGAGTAGGCAAACTAGCAATCAAGTTTTTGGGCAATCCTCTTATGATAAGATTGATGGTTCTAAGATTGCGAATCATGTCAAGATCCTCTTCGGGTGTGGGATGCAAGGGATCAATGTGAGGTGCACAAGGGCTAGCAATGTACTTGTTCAAATGATATTCATTGAAAATCTCAAGCATTTCATTTTTCCACTCATGAAAATACTCTCCATCAAGTATAGGCACTCTATGTCTAAGACTCCCAATAGTAGACTCATCCATCTTCCTCCAATGGTGTTTAAACCAAAGCAATGGAGACCAAAGCTCTGATACCAATTGAAAGGGATCGAGAAGAGGTGTCTAGAGGGGGGTGATTAGACACTAAGTACCAAAAGTTGCAGTTTTTAACTTCTTCAAGTTGGAGTGGAGTTTAGGCACAAGTTTAACACTCACAATACATAACAAGCAAGCATGCAAAGAGTATATGAGCAGCGGAAAGTAAAGCATGCAACTTGCAAGAATGTAAAGGGAAGGGTTTGGAGAATTCAAACGCAATTGGAGACACGGATGTTTTTGTCGTGGTTTCGATATGTTGTGCTATCGTACATCCACGTTGATGGAGACTTCAACCCACGAAGGGTAATGGTTGCGCGACTCCATGGAGCGCTCCACCCACGAAGGGTCCACGAAGAAGCAACCTTGTCTATCCCACCATGGTTGTCGCCCACGAAGGACTTGCCTCACTAGCGGTAGATCTTCACGAAGTAGGAGATCTCCTTACCCTTACAAACTCCTTGGTTCAACTCCACAATCTTGTCGGAGGCTCCCAAGTGACACCTAGCCAATCTAGGAGACACCACTCTCCAAGAAGTAACAAATGGTGTGTTGATGATGAACTCCTTGCTCTTGTGCTTCAAATGATAGTATCCCCAACACTCAACTCTCTCTCACAGGATTTGGATTTTGTGGAAAGAAGATTTGAGTGGAAAGTAACTTGGGGAAGGCTAGAGATCAAGATTCATATGGTAGGAATGGAATATCTTGGCCTCAACACATGAGTAGGTGGTTCTCTCTCAGAAAATGTATGCTGGAAGTGTAGGTTCGTTCTGATGGATATCTCATGAATGAAGAGTGGGTGGAGGGGTATTTATAGCCTCCACACAAAATCTAACCGTTACACACAACTTGCCAAACTCGGTGGGACCAAATTGGTAAACTCGGTCAGACCGATTCAGCAAATCTAGTGACCGTTAGGATTTTCGGTGGGACCGACATGCAACTCGGTAGGACCGATGTAATTAGGGTTAGGGCATAACCTAATCTTGGTGAGACCGATTACACAAACTCGGTGGGACCGATTTTGGTAATAAGCTAACCAGAGAGTTGGTCACGCAAACTCGGTTGGACCGATTACACAAACTCGGTAGGACCGATTTTGGTAATAAGCTAACCAGAAAGTTTGCATTGTAATCTCGGTAGTACCGATTACACAAACTCGGTGAGACCGATTTTGGTAATGGACATACACAGAGAGATTATAATCCCATCTCGGTGAGACCGAGATCCCTATCGGTGAGACTGATTTGCCTAGTGTTTGTGGCAGTGGCTATGATATCTGAACTCGGTGGCGCCGGATAGAAAGAATCGGTGGGGCCGAGTTAGACTTTTGGTTTAGGACATGTGTGGATGTGAGAAGGTAGTTGAAGGCTTTGGAGCATATCACTAAGCACTTGAGCAAGCAAGCCATTAAGCAACACCTCATCCCCTCTTGATAGTATTGGCTTTTCCTATAGACTCAATGTGATCTTGGATCACTAAAATAGAAAATGTAGAGTCTTGATCTTGGAGCTTGAGCCAATCCTTTGTCCTTAGCATCTTGAAGGGGTTCCACATCCTTTAGTCCATGCCACTCCATTGTTGAACTTGTCTGAAACATACTAGGTAGAAGTGTTAGTCCAACAAGAGATATGTTGACATTAATTACCAAAACCACCCAGGGAGCACTTGTGCTTTCACCCAGCGGTTGCGCGCCATTTTCACCAGCACTTCGGCGGGCATGCTGAATTCCTTCATCCAGCGGACGACGCACAGGGCTCTTCCCACGGCGGTGCCCAGGGTCACAGGCGTGGTGACGCTGCTCGTCGCGCACACCATTTGAAGAGGGCGCAGTGGTCGCCGGCGTGGGTGTCCTGGAGGTTGCTATGCCGCCCGTGGGTGGCACAACGACACTCCTGGAAGGCCCCGCGCCGCCTGCGGGGGCCCCAGCCCCATCTTTAGACTTGGTGATGTGCGGCCCGTCGCCTGGCGCACGAACGGTGCCGCTCGCCAAGCTCTGACTGTCAGGGCGATGCTGGTGCTCGCGGACCGGGGCTCGGGTCCTGTCCGCGACCAGGCCGCTCCTCGCCCGTACTGGCACGGGCCGTTCGGCCCCCGACGAGCCGATCGTCGTGGCTGTCTTCTTCTTGGGAGCCATGGCGGTGAAGAAACGCTAGGCTAACTACTAGACCAGATTCTCACAATTGCGCCCCCTACCTGGCGCGCCAAAGATGTCGGTGGGAAACGACACCTATGGGATCACAAGAATCCCTACTACGGTTGCCGGGGCGCAGGGTTACAAGAAGAGCAGGATTAGTAATCAGCACAAGGATCGTTTACCCAGGTTCGGGCCGCGAGGATGCGTAAAACCCTAGCCCTGCTTTCGCGGGTGTATTGAGTGTTCTTGAGCCCTTGAACTAGTTACGGTGGCTGAGTAGTTCCAAAGAGTCGAATCCTTCTCCAGTACGGCATGGGCCTCCTTTTATAGTCGAAAGGGGCTGCCACAGTGGCACACAGGAGGTGGAAAGGCGTACAGTGCTACGAGCTTATCGCTCGTATTACAGGACAAGATGCATTTAATGCATCGCTTAGGTGTCCCCTAGCTTTATCGGGGACGGGGGCGAGGCCTGTCCCGTCCGTCGCCGCTCCCCCTTGCTTCGACATGCGCCCTGGCCAGCGCTGCATGCGGCGCCATGTAGGTAGGCAAGCAGCTGAGGTGGCGCGGCGGTAGGGTCTTCACGAAGATCTACATGCCGCCACGCAGGCACTTGCTGAGTTGGCCTGGGAGCTGCATGTTGCCACGCAGGTGCCTACCCAGCTGGTTGGGCTGGCAGCTGCATGCGAACGACGGTGGAGACTTGGCCGGTGCGGGCGTGGAGGTGGCCCTACTGGCACCCTTGGCGAGGGCCTTGCCGGGTGGCCCGGCAAGGGCCTTGCCGTGGCGTGCTGTTGTCCCCGGCAAGGATCTTGCCGGGGGTCTTGTGGCTCCCCTCGGCAAGGATATTACCAAGGATCGTTGTCTTTTAATCCTCATCTGTTCTTGATTATTCCTTGTCTTCACAAAGATCTGCATGCCACCATGGCGGTGCCTCCCGAGCCCTGGCCCAACGTAGTTGATGGTGTTGGAGACCGTGGGCTCAAGGTGGTGCGCTCTGCTGGTGTTGGACGAGCCACCCCGACAAGGGCCTTGCCGGGGCCGCGGAGGCTGCCCCGACAAGGGTCTTGCCGAGGGAACCTGCTTCGTCTCTCTGCTCTTTTGTGGTCTCGGTCTTGGCGTTGCTCTGGCTGTCTTGGGCTTCGGTTTTACCTCGGTTCACCTCCCATGTTCTGCTTGGTGCGGCCGTGGGCGCGGCTCCGACTGTCCGTGCACAGGTAAAGGGGTACAAAGGTGTGCCCCTTCTTTTGTACACCGACATTCGTCAAGATCATAGACACACAAGATCAGATGAGGACCAGAAGACGACAACCCTCGGCGGGATCCCGGCCGGGGAAGTCCACGAGACCCCCGGCAAGACGCTTGCCGGGGAAGACAGTGACGCCACGGCAAGACCCTTGCCGGGGCCCCGGCAAGATCCTTGCCGAAGACACCGACGGGGCCGCGGCCAGGCCCGCGCCTACCAAGGCTCCACCGCCGTCCCCATACAGCTGCCAGCTCAGCCAACTGAGTAGGCACCTGCGTGGCGACGGGCGGCCTCCACGACCGACGCAGCAAGCACCTGCGTGGTGGCATGCAGGTCTTCGTGAAGGCTCCAACACCGCGTCAGCCCAGCAGCCAACCAACATGGCGCCACGTTGCCTCGTCAGCTCGGACGCGTGTCGAAGCCAGGCGAAGCGGCGACAGCTTGGACGTGCTTTCTTGCCGTCCCCGATAAAGCAAGAGGGGCACGTCGGCAGCGCATTAAATGCGTTTGTCCGACGGTGCCAGAGGATAGACTCATCCACTGTACACCTTTTCACCTCCTGTGTGCCACTGTGGCAGCCCCTTTTGCCTATAAAAGGAGGCCCGAGGCGACCAGGAGGAGGATTCGGATCTTTTGGGCAAGTTACACCCCGTAGCTAGCTCAAGAACACAAGAACACTCGAATACATCCACCAAAGCAGGATTAGGGTATTATGCATCTTCGCGGCCCAAACCTGGGTAAACAATCCGTGTGCTTCCTGTCAGACCCGCTCTTTGCACAACCCCGCGCCCGCCAACCATAGAAGGGATCCCAGTGATTCCATAGGTGTCAATTTTCCCCCGACATCTTTAGCGCGCCAGGTAGGGGACGCAGTTGTGAGAATCTCGTCTAGCAGGTAGTTTGGCAGTTTCTCATCGCCATGGCTCCCAAGAAGAAGACGATCACGGCGATAGGCTCGTCGGGAGCCGAACGGCCCATACCAGTGCGAGCGAGCAATGGGCCAGTCGCGGACAGAACCCGAGCCGCGGCCCATGAGCACCAACCTCGCCCTGGCAGTCAGAGCCTGGGGAGTGGCGTCGTTCGTGCGTGAGATGATGGGCCGCACGCCGCCAAATCCAAAGACGGAGCTGGGCCCCCCGCAGGCGGCGCGGGGCCCTCCAGGGGTGGCGTCGTGCCACCTCCAGGCAGTGCAGCAACCTCCAAGACACGTGTGCCGGCGCCCATGACGCGCTCTTCCCAGGGTGTGTGCGACGAGTAGCGTCATCACGCTGATAAACCCAGACGCCGCCGTGGGAAGAGTCCAGCGCATCATTCGCGGGACGGAGGAGGACAGCATGCCCACTAAAGTGCTGGCGAAAATGGCGCGCAACCGCCAGGCCGTGATAGAGCTCCTTCTAACGTGGTTAGAAGTCAGAGCGCGTCACGATCCATGCAGCTTTCGCCGCCACCCACGCCAGCAGAAGCTTTTGCGCGCGTGCAGCTGCTCCTCAACTTCCCTCCGGCCACCGAAAAGCTCGACGAGTGGAGAGCCACCATCCGGAGCCTCGTCGCTGTCGCCAACAAAGATGAACCGTGACCGGCGGGGCCCTCAGGTCGATGCTCCATCAAGCCACCCCACGCCAGCGGTGGGAAGACCGGAGGTGCTGCGGCCACGGTGCACTCTCCTCCTCCGCGCCAGCCACCGTGGGTGCCGGTCCATCGTGATGACGCTTGTGATAACATTTCCATAGCATCGTCCGACCCACAGACCCACCGCGATCAGCGCCAAGTTCTTCGGGAGCGAGCCCATGAAGACGCTTGAACTACCATCGGGCGCCGGCGCGACACACGCCACCAGTCAGATAAGCAGGCGGGGCCCGCTATGGACTACCCAGCACCGGGAGGCTCCGGCGGCCTACCTTACGAGGTGGGTTGCCCAGCCTTTACCCGTGGGCTGCAGCAGTTCCAGTGGCCGTCCCACCGCATGTTCAAGCCCGACGTCGGCGATAAGTACAACGGCAAGACCCATCCATCAGAGTTCCTCAGCATCTACACCATCGCGATGCAAGCCGCTGGAGCTCGTGACGACAAGGTGCTTGCCAATTACTTCACGTTGGCCCTGAAACCCAATGTCATGTCTTGGTTGATGCACTTGCCGGCGGATTCCATTTCTTCCTGGTCCGATCTGTGTCATGAGTTCGTTGGTGCCTTCATCGGAGGCGACCAAGCTCATGGCCAGGCGAGTGATTTGCATATCATTCCCCAGAAGGAAGGTGAAACCCTGCACAAGTACATACAGAGGTTCAGCCGAGTGTAATACAACATCCCAGATGTTCATCCCGCCGCCGTGATCAGCGCATTCCATTAGAATGTGCGTAACCGCAAGATGCATGAAGAGCTGGCAATGAACAAGGTCAAGGATGTGGCCGAACTTTACGTTTTGGCCGATAGATGCGCTCGGGCCGAAGAGGGGAGGAAGTACCCCGGCGAAGACGCCGGCGCGGAAACCGACTCTACAGAAGAAGACACCGCCGCCCTGACGAAGAAGGGTCGGCGTCGCAACAGGAAACGCAAGGGCAAGACCGTGCTTGCCATCAAGGGATCCGACGACACCGGCGCTACCAAGAAGGCCAAGGCAGACGACCCCGGCAAGGAGATTGCCGGGTGCGCCGCTTGCCGTGCCTTGGCGGCTGCCGATAAGCCAGGAGGCTCCGACAAGCAGTACTGCAAGATCCACTACACCAAGGGCCACGACCTCCAGAACTGCCGACAAGTCAAGCTACATGCTGAAAAGAAAAAAGCCGAGTATGAGAGGCGGGACAAGGAGAAGGGTTAGGATGGTTCCGAAGGATCCGGCAAGAAGCGTGGCGGCCAAGGAGGCCGCCACGGCAAGGATAACCAACAAGAGAGGCCCGCTCGGGGCCGCGGCAAGAAGTAAGAAGACGACGATCATGACAAGGACGACGAGTCTGGTGAGCATGAGTTTCAGAATGCTACGGAGGCCATGTGCATCGATGGTGGCGCCTCGCTGCATACTTCTCACCGCCAACTCAAGTAGTGGGCGCGTGAGATCACAGCAGCGGAGCCATCGTTCGACGCTCAGAAGCCGCTGAAGTGGTCTAGCACGCCCATCATCTTTGACACCGAGGATCACCCTGATCGCACAACCGCGGTCGGGTGTTTGCCGTTGTTGGTTTCACCAATGATACGCAACCTCAAGGTGAACAAGATGCTGGTTGACGGCGGGACGGTCTAAACTTGATCTCACCCGTTGTGATCAAAAGGCTGCAAATTCCTGATGGAGACCTCGAGGAGACGGGCACATTTCAAGGGGTCAACCCGAGAAGGAGCCAGCCGAAGGGGAAGGTCACATTGCCTGTGACGTTTGGAGGCGAGTTGAACTACAGGATGGAAAGGATTGTCTTTGATGTAGCCGAGGTCCCCTTGCCCTACAATGGGATCCTCAGCCGCCTGGCACTAGCCAAGTTCATGGCGGCCTCGCATTACGCCTACAACATGCTAAAGATGCCCGGGCCAATGACCATCATCACCGTCCCCTGCGACAAGAAGGATGCGTTGATCTGCGCCGATCTACTCTACCGGGAAGCAGTTGCGGCAGCTGCCACCAAGGCACTTGCTCCTGCCGCTGAAGCCCCGGGAGGGAAGAAGAAGACCGGCGAGACCTCTCACACCCACTCCGGCAAGCGCACCTCTTCGGAGTGTTGTGCTACCGTCAAGGACGTGCCAGAGAGCTCCACCGGCAAGAGCAAGAAATCCATAGTTGCACCACCGGAGACCAAGAAGGTGTCCGTCAGGGAGGATGGCACGGGAGGGGTTTCACCATAAGCTCCACCCTCGACACCAAATTGGAAAGCGCGCTCATCACTTTCCTGTGGGCGAATGTCGACGTGTTTGGATGGCAAGCATCCGACATCCCCGGTGTTCCCACGGAAGTGATTGAGCACCATCTTGCTGTCTGCCCCCATGCGCGACCCATCAAGCAGAAGGTCAGGAAGCAAGCTTTGGAACGGCAGGAGTTCATCACAGAGGAGATTAGGAAGTTGGAGGCAGCAGGCTTGGTGAGAGGAGTACTCCATCCGACGTGGTTGGCCAATCCGATGGTGGTGCGCAAGGCAAATGGGAAGTGGAGGCTGTGTATTGACTACACAGATATCAATAAGGCTTGTCCCAAGGACCCTTTCCCGTTTCCGCGCATCGACCAGATTGTTGACTCCACGGCCGGGTGTGATCTGTTATCATTCCTCGGCGCCTACTCAGGATACCACCAGATCTTCATGACAATGGAAGATGAAGAAAAGACAGCATTCATCACCCCGTGTGGTACGTATTGCTTTTTACGGATGCCCTTTGGGTTAAAGAGTGCTGGCTCAACGTTTGCAAGGGAAGTCCAAATTGGTTTTGAGCCCCATCTACATAGAAATATGGAAGCATATATGGACAACATAGTGGTCAAGACCAAGGACAGGGCAACCCTTGTACAAGATCTGGAGGAGAAGTTTGCAAATTTGCAAAAGATCAACCTCAAGTTGAACCCTGAGAAGTGTGTCTTCGGAGTTCCGTCTGGCAAACTTCTCGGTTTCTTTGTGTCACAGCAAGGGATCGAGGCGAACCCAGACAAGATCAAGGCTATTGAGCAGATTGAGGCGCCCAAGCAGATCAAGGATGTGTGTCGGCTCACCGGCTGCGTTGCCACCATGAGCCGATTTATCTCCAAGTTTGCTGAGCGTGCCCTTCCCTTTTTCAAAATCTTGAAAAAGGCGGACCCAATGGAGTGGACCCCAGAGGCCGAAGCGGCACTGCAGGACCTGAAGAAATACCTCTCCTCAACACCAGTACTGGTTGCGCCTAAACCACAAGAGCCATTGCTGCTGTATCTAGCGACGATGAATCAGGTGGTCAGCGTCGCGCTAGTGGCGCAGAGGGAGGTCGACGAAGAGGCAATGGCAATGGTAGGACCGGCGGACGGCGAGCCAGAGATTCCCCTGGCAGGGCCTGGCGCCGGCAAGGCAAGGCCCCCGACAGAGTCTGACGCCATCGGGACGGGGCCCGCGCAGCCAAATGAAGTGGTGCAGAAGAAGAAGATGATGCAGCACCCGGTTTACTTTGCCAGCTCCCTCTTGCAGGGGGCTAGGTCAAGGTACTCCAGTGTACAGAAATTTCTCTTCGGCCTCCTTATGGCCTCGAGGAAGCTGCATCATTACTTCCAAGCACACGAAATCACCGTCGTTACTCGCCTCTCGTTGCAACGGATACTGCATAACCCAGACGCAACCGGGAGGATCGTGGAGTGGGCCTTGGAACTGTTGAGCTTTGGTTTGAAGTTTGAAAGTACTTTGACAATTCAGAGCAGAGTCCTGGCAGAGTTCATTGCGGAATGGACCTCAACGCCCGACGAAGAGATCCAGGAGACCACTCTCCCCGGCAAGGAAGCAAGTCGCAACTGGATCATGTACTTTGACGGAGCTTTCTTGTTGCAAGGCGCCGGTGCCGGTGTGCTGCTAGTCGCACCCACCGGAGAGCACCTCAAGTATGTAACCCAGATGCACTTTCCCCGGGAGATGTCCACAAATAACACCGCTGAATACGAGGAGTTGCTTGCCGGTCTCAGGATCGCGGCAGACCTCGGGATTAAGGAGCTCATCGTCAGGGGTGATTCACAGCTTGTCGTCAGGCAAGTCAACAAGGATTATCAGAGCCTGTTGATGGAGGCCTGCGTAAATGAGGTGAGGAAGTTGGAAGAGCGCTTCGACGGTATACAAGCGGAGCACGTTCCCCGAGTGGAGAACGACATCGCCGATTACCTGTCGAAGCGTGCTGCGTTCAAGCTACCTGTGGAACCAGGTACTTTTGTGCTTCGGTTAACTCAACCATCCGTTGAACCATCAACAAAGCAGAACAAGTGAAGGAAATCAGGCCCTGGCAAGTACTTTCCCGCCCATCCCCCTGAGGCCACCGGCAAGGATGTTGCCGTGGGAACTGAGCCTGCCAAGGGGCAATTGACTCCGGTAGGGTGTCAAGCCCTGGCCGTAGAGACGGCCGCTCCCATGGCGGAAGAAATTCATTTAGTCCTTGTCGTCGAGCCCCAAGCTCCGGCATGGGCACAACATACCATCCGATTCCTCCAAACAGGGGAGCTTCCCGAGGAGCAGGAAGAAGCGGAGAAAGTAGCCCGTCGGTCTGCTATGTATCAGTTTGTTGATGATGTCCTGTACAGGAAGAGGCCGAACGGTGTGAAGTTGAAGTGTATCCCCCGGGAGGAAGGACTGGAGCTGTTGGCGGAGATACACGGAGGCATATGTGGCTCCCACATAGGGTCGAGGGCCCTTGCCCGCAAGGCATTCCGGCAAGGTTTCTTCTGGCCCACTGCCCTCCAGGATGCAACGGCACTAGTAACCAAGTGTGAAGCGTGTCAGTTCCATTCAAAGAAGCTTCATCAGCCAGCTCAAGCCCTTCAAACAATTCCTCTCTCCTGGCCATTTTCGATCTGGGGGCTCGACATACTGGGCCCTTTCCCCCGTGCTGTCGGGGGCTTTGAGTACTTGTACGTTGTGATCGACAAGTTAACGAAGTGCCCAGAGGTGGAGGCAGTGAGAAAGGTTACATCACAGTCAGTTGTCAAGTTCTTTAAGGGGCTAGTCTTCCGTTTTGGTGTGCCAAACAGGGTCATCACCGACAATGGCACGCAGTTCACAAGCCACACCTTCATGCAATACATCCAGGACCTCGGCAGCAAGGTCTGTTTCGCTTCCGTGGCACACCCACGGAGCAACGGCCAGGCGGAGAGGGCAAATGCTGAAGTACTGCGAGGCCTGAGAACAAAGACTTTTGACAAGCTACACAAGAGTGGAAGGCGCTGGATTGATGAATTGCCGACGGTTCTTTGGTTGATCAGGACGATGCCAAATCAAGCCACCGGCCAGACACCTTTTGCCCTCGTATATGGGGTAGAACCAGTTCTCCCCATGGAACTCACATACGGGTCACCTCGAGTGCTCGCTTATGACGAGTTTGAGCAAGAGCAATTGTGGCAAGATGACGCAACGCTCCTTGAGGAAGATCGTCTTTGGGAGGCTGCGAGAGCAGTGCGCTACCAGCAAGCCTTGCACCACTACCATAGCCGCAAGGTTCATGCCCGAAGCTTTGAGGAAGGCGACCTTGTTCTTCGGCGCGTTCAATCGGCCAAGAATTCCAACAAGTTGACGCCAAAGTGGGAAGGCCCTTATCAGGTAATACGAGTCACCAGGCCCGGCGCATTCCGCCTGGAGACCGAAGATGCTATTCCAGTGAGAAACTCCTGGAATATTGAACATCTTCGCAAGTTTTACCCATCAGGCGTGGTTGTCGGGCCCCTCGGCAAACCACCTTTTGTACAAGCCTTGCCGGCAAGGCATGTAACCCTCTGTACAAAGCCAGGCGCAGACCCTGAGCATAAATAAATGAAGCGCTGGCGCCCTAAGTTTTAGCATGCATGCTAGGTTAAGTCTCTCCCTCGGTTAGGGTTGATAGTGCTTAGCGGCGACTAACCCCTAGCATAGAGGTCGAGTGTGCGTTTCTCTGTTCCTTTCCATCCTCTTTGGTTCGCAGGGTACATGGATGTGTTTCTGCTGAGCTGTTTGGAAGAAAGAGAACGAGCCAACGCCCCGGCCTCGGCAAGCCAAGGTTGTCGGGGGCTGCGAATACAAGAATCCAACCGCGGCAAGCCAAAGCTACCGGGGGCTGCAGATTTAGATAAGTCTTTCATCCTCTGTTGTGCATTTCCGTGTGAAGTTGGGGCGTATGAAACCTCGTTTTGCTCCTGGACCACCGTGCACCCCCTTTTTCCTGTACCCAAGTCCCTGGGTCGGAATCGGGTCGTAGTCACGGTGGCGAGGAAATAAACGAGGAGCCTAACTCTACTTCGCCCCTGCCTCCGCCAAGAGCGTGAGAATGGTCGGCATAAGAAAGGGGACGGCAAGGCCTGTTGCCGGGCGTCAATGTTTATCTTAAAAATAACAAGGATTCACTCCTTGGCATGGGCCTCGCTCACGCACAAAGAACCCGGCAAGCACCATTTTTCATTAAAAACATCCCATACAGGTACAGTTCATACGGGATGAAAAACATGAGCAAGGGGATTACAAATTTTAAATCTAACAAGTGCCCGCAGGCTTACAAACTAAAAAGAGATAAGATGCCCGTAATCCTTTTCTTGTCCCTCTCCTCAGAAGATGGAAAAAGGTAGCAGGAGGGCAAAAAGAGCGCCTAGGCAAGGTACGAGGGGCAGAAGGCACCGAGAGAACATCCCAGAGCCAGGAGGGGAGCTGGAAGATGAGGCAGTGGGCTGATAATACGCGATGAAGGCGTCGGTGCCCATGTACTCTGACTTGACGGCTGCCACCCGCATTCTTCGCCTTCTCCGGCCCTCCTACGCCAGCCGCCCAACGAAGCGACGGGGAATGTGCCGATGGAGAGCTTGACAAGGAAGGCCCTCGGCAGGGCGCGTGGCCGAGGGACGGACGGCGCGGTCAGTCGGAGTCGGGGTCGGTGTCCCGCCGCTCGGCACCCTCGTCGTCGTTGTCGCTGTCCCACTCATCACTCCCGCTTGAGGAGGAATCTTGATCGTCAGAGGAGCTCTCCACGCAACACTTTAGGCGATTTCCAAGATCTCCAAAGACCTTGACGGAGAGCAGGCCGTCCTCCATTAACTTGAAGTAAAGGACGAGCCCCGCCGTCAGGCTGTGGACGCGAGCAAACGTCTTCCATCCGCGGCGGAGGTACATGACGTGAGGAGCGGGGAAGTCGACGTCGACCCTCGTACCGCCGTTCCCGCAGCCCCTCATGTGCAGCCTGAGGGTCTGGGGCGGATCAAGCTCCATCTCCCGAGCAAATGGGGTAGTGATACGTCACCAACGTATCTATAATTTTTTATTCCTCCATGCTACTTTATCTACTATTTTGGACTATATTGGGCTTTATTTTCCACTTTTCTATTATTTTTGGGACTAACCTATTAACCGGAGGCCCAGCGCAAAATTGCTGTTTTTTGCCTATTTCAGTGTTTCGTAGAAACAGAATATAAAACAGAGTCCAAACGGAATGAAACCTTCGGGAACGTGATTTTCTCACTGAACGTGACCCAGGAGACTTGGACCCTACTCCAAGGAACAAAAGAGGCGGTCACGAGGGTGGGGGGCACGCCCCCTGTAAGTGCATCTAGTGCCCCTTAGTGATTTTGGTGTATTGAAGACTTATATGTTAAGTAACTGATGCGTTTGTGAGTGTACACAGGCCTATAAGTCTATGAGGAGTTTGATATTTACAGAGAAAGTCGACCCTAAAATGAAGTTCTTCAATCAAGAATTTGATATTTCAAGACTTTTCAAGACTTTGAAAGTGAAGAAATTGGTGTGATCCTCAAGACTTGGTATTCGCTGAGGAATATGAAGCGTGAAGACTTTTGTTTTCGTAGTTTCATTTTCTCTTTATTGAGTCATAGGAAACACCGTACTGTTAAAGAGGGTCGAGGAAATACTAAGGGAAAATTTCCATTTGATGCTCAACTCAAAATCCTACACCTACCAATCCCTTCGAGTGAAGCTTTTGAAATCTCATACAGATTCAGTCAATTTCTTCAAAGGATGTGAGACGAAGCTCTTCAGTCGCCGAGGAATTTTTCTCGACCGAGGAGTTAGGAATTCGCCAGTCGAATTGCCTACACGAGGAGGAACATGATAATACGAGGAATTTGATGTTCAAATTTCCGACCGTTCTTGTCTTCTTGCTACGGCTGTCCCAAATATCTTATCCACCTAACGGTCATATCATTGAAGGGCATTTATGTCTTATCATGTCGGGCTGCTCCCTAGGCTATAAATAGCCGCCCCTACAACCACTAGTTGGTTGGCTGCCCGAGAGAACTTGACACTTGTCATTTGAGAGCAACCCATCCTCCGAGGACTTTGAGCGAAAATCATCAAGTGAGGAAAACCCAAAGTGAGGAAAATCCCAAAACCAAACCCTACAAACCCAAAGTGATTGAGCATCATCAAGAAATTGATCCTGCGTGGATCCGACGCTTTTACCTTTGAAGACTGTGCTTCTTCCAGACGGTTAGGCGTCAAGGTCTAGAGCATCCAAGAGGAATTGTGGATCGCCGAGTGACCAAGTATGTGAAGGTTTGGAAGTCGCTCAAGACTTACCACGAGTGATTGGACGAGGTCTGCGTGACCTTAGTTCAAGGAGAATACGGTGAGGACTTGGTGTCCTGAGCTGCGTGCTCAATGATCGGGTGTCCGGACTGCGTGTCCTCGAGTTTAAATACTCAGCCGCCCAACCAGACGCATAACCGAGACAGCAGTTGGAACTGGTCTACCAAATCATTGTCTTCACCAACCTAACTGGTTCTATTTCCTCAACCCTTTCATTTCCTCATTCTTCGTGTTGAGTGTTTGTTCATATCTGTGTTTGAAGACTTTGATCAAGACTTTCTCAATTTCCTCAGTTCAATTTCTTCATCGTTTGTCTTCATCTTGTGTTATCCCGTGATTACGCTTTTCGTACTCTGTGATTGTCTTATTTCATCATGATGACTATGCTTGTAATCTGCTATGCTTACTTCGAGTACTTATTCCGCTGCATGTATTTCTTCGCTAAGGAATTTCCTCACCGCAAATTCCTCGGTGAAGAATTAATAAAATTCATAAAATCGCCTATTCACCCCCCTCTAGTCGATATAACGACTTTCAATTGGTATCGAGCAAGGTACTCCCTTGTTCGTGTGATTTTGGTTTAACCACCGAGTTTTAGTTATGTCGACCGCAGTATGATCAAGGTCTCAGCAGGTGTCCTACCTTGATGGGACGGACTACCCCTCTTGGAAGAACAAAATGCTAATGCATCTTGAAGCAATTGACAACGATCTACGGTATGTTGTGACAAAAGGTGTTTCCTCACCACACCCTCTCCGAATGATGCTGATGTGAAGAGATTCAAGCAACTCGATTCTCAAGCGAAGAATATCATATGTGGCCATCCGAGCAAAGGTCAATATGGAAGAGTGAGTGCTTTGGAATCTGCCAAACTCATCCGGGACAGGCTGTCCAAAGTAAATGAAGGTGTTTCAACTCAGCGTGACTCTCGAGTTGATGTTCTTCGAATCTCTTCAACCGCTTCAAAAGACTCGACAACGAAAATGTTCAACAAACCTTTGATCGCCTCACCGACATCTCAAATGAGCTTCAAGCACTGGTGCCACCGACATCACCGACCATGAGGTGGTGAAGAAATTGCTAAGATCGCTTGATTCCTCATTTGACACTCGCATGCGATGATACAAGAACGAGCTGACTACAAGTCTCTTGATCCTGCTGATATCCTCGAAAGGCTAAATACTCACGAGTTCCGACTTGCTGAAAAGAGAGATCTCTATGGTTCGGCTATGGAAAACACGTGCCTCAAGGCCAAGGCTGAATCTGAATCGAGAGTGAAGAATCTGGTAGTAGCCTTGGAGATCTGAAGAATTTGGCCAGAGCTAGCACTTCGCTCGTGAAGAAATTCCAGAAATTCACAAGACGTGGTCGTTTTGGAAAATCCTCAAGAAGCGGTGATTCCTCATCTAGTGACTATAAGCGAAGACTTTGCCACAAATGCAAGAAACCTGGTCACTATATCCAAGATTGTCCTCGATGGGAAAAGGAATTAAGAAAGAAGAAACACAAGGATTACGATTCGATGACGTGAAGAAGAAGAAGAAATCATCAAAATCTTCATCATCAAAATCCTCAAAACCTTCTTCTCACAAGAAGAGCAGCTCCAAAAAGGCTCGGGCATTCATTGGCAAGGAAATGGACTCTGAAGCTGAATCGAGGAAAATGAGGAAGAGGAGGAGTCCAAGAATCCGAATCTGGTGTGGCTAGTCCGGCTCTTGCTCATCGCTTATGTTAGCAAGTCCATCTTCAACGCTCAAGAAACTGACTACCGACAAACCCGATGAGGAAAATGATGACTACGCCCCACCTATTGCTTCATGGCAAAAGGTGCCAAGGTACTCAATTACACCTCCTCCGAATCTAGTGAAAATGAATCGATGAGGATCTCAAGCCCAGCTACTCTAAACTTGCTAAGATTGCTATAAAACAACAAAGGGCTTTTGAAAAGGTTCAAAACATGCTAGATAAGAGTGATGATATGTTAGGTGAAGAAATGGATCGCACTCAAGCCCCGATGAAAATCTTCAGAAAGTTTAGTCTAGGCTTGACAGCCTTCAAGGTCATCATAACACTCTCTTATCGATCATGAGAAACTTTCTTATGAATTTCTTCAAAGAAAGCAAGATCTTGAGAAGCTAAGAGCGAGTTATGAAGATCTTCGAAGGGCGCGATTCATTACTTGCTCAACAAATCAACGCTTCTCAAGAAGAATTTGTTCCTCCATGCTTAAAGTGCATTGAACGTGAATCGCTAATTCTTCACATGAATGTTCAAATGCTTCAACTGTTACAAATTCTTCACCTGCCTCTGCTATCACTAATTCCTCACCGAGGACATTGCTAGTATCCCGACGATGCAGGGTGAAGGAATTGTACATGACAGGCATGTACAAAAGCCTCAAAGGGCATCGACTCTTTGTGATGTGCTTAAAAGCAGATCCTCAACAGAAACCCTAGGAAAGAGGGTATTGCCTTTGAGAGGAAACTCAATGTTGATGGAACGTCTTTCGAAGCCCGAGCAAGATCCCAAAACCTCATGGGTTGCTGCAAAGGGACCTCCAGATTGATCCATCTACCTTATCTGGTTTTACATGTGAATTTCCTCATTACGATGATGAGTCATTTGACTCAAACTATAAACTGTTCAAAAATCAGAATGGTGAAGTATTTGCTAGATATGTTGGCACTAATCTGCAGAACGGTCCCCTATGAAGAAAATCTGGGTTCCCAAGAAATGTCTTGAAAGTCTTGGTGAATGTCCTCATGACACCACCGTGAAGAAAAGGAACCCCAGATCAAATTCTTCATATGGACAAAATTCTTCATATGGATCCAAGTCCTCATACGGACCAAATTCCTCACGTGGATCAAATTCCTCAAAAGGATCAAAGTCCTCATATGATTATCATCGTGCTAATAACTCTGTTTCGCAGGGTAGAGCTAAGGGCTATGAATATGTGCATTATTCTTCAAACCAATATGTTCATAAGTCCTCAAGAATTTCTCCGCTTATTCATATGCTTACCCTAACCCCTCTTATGTGAAACGAAATGGTTTGGCCTCTATGCCACCATTCTCATATGGTGCTCGCAGAGTGATGAACTCTTTGCCACCCCTTCAGATGTGGGTGGTGAAGAAAAAGAACTAATCTCTTCTGCAGGGTCAGGTCTCCAGACGTGCCTCAACGTCTGAAGAATTTGCTGGGGGCCTGACAAAATTGCCTGAAAGGACGCAGGCCAATCATGATGAAATGAACTTTCATTTCACACGTCCTCATACTGCTTATCTGAATCTTGGTCGATGAAATTCATCGATGAACTTGATATCATATTCTTCACCGATGAAGTATATGAGATCGTAAGTTGTACTAATTCATCCGCAGGATGATCAACCCAAAGCCACCGAGTGGGTTCTCGATAGTGGATGTACAAATCACATGGTGGTGACAAGAATCTATTGATGGATGCTCCTTATCACCGCCACATCTCAAGCATATCATCTTTGCCGACAAAGGCAAAAGTCGTATTGGGACTTGGTAAGGTTGCTATCTCTAAGGACATGCACATGGACAAAGTCATGCTTGTTGAGTCTTTAGGATATAACCTCATGTCAGTCTCAATGCTTTGTGATCTTGATATGGTTGTTATCTTTGGCAAGTATCGTTGTGTTGTGATTATGGAAGTCGACAATTCCAAAGTCTTGAAGGCTTTAGGAGAGGAGACTTGTATATTGTTGACTTTCTACAGGTCCACAACCAGCCGTGTGCCTACTTGCAAAAGCTTCAGAAGGCTGGCTATGGCATCGACGACTTGGTCACGCAGGCATGAGGAATTTGCACACGCTTGCGAAGAAGAAGCATGTCATTGGCATTGAGAATGTCAAATTCCTCAAGGATCACTTATGCGAACTGTGAAGCTGGAAAAATGACCAAGGCCAAGCATCCAACGAAGACTATCATGACCACTACTCGTCCCTTCGAATTGCTTCACATGGACCTCTTTGGTCCCAATCATTACTCAGCTATCGTTAATGAAGCATCACTATATGGCTTTGTTATTGTTGATGATTACTCTCGCTACACATGGGTACACATTGTTACTTACAAAAATCAAGTGCAGGAAATCTTCAAACGATTTTCCTCGAGGGCTTCAACCAACTTTGGTGTGAAGATCAAGCACATCAGGAGTGACAATGGAACTGAGTTCAAGAATTCCGGACTTGAGGATTATCTTGATGAACTTGGTATTACTCATGAGTTATCTGCTCCCTATACTCCTCAGCAAAATGGCGTCGTGGAGCGCAAGAACAGAACTCTTGTTGAGATGGCTCGCACTATGCTTGATGAATACAAAACGCCTAGTCGTTTCTGGATTGAAGCAATTGACACCTGCGTGCCACATCATCAACAGAGTATATCTTCACAAATTCTTCAAAAGACTGCCTATGAACTCCTCACGACAAGAAACCCAATGTAAGTTATTTCAAAGTCTTGATTGCTAAATGCTGGATTAGAGATCCTCACCACACCTCTAAATTTGCACCAAAGCACATGAAGGTTTTATGCTTGGTTACGGAAAGGACTCGCACACCTACTGAGTCTTCAACATCACTCTTCACAAGATTGTTGACTTTGTAGATGTGCGGTTCGATGAAACTAATGGCTCGCAAAGAGAGCACCTACCTTCTGTGTTAGATTAACCAGCACCGAGGATTCTATCAGGTTCAAAGCAACCGAGGATGTCATTCCTCATCAAGAAACTGCTCAAGAATTCATTCCTCAGACTGAAGAACGCCGAGCTGATGCACCAAGATAATGTCAAGAAAATGGTGCCGAGGAAAATGATCAAATTCCTCAAGACAACCAGCTCATCCTCGCGTTGCAAAAAGAAGTGCAAGTTGACAAGATCATCGATGACATTGAAGCGCCAGTCCTCTCACTCGCTCAAAAGCTTCACACTTATCTAACTTTTGTGGGCACTATGCTTTTGTCTCTATCACAGAGCCCACTAAGGTAGATGAAGCATTTCGAGCCGGAGTGGATTCAGGCCATGCAAGAAGAATTACATCGATTCGAGCTCAACAACGTCTGGGAACTGGTCAAACGTCCAGATCCTCGCAAGCATAATATCATTGGCACAAAGTGGATCTACCGCAACAAGCAAGATGAAAATGGTCTTGTGGTGAGGAATAAGGCACGACTAGTAGCTCAAGGCTACACGCAGTTGAAGGAATTGATTTCGATGAAACTTTTGCACTGTTGCTAGACTTGAGTCTATTAGCATATTACTCGCCTATGCTAACCATCACAATATCACTTTATATCAAATGGATGTGAAAAGTGCATTCCTCAATGGTAAGCTTGAGGAAGAAGTATATGTTGCTCAACCCCTGTGTTTTGAAGATCCAAAGAATCGACAAAGTCTTCAGACTAAATAAGGCCCTCTATGGCCTCAAGCAAGCCCCTCAAGCGTGGTATGATACATTGAAGGAATTCTTCGTGAAGAATGGCTTCACACCCGTTCACTCGACCCTACTCTTTTTACTAAATCTTATGATGGTGAACTGTTTGTGTGCCAAATATATGTTGATGATATTATCTTTGGCTGTCTCGACCAACGTTATAGTGATGAATTTGCCTATATGATGAGTGAAGAATATCAAATGTCTATGATGGGAGAGTTGAAATTCTTCTTAGGTCTTCAAATTAAATCAACAACACAATGGCATATTCATATCTCAGAGAAATACCTCAAAGATGTCCTCAAGAAATTCGCATGCAAGATTGCAAAGGTGTCAAAATTCCTATGCCCACAAATGGCCATCTATGCAATCGATGAAAATGGTATTGACTTGATCACAAGGTATACCGCCCATGATTGGTTCTTTATTGTACTTATGTGCATCTAGGCCAGATATAATGCTTAGTGTTTGCATGTGTGCCCGATTTCAAGCTACACCAAGGAATCACACCATAAGGTTGTGAAGCATATTCTTCGATATCTAGCTCACACACCAACACTAGGATTATGGTACCCCAAGGGCTCTACTTTTGATCTCATTGGATATTCGACTCGACTATTTGGTGATCGGGTGGACCGCAAGTCAACATCTGGTACTTGTCATTTCCTCGGACGATCTTTGGTCCGTTGGTCCTCAAGAAAGCAGAACTCGTATCACCGTCCCTGCGGAAGCTGAATACATTGCTCTTGGCTCGTGTTGTGCTCAATTACTATGGATGAAGCAAACCTCAAGGACTATGGCATCAACGTGAAGAATGTGCCTCTCATCGTGACAATGAGAGTGCCATCAAGATTGCTCACAACCCAGTTCAGCACTCAAGACAAAGCACATTCAAATTCGTCATCATTTTCTTCGTGATCATGTGTTGAAGGGCGACATCTCCATCGAGCATGTGAAGATCAAGAACAGCTAGCTGATATCTTCACTAAGCCCTTGGATGAGAAGAGATTTAGCAAGTTGCGGTGTGAGCTAAATATCTTAGAATCTTGAATGTTCTTTGAAAAGACACACATCCTAACACTTATGCAAAATTGATGACTTAGATGTGCAACACATGAAGAAACGTTTTCTTCAATCAATGAAGAATAACACTCTAAGTGTGAAGAAATTAATGAAGAAATTGATTCTCGTAACCCTCGACAATTGTACGCGGTGTCTGAAATCATCATTCTTATCTGGTGGGTCACGCCACCACCAAAGTTGAAAATCTTCAATTTGAGTTTTCCTCGTTTTGAAATTCTTCATTTTTCAAATTCTTCAACTTTGCAAAATCTTCACTATTTCCGTCGTCTTTCTTCATTGGCTATATATATATATATGGATTTATGTCCTCTACAAGATTCACTTATGGCTATTTCTTCAAGTTGCTTTTTCGCTAAGTGAATGTGATCGGACCCTTCCCCTCTATGCTATACTCAACCCAATCCATTCACAAATTCTTCATGTGCGTTCTACTTTGAAACTCGCTCAAATTCTTCATTTGTGTCCTTGACAGTGAAGAAATTGCGAACGGAA
Source organism: Aegilops longissima (assembly GCA_021605205.1). Lineage (NCBI taxonomy): Eukaryota > Viridiplantae > Streptophyta > Magnoliopsida > Poales > Poaceae > Aegilops > Aegilops longissima. Next base: position 456,332,612 of record CM038677.1, read on the forward strand.
CTTTAAAACGAATCTTATCCAAACTTTGATTTTACCGCTCAAAACCGCTCCGCATCCCACGATGCATTATTTATTCACCCACGATCGACACGATCTCCACTACACAAGACGTGGGTGACACATGTCGTGAGAAGGGAAGCGGTCAGGGGCATGTTCGTCCCAAATCTTCGGACGATCCGTTTTTCACCGTGTCTATAAATACCAATCTCTCCCTTCCTCACTCTTTTACTCCGCTCGACCTCTCTCTCCCGCTCGAGCTCCTCAAAACCCTAGCGCCGCCGCTACTCCATCGTCGCCGGTGAGGAAAAGCTTCACTGCCTTGACCTCTTCGCCGACGTACTCGCGCCGACCGTGGAAAATCTTCAATCCGCCGTCGCCGTAGCTGATTTCCTCTGCCAAGTTAGGGCAGGGAAGATCTGAACGGACGAACTTCTCAACTGTTCATCTCAGTTCGTCGTGTTCTTCACTTCGGGTAAATTAAAAGTTACTTTTATTACTCACTTTGATTCTCAAATTTTCTTCAAATTCTTCAAAGGTGTTTATTCTTCAAATCTTCACACATATGAACACCTCAAATCTCTTGACTCATTTCTCTAAGCAATGATTTTCTTCAAGATTCCTCAATTGTGTGGATCCTCGATCTATACAACTCTGGAACCTAAGACAAAGAACGCTTAGTGAAATTCTTCAAGGCTCATCTGGTCAAAATCCTCAAACTTGTTCTTTTGAAAACCTTACGAGAACGCATATGACCTCTCCAAATTCCTCGCACCTATACTGTTCACAGTACAAATGTCCGCTGCTGAATCCCTAGGTTCTCATCAACTTAACTCATTTGCAGCGTTCCTCGAAGAAAAACTGCACACTTCTTCAGAGAACTCAATTGTTCAATTTCCTCACCAAGAAAATGGCGATGGTAAGAAGCCGCAGAAGGAGGAAAGAAACCTGAGGTCATGACAGCATTTGAAATCCCTGAGGAAATATATGCTGACTACTGTACACCAGATGAGGAAAGCAAAAATCAACGCAAGGTGCGTATTCAGAAGATTGAACGGAGATGGGCACGGGAATGGAAGGAATACAGATATGTAACTCCTAAGTACATGAAGAAATTCGCTTTGAATCCTCCATGCCCAAGAGCTCCTTTGGCACCTGGCCAAATAGCTGATCCCACTAGCGTCAAACGCGGTGAGGACTTTCCTGATGAATGGGCTAAACGCCAAGTAAAATTGGCAAAGCAAGCAAAGGAAGCAGTGAAGAAATTCAATGAGGATTCTGCCGCTGCTGCTGCCACTGAGGTCTCGGTCAAACCGAGGAAATCAATGCAAAAGAAGTCTGCTAATAAGCCAAGTGCTTCATCATCTGCGCCCTCACGGCCAAGTTCCTCAGCAGCACCATCCAAGCCAATTCCTCACACTACTGCTGTTCCATCAAAGTCCTCAACTGCTCCGTCCAAACCTTCAGTTCCTGTGCACCTAGCTACATGTCAAAGGACTGCTGGTTTCTCAATTGCCTCAGGCATCTCTGCAAGTTCCTCGGCTGCCCCTAATTCTTCATCGGCCCGACTCTGCTGAAGACAAAAGCAACAATTGGACGTGGTCCTCGGCCTAGCCAAGGAAGAAACAGCTTGTAGTCCACGTGCCATCGATGATGAGGCATCGATGAAGAACTTGAAGAAATCATCGAGACCGCCAAGTTAGGGCTGCTAGAGCCAAAGGTACATCGTGCATCGCTCTTTGGATCGAAGAAAGTCCTCGATTTCATTGACCTCGGCACAATGATCCAAATACCCTCTCGCTGATCTTCCTTTGACACATGGTCAAAGTCATGCGTTGACTCACTTCATCGCTGAAGAAAATGGAAGTTTGAGAAGGCGAGGGAAATCAAGAAGGCTCAATACAGAAGGAGAGGTTCTCAAGAAAACGTTGTCAAGATGACACCGAGGAACTCCTCCAAATCCAAACTGAAATTCAAAACCTCAAAGAAGAACTTGACACATACTATGCTGATTGGCAAGTAGTCAAGACCAGATTAAATCGATCCGACGAAGAAAATCACAAGTGTTGCTGCACTGTGCAACTTGAGATTCCTCAGTGAAGCCTCAGTTCAGCCTCTTGAAGAAAATGTTGATTCCGGGCTGATGATCCCATCCCAGCCGCTGAAGAAATTGTCAGGGCATCCACTAGTGGTGCGCCTGAAGAAACTGCTCAAGTCGGGGCAACTACATCAGTTGCGCTACCAAGAAATTGCTCAAACAGGGAGGCGCATCGATTGCTCTCAAGAAACTGCACCAAATTCCTCGGCTCCTCCGGCGCCAACTCCAACTCCAATTCTTCCATCCGCTTCGATGTGAAGAAAACCAAGGCTCTTGAACGAGCTGCTGTGAAGAAAAGGAAAGCATCACCTGCGTCGATTCTTGATTCGCAAGAAAATGAAGCCAATGACCAGCTCCATTGAAAACCCAATTGATGCTATTCCAATTTCCTCCATACCATCAAAGGAAGTAGTTCCTTTTGGAGAAGAATATGAGATCCCAACGGATCGATGAAGAACATCAATCTGCTGCTTCGTCGGAGAAAATTGATGAAGAAATTGAAGTGGAAGCAATCCCTTCAACCCCAGTTATTCCTCATCGGACCATGAAATTCCTCAAGCTGGTATCGAGGAAATTGAAAATGAAGATGTGGATATTGGATGCACCACTCCGGTGATCAATGATGACTTTTGGGAAAGTCAGCATCCCAATACTCCTCTCTTCACCCCTTCAACAAGTTCCTCACTCCCACCTTGTTGTCCAAATAGACTCAAGAAAATCAACCCACCGGTTACGTGCATGAAGAAATTCCAGCCACTAGTCTTGATGAAACTGCTGCTGCTGCTAATCCTCGGACTGCACAAGTTGAGGACCAAGAAATTCCTCATGCTGAAGAACCTGAACTTACGATTCCTGAGGTGGTGATGCAACTCACTGACACCCCTCTGCCCAAGCAAAAGAATCCGTTCTCAACCAAGCAAAAGTTCAAGGCTGAAGATTTCTTTGCCGAGCACGTGTTCTTCACTGAATATAATCCTTATGATTCTGCTCGAATTAGGAAGAGGCGCTTCTGGACTGCCAGTCAAGCCAACTTCTATTCCTCAGTGCTTTTCAACAAGGACAAAATCTTCGATCATGCTCATATTCCTCATGTGGATATGGAATCGCTGCCAGGCTTTGAGCCAGTCCTCTGTGTTCTTCACGACGCAGGACTTCTAAACTTCTGCACTGATATTTGTGACTGGAACGAAGAGCTAATTCTTCAGTTCTATGCAACCCTGCACATCACCGGAGACGCTGAAGATGTGAATTCATGGGTCTTGGATTGGATGACCGAAAACACCCACTACAAGGCACCAGCAAGTGAATTGCTTCGTGCCCTACCACTCAGTCCTCCGCTTGATGGTGCACGTCGCATCTATGAAGAAAAGGAACTTTCAAATCACTATATGCAAGTGCTGATGAAGCCTTTGAAGCCAAGGCAAGCACCAAGAACCAAATTCCTCGTCAAGGAATTATTATATGTTCCTCGAACAGTCTATCGAATTTTGACGAAGACTATGAGTCCTATCAAGGGCCACGACTCGAACGATGAAGAAGTCGTTGGCATCATGAAGAATATGCTTTTCAACATCATCCATGGCGTTCCCGTCAATTTCCATGATTTCTTCATGAGGACTCTGGCTAACATTGCCATGTCACCTTTTGAGTGAAGCCTTATGCACCTTGGATTATGAGATCCATCAGTCAAGATCTTCTTTGAATTACAAAGTCGATACTTTGAACCACCGCAGCTACCGCTTCGATTGAAGTCCTCAAGCGGACAATTACCTCGGTGATGACAAGGGCAAGGCTATTGCTGTGATAGATGAAGGCATTCGTCCATTGGATGGACAGTTTAGCAAAGCGACATCTTACTCCACCAATGATGACTCGCCACACATGACTCTGCAAGCAAATACCTCGTCAAGCAAAATCCTCAAGGAACTGCGCCTGTGGTGATGATTGATCGTGAATTACTCCTCGTCTTCATCGGAAGGTTGATCGCAATCATAAGTGGGTCAAACGTCCGTTTGGTACTCTTCTTTACAACATGACCTCAACTCACAATGCGGTGAAGAAAACCACTACTACCTTCATGAAACCTTCAAGCGCACTGGGCTGTTCTTTCACATGTCTACAATGAAGAAGAACTGCAATCAATGGGACTCAAGGAAGAATTTGGTGGTCTGCACCTCCTCAGAAGAAATTCAAGAAAGTCAAAGTTCCTTCCTTGGTGGCCAGCTCCTATTCTTCATCTCGCGACATCGATGAAAATGAAGATTTGGAAGACATCTGCTGCTGGTCCTACTTCAACAAACAACCCGACAATGTTTGGCGCTCCGTCTTCAACTTGAAATTCTTCAAGAGCGTTAGTCCTCGTTCGATCCTTTTGGTCATTCGATGACAAAGGGGAGAAATTTGAGTTAGTCTTCAAGCGGGTCTCGTTTTTGTCTATATACAGTACTTTATTAAGTTACAACTCTCGTTCTTCTGAAACCTTTTATTGGATCGAGTTGTAATCTTAAACCCGATGGTGCTTTGATACTTTTGATGCATTATTTTGCATGCTCTGAATACCATCAAGCACCATATTTCATCATGCATTTCAAATTCCTCATATTATATGTCAAATGCGTGTATGAATTACAAGATATAGGGGGAGATCTCGATGATTCAATTCTTCAAATGTGCATTGCCTCAAAAGCAAATTCCTCACTATGCACATCTTCAGGGGGAGTTCTTCTATATCTTGCAATCAAAATCCTCATTATCAGTATTTACACTTCATATATTTATCCCCGTTGAAAACTTAACCTATGTTGTCATCAATCACCAAAAGGGGAGATTGTAAATGCATCTAGTGCCCTTAGTGATTTTGGTGTATTGAAGACTTATAGGTTAAGTAACTAATCGCTTGTGAGTGTACACAGGCCTATAAGTCTATGAGGAGTTTGATATTTACAGAGAAAGTCGACCCTAAAATGAAGTTCTTCAATGAAGAATTTGATATTCGAAGACTTTCTCAAGACTTTGAAAGTGAAGAAATTGGTGTGATCCTCGAAGACTTGGTATTCGCTTGAGGAATATGAAGCGTGAAGACTTTTGTTTTCGTAGTTTCATTTCTCTTTCTTGAGTCATAGGAAACACCGTCATCGTTAAAGGGGTTCGAGGAAATACTAAGGAAAATTTCCATTTGATGCTCAACTCAAAATCCTACACCTACCAATCCCTTGAGTGAAGCTTTTGAAATCTCATACAGATTCAGTCAATTTCTTGAGGATGAGACGAAGCTCTTCCAGTGTTGAGGAATTTGTTTCGGCGAGGAGTTAGGAATTCGCCAGTCTGAATTGCCTACGATGAGGAACATGATAGCCCCGAGGAATTTGATGTTCAAATTTCCGACCGTTCTTTGTCTTCTTGCGGCTGTCCCAAATATCTTATCCACCTAACGGTCATATCATTGAAGGGCATTTATGTCTTATCATGTCGGGCTGCTCCCTAGGCTATAAATAGCCGCCCCTACAACCACTAGTTGGTTGGCTGCCCGAGAGAACTTGACACTTGTCATTTGAGAGCAACCCATCCTCCGAGGACTTTGAGCGAAAATCATCAAGTGAGGAAAAACCCAAAGTGAGGAAAATCCCAAAACCAAACCCTACAAACCCAAAGTGATTGAGCATCATGAAGAAATTGATCCTGCGTGGATCCGACGCTTTTACCTTTGAAGACTGTGCTTCTTCCAGACGGTTAGGCGTCAAGGTCTAGAGCATCAAGAGGAATTGTGGATCGCCGAGTGACCAAGTATGTGAAGGTTTGGAAGTCGCTGAAGACTTACCACGAGTGATTGGACGAGGTCTGCGTGACCTTAGTTCAAGGAGAATACGGTGAGGACTTGGTGTCTGAGCTGCATGCTCGATGGATCGGGTGTCCGGACTGTGTGTCCTCGAGTTTAAATACTCGGCCGCTCCAACCAGACGTACAACCGAGACAGCAGTTGGAACCGGTCTACCAAATCATTGTCTTCGCCAACCTAACTGGTTCTATTTCCTCAACCCTTTCATTTCCTCATTACTGTGTTGAGTGTTTGTTCATATCTGTGTTTGAAGACTTTGACTGAAGACTTTCTCAATTTCGTCAGTTCAATTTCTTCAGTCTGTTTGTCTTCATCTTTTGTTATCCTGTGATTACGCTTTCTGTACTCTGTGATTGTCTTCATTTCATCATGATGACTATGCCTGTAATCTGCTATGCTTACTTCTGAGTACATATTCCGCTGCATGTATTTCTTCGCTAAGGAATTTCCTCACCTGCAAATTCCTCAGTGAAGAATTAATAAAATTCATAAAAATCGCCTATTCACCCCCCCTCTAGTCGATATAACGCACTTTCACCCCCCCCCCCTAGGGCGCGCCCCCCTGCCTCGTGGGCCCCGTGTTGCTCCATCGACGTACTCCTTCCTCCTATATATACCCACGCACCCCAAACGTCGAAGCAGGAGCCAAAACCTAATTCCACCGCCGCAACTTCCTGTATCCACGAGATCCCATCTTGGGGCCTGTTCCGGAGCTCCGCCGGAGGGGGCACCCACCACGGAGGGCTTCTACATCATCACCATAGCCCCTCCGATGAAGTGTGAGTAGTTTACTTCAGACCTTTGGGTCCATAGCTAGTAGCTATATGGCTTCTTCTCTCTTTTTGGATCTCAATACAATGTTCTCCCCCTCTCTCGTGGAGACCTATTCGATGTAATCTTCTTTTTGCGGTGTGTTTGTTGAGATCGATGAATTGTGGGTTTATGATCCAGATTATCTATGAATAATATTTGATTCTTCTCTGAATTCTTTTATGTATGATTGGTTATCTTTGCAAGTCTCTTCGAATTATCCGTTTGGTTTGGCCAACTAGATTGGTAGTTCTTGCAATGGGAGAAGTGTTTAGCTTTGGGTTCAATCTTGCGGTGTCCTTACCAAAGGTGAGAAAGGGTTGCAAGGCACGTATTGTATTTTTGCCATCGAGGATAACAAGATGGGGTATTTATCATATTGCATGAATTTATTCCTCTACATCATGTCATCTTGCTTAAGGTGTAACTCTGTTTTTAACTTAATACTCTAGATGCATGCTGGATAGCGGTCGATGAGTGGAGTAATAGTAGTAGATGCAGAATCGTTTCGGTCTCCTTGTCTCGGACGTGATGCCTATATACATGATCATACCTAGATATACTCATAACTATGCACAATTCTGTCAATTGCTCAACAGTAATTTGTTCACCCACCGTAGAATACTTATGCTCTTGAGAGAAGCCACTAGTGAAACCTATGGCCCTCGGGTCTATTCTCATCATATCAATCTCCATCACTTTAATACTTGCTTTGTTTTTACTTTGCCTTTTACTTTTCACTTTGCATCTATATACCAAAAATACCAAAATATTATCTATCATCTCTATCAGATCTCACTCTCGTAAGTGACCGTGAAGGGATTGACAACCCCTAATCGCGTTGGTTGCGAGGAGCTGTCGTTTGTGTAGGTACGAGGGACTTGTCGTGGCCTCCTCTTGGATTGATACCTTGGTTCTCAAAACTGAGGGAAATACTTACGCTACTTTGCTGCATCATCCTCTCCTCTTCGGGGAAATCCAACGCAGTGCTCAAGAGGTAGCAAGGAGAATTTCTGGCGCCGTTGCCGGGGAGGCTCACGCAAGAGCAAGTCAAGCCATACCAAGTACCCATCACAATCCCTATCTCTCGCATTACATTATTTGCCATTTGCCTCTCATTTTCCTCTCCCCCACTTCACCCTTGCCGTTTTATTCGCCCTCTCTTTCCCAATCTCCTCTTTTTCCCGTTGCCTTTTTCTTGCTTGCCCTTTATTTGCTCATGTGTTAGTTTGCTTGCTTGTCGTTATGTCTGAAATTGGGGAAATGATTGCCGATATGGGCGATAATAATATCATGGAAAATTCTGAAGCTCCTGCTGAAGAATCCCCTACCTATCATACAAAAAGATTTCGAATCGGTAGTGGTAATACTATTGGAAAATGAGTTATTCAAGATTTCTTTAGTTGTGCTGGTGCTTTACCCTCTATGGGTGGTTCTATTCTCCATAGAACTAGTAGCCTTGCGGACGCTATTGCCATGCTTATCGTTGAACTTGAAAGGCAATTTATGCATATGCACCCTTCTATACAAAGAATTTTCCTAGAATTTTCTAATATTGAACACTCCTCTGTTAAGCATGCCGCTACTATATTTTTGGCTCATGAATTCAGATTTATAATAAAGAAGCCAAAGAAATCTCTGCGCATTATAGGGTGGACGCTGGCCATCCTCCCATAGAATCTATCCTTTTTGATCAAGAAGAAATAATGCGTTTTCAATCTATCGACTATGTTGCTTTCAATGAAAATCTTAGAAAAAAGGTGCCTACCAATATTTTAATTGATAGAATCTCTGAGCTTAATGATGATTTGGCTATTCGAAATAATGAGCTAGGATGCTCTCTTGAGTATAGGCTCACCAAGTTCTGTCAAAAGAACGCTTATAATGATGAATTGGTTGTGCAATACAAAGGGCCGAAAGAGGAACCTATACCTCCTAAAATTGATCTTGGGGACTTTTGTCCTATTAAATTTAGCCCTTTTGATTACTTTTGCTTGCCTCAAAGAAAACTTGCTGCCAAACGTAGAGAATATGAAATGAGTTTCACCGATCTATCTTATTACTACGGCACTACCTAGAACTATCCTTGCTTTTATGCCTAGCTAGGGGCGTTAAACGATAGCGCTTGTTGGGAGGCAACCCAATTTTCTTTATGTTTTCTGTTTTTGTTTCTGTTTAGGAATAAATAATCCATCTAGCCTCTGTTTAGATGTGGTTTTATGTTTTAATTAGTGTTTGAGCCAAGCTAGACCTATTGGATCTTCTTGGATGATAGTTATTTGATCTTGCTGTAATTTCCAGAAACTTTGTGCTCAGTGCCCGAATTATTAAAAATCACCAGAACGTGATAAAATACTGATTATAATTGCTTCTGATCAATAAACAAATTGTCTAGGTCTTATAATTTTGGTAGATTTTTTGGAGTTCCAGAAGTTTGCGTTAGTTGCATATTACTACAGACTGTTCTGTTTTTGACAGATTATGTTTTTCGTGTGTTGTTTGCTTATTTTGATGAATCTATGGCTAGTAAAATAGTTTATAATCCATAGAGAAGTTGGAATACAGTAGGTTTAACACCAACATAAATAAAGAATGAGTTCATTACATTACCTTAAAGTAGTCTTTTGTTTTCTTTCTCTAACGGAGCTCACGAGATTTCTATTGAGTTTTGTGTTGTGAAGTTTTCAAGTTTTGGGTAAATTCTTTTGATGGATTATGGAACAAGGAGTGGAAAGAGCCTAAGCTTGGGGATGCCCATGGAACCCCCAAGATAATCCAAGGACACCAAAAATTCAAAGCTTGGGGATGCCCCGGAAGGCATCCCCTCTTTCGACTACTTCCATCGGTAATTTACTTGGAGCTATATTTTTATTCACCAACATGATAAGTGTTTTGCTTGGAGCGTCGTGTATTATTTGCGTCTTTGCTTGTTAGTTTACCACAATCATCCTTGCTGTACACACCTTTTGAGAGAGCCATACATAAATTGTAATTTGATAGAATACTCTATGTGCTTCACTTATATCTTTTGAGCTTGATAATTTTGCTCATAGTGCTTCACTTATATCTTTTGAACGTGATAATTTTTGCTCTAGCGCTTCACTTAGATCTTTTAGAGCATGGTGGTGGGTTTGTTTTAAATAAACTATTGATCTATCATGCTTCACTTAGATTATTTTGAGAGTCGTTAATAGCATGGTAATTTTCTTAATGTTAATATACTTGGTATTCATGATATGTGAAACTTTTTTTGAGTGCGTTGAATACTAAGAAAAGTTTGATGCTTGATAATTGTTTTGAGATGTAAAGATGGTGATATTAGAGTCATGCTAGTTGAGTAGTTGTGAATTTAAAGAATACTTGTGTTGAAGTTTGTGATTCCCGTAGCATGCACGTATGGTGAACCGTTATGTGATGAACTCGGAGCATGATTTATTTATTGATTGTCTTCCTTATGAGTGGCGATCGGGGACGAACTATGGTCTTTTCCTACCAATCTATCCCCCTAGGAGCATGCGCATAATAGTTTGCTTTGATAACTTCTAGATTTTTGCAATAAGTATATGAGTTCTTTATGACTAATGTTGAGTCCACGGATTATACGCACTTTTTCCCATCCTTCCACCATTGCTAGCCTCTCTAATACCGCGCACTTTTCGCCGGTATCATACACCCACCATATATCTTCCTCAAAACATCCACCATACCTACCTATCATGGCATTTCCATAGCCATTCCGATATATATTGCCATGCAACTTTCCACCGTTCCGTTTATTATGACACGCTCCATCATTGTCATATTGCTAGCATGATCATGTAGTTGACATCGTGTTTGTGGCAAAGCCACCTTTCATAATTCTTTCATACATGTCACTCTTGTTTCATTGCATATCCCGGTACACCGCCGGAGGCATTCATATAGAGTCATATTTTGTTCTAAGTATCGAGTTGTAATTGTTGAGTTGTAAGAAAAATAAAAGTGTGATGATCATCATTATTAGAGCATTGTCCCAAGTGAGGAAAGGATGATGGAGACTATGATTCCCCCACAAGTCGGGATGAGACTCCGGACGAAAAATAAAAAAAAATGAGAAAAATGAAAAAAAGAGGCCATAAAAAAAGAGAAAAGGCCCAAAAAAATGAGAGAAAAAGAGAGAAGGGACAATGTTACTATCCTTTTACCACACTTGTGCTTCAAAGTAGCACCATGATCTTCATGATAGAGAGTCTCTCATTTTGTCACCTCATATACTAGTGGGAATTTTTCATTGTAGAACTTGGCTTTGTATATTCCAATGATGGGCTTCCTCAAATGCCCTAGGTCTTCGTGAGCAAGCGAGTTGGATGCACACCCACTTAGTTTCTTTTGTTGAGCTTTCATATACTTATAGCTCTAGTGCATCCGTTGCATGGCAATCCCTACTCACTCACATTGATATCTATTGATGGGCATCTCCATAGCCCGTTGATACGCCTAGTTGATGTGAGACTATCTTCTCCCTTTTTGTCTTCTCCACAACCACCATTCTATTCCACATATAGTACTATATCCATGGCTCACGCTCATGTATTGCATGAAGATTGAAAAAGTTTTGAAAATGTTAAAGTATGAAACAATTGCTTGGCTTGTCATCGGGGTTGTGCATGATTTAAGTATTTTGTGTGGGGAAGATGGAGCATAGCCAGACTATATGATTTTGTAGGGATAACTTTCTTTAGCCATGTTATTTTGAGAAGACATAATTGCTTAGTTAGTATGCTTGAAGTATTATTATTTTTATGTCAATATGAACTTTTTCTTGAATCTTTGAATCTGAATATTCATACCACAATTAAGAAGATTTACATTGAAATTATGCCAAAGTATCACTCCGCATCAAAAATTCTCTTTTATCATTTACCTACTCGAGGACGGGCAGGAATTAAGCTTGGGGATGCGATCGTCTCCAACGTATCTATAATTTTGATTGCTCCATGCTACTTTATCCACTGTTTTGGACTATATTGGGCTTTATTTTCCACTTTTATATTATTTTGGGACTAACCTATTAACCGGAGGCCCAGCCTGAATTGCTGTTTTTGACTATTTGAGTGTTTCAAGAAGCAGAATATCAAGCAGTGCAAGCGGAATGAAACCTTCGGGAACATGATTTTCTCACGAGCGTGATCCAGGAGACTTGGACCCTACTCCAAGGAACAAAGAGGCGGTCACGAGGGTGGGGGCGCGCCCCGCCTCGTGGGCCCCTGTTGCTCCACCGACGTACTCCTTCCTCCTATATATACCCACGCACCCCCAAGCGATCGAGCAGGGCCAAAACCTAATTCCACCGCAACTTCCTGTATCCACGAGATCCCATCTTGGGGCCTGTTAGGAGCTCCACGAGGGGCATCCACCACGGAGGGCTTCTACATCATCACCATAGCCCCTCCGATGAAGTGTGAGTAGTTTACTTCAGACCTTGGGTCCATAGCTAGTAGCTAGATGGCTTCTTCTCTCTTTTTGGATCTCAATACAATGTTCTCCCCCTCTCTTGTGGAGATCTATTCGATGTAATCTTCTTTTTGCGGTGTGTTTGTTGAGACCGATGAATTGTGGGTTTATGATCCATATTATCTATGAATAATATTTGATTCTCCTCTGAATTCTTTTATGTATGATTGGTTATCTTTGCAAGTCTCTTCGAATTATCCGTTTGGTTTGGCCAACTAGATTGGTAGTTCTTGCAATGGGAGAAGTGTTTAGCTTTGGGTTCAATCTTGCGGTGTCCTTACCCAAAGTGATGAAAGGGTTGCAAGGCACGTATTGTATTGTTGCCATCGGGATAACAAGATGGGGTATTTATCATATTGCATGAATTTATTCCTCTACATCATGTCATCTTGCTTAAGGCGTTACTCTGTTTTTAACTTAATACTCTAGATGCATCTTTGGATAGCGGTCGATGAGTGGAGTAATAGTAGTAGATGCAGAATCGTTTGGTCTCCTTGTCTCGGACGTGATGCCTATATACATGATCATACCTAGATATACTCATAACTATGCACAATTCTGTCAATTGCTCAACAGTAATTTGTTCACCCACCATAGAATACTTATGCTCTTGAGAGAAGCCACTAGTGAAACCTATGGCCCCCGGGTCTATTCTCATCATATCAATCTCCATCACTTTAATACTTGCTTTGTTTTTACTTTGCCTTTTACTTTTCACTTTGCATCTATATACCAAAAATACCAAAAATATTATCTATCATCTCTATCAGATCTCACTCTCGTAAGTGACCGTGAAGGGATTGACAACCCCTAATCGCGTTGGTTGCGAGGAGCTATCGTTTTGTGTAGGTACGAGGGACTTGTGCGTGGCCTCCTACTGGATTGATACCTTGGTTCTCAAAAACTAAGGGAAATACTTACGCTACTTTGCTGCATCATCCTCTCCTCTTTGGGGAAATCCAACGAAGTGCTCAAGAGGTAGCAGGTAGGGAGACGGAGACGATGGCACGGTGGCCGTCGCAGCCTGATGAAGAACTCAGGGCTGGTCCCCGATGTGGCCCTCTATCGCGGGATGCATCGCTGGAGGGGGCAAGGCCGGTGCGCCGACCCGTCCCACTCTTCCCCGAGCGCCACGGTGACCTCGGCCTCGCCCCCTCCCCCTTCCTCTCGTGGCCGGCTCCGCCGCCGCAGGCTCTTGGGAAGGAGGGATGCGCTGTCGAGTGGCGACCCTCGCCACCATCGTTGAAGGGCCTGCGCTCCCTCTCGCCATGGCAGATGGAAGAAAGAAGCAGAAGTGGAAGAAGATGGATGCTGGTAGAATGTGGGATGACATCCCCCTCCCCCTTCTTATAAAGGAGCGTGGTCGGGGCTCGGCCGCCCCACTCAACCAATCCAACCCTCGGGGGCGCAGGGAATCGGGACCGACCCGCTGCCCCAATCAGCGATGGCCCGGTTTCCCGCCTCCGTCGTCTGCCACCTGCATGGGGGACACGTGGCGAGCAAGCAGGGTCGAGGGGACGGGTGAGGCGACCGTTCCCCACCCCATGATCGTGGGGCGCGTGCGCCTTGAAGACCGCGACCCGAGTCCATTCAGTGAATGAGCCGTGCCTCTGCGCCTCCCTATTTTTTATGGGGAAGGCGCGAGCCGCCTCTTTACCACGATGTGACGCATGCGTGCGGAGACCGCCCCACGCATGACCCCCACATCACGCAAGACCCTCCACATCGCGCGATCAACGCGGGTCATGGAGAAGCGCAGCGGACGAAGAGTTACTGCACTAAAATCTGCCCCACCTGCCGGCGCACCGTTCTGGGCCGAGCCCAACAACGCGTTGTGCTTATGTGTGGCCCAGGCCCGGGGGCTCCTGTCGGTGTACAAAAGTAGGGGCTCTCCTTTTGACCCCTTTACTTGTGCACAGGCAGTCAGAGCCACGCCCGCGGCCACACTTAACAGGGCAAAGGAGGTAAGCCGGAGGGAAACCGAAGCACAAGACAAACAAGGCAACGCCAAGACCAAGAAACACAAAAGAGCAAGAGGGCGAGGTGGACTCCCCCGGCAAGAGCCTTTCCGGGGCAACTTGCCCGATGCCAGCAGAACGAGGCACCCTTGAGCCCGCGGGTTCCAACACCACCAACCAACTACATTGGAACCAAGGATCGGGAGGCACCTCTATGATGGCATGCAGATCTTCGTCAAGATCATAGACACACAAGATCAGATGAGGACCAGAAAACGACAACCCTCGGCAGGATCCCAGCGGGGGAAGTCCACGAGACCCCCGGCAAGACGCTTGCCGGGGAAGACAGTGACGCCACGGCAAGACCCTTGTTGGGGCCCCGGCAAGATCCTTGCCGAAGACACCGACGGGGCCGAGGCCAGGCCCGCGTCTGCCAAGGCTCCACCTTCGTCCCCATACAGCTGCCAGCTCAGCCAGCTGAGCAGACACCTGCGTGGCGACGGGCGGCCTCCACGACCAACGCAGCAAGCACCTGCATGGTGGCATGCAGGTCTTCGTGAAGGCTCCACCACCGCATCAGCCCAGCAGCCAGCCAACGTGGCGCCACGTCGGCTCGTCAGCTCGGACGCGTGTTGAAGCCAGGCAAAGCGACGATAGCTGGGACGTGCTTTCTTGCCGTCCCCTATAAAGCAAGAGGGGCATGTCGGCAGCGCATTAAATGCGTTTGTCCGACGGTGCCAGAGGATACACTCATCCACTGTAGACCTTTCCACCTCTTGTGTGCCACTGTGGCAGCCCCTTTTGCCTATAAAAGGAGGCCCGAGGCGACCAGGAGGAGGATTCGGATCTTTTGGCAAGTTACACCCCGTAGCTAGCTCAAGAACACAAGAAGACTCGAATACATCCACCAAAGCAAGACTAGGGTATTACGCATCTTCGCGGCCCGAACCTGGGTAAACGATCTGTGTGCTTCCTGTCAGACCCGCTCTTTGCACAACCCCGCGCCCGCCAACCGTAGAAGGGATCCCAGTGATTCCATAGGTGTCGATTTTCCCCCAACAGATTTAAACGCCATCTTTTTATCCTCGATGGCAACAATACAATATGTGCCTTGCTGCCCCTGCTATCACAGGGAAAGGACGCAGCAAGATTGAACCCAAAGCTAAGCACTTCTCCCATTGCAAGAAAGATCAATCTAGTAGGCCAAACCAAACTGATAATTCGAAGAGACTTGCAAAGATAACAAATCATACGTAAAAGAATTCATAGGAGATTCAAATATTGTTCATAGATAATCTTGATCATAAGCCCACAATTCATCGGATCTTGACAAACACACCGCAAAAAGAGTTACATTGAATAGATCTCCAAGAAGATCGAGGAGAACTTTGTATTGAGATCCAAAGAGAGAGAAGAAGCCATCTAGCTAATAACTATGGACCTGAAGGTCTATGGTAAACTACTCACACATCATCGGAGAGGCTATGGTGTTGATGTAGAAGCCTTCCGTGATTGATTCCCCCTTTGGTGAAGCGCCGTAAAAGGCCCCAAGATGGGATCTGACGGGTACAGAAGGTTGCGGCGGTGGAAATAGGGTTTCGTGGTGCTGCTGGATGTTTTTGGGGTATATGGGTATATATAGGAGGCAGAAGTAGGCCGGTGGAGCTGCAAGGGGCCCATGAGGGTGGGGGCGCGCCCAGGGGGGCAGGCGCGCCTCCCTGCCTCATGGCCTCCTTGCTTCTTTCTTGACGTCCACTCCAAGTCCCCTGGATCACGTTTGTTCCAAAAATAACTCTCCCGAAGGTTTCATTCCGTTTGATATTCCTTTTCTGCAAAACACTGAAATAGGCAAAAAAACAGCAATTTGCACTGGGCCTTCGGTTAGTAGGTTAGTTCCAAAAATAATATAAAAGTGTACAATAAAGCCCATTAAACATCCAAAACAGATAATATAATAGCATGGAACAATCAAAAATTATAGATACGTTGGAGACGTATCACTCGACCTCCGCCGCCACGACCTCCGACCGCCACAACAACACAGGCCGCTGCATCATCCTGATCGGACCAGAAAACACCGGCGAACCACCGCAGTCCATCTGCAACTGTAAGTGCTCCTCTTCCTCTACTTCAGATCTGCATTAGGGTTCGGGCTTGTTCGTCGGTGTTCTTCACAGTTCCTCGTGTTCTTTAACTCAAGCAACTTTCAATCTACAATAGGTTCCAAAACCTTCTACGCTAGCAGTTTAGCACTTGTTTTCATTATCAGAATAATATTCTTCCATAGAAGATCCCTACTAAAGCACCCCAACTTTTCCACTACCGCCAACTTAGGTTTAGAATTTCACTGCCTTTTCTGAACTGCCATAGATCCAAAATTATAGCTTTAACTTACGAAATCTGTTTGTCCACCACTTAGCAAATCTGAAGCATCTAAACTGTCATGGCGGCTTATGACATAAACTTGTTAAACCGCCACCATACATTTTATAACTGGCCTGACCCGGCAATATATCTCCGGTTTAACTATGCTTAATTTCTGCAACATGTATCTTGACTTTTAAACTTTGTCCGACTTAACAGACAAATTCTAATCTGATAGGTACCATTAGTCCACACATAAGCCGCCAATACTTCAATGTTCATTCTCCGGCTTAATCTGCCAACTGTTCATATTATTTTGTCTTTGAATCAATGGTCCAATTTAATAGCATGACCTTAAACCGGCAATATTTCCTTATTTAGGACATTGCTCTTCAAAATGGTCAAGATTGTCACTGCTTGCAACTGGGTCGTTTCCCGGGTTGCAGAGGAAGATTTGAACGTATATGTTCAAACTGGCGTCTTAGCCAAAAGAAGTGGTCATTCATCGGAGGGCTCCAGGTAACAAAACTCGCCCAGAGCCCAAAGATGGTGAAGTGGTGGTTTTTATGGATCATATGGTCTGGAGCTTCGGTCCTCCCGGCTCAAGATTCTTTCGAGATGTTCTGCACTTCTTTAAGCTTCATCCACAAGATATCAGACCAAACTCTGTCTCAAACATCTGCAATTTCCAAGTGTTCTGCGAGGTGTACCTTCAACAAGAGCCTACCGTAGAACTATTCAGAGAGTTCTATTACTTGAATCGGCAGAACGAGTTCACAGATGGACCTAGCCTTGAACTAGGCGGCATATCCGTACAACACCAAAAAGAAGCCATCTTCTCAGCTGCTAATCTGCCCAGTCATCCCAAGGACTGGAACCAGACTTGGTTTTATTGCCAAGACACCTCACCAGAAGGAGAGAACCCCCTGTTGGGTTACCGCGCCGGCCGGCTTAGTAGCAGACATCATCTTCCGGACCATATCAACACAGTAGAACGGAAGAAATACGTGTCGGTTTTCACAAACACTACTGGAATCAAGATCTTTGCCGTCAGCCAGATCTTTGTTGTCCGCTAACTGACGGCAAAGAAAGTCTTTGCCCTCAGCTTGAAAGAAGCTGACGGCAAAGAAAGAGCTAACGGCAAAGACCATGTTTACCGTCAGCCCACTCTTTGCCATCCGCTAGCTGACGGCATAGCATCTTTGCCGTCGGCTAGCAGATGGCAAAGAACCGTGCCTAACTAAAATCCAATGACCTAACAGACACTTTCTTTGCCGTCCGCTAGCGGGCGTCAAAGAAAGTGACCAAACTAACATCCGTTAGCTAGGCTCTTTGTCGTCCGCTAGCAGACGGCAAAGAACCGTGCCCTAACTAAAATCCAACGACGCCCACCCGCCTCCCATCTCTCTGTCCCCTCTCTCTCTCCGCCTGCGCACAAGCCGCCGCCGCCCGTGCCATCCGCCCCTTGCCGCCGCCGCCCCCACGCCACCCCCCCCGAGCCGCCGCCCCATGCAACCCGCCCCGAGCCACCGCCACCCTGCCCTACCCGCAGCCCCAGCGACCCCTCCCCGCCCGCGCCATCCCCATCGCCGCGAAGAGGGCCCAGCCCGCCCGTCAGGCGCGCGCCGCCGCCCATGCAACCCAGTCCACCACGGCGCCTCCTCTACCACAGCGGCCCTGGCCCCTCTCCTCCACCACCGTGGCCGCCCTGCCGCTCCGGCGCCCCCTCCTCCACCCGGCCGCCCTGGAGCCCCTCTCCTCTACCAGTGCGGCCGCCCTGCCCCTTTGGTGAGACCTCTTGTATTTTTCTGTTTTTGTTTCTGTATTTTAAGTTTAGTTTAGGTTTACTTTAGGTTTGGTTTAGTTTAGTTTACTTTAATTTAGGTTTAGAGCAGATAGCCTTATATTGCAGTGCAAGAATTGATTACCATAGCTCATCCAAACTTTAGTTTAGGTTTGTACTAAATGTTCAGTCAATCATGGAGCATGATTTGCTACTTACAGTGGTGTTGTGCTTGTTATGCAATTTTTTGCCAGGGTTCTTCTTCTACTCTACTGCTATATTATGCATAGTGAATAAGTGTAATTCTGGTATTTCCAGTGTCCAAGGAATGGCTGTTGTCATCATGTCCTTTGATGTTTTCCTTGTTTTTACATTAAAACAGACTTGGCAAATATACAAACATGTTTTTCTTTGTCTTTAGAGGGAGCTAAATTGAATTCTAACAATATTAGCAGTTTTTTCGAGTACTATTGTTCTTTCCCCCCACAGGTCATTCCTTGCTGCTTTATCTCAATTATTATGTAGTGTGGTACAACTTCATGATAATTTCCTTTGTGTCACCACATTTATATATATGAAATTTGTTCTCGTTTAGCTTTGCATTCGATTATGATAATTCTGCCCCCTACAAAACAACACATAATAAAGCATTTTTAAAAATATTGAAATAATTAAGCATGAACCTGTTGAATTAATTAGCAACACTCAAATTAGTTTAATCTGAGAAAACAACAAGACATGCATATTGCTTATGGAATCTGTCATAAGAGGGAAACTATACCCGTCTTTTCTTTTCTTTTTTGCGGAAAGGCAAACTATACATTCAGCAAGCCGAAGGAAAGTCTAGCGTGTCTTTCTCACTAGCATAGGCATGAAAGCATAATCTCAATCTAAACAAGAGGATGGTTTATCACTACAACACCATAAGGAACTACTTAGTTACTATGCTCTTTTTTTCAACATTGTTAGTTTTTTCACGTCTAAAGTAATTGGTCTCTTCTGCTGCTTATCAGAGATGGGGGGAGGCCACCACCATACGCTCCGCTCTGCCACACCGGAGTACGATTTGGATGCTTTCGAGTTCTTCAGTATCATACTTGGGACTTCCTCCAGGAGGCAGGTATATAAAAGGAGAGATCTCCCCTTCGCCCTTCCCATTATGATAACTCTGTTGTTTGCTACATCACTCCTTGTCCCAAACTGCAGAGGCTGCCTTACACTTTTATGAAGATGTTTGTAACACCCCGGATGTAACTTTCCATATTTGTATCTCCAACTCTTGCCATCTTCGGCATTGTGATATGATATTCCCTCCGTGGTTGGGTTTTTGTCTTTCATTTTGCATTTTGTCTTTGTCATGCACCTCATATCATGTCATCATGTGCATCTCATTTGCATACGTGTTCGTCTCATGATTCCGAGTTTTTTCCCCGTTGTCCGTTTTGCAATCCGGCACTCCTATGTTCCCCGGCGTCCCCTTTTACATTTTTCGTGAGCGGGTACTAAACTTTCTCGGAATAGACCGAGGTTTGTCAAGTGGCCCTGGTATAGCACCGGTAGACCACCTGTCAAGTTTCGGGTCATTTGGAGCTCGTTTGGTACTCCAACGGTTATCCGCACTCTCGCAAAGGCCTCTTTTAAGTTGCAGCCCAACACCCCTCCAAAACAGCCCAATAACCCATCTAAGTCACTTCCATGCTCTCCGTCGTCGGATCACGATCGTGTGGGCGAAAACTACACTCCATTTGGAGCTTCCTAGCTCCTTCTACCTATAAATATAGATCCCTTCCCCGAAATCCGGATGAAACCCTAGTCTCCCCGCTCCCTTCGCGCCGCCGGACGAAATCCGGACGGCCGGACGTGTCCGCCCGCCGCCGCCGGCCTCTCCGCGGCCACGCGTGCAGCGCAGCCAGCGCACGCCGCCGCCAACCCGCAGGCCCCCATGAGGCCCGTCTGAGGGCCCTCCGGCCAGCCGCCTCCCCAGCGCCCAGCGTTCGCCGCCAACCGCCCGCGCCCGTCCGCCCGCCGCCGCCGTCGTTCCGCCCTCTCCGGTCGCCGGTCGCCCGCCGCCCGGCGCCGTCCTCCCGCCGCCGCCAACCCATGGCGCCGCTCATCGCCGCCCGCGTCGGATCCGGGCCGGCGCCGCCCAGATCCGGTCGGGGTCCCCTCTCCTTCCTCCTCTCCGGCGAGCCCGGCCGCGCCTCGGTTCGCGCGCGCCTCGGTTGACTTCTTCTCCCCCGAAATTTCCTCTAAGTCATTTATCTGTGTTAATTTTGTTGCATTTTCATCATGCCATAACTTTGCACCCGTGGCTCCGTTTTGGGCGTGTAGCATACCGAGTTGTTCGCGTCGACGAGTACATCATTTCATCTCATTGCATCATTTTCATTTGAGCTCATATTGATGCCCGAAATGCTGGTAGAAGAGGGCTATGTGATGTTAGTTTCAGATTCTTATCAGAACATGCACTTTTGTCATTTTTGCCATGATTGATGTGTGCATCCTATGATCTTGAGTCCTACATGTGTTTTGTAATATGCAATGCCATCTTTACAGGGGTGTATGCCATGTATTTTTGTGATCTATGTGGTGACTAGCACAAGCATGCAAACTAGGCTTCATGATGTTGCTGATTTCAGCCCTGCTTTCTTGATATTTTTATGCCATGTTAACTTGATGCTCTGAGAGATCCATGCATATTTTGAGATACTTCAGTAAGGATGTTTTGAACATATGGTTATGCTCTATCCATCCATGCCCTTGTTTGCAATTATGGAGTGCCATAGCTTGAGTCAATCGAGCTCTACTTTTGCTATAAAATGTTTCCTGGCAGATTGTTTACATGTTATTCAATTTTGCCAAGGTTGTTGTAGTTGATCCGTGTATGCTATGATGTTGTTCTTGCCATGTATAGCTTCTATGCCATGTCTTCTTGATGGATGTATGCTTAGCTTATCATGAAATGCTCTGTAGTGAGTGCATCGAGCTCGCGAAGATGCCTACATAATTCTGTCAATGTCATGCCCTGTTTCCTGAAATCTGTAACGAAACTTGCTATGTTTACGTGGGTGCCATCATATCTTCTGCTCATTTTTGGCTCATGGTCTGTAAGGGACTTTTGTTCTATGCTTTGAGTAGATTCATTCCATGCCTTGTTTTGCTATTATAAGTTCCTGTAGCATGGTCTTTTCTTGCTCTGAACATTGCTTCCTGATGCTGATTCTGCCATGTTCAGTATTTTTTCTAAGTCTGTGAAGCTGATATATTTTGCACTTTTGCCATGCTTGTTTGGTCCTGTTAATGTGTGATTTAGCCGTAGCTCAGTGTTCATCTTTTGTCAAGCATCTTGAGTAGATCACTGCCATATGCTTTGTTTGTACGTTTGGGTGCAGTAGCTTAATTTCTTGTTGCTTGCTATGTGGCATCATGCTGTTAATGGCAGATTTGTGCCATTCTTGTTTTGCTTGTCATTTGCAAGCCGTGTATCCGATTCCGGTGATCTTTATATCGATTGCAACCGAAATCATCTCATCTTTCCAGCGGCATACTTGGTTTGCCAATTTGATGCCGGGTTCATCATTTTCCTTCCGGAGCACGCATACGCATTGCATATCACATCTCGCATATCATGCCATGTATTGCATCATGTTGCTTGTGCATTGCACCGTGATTTATTGTGGTTCCATTGTTTGTGTTCTTGCTTTGTGTAGAGTCGGGTGACGAGTACGTGAACGAGGAACCTGTTGAGAACGCTTACGAGGATCAAGCTTTCGACTACTCTGAGAACTTTGCAGGCAAGATGACCATACCCTCGAAATCACTTCTATCTTTGCTTGCTAGATGCTCGCTCTTTTGCTATGCCTATGCTACGATGCCTATCACTTGCTTATCATGCCTCCCATATTGCCATGTCAAACCCCTAACCATCCTTTCCTAGCAAACCGTTGATTGGCTATGTTACCGCTTTGCTCAGCCCCTCTTATAGTGTTGTTAGTTGCAGGTGAAGATGAAGTTTGTTCCTTGTTGGAACATGGAGATGTTGTTCCTTGTTGGAACATGTTTACTTGTTGGTGATATCACAATATATCTGCTATAATTAATGCATCTATATACTTGGTAAAGGGTGGAAGACTCGGCCTTATGCCTGGTGTTTTGTTCCACTCTTGCCGCCCTAGTTTCCGTCATACCGATGTTATGTTCCTTGATTTCGCATTCCTTACACGGTTGGGTGATTTATGGGACCCCCTTGACAGTTCGCTTTGAATAAGACTCCTCCAGCAAGGCCCAACATTGGTTTTACCATTTGCCACCTAAGCCTTTTCCCCGGGTTTCGCGTGCCGAGGGTCATCTTTATTACCCCCAGGCCGGCGCTCCTTCGAGTGTTGGTCGAACCGAGCACTTCTGAGGGCCACCTCGGGGAAACTCGAAGCCTGGTTTTACTCGTAGCATGTCTCATCCGGATGTGCCCTGAGAACGAGATATGTGCAGCTCCTATCGGGATTTGTCGGCACAATCGGGTGGCTTTGCTGGTCTTGTTTTATTGTCTGTCGAAATGTCTTGTAGTCCGGGATTCGAGATCGATCGGGTCTTCGGTAGAAGGAATATCCTTCGTTGACCGTGAGAGCTTATAATGGGCTAAGTTGGGACACCCTGCAGGTATTATCTTTCGAAAGCCGTGCCCGCGGTTATGAGGTAGATGGGAATTTGTTAATGTCCGATTATAGAAAACCCGAAGTTGACCTTAATTAATACACATCAACCGTGTGTGTAACCGTGATGGTCTCTTCTCGGCGGAGTCCGGGAAGTGAACACGGTGTTGGAGTTATGTTTGACGTAAGTAGTTCAGGATCACTTCTTGATCGCTACTAGCTTCACGACCGTGCCTTGCTTCTCTTCTCGCTCTCTTTTGCGAGTGTAGCAACCATATATGCTAGTCGCTTGCTGCAGCTCCACCTCACAACTATGTCCTTCCTATAAGCTTAAATAGTCTTGATCTCGCGGGTGTGAGATTGCTGAGTCCCGTGACTCACAGATTCTACCAAAACAGTTGCGGTGCCGCGATGCGGTCAGGTGGACGAACCGAGCTCAAGTGGGAGTTCAACGAGGGCGTGGTCGTTACTATGTGTCTTTTCCCGATGATCGAGTAGTGGAGCCAGTTGGGACGATCGGGGATCTGTGTAGCATTTGGGGTAGTCTTCTTTTATTTTGGTTACGTAGTTGGACCTTGAGTGTAATCTGGATGATGGATGTTTATTTATGTATTGTGTGAAGTGGCAATTGTAAGCCAACTATGTATCTCTTTCCTTATGTATTACATGGGTTGTGTGAAGATTACCTCACTTGCGACATTGCTTTCAATGCGGTTATGCCTCTAAGTCGTGCTTCGACACGTGGGAGATATAGCCGCATCGAGGGCGTTACAAGTTGGTAATCGAGCCATCCCGACTTAGGAGCCCCCCGCTTGATTGTTTCTTTGGCGTTGTTGAGTCTAGAACAAAATGTTTTGAGTCTTAGGATTATATATATCGAGAGTAGGATTCTTTTACTCCCAGTCCTTCGTCGCTCTGGTGAGGTCTCTGACGAGAAGTTTTGACTCTCCTCTCCTCAGATTTCACTAAAAAAATTTAGGATCACGCGGGTATCTTGGAATCGTTCGATGGTTTTGTGCTGAGAACATTGTTCTTGGTGCCTCGACATTTAGGGGTTGTGGCGGTGTCCCGGGAGTTGAGCTCCGAGGTGTTGTCGTCACAATTTTATCGTTGCGATTCTGGAATACGAGCTTTGCCGACATCGAAAATCTCTTTTGTACAGTTGTTGGTGAGATAACCCGATAACCCAAAGATCTTTGGGCGAGCTCGGGAGTATTGCCATGACTCGTATAACGGATGCTTTTGAAGGTCGAGGTACACGATTTCGAAGGTTTCTTGGTTATGTGTTGACGGATGGATACTGCTGGATCTAGGTATTGTTAGTTTGGGTGATATATTTTGTGTCCCTGTATCCCCAACACAGATTGCATAACCAGAAAGTTTGGGAGTTTATAGGTGGGATTCAAGTAGCTCTTAGCATTTCTTCCTTGAGATATTTGGTTTGTGATTGGGTAATCCTTACCACTTATTTGTTCGATCGTACCTTGTTATTTTTTTCATCAACCCTTAATCAAGTGGCTTCTCACCTTAATGGACGTGTGATGTTAACTTTGGAATTCATTCGTTCATCCTTGTTGAATGTTTATTGTGAAGACTATATGTTGCAATTTCTATCCGTTGATTCAACTTGTCTATCTGTCTATCAAAGTGCTAACGGATGTCACCCTCTTCAGGATGGCTCCATGTAGCGTCGAATCCGGATCACAATGATGGGAGTCAGTCGAACCCTCCACCTCCACCTCCGCCTCCGGAGGCATGGCAAGCTATCATGGCAGCCACCAATGCCAATGCTCAGATGATTTTGCAACTCTTGCAAGAGCGTGCCCAAGGGCAAGGCAACCAAGGAAATCAAGGTCAAGGCAACAACCAGCCGCACTTTGCTACCCTCAATCAGTTCCTTGCTAATCAGCCGAAGTCTTTCAGCTTCTATGTCGAGGCCACAGACGCCGACGATTGGCTTGTGGACATCTGCAAACATTTTGAATGTAGCAATGTCAGACCTGAGGACTTTGTCAAGTTTGCTTCGTTTCAACTCAAGGACCAAGCTGCCGAGTGGTATCGGCAATACAAAGATTCCAGAGGAGGTCGTGTAATTACAGGATGAGTTCGCGGGACTTCAAAGCTCACCACATTCGAAAAGTGTTGTTGAGAGCAAGCGTGAGGAGTTCCGCAATCTCAAGCAAGGCTGCATGTCGTGTATCAATACAATATCCAGTTCAAAAACTCGCCGCTTCGCTAAGCAAGGCGTCCACGATGAAAAGAGTATGATCTATCAATTCAGAGGTGGTCTCGGAGAAGATCTGCAATTAGCTCTCGTGCTTTTTGAGCGAGAAAAGTATGATGAATTCTACAACATGGCTTTGAAGCAAGAAGCTGCCCAGCTCAAATGTGAGGCTTCTAAGAAGAGAATCAGGGATGCAGATTCAGTCTTCTTCTTCCTCTCAAGTGGCAGCTAAGCAGCGAAGTTCTACCTTCCTCCTCCTCCGTTCCGTCGGCCTTATCGTGAGAAGAACTCAGGTGGTCGTGGATCTTCCCACCCGCCCAACCAGGCTATCGAACAAGTCTAATTCTCAAGCTCCAAGGTCAAATGCTCCTTATCACCGTCCGCTCTCGAGGTGACTTGCAACAAATGTCGCAGAAAGGTCACTATGCGAACAAGTGCTTCAACCAAAGGCTCCTTCCGCCTCCTCCTCTGTGAGATCTTCCAGCAATGCGGTGGTCAAGCATAATCCCAAGTCTCGCAAAGGTGAATATGATGAATGCAGCTCAAGCGGAGGAATCTCTCGGCGTGATAATGGGTAATCTCTCGATTAATGATATTCCTGCAAAAGTCTTATTTGATCTTTGGTGCATCGCATTCTTTCATGTCATATCCTTTTGCATGAAGCACAATTTTGATACGAGACATTACCTAGAGCATTGCAAGTTGTTTCTCCGGCTAAGCGTTTGAGATCTACCATGTTAGTTCCGAATGTCGGTATCAAGATGGGCGACTATAGATTTCTGGCTAAACCAATTGTCCTTGGTGACTCGGATATTGATCTTATTCTTGGGATGGGTGGCTTTCTCAGCACAAAGCTCAGCTTGATTGTGCTGCTGGAAATTCAATTGACTCACTCTTCTAATGATGTGATCATCTATGCGCTCGTGATGAAACCATTGGTTGTTTTCTCTCAATGAGAAGGGCGAATTGGATGCTATCTCTCAGATTCCATCGTTTGTGAGTACCAAGATGTCTTTCCAGAAGAGCTTCCAGGAATGCCTCCTCACCGGCCAGTTGAATTCGTTATCGATCTTGAGCCTGGCACGGAACCCGTTTGCAAGCGTCCATACAAGCTTGGACCTAATGAGCTGAAGGAATTGAAGAAGCAGCTCGATGAACAAGAGCGTCTGGGTTTGATCAGACCGAGTTCATCTCCTTGGGGTTGTGGTGTTCTTTTTGTCCAGAAGAAGGATGGCACGGACCGACTTTGCGTCGATTACCGTCCTTTGAATAAGAAGACAATCAAGAACAAGTATCCACTTCCCAACATCAATGAGCTTTTCGAGCAACTCAAAGGTGCTAAAGTTTTCTCCAAGCTTGACCTTCGTATGGGTTATCATCAAATTCGCATTCGTGAACAAGATATTCCCAAGACAGCATTCAGAACAAGCTTTGGTTCTTATGAATATACTGTCATGTCTTTCGGCCTTGTCAATGCTCCTCCAACATTCTCTCAAATGATGAACTTCATCTTCAACCCCTACACCAATGAATTCGTCTTGGTCTATCTCGATGATATTTTGGTCTTCTCCAAGAATAAGAAGGATCATGCCAAACATTTGCGATTGGTGCTCGACAAGCTCAGAGAGCATCAATTCTATGCGAAGTTTTCCAAATGTGAATTTTGGCTTGATGAAGTTCTTTACCTTGGTCACATCATCTCCGCCAAGGGCATCGCTGTTAACCCCGAGAAGGTGTCTGCAGTTGTGAATTGGGAACCTCCTCAGAATGTCAAGCAGCTTCGCAGTTTTCTTGGACATGCAAGCTATTGCCGAAGATTCGTTGAGAATTTTTCTAAGATTGCAAAGCCTCTTTCCAACCTCCTCCAGAAGCATGTGAAGTATGTCTGGTCTCCTGAGTGTGACGTTGCTTTCAATACTCTCAAAGAGAAACTCGTCACAGCTCTGTCTTGACTCCTCTGATGAATCCAAGCCATTGAAGTTTTTCGTGATGCTTCTCTTCAAGGTCTCGGTGCTGTGTTAATGCAAGAGAAGAGAGTTGTAGCCTATACCTCTCGTCAGCTGAAGCCCAATGAAAAGAACTACCCCACTCACGATCTTGAGTTGGCGGCAGTTGTCCATGCATTAATAACATGGAGACATCTTTTGTTGGGAAGGAAAGTGGACATATTCACCGATCACAAGAGACTCAAGTATATCTTCACTCAACCCAACCTCAACCTTAGGCAAACTCGATGGGTCGAAATGATTCAAGAATACAACCCGAGTATTGAATATACTCCAGGCAAGGCCAATGTCATTGCAGATGCTTTGAGCGGGAAGGCTTATCGCAGCAGTTTGATCCTCAAGCCCTTCCAACGGACCTTTGTGAAGCTTTCCAAGCTGAATCTTCAAGTTGTTCCTCAAGGCTTTCTTGCCAACCTCATAGTCTCTCCTACTTTGGAAGACCAAATTCGTGAGGCTCAACTCCTGGATACCATGGTGAAAAAGGTGAAGCGTGGTATCGACAAGGGCATTTCAAATACAAGTGCTTCCACATTGATGACAAAGATACTCTTTTCTTTGAGGACGGATTGTGGTTCCAAAGGGTGATCTACGTAAAGTCATTATGAACGAGGCACACAATTCCCTTCTATCCATTCATCCTGGAAGTACGAAGATGTACCATGACCTCAAGCAGTCATATTGGTGGACTCGAATGAAGCGAGAAATTGCTCAATTCGTGAATGAATGTGATGTCTGCAGAAGAGTGAAAGCAGAACATCAACGACCAGCTGGTCTCCTCCAACCTCTTGCTATTCCGGAATGGAAGTTTGATCATATCGAGATGGACTTCGTGACTGGATTTCCAAAGTCCAAGCGGGGAAATGATGCTATCTTCGTTGTCATTGACAAGCTTACTAAAGTGGCTCATTTTCTTCCTATCAAAGAATCTATCACAGCAGCTCAGTTGGCAGAGCTATACACCTCCAGGATTGTCTCCTTGCACGGAATTCCACAATTGATCTCTTCAGACCATGGAAGCATCTTCACCTCAAGTTTTGGGATTCTTTTTAGAAGGCCATGGGCACCAACATTCGTTTCAGCACAGCTTTCCATCCTCAAACAAGTGGCCAAGTCGAGCGAGTCAATCAAATTCTCGAAGACATGCTCAGGGCTTGTGTCATTTCCTTCGGTATGAAGTGGGAAGATTGTCTTCCATATGCCGAGTTCTCCTACAACAACAGCTTCCAAGCGAGTTCGGGCAAGGCCCCATTCGAAATTCTCTATGGCAGAAAGTGCCGTACTCCTCTCAATTGGTTCAAGACAGGTGAACGCCAACTTCTTGGCAACGACTTGATCACAGAAGCCGAAGAAATGTGCAAAGTCATTCGTGAGAATCTCAAAGCCGCATAATCGCACGGAAGAGTTATTATGATGACAAGCACCGTGAGGTGGCTTTTGAAATCGGAGACCATGTCTACCTCGCGTCTCTCAATGAAAGGCACTCGCCGCCCGGTATCAAAGGGAAGCTTGCCCCTAGATCGTGGGTCCTTTCAAGATCATTGGCAAAGAGGCGATCTCGCCTATCAACTTGAGCTTCCGTCCAACTTCGCGAACGTGCACGATGTGTTTCACGTGTCACAGCTTCGCAAGTGCTTCAAGACTCTGAGCGCACTATCAACGAAGAAATTGACCTCCAAGAAGATCTCTCTTATCATGAGCACCCGTTGCTATTCTTGAAGAAACCGAGCGCAAGACTCGCAACAAGTCAATCAAATTCCTGAAAGTGAAGTGGTCACACCATTCCGACTGAGAAGCCACCTGGGAGCGCGAGGATCACCTCCGTTCCCAATATCCGGAGTTCTTTCAGTCCTAGATCTCGGGACGAGATCCTCTTGTAGTGGTGGAGTGTTGTAACACCCCAGATGTAACTTTCCATATTTGTATCTCCAACTCTTGCCATCTTCGGCATTGTGATATGATATTCCCTCTGTGGTTGGGTTTTTGTCTTTCGTTTTGCATTTTGTCTTTGTCATGCACCTCATATCATGTCATCATGTGCATCTCATTTGCATACGTGTTCGTCTCATGATTCCGAGCTTTTTCCCCGTTGTCCGTTTTGCAATCCGGCACTCCTATGTTCCCCGGCGTCCCCTTTTACATTTTTCCGTGAGCGGGTACTAAAATTTCTCGGAATGGACCGAGGTTTGTCAAGTGGCCTGGTATAGCACCGGTAGACCACCTGTCAAGTTTCGGGTCATTTGGAGCTCGTTTGGTACTCCAACGGTTATCCCGCACTCTCGCAAAGGCCTCTTTTAAGTTGCAGCCCAACACCCCTCCAAAACAGCCCAATAACCCATCTAAGTCACTTCCATGCTCTCCGTCGTCGGATCACGATCGTGTGGGCGAAAACTACACTCCATTTTGAGCTTACTAGCTCCTTCTACCTATAAATATAGATCCCTCCCCCGAAATCCGGATGAAACCCTAGTCTCCCCGCTCCATTCGCGCCGCCGAACGAAATCCGGACGGCCGGACGTGTCCGCCCGCCGCCGCCGGCCTCTCCATGCCCACCACGTATGCAGCAGCCAGCGCCCGCCGCGCCGACCCAAGAGCCCGCGAGCCCGTGCGGGGCCCCTCCGCCAGCCGCCTCCGCGCCCCCGCGTTGCGCCGCCGCCGCCCGCGCCATGTATCCGCCGCCGCCGCCGCCGTTCGGCCCGCTCGTCGCCGATCGCCCGCCGCCCGGCGCAAATCCTCCCGCCGCCGCCAACCCCGTGGCCGCCGCCGTCGCCGCCAGCGTCGGATCCGGGCGGCGCCGCCAGATCGGTCGGGCCCTCTCCTTCCTCCTCTCCGGCGCCTCTCCGGCGAGCCCGACCGCGCCTCGGTTCGCGCGCGCCTCGGTTGACTTCTTCTCCCTCGAAATTTCCTCTAAGTCATTTATCTGTGTTAATTTTGTAGCATTTTCATCATGCCATAACTTCGCACCCGTGGCTCCGTTTTGGGCGTGTAGCATAACGAGTTGTTCGCCTCGATGAGTACATCATTTCATCTCATTGCATCATTTTCATTTGAGCTCATCTTGGTGCCCGAAATGCTGGTAGAAGAGGGCTATGTGATGTTAGTTTCAGATTCTTATCAGAATATGCACTTTTGTCATTTTTGCCATGATTGATGTGTGCATCCTATGATCTTGAGTCCTACATGTGTTTTGTAATATGCCATGCCATCTTTACAGGGGTGTATGCCATGTATTTTTGTGATCTATGTGGTGACTAGCACAAGCATGCAAACTAGACTTCATGATGTTGCTGATTTCAGCCCCTGTTTTGCTGATATTTTTATGCCATGTTAACTTGATGCTACAGAGAGATCCATGCATATTTTGAGATACTTCAGTAAGGATGTTTTGAACATATGGTTATGCTCTATCCATCCATGCCCTTGTTGGAAATTATGGAGGGCCATAGCTTGAGTCAATCGAGCTCTACTTTTGCTATAAAATGTTTCCTGGCAGATTGTTTACATGTTATTCAATTTTGCCAAGGTTGTTGTAGTTGATCCGTGTATGCTATGATGTTGTTCTTGCCATGTATAGCTTCTATGCCATGTCTTCTTGATGGATGTATGCTTAGCTTATCATGAAATGCTCTGTAGTGAGTGCATCGAGCTCATGAAGATGCCTACATAATCTGTCAATGTCATGCCCGTTTCTGAAATCATTCTGAAACTTGCTATGTTTACGTGGGTGCCATCATATCTTCTGCTCATTTTTGGCTCATGGTCAGTAAGGGACTTTTGTTCTATGCTTTGAGTAGATTCATGCCATGCCTTGTTGTGCTATTATAAGTTCCTGTAGCATGGTGTTTGCTTGCTCTGAACATTGCTTCCTGATGCTGATTCTGCCATGTTCAGTATTTTCTCTAAGTCTGTGAAGCTGATATATTTTGCACTTTTGCCATGCTTGTTTGGTCCTGTTAATGTGTGATTTAGCCGTAGCTCAGTGTTCATCTTTTGTCAAGCATCTTGAGTAGATCACTGCCATATGCTTTGTTGGTACGTTTGGGTGCAGTAGCTTAATTTCTTGTTGCTTGCTATGTGGCATCATGCTGTTAATGGCAGATTTGTGCCATTCTTGTTTTGCTTGTCATTTGCAAGCCGTGCATCCGATTCCGGTGATCTTTATATCGATTTCAACCGAAATCATCTCACCTTTCCAGCGGCATACTTGGTTTGCCAAGTTGATGCCTGGTTCATCATTTTCCTTCCGGAGCACGCATACGCATTGCATATCACATCTCGCATATCATGCCATGTATTGCATCATGTTGCTTGTGCATTGCACCGTGATTTATTGTGGTTCCATTGTTTGTGTTCTTGCTTTGGGTAGAGCCGGGAGACGAGTACGTGAACGAGGAACCTATTGAGAACGCTTACGAGGATCAAACTTTCGACTACTCTGAGAACTTTGCAGGCAAGATGACCATACCCTCGAAATCACTTCTATCTTTGCTTGCTAGATGCTCGCTCTTTTGCTATGCCTATGCTACGATGCCTATCACTTGCTTATCATGCCTCCCATATTGCCATGTCAAACCCCTAACCATCCTTTCCTAGCAAACCGTTGATTGGCTATGTTACCGCTTTGCTCAGCCCCTCTTATAGCGTTGTTAGTTGCAGGTGAAGATGAAGTTTGTTCCTTGTAGGAACATGGAGATGTTGTTACTTGTTGGAACATGTTTACTTGTTGGGGATATCACAATATATATGCTATAATTAATGCATCTATATACTTGGTAAAGGGTGGAAGACTCGGCCTTATGCCCGGTGTTTTGTTCCACTCTTGCCGCCCTAGTTTCAAATCATACCGGTGTTATGTTCCTTGATTTCGCGTTCCTTACGGTTGGGTGATTTATAGGACCCCTTGACAGTTCGCTTTGAATAAGACTCCTCCAAGAAGGCCCAACATTGGTTTTACCATTTGCCACCTAAGCCTTTTTCCCCCGGGTTTTCGCGAGCCCGAGGGTCATCTTTATTACCCCCGGGTCAGCGCTCCTTCGAGTGTTGGTCCGAACCGAGCCGCCTGCGGGGCCACCTCGGGGAAACTCGAAGCCTGGTTTTACTCATAGCCTGTCTCATCCGGATGTGCCCTGAGAACGAGATATGTGCAGCTCCTATCGGGATTTGTCGGCACAATCGGGTGGCTTTGCTGGTCTTGTTTTATTGCTGTCGAAATGTCTTGTAGTCCGGATTCGAGACGATCGGGTCTTCGGTAGAAGGAATATCCTTCCTTGACCGTGAGAGCTTATAATGGGCTAAGTTGGGACACCCTGCAGGTATTATCTTTCAAAGCCGTGCCGCATGGTTATGAGGCAGATGGGAATTTGTTAATGTCGGTTGTAGAAAACCCAAAGTTGACCTTAATTAATACACATCAACCGCGTGTGTAACCATGATGGTCTCTTCTCGGAGTCCGGGAAGTGAACACGGTGTTGGAGTTATGTTTGACGTAAGTAGTTCAGGATCATTTCTTGATCGCTACTAGCTTCACGATCGTGCCTTGCTTCTCTTCTCGCTCTCTTTTGCAGTGTAGCCACCATATATGCTAGTCGCTGCTGCAGCTCCACCTCACAACTCTGTCCTTCCTATAAGCTTAAATAGTCTTGATCTCATGGTGTGAGATTGTTGAGTCCCGTGACTCACAGATTCTACCAAAACAGTTGCAGTGCCGGCGATGCGGTCGGGTGACTCAACCGAGCTCAAGTGGGAGTTCGACGAGAACGTGGTCGTTACTATGTGTCTTTTCCCGATGATCGTGAGTGGAGCCAGTTGGGACGATCGGGGATCTGTGTAGCATTTGGGGTAGTCTTCTTTTATTTTGGTTCCGTAGTCGGACCTTGAGTGTAATCTGGATGATGGATGTTTATTTATGTATTGTGTGAAGTGGCGACTGTAAGCCAACTATGTATCTCTTTCCCTTATGTATTACATGGGTTGTGTGAAGATTACCTCACTTGCGACATCGCTTTCAATGCGGTTATGCCTCTAAGTCGTGCTTCGACACGTGGGAGATATAGCCGCATCGAGGGCGTTACAATGTTGGACGGCCATCGACCAAAGAATGTGAAGCTGCGACAGGCCAGCAGCGGGCTTCGCAGGCATTGGGACGTGGAGGTGGTGATCATGTACAGCCACACGTACCTGTGTCGTGGCTGGGAGCAGTTCTACCATGCCTACGACCTGCGGCACGGGTACTTCCTTCTCTTCAGGTACGACGGTGACGCCATGCTCACCGTGAAGGTGTTCAACACGACTATGTGTTGCATGCGCTACCAGGACGACGATGATGCCAGTACGTTCTGCCTCTTCTTCCTCTACATTTGGCTTTGTCTCACATCGATTATTAACGGTCATTGTTGCATTTGGTCAGGCAATGGGAGCAG
Source organism: Aegilops longissima (assembly GCA_021605205.1). Lineage (NCBI taxonomy): Eukaryota > Viridiplantae > Streptophyta > Magnoliopsida > Poales > Poaceae > Aegilops > Aegilops longissima. The sequence continues at coordinate 456,366,245 of CM038677.1, forward strand.
CAACAGCGACTCTGGCTATAGCCAAAGTAGCAGTGACTTCGGCTACAGCAAAAGAAGCAGCGAGGATGATCCGGAATGGAGTGGGGAAGAAGAGGAGCAGAGTGGGGATGAGGAGGTGCTGGCTGACGATGGTCAAGAGATGGTGGTGGCTGAGGATGACCTCACGATGGTGGTGGCTGACGATGGCCAAGCGATGGTGGTGGCTGACGATGGGCAAGAGATGGTGGTGGCTGAGGATGACCTAGCGATGGTGCTGCCTGAAGATGGCCTCACGATGGTGGTGATGCCTGACAATGACCTCGCGATGGTGGTGGCGCCGGCGATCCCACAGCCGGGCGACATGACCATGCCAATTGTGGTAGAAGACTACATCCCACTGCCTCCACTGCCTCACCGCTCTAGGCGCATCAGGATGATGAAGGAGAAGGAGAAGAAGGAGGAGTGAACTATGCCAGGTATGTCAGATCTCCAAAATGATCTATACTTAGCTTTGTTTCCTCCGAAATGACCTAAGTTAGCTCTAATATGCTAAGTTGTCTCTAACATGCTTAGTTACCTAGGTTTGCTCAATAATGACATACACTTGGCTTACTTGTGTAAAAAATGGCATATTTATGCTTACTTAACTAAATAAATGGCATAATTAGTTAAGTTAGCTCCAAAATGACACATTTAACCTAGGTTAGCTCCAATATGATCCGTTTTACCTAGGTTAGCTCCAAAATGACCAAGTTTACCTAGGTTAGCTCCAATATGATCCATTTTAGCTAGGTTAGCTCCAAAATGATCCATTTTACCTACGTTAGCTCAAAAATGGCATAATTACTTATGTTAGCACAAAAATGACCTATACTTACCTTATTTTCCTCCAAATTGACATAATAAGCTTAGTTAGCTAAAAAATGGCATAATTGCCTATGTAAGCTCTAAAATGACACAAATAAGGAATAAGAAGAAGAAGAAAAATAAGGAAGAGGAGAAAAAGAAAGAATAGAAGAAAAGGGAGAAAAAGAAAGAATAAAAGAAGAAGAATGAGAAGGAAAAGGGTAAAAACCTTCTTCTTCTTCTAGTCTTCTTCTTCTTGTAGTCTTCTTCTTCTTCTTCTTCTTATAGTCTTCTTCTTATTATTATTATTCTTCTCCGAAATGACCTAAGTTAGCTCTAATATGCTTAGTTACCTAGGTTAGCTCAACAAAGACATATACTTAGCTGCTTTATATCAAAAATGGCATAATATGCTTAGTTCACTCAAAAATGGCATAATTAGCTAGGTTAGCTCCATTTTTCCTAAGTATGCTTACTTCTTCTTCTAGTCTTCTTCTTCTTCTTCTAGTATTCTTCTTCTAACTTTCTTGTTTCCCATTTTGCAGATTTCATTTAGTTCTCGGAAGCTTGCATGGATGGAGTGCTTCTTTTCCCTTTCTGCTTTTATTTTGTATTGATGAACAATGTGGAACTTGTTATATGGATGGATGGATAGGTGTTGGATGAACAATGTGAAACTATTGTAATATGTATGGATGGAACTATGTGTTGGTTATGTATGTATATATGATGAAACTTGTGTGTTGAATATTTCTGCTGTGAAATTTGTGTGCTCAAACTTGTGTGTTGAAATTGAATGAATTTAAGAAAAAACAGGGGCTATATAGGCTCTTTGCCGTCCGCTGGCAGACGGCAAAGAGATTTTCCATCAGCCAGTAGACGGCAAAGCTGCCACGTGGCAGCTACCTGTGCAACCTGGGGGCTAGCCTATTTGGTTACTTTGTCGTCTACTGGCTGACGGCAAAGGTGCAATGGTCTTTGTCGTCTGCTGGCAGACGGCAAAGCGCACTGTTAACCCCCGAACGGCCATAAGCTGCCACACGTGCCGTCCAGGACCTTTGTCGTCTGCTGGCGGATGGCAAAGATCATTTCATCTTTGCCGTCCGCCAGCAGACGACAAAGAGCCCTTCGCCGTAGCCTATTCAGTCGAACCTGTTGCCATCTGCTGACGGACGACAAAGGCCTTTGCCATCCGCCAGGCATGCCTTTGTCGTCCGCCATGGCGGACGGCAAAGTTCTTGATTCCTGTAGTGGAAGATCCGGGCTCTGATGGTGAACGGCTTGACCGGAATTGATCTAGTTCGCTGCTGGGTCGCCTAGAGAGTCTTGCCACTAAGTGTCCGGCCCGGTTTAATGTGTGAGTATATCGGTGAGCTAACAGATCCTCAGCGCCACTGTAACACCAAAATAACTGAGGAAGACATCAACAATAGGACCAAGACTCTGTTGAACGAGAGCTTGGAAGATTGCAGTCAATTCGGACTAAGTCCTTTCTGCACTTTGAATAACCCGCCAACTGTAAGTTTTTGATTAGGCTCTTACTAATTCATATTTTCATTTGCCTTGCTCGTACTCATTCAATGTTCACAGGCTGACTCATCTTTCTGGGACAAGAAATTGCCCGAAAAACCAAAGAAGACCTGGACAAAGAATAAGGCTACCAAAAGGCCTGCTAAGAAGAAGTCCAATACTGCCGAATTGTTCAATTTGGATGACAAAGATGATGATGATGAGTCGGAGGTAGAACTTGATTCCCTTGACTCATTTTTTGTACATCTTATTGACAATGACCATTATCAGGATGAAGCGGACGCCAGCCATGCAGATGATGCAGAGGTAATTATTCTTTCCTCCGGCTCAGAACCTCTGCCAACACAGAAAACCTGACAAGCAAGCCGGAAAGTAAGCTTTTCTCACCCTTTAGCTCACTTGGATCCCAACTTTCTTTTGAAGAAGCAGCAACATAAAGCTCGCCGTACAACCCAGAATAGTGGCGGTGGAGTTTTATCCTCCAGCTTACCGAACACCCCAGCACCTCGCAAACATCGACAGGAGGTCTCAAAAATTTCTGACTTAGATTATCCCAAGGCGGGTCTTGTTCGTCAACCTCTTAACCCGTATGATTCAAATTATCAGGGAACATCTCACTCTTCCTCTGGAAATTCAACGGGAACTCAAATCCCGGCTTTAAAGACTGTGCCTAGGTAAGAGTATATTCAATCATTTAAACTTCATGCCCGTCTATTATACTAACATCTGAGTATGTCTTGTTCTTAGTGGTCGGGCCAAACCCAGCAAAAAGGCAAAACTGAATAAGCCGGCCGACGATTCCAACCCGTTTGAGCCAGAAAAACAACAACCAAAATCTTCTCATCCAATCGCTGAGGCCATTATTGATGACCCGCCACTAGAGGACCATGAAGTCTCCATAGATCATATGGAAGTTGAATCAGCTATTTCTAAGCTGCCAAATCCAGCCAAGCCCGCTGAAGAGAAGAATGACAACATCGTCGTCACCGGGTTTGGTTACACAGCTCCGGGTAACCCCACTGTCTTATCCAAGCACAGCGCCAAGGAAGAAATTTCTGCTGACGATAAAGGCAAATGGAAGGCAGACTTAGAGAGCTACACCTAGTTCAGTGCCCAAGACATCCACTCTGGTTACTTGAACCGTCTATACACCAGCCATGATTTTGAAGCTGCCTTAGTCAATTTGATGAACGAACGCTATGAGGTAATCCAATCACTATTCTCTTCATAACCATATGTCTATCAGCCGCCAAGTCTATAGGATATGATAGGATTGAATATGTTGTAGACTTTCCAATTGCCATAAAGAAATTGAACATCATCATTAGTAGCCCCCAAGGGCCGGCTTAAATTATTGAGTTAAGCCTGGACTTTAAATAGTAACGAATTTCACATCTGTAGCCCCAAGGGTCGGTTTAACTAGCATAGCTAAACCGAGACTTATATATATTGAGAAATCAACACTTCAACATATAGCCTTGGTAACCCGGATCATATCATCTCACTCGAGTCATTTGGATAAATTCATCTTTGAAAACAGCAATAGGCATTAGCCCCCAAGTGCCAAGGATAATACTTGTATTGTGCTTGGGACTTCGGAAAAATACTTAAGAGCAATAGACATTAGCCCCCAAGTGCCAAGGATAATAGTTGTATTGTGCTTGGGACTTCATAGGTAATCATGATCATGATGCTTTCCATATTTGCTTATGTCACAGGCTGAACTGACTGAGAAGGACTCGTAGCTCAATGATCTGAAGGCCAACATTAAGACTCAACAATCTGAGACATCCAAGGCCAAATCAAAACTGAAGACTGCTTTAGAGAACATTGAGCAGCTTAAGCAAAACTTCAACACTAACAAAAACAGCTGGGAGACCGAAAAAATGACTCTATTGAAGAGAGCAGAAGAAGCTGAAGCCGCGCTTAAAATGGTGACTGATGAACTGTCTGGTTTAAAGCAGCAAATCAGTAATATGTCATTAGCCATCTTCGGTAAGTAGTAATCATGACTCCTTTCATCCCAATAAATCTATTATAAACACCTACCGGCTTATCAACAAATTAAATGATGCAGGCTCTAGGAGCGTCAAGTTGGGCTCAAACATGCGCATCAGGTTGAAGGCCGTCTACACTCTTGTAGAGCAATTATACACTAGTGCTTGCTACCTCTTGAGCACTGCGTTGGTTTTCCCTTGAAGAGGAAAGGGTGATGCAGCAAAGTAGCGTAAGTATTTCCATCAGTTTTTGAGAACCAAGGTATCAATCCAGTAGGAGGCCACGCACGAGTCCCTCGCACCTACACAAACAAATAAAATCCTCGCAACCAACGCAATAAAGGGGTTGTCAATCCCTTCACGGTCACTTACGAAAGTGAGATCTGATAGATATGATAAGATAATATTTTTGGTATTTTTATGATAAATATGCAAAGTAAAATAAAAGGCAATAAAAATAGCTAAGTGTTGGAAGATTAATATGATGGAAAATAGACCCGGGGGCCATAGGTTTCACTAGTGGCTTCTCTTGAGAGCATAAGTATTACGGTGGGTAAACAAATTACTGTTGAGCAATTGATAGAATTGAGCATAGTTATGAGAATATCTAGGTATGATCATGTATATAGGCATCACGTCCGCGACAAGTAGACCGGCTCCTACCTGCATCTACTACTATTACTCCACACATCGACCGCTATTCAGCATGCATCTAGAGTATTAAGTTCAAAAGAATAGAGTAACGCTTTAAGTAAGATGACATGATGTAGAGGGATAAACTCATGCAATATGATATAAACCCCACCTTGTTATCCTCGATGGCAACAATACAATACGTGCCTTGATGCCCCCTCATCCTTTGGGAAAGGACACCGCAAGATTGAACCCAAAGCTAAGCACTTCTCCCATTGCAAGAAAGATCAATCTAGTAGGCCAAACCAAACTGATAATTCGAAGAGACTTGCAAAGATAACCAATCATACATAAAAGAATTCAGAGAAGATTCAAATATTGTTCATAGATAAACTTGATCATAAACCCACAATTCATCGGTCTCAACAAACACACTGCAAAAGAAGATTACATCGAATAGATCTCCACAAGAGAGGGGGAGAACATTGTATTGAGATCCAAAAAGAGAGAAGAAGCCATCTAGCTAATAACTATGGACCCAAGGTCTGAGGTAAACTACTCACACATCATCGGAGAGGCTATGGTGTTGATGTAGAAGCCCTCCGTGATCGATGCCCCCCCGTGGAGCTCGAAAAGGCCCCAAGATGGGATCTCACGGGTGCAGAAGGTTGCGATGGTGGAATTAGGTTTTGGCTCCGTATCTGGTAGTTTGGGGGTACGTAGGTATATATAGGAGGAAGAAGTACGTCGGTGGAGCAACATGGGCCCCACGAGGGTGGAGGGCGCGCCTTGGGGGGTAGGCATGCCCCCCTACCTCGTGCCCTCCTGGTTGCTTTCTTGATGTAGGGTCCAAGTCCTCTGGATCATGTTCGTTCCAAAAATCATGTTCCCGAAGGTTTCATTCCGTTTGGACTCCGTTTGATATTCTTTTTCTGCGAAACTCAAATAGGCAAAAACGGCAATTCAGGCTGGGCCTCCGGTTAATAGGTTAGTCCCAAAATAATATAGAAGTGTATAATAAAGCCCAATAATGTCCAAAACAGAATATAATATAGCATGGAACAATAAAAATTATAGATACGTTGGAGACGTAACAGTGCTCAACGGACCATTGCTGCTGCACTGCACAAGAAATAGCCGCCCCTCTTATCAAGGATACATTGGAAAGGTTGTCAGTGGTACCCAAAAGTATTAAAGAATTGAAGCGAGCCTCTGCCAGAGCCGGCGCTTTAACTGCTATAAGCCAAGCCAAGGCATGGCAAGCAGATCTTGATTTGGAGGACCTGGCCAATGGTTGCCCAAGTGCAAAAGAGGATGGGTCACCCTTCAGTGCTGATGACTTTGCAAATATAGCAAGATCAATGCGTCCATTAGCAACCTGGTTGGCTGAAGAAACCAATTTATCTCAATACCAGGCGGCTTATGACGTTGATAACAATAAGGTAAAGGTGTCGGTTCATCAGGAGACGGATCTCATCCCGTCGATTCGTAAGCACGCCTTCGCTCATGACATTAATCCATCCAACCTTATTGATGATGAAGTTGTTTTTAGAGCGTTGACCGGTATCAACTGGTATACACCTGACTTCTAGCTGATGGATAATCAAGGAGCCGAAGAGGAAGAAGAGGCGCAAGATGATCCGGAGTCCGCAACCCGCCAGGAGGCATGATCCGTCTTATAATACTTTTGATATTTATGTCTCAAAAACACTTATCCTCTCTAGGCCATCGTATGCCTTGTAATAGGCTAGTTAAACTTTGATCTATTGTGCCATCGTGCACATTTTGTTTGCATAACACTATTGGTCCGTCTATGGAAGATCTTCCACTTATGCTCATGAAATCATCAAGGATGCAGATCAAATTTACTATTTTTTCTGCACACAAACAGATCACAAGTGCCCTGGAGGTTTACCTCAAGGCTGGTCATAATACCCCATATAAAGACCACTGGTGACTAAATCCGTCCATGACCAGGGCCCGTTTGATCATAACCTTATAGAATTATAGCAAAAATATCATACCTGTGATATTTGCTTATATTGTCGGCTTATCATACCTGTGCAGTGAGGGTTACAACCCAAAGAATGAGAGCACAACGCCCTATTCAATTGATTTATACGGCCGGCTTACAACACCTTACGCAGCAAAGGACATTACTCCATAACCTAGAGCGTAATACTCCAAGCATATCCTGGTGACTTATAGTCCCAAAACCAGGCTGAGTGAAATAAAAACCCCAGCAAGGCGCATAATATGAACCATAAGGCATGATAGCCATCATCGATTTCCAAACATATATCAACACGTCACAAGAGAAAAACCTCATAAAATAATCTTAAAAAAATCAGAAAACAAGGCTTTCATAGGCGGCAAGGCCTAAAACCCAAGTGCTTTTCATGGGCTTGCACAGCCACGAGCTAATCCTTCAAGCCTTGTAAGCCGAACCTCACATGGTCAACCGCTGTTTTAACCTTGACAAGTTCAGGGTCTTAAATAAGATTGACTTTGAAGAGTTCAGCGGGTCATTCCAGGATTTCCTGGGTGGAGTGGCAGACGTACAAGGCAGGATCAACTGAAATTCTTTGGTGTTATACACCTGGCGTTTCAAGCCAAGAAGGGGTTATCAAAGCTATGTTCTGTGAACAGGGAGCCTCCAAGTGATATATTTTTGAGTTGTGCTTGCTGGGTACCTATGTTTGAGTTGTGTTGTCCAGCAGACTCTCTTTGGTCCCTTTAAACCGGGCGTCAAACCGCCAAGTGATCATATGAAGTGACAATAAAGACTTACATTTCTTAAAAATGAAACGACAGAGGCCCTGAATTATCAGGGGTGCCGGCTTTATTATATTCATCACAATATATCCATTGATATAAATATGTACATCACAAGTGCCAATGGCTCAAGTGTAATAAGGCTGAAGATGAGCAATATTCCACGGCCGGTGGGTCTCCTCCTCCGACGTGCGTGAGTCCTTGTGGTCTCGAACATTGATAAGTTAGTATGACCCATTGTTTAGATTCTTGCTGACCACAAAGGGCCCTTCCCAAGGTGGGGATAGCTTGTGCATATCAGTTTGATCCTGGATAAGCCGGAGCACCAAATCGCCTTCTTGCAAGGTCCTGGTTTTAACCCGGCGGCTGTGGACGCAGATCTTGCTGGTAAATCACCGAACGAGCCGCCGCAAGGTCACACTCCTCATCCAACAGGTCAAGTGCATCCTGATGTGCTTTTCCATTATCAACTTCAACATAAGCCACCACCTGGGGCGAGTCATGACGGATATCACTAGGGAGAACCGCCTCTGCTCCGTAAACCATGAAGAAAGGCGTGTAACCCGTTGATCTACTGGGGGTAGTATTGATACTCCATAATACTGAGGGTAACTCCTCCACCCAACAACCCGGCGTCCGCTGCAAAGGTACCATGAGCCGGGGCTTGATGCCTCTCAAAATTTCTTGATTGGCTCTCTCAGCTTGACCATTGGACTGGGGTTGAGCCACCGATGATACATCAAGTCGAATATGCTCTCGTTGACAAAACTCTTTCATAGCATCCTTGGACAGATTAGTGCCATTATCAGTTATAATGCTGTGGGGAAAGCCAAAACAAAAAATCACCTTTTTGATGAGTTGAACCGCCGTCACTGCATCACACTTACTAACCGGCTCTGCTTCAACCCACTTTGTAAATTTGTCAACTGCCACCAAAAGGTGGGTCTTTTTATCCTTGGACCTTTTGAAAGGTCCAACCATATCAAGCCCCCAGACTGCAAATGGCCAAGCAATTGGAATCATCCTCAATTCTTGAGCCGGCACATGAGCTCGTCGTGAAAACTTCTGACAACCATCACATTTACTGACCAAATCCTCTGCATCAGCACAAGCCGTCAGCCAATAAAATCCATGACGGAAAGCCTTGGCCATGAGAGACTTAGAGCCGGCATGATGACCACAATCTCCTTCATGAATCTCTCGTAAGATCTCACAGCTTTCCTCAGGAGAAACACAATATTGAAACGCCCCTGTGACACTGCGATGATGCAACTCTCCATTGACGATAGTCATTGACTTAGACCGCCGGGTTATCTGCCTGGCTAGAGTTTCATCCTCAGGCAACTCGTCCCTGGTCATATAAGCCAAATATGGTACCGTCCAATCCGGAATATCATGAAGAGCCGCCACCAATTGTGCTTTCGGGTCAGGAATAGCAAGATCTTCCTCTGTAGGCAATTTGACTGAAGGGTTATGCAGGATATCCAGGAAAGTGTCAGGTGGCACCGGCTTACGCTGGGACCCTAACCGGCTCAAACCATCAGCCGCCTCGTTTTTCCTTCGACCAACATACTCCACTTGATAGCCCTTGAAGTGACCGGCAATAGTATCAACCTCTCGGCGATAAGCCGCCATAAGTGGATCCTTAGAATCCCAAGTGCTTGAAACTTGCTGAGCTACCAAATCTAAGTCGCCGAAACACCTCACCCGGCTTAAATTCATCTCCTTAGCCATCCGAAGACCATGGAGCAAGGCTTCGTACTCAGCTGCATTGTTAGTACAAGGGAACATCAACCTTAAAACATAACAAAACTTATCACCTCGTGGGGAAGTCAAGACAACTCCAGCCCCCGAGCCTTCCAACTACCTGGATCCATCGAAGTGAATAGTCCAATATGTGCTATCCGGCTTCTCCTCAGGCATCTGCAGCTCTGTCCAATCATTTATGAAGTCCACAAGTGCTTGAGATTTGATGGTTGTGCGAGGCATATATTTCAAACCATGGGGTCCAAGCTCAATGGCCCACTTGGCTACCCGACATGTGGCTTCTCTGTTCTGGATAATATCCCCTATGAGCAGAACTAACCACAGTGATGGGATGACCTAGAAAATATTGCTTGAGCTTTCAACTAGCCATAAACACCCCCATATACAAGCTTTTGCCAATGCGGGTACCTCTGCTTGGACTCAATGAGCACCTCATTGATGTAGTAAACCGGCCGCTGAACCGGATATTCTTTGCCTGACTCCTTCCTTTCCACCACAATCGCCACACTGACGGCTCGGCTATTAGCAGCCCCATACAACAACAAGGGCTCTTTATCAATGGGAGCAGCAAGAACTGGCGGCTCAGCTAACTGTTTCTTCAAGGCCTCAAACGACTGATCAACAACATCACTCCAGACAAAGTGATCTATGATACGTCTCCAACGTATATATAATTTTTGATTGTTCCATGCTATTATATTATCCATCTAGGATGTTTTATATGCATTTATATGCTATTTTATATGATTTTTGGGACTAACCTATTAACCTAGAGCCCAGTGACAGTTTCTGTTTTTTCCTTGTTTTTTAGTATCGCGGAAAAGGAAAACCAAATGGAGTCCAATTGACATGAAACTTCACGGGGATTATTTTTGGACCAGAAGAAGCCCACGGAGCATCGGAGATAAGCGAGAAGAGTCCCGAGGCACCCACAAGAGTGGGGGGCGCCGTACCCCCCTGGGCGCGCCCCCCTACCTCGTGGCCACCTCGGGGACCCCCCTGACTTGTTCCCGACGCCAAAACCTCTTATATATACCCAAACTTCCAGAACATAACCGAGATCAGGAGTTCCGCCGCCGCAAGCCTCTGTAGCCACCAAAAACCAATCGGGACCCTGTTCCGGCACCCTGCCGGAGGGGGGATCCCTCACCGGTGGCCATCTTCATCATCCCGGCGCTCTCCATGACGAGGAGGGAGTAGTTCACCCTCGAGGCTGAGGGTATGTACCAGTAGCTATGTGTTTGATCTCTCTCTCTCTCTCTCTCTCTCTCTCTCTCTCTCGTGTTCTTGGGGTGGTATGATCTTGATGTATCGCGAGCTTTTCTATTATAGTTGGACCTTATGATGTTTCTCCCCCTCTACTCTCTTGTAATGGATTGAGTTTTCCCTTTGAAGTTATCTTATCGGATTGAGTCTTTAAGGATTTGAGAACACTTGATGTATGTCTTGCATGTGCTTATCTATGGTGACAATGGGATATCACGTGATCTACTTGATGTATGTTTTGGTGATCAACTTGCGGGTTCCGTGACCTCAATGAACTTATGCATAGGGGTTGGCACACGTTTTTGTCTTGACTCTCCGGTAGAAACTTTGGGGCACTCTTTGAAGTACTTTGTGTTGGTTTGAATAGATGAATTTGAGATTGTGTGATGCTTATCATATAATCATACCCACGGATACTTGAGGTAACATTGGAGTATCTAGGTGACATTAGGGTTTTGGTTGATTTGTGTCTTAAGGTGTTATTCTAGTATGAACTCTAGGATAGATCAAACAGAAAGAATAGCTTCGTGTTATTTTACTACGGACTCTTGAATAGATCGATCAGAAAGAATAACTTTGAGGTGGTTTCGTACCATGCAATAATCTCTTCGTTTGTTCTCCGCTATTAGTGACTTTGGAGTGACTATTTGTTGCATGTTGATGGATAGTTATATGATCCAATTATGTTATTATTGTTGAGAGAACTTGCACTAGTGAAAGTATGAACCCTAGGCCTTGTTTCAACGCATTGCAATACCGTTTGTGCTCACTTTTATCATTAGTTACCTTGTTGTTTTTATATTTTCAGATTACAAAAACCTATATCTACCATCCATATTGCACTTGAATCACTATCTCTTCGCTGAACTAGTGCACCTATACAATTTACCATTGTATTGGGTGTGTTGGGGACACAAGAGACTCTTTGTTATTTGGTTGCAGGGTTGTTTGAGAGAGACCATCTTCATCCTACGCCTCCCATGGATTGATAAACCTTAGGTCATTCACTTGATGGAAATTTGCTATTGTCCTACAAACTTGTGCACTCCATCTTGTAGCGACCCGACCTCAAACGGTCAAGTCTCTGTGCTTTAGTGTCATCCCTGGATCGGTAATGCTGACACACACAGTACTCGAAGAATTTATAACAGAGTAGCAATCACATACTTATTACATCGAATGTCTCAAAAGAGAACTTATTACAATAAATATGGCTTAAGGCCATCTAATACGATAACAGCGGAAGGCTTGGAAGATAAAGTGAGTCCATCAACTCCAACGGCATAGCTGAGTGCATGACAACGACCTATCGCACCTTTACTCGTCGTCTGAAAATTCTGCAACATAATACGTTGCAGCCCGAAAATGGGTCAGCACATGGAATATGCTGGCAAAATAACACAGTAGAGCAGAGAACAGATAAAAGCTATCACTACATGCATATATGGCTGGTGGAGGCTCTATGGTTATAAGGTTTTTGCAAAAAGCCAATTTTTTCCTACAACAAAGGAATAAGTTTTATTTAACTATCATGGTAGTTGAAACATTATTGAGAAGGTACCTCCAACTCAATCCCAATTAAAAGTAATTATCAACCCAACAAATTAAATTAGAGTGATGAGATACAATAGGATAATCTAAGTACTAGATACTCAAGATGTCCATAACCAGGGACATGGCTAACCATGATTAGTTTGTACACTTTACAGAGGTTTGCGCACTTTTCCCCACAAGACTCGATCGCCTCCGTTGGATTTCTCGCACTACATGGTGTTTGAGAAACGGATGACCGAGGCACAGTCTTTCAGAAGCATTAACTCTTTACTCCGGGTGGACAGTTACACCTACTTTCCCTCTACATCTGCTAGCCCACCACTGAAAGAGGTCACACAACATACTCAACTATGCCAGAGCCCATAATGGCTTGTGGCTGCACACTGAAGTTTCTAGCATGAAATATCTCATGATCCCTTTGAGCCTGGGTGGCGGACCGTAGGAGGATCACACGGTATATCCCCGGGATCTCCTAGGACAACACTGGGTTCCCAGGTGCCCAAACAAGCAATCCACCCAGATGTGCCACCTTAAGTTGAACCATTAATTAACAACTCACAACTGTCATGGATACACTCAAACCCAATCCACGTCTATGAGCATAGCATAGCAATATAAGCATAACGTAGAAGTAGCTCCCAAGGGTTTGATATTAAAACAGGTAATAGGTTCTACCTCATCATCTACTTCCCAATACCCACAAGTTAAACTCATCCTAATCATGCAAGGTTTGAGGATTGAACTAATGCATAAAAACTGGGTATGAAAAGAGTATGATCAATGTGTTACTTGCCTTCTCGACGATCCACAAAACCTAGGGACTCGAGTAGCACGCCGCACTCGGGAATTCTATCGCAACAAACAACAGCATACATAAGCCATCAAGCAAAGATGCACGGTAAAACTCAAATAGGAACATCTAACCAGAAAGTTCAATTTAAGAACTCCGGTTTGCAAAAAGAATCAAGTCAAACAGAGCAACGAAACTCAAATGCGAAAGAAACAAGATCCGATTATTAATCTGGACTAAAGTCAAATTTTACAGTACCAAAATCTTGTTCAAGTTGGTTAAACAGAAAGAGGGCTTGAGACGAAGATCTAGGCGCTTGAATCGCCTAATTCCGATAAACAAGCGAAAATATAAACTAAAACGAAAATAGGTCGAAATCGCGATAGAAAATAATCGCGAAAACCCGAGAAAAGAAAACGACGAATAGGCTAACGAAGCGAACGTTAAGCTGTCGTAATTAACGGACGAAAACCGTTTGTTAAAACGAATGTGCGGACGAACTTCTGCTATTTAACTAAACCGAAAAAACCGAAACAAAAACCGATCTATTCTAAAAACGAAACTAGGGTTTTCAAAATAAAACCGAACGGTTTAAAAAAAACGGCGGCTACCTCAAAATCCGGCGGGTCGACGGGCGGCGGCGCGGCTCCGGCGGGCAAGGCGGCGGCGGTGGTGGTGGGCGGGCGAGCGGCCTTGGCGGCGGCGCAAGCTATGGCGGCGGCGCGCTAGGGTTTGGGAGGTGCGAGGCGTCGGGTGGGCTCTTGGGGCTGGCGGCCTCGGCTTAAAAAGGCGGGCAGGCGGAGTCCCGTCTGGTGACTGCCCGAGTCGGTTTCTTTAAAAAATCATAATCCGACGTGCAGAAAAAGAAAGGAAAGAAATACTAAACGGACTCCAAAAATCCGAAATAAATTTTCCCGTCCTCTAAAAATCTATCGGACAAGGTGACATTTATTTACGACTCTAATGCAACTTTGAAAACGATATTTTTCCTATGCAAATAAAATAGCAATTAAATCCCAAAAATATTTATTTGTTTTAATATTTTCCTCCAATATTTCATTTATTTTGGAGAAGTCATATTATCTCCTCTCTTATATTTTAATATGAAATATTTTCGAGAGAAAATAATAAAACAAATGATCCTCGCTTCAATATTTGATAAAATTCAAACATGAAAACGGTGAAATCCCCAACTCTCTCCGAGGGTCCTTGAGTTTCTTAGAATTTCGAGGATCGCAAAACGAAATGCAATAAAAACATGATATGCATGAATGACCTATGTATAACATTCCAAATTTAAAATTTGGGATGTTACAGAGGCCCAACAACGTCTACAAGAAGAAGGTTGAGTAGTAGACATCAAGCAGTTTTGGCGCCCGTTGGGAGGTGAGTGCTTGAAGGTATATCTTTAGATATTGCAATTGAATCTTTTAGTTTCTTGTTTTATCACTAGTTTAGTCTATAGAAGAAAACTACAAAAAATGGAATTAAGGGGGCCTCATATGCTTCATCTTTTTAATGTCTTCCGTGAAAATGATGGGAAGGAAAATGTGCTCAAGTACTAGAAGAAGAATTACATAGAATGCTTGGCATAAAATATGTGAATGATGAGCATGATTGCAATGTTGTTAGTATGAATTCTTTGAATACCCATGATGCTAATGATATGCAAAGCCACAAGCTTGGGGATGCTATGTTTGATGAAGATGATATGTTTTGTCCCCCAAGTTTTGATGAGCAAATTTATTATGATGAAAGCATGCCTCTTATTTATGATGATTATATTGATGAAAGTGGGTTTGGAAGAGTGAGAACTTTAGGAAGTAATGATCCCACTATTTTGGAGGGTGTTGAATCTTATTGTGATAATTATGAAAGTGGATTTGGAGATGTCATGACTTTATTTGGTGATGAATCCACTATTTCGGAAGAGGTTCCAATTGATTATGAGAACAAAGTTGCTATCTATGATGATTATTGTGATGACATGTATGCTATAAAGAATAATGATAACCATGAAACTTGTCATCTTGATTTTAATTTTCAATTGGATTATGCCTCACATGGTAGTTATTTTGTTGAGTTTGCTCCCACTACTATTCATGAGAAGAAATTTGCTTATGTGGAGAGTAATAAAATTATATGCTTATGCATCATGAAAAGAGTGCTTTATGTGATAGTTATATTGTTGAATTCATTCATGATGCTACTGAAAATTATTATGAGGGAGGAATATATGCTTGTAGGAATTGCAATAATATCAAGTTTCCTCTCTAGCTATGTGTTGAAAATGAAGTTATGCTTCTTTTACCTTCCTATGCTAGTTGATTCTTGCTCCCACAAATTATTTGCTCACAAAATCCCTATGCATAGGAAGTGGGTTAGACTTAATTGTGCTAGTCATATTCTTCATGATACTCTCTTTATGTTTCAATTCTTATCTTTCATGTGAGCATCATTGAAATCATCATGCCTAGCTAGGGGCGTTAAACGTTACCGCTTGTTGGGAGGCAACCCAATTTTATTTTTGTTCTTTGCCTTTTGCTCCTGTTTAGCAATAAATAATTCATCTAGCCTCTGTTTAGATGTGGTTTTATTGTTTTAGTTAGTGTTTGTGCCAAGTAGAACCTTTGGGAAGACTTGGGTGAAGTCTATGCGATCTTGCTGTAAAAAACAGAAACTTTTGCGCTCACGAGATTAGATGCCATTTTTAATGCAGAGTTATTTTAGGTTGATTCTTTTTGCAGATGATTAATAGATAAATTCCTCACGTCCACCAAGTTATTTCAGAATTTTTGGAGTTACAGAAGTATTCCAATGATACAGATTACCACACACTATTCTGTTTTTTGACAGATTCTGTTTTCATTGTGTTGTTTGCTTATTTTGATGAATCTATGAGTAGTATCGGAGGGTATGAACCATAGAGAAGTTGGAATAAAGTAGATATTACACCAATATGAATTTATAATGAGTTCACAACAGTACCTAAGTGGTGATTTATTTTCTTATACTAACGAAGCTTACGAGTTTTCTGTTGAGTTTTGTGTTGTGAAGTTTTCAAGTTTTGGGTAAAGATTCGATGGACTATGAAATAAGGAGTGGCAAGAGCCTAAGCTTGGGGATGCCCAAGGCACTCCAAGGTAATATTCAAGGACAACCAAGAGCCTAAGCTTGGGGATGCCCCGGAAGGCATCCCCTCTTTCGTCTTTGTTCATCGGTAACTTTACTTGAGGCTATATTTTTATTCACCACATGATATGTGTTTTGCTTGGAGCGTCATTTTATTTTATTCTGTTTTGTTTGCTGTTTGAATAAAATACCAAGATCTGAAATTCTTAAATGTTAGAGAGTCTTCACATAGTTACATAATTATTCAACTACTCATTGATCTTCACTTATATCTTTTGGAGTAGTTTGTCATTTGCTCTAGTGCTTCACTTATATCTTCTTAGAGCATGGTGGTGGTTTTATTTTATAGAAATTTTTGACCTCTCATGCTTCACTTATATTATTTTGAGAGTCTTTAGAACAACATGGTAATTTGCTTGGGTTATAAAACTAGTCCTAATATGAGAAGTTCGATTCCTTATGATTGTTTTGAGATATGAAGATGGTGATATTAGAGTCATGCTAATTGAGTAGTTGTGAATTTGAGAAATACTTGTGCTAAAGTTTGTGATTCCCGTAGCATGCACGTATGGTGAACCGTTATGTGATGAAATCGGAGCATGATTTATTTATTGATTGTCTTCCTTATGAACGGCGGTCGGGGACGAGCGATGGTCTTTTCCTACCAATCTATCCCCCTAGGAGCATGCGCGTAGTACTTCGTTTCGATAACTAATAGATTTTTGCAATAAGTATGTGAGTTCTTTATGACTAATGTTGAGTCCATGGATTATACGCACTCTCACCCTTCCACCATTGTTAGCCTCTCTAATACCGCGCACCTTTCGCTGGTATCGTAAAACCACCATATACCTTCCTCAAACAGCCACCATAACTACCTATTATGGCATTTCCATAGCCATTCCGAGATATATTGCCATGCAACTTTCCACAGTTTCGTTTATTATGACACGCTCCATCATTGTCATATTGCTTTGCATGATCATGTAGTTGACATCGTATTTGTGGCAAAGCCACCTTTATAATTCTTTCATACATGTCACTCTTGATTCATTGCATATCCCGGTACACCACCGGAGGCATTCACATAGAGTCATATTTTGTTCTAAGAGTTGTAATTCTCGAGTTGTAAGTAAATAAAAGTGTGATGATCATCATTATTAGAGCATTATCCCAAGTGAGGAAAGGATGAGGAGACTGTGATTCCCCCACAAGTCGGGATGCGACTCCGGACGAAAAGAAAAAAAGAGAAAAAAAAAGAGGCCGTAAAAAGAAGGGAAAGGCCCAAACAAAAAAGAAAGAAAGAAAAAATGAGAGAAAAATAGAGAAGGGACAATGTTACTATCCTTTTACCACACTTGTGCTTCAAAGTAGCACCGTGATCTTCATGATAGAGAGTCCCCTATGTTTTCACTTTCATATACTAGTGGGAATTTTACATTATAGAACTTGGCTTGTATATTCCAATGATGGGCTTCCTCAAAATGCCCTAGGTCTTCGTGAGCAAGCGAGTTGGTTCACACCCACTTAGTTTTTTTTGTTGGTCTTTCATACACTTATAGCTCTAGTGCATCCATTGCATGGCAATCCCTACTCACTCACATTGATATCTATTAATGGGCATCTCCATAGCCCGTTGATACGCCTAGTTGATGTGAGACTATCTTCTCCTTTTTTGTCTTCTCCACAACCACCATTCTATTCCACATATAGTGCTATGTCCATGGCTCACGCTCATGTATTGCGTGAAGATTGAAAAAGTTTGAGAACATCAAAAGTATTAAACAATTTCTTGGCTTTTCATCGGGGTTGTGCATGATTTAAATATTTTGTGTGATGAAGATAGAGCATAGCCAAACTATATGATTTTGTAGGGATAGCTTGCTTTGGCCATGTTATTTTGAGAAGACATGATTGCTTTGTTAGTATACTTGAAGTATTATTGTTTTCATGTCAATATTAAACTTTTGTCTTGAATCTTATGGATCTGAATATTCTTGCCACAATAAAGAAAATTACATTGAGAATTATGCTAGGTAGCATTCCACATCAAAAATTCTGTTTTTATCATTTACCTACTCAAGGACGAGCAGGAATTAAGCTTGTGGATGCTTGATACGTCTCCAACATATCTATAAATTTTTATTGTTCCATGCTATTATATTATCCATCTAGGATGTTTTATATGCATTTATATTCTATTTTATATGATTTTTGGGACTAACCTATTAACCTAGAGCCCAGTGCCAGTTTCTATTTTTCCTTGTTTTTGAGTATCGCAGAAAAGGAAAACCAAACGGAGTCCAATTGACCTAAAACTTCACGGAGATTATTTTTGGACCAAAAGAAGCCCACGGAGCATTGGAGATAGGCCAGAAGAGTCTCGAGGCACCCACGAGGGTGGGGGCACGCCCTACCCCCCTGGGCGCGCCCCTACCTCGTGGCCGCCTTGGGGACTCCCCTGACTTGTTCCCGACGCCAAAACCTCTTATATATACCCAAACTTCCGAACATAACCGAGATCAGGAGTTCCGCCGCAAGCCTCTCAGAGCCACCAAAACCAATCGGGACCTGTTCAAGCACCTGCCGGAGGGGGGATCCTCACCGTGGCCATCTTCATCATCCGGCGCTCTCCATGACGAGGAGGGAGTAGTTCACCCTCGAGGCTGAGGGTATGTACCGAGAGCTATGTGTTTGATCGATCTCTCTCTCTCTCTCTCTCTCTCTCTCTCTCTCTCTCTCTCGTGTTCTTGAGGTGGTATGATCTTGATGTATCGCGAGCTTTTCTATTATAGTTGGACCTTATGATGTTTCTCCCCCTCTACTCTCTTGTAATGGATTGAGTTTTCCCTTTGAAGTTATCTTATCGGATTGAGTCTTTAAGGATTTGAGAACACTTGATGTATGTCTTGCATGTGCTTATCTATGGTGACAATGGGATATCACGTGATCTACTTGATGTATGTTTTGGTGATCAACTTGCGGGTTCCGTGACCTCAATGAACTTATGCATAGGGGTTGGCACACGTTTTTGTCTTGACTCTCCGGTAGAAACTTTGGGGCACTCTTTGAAGTACTTTGTGTTGGTTTGAATAGATGAATTTGAGATTGTGTGATGCTTAGCATATAATCATACCCACGGATACTTGAGGTAACATTGGAGTATCTAGGTGACATTAGGGTTTTGGTTGATTTGTGTCTTAAGGTGTTATTCTAGTATGAACTCTAGGATAGATCGAACAGAAAGAATAGCTTCGTGTTATTTTACTACGGACTCTTGAATAGATCGATCAGAAAGAATAACTTTGAGGTGGTTTCGTACCATGCAACAATCTCTTCGTTTGTTCTCCGCTATTAGTGACTTTGGAGTGACTATTTGTTGCATGTTGATGGATAGTTATATGATCCAATTATGTTTTTATTGTTGAGAGAACTTGCACTAGTGAAAGTATGAACCCTAGGCCTTGTTTCAACGCATTGCAATACCGTTTGTGCTCACTTTTATCATTAGTTACCTTGTTGTTTTTATATTTTCAGATTACAAAAACCTATATCTACCATCCATATTGCACTTGTATCACTATCTCTTCGCCGAACTAGTGCACCTATACAATTTACCATTGTATTGGGTGTGTTGGGGACACAAGAGACTCTTTGTTATTTGGTTGCAGGGTTGTTTGAGAGAGACCATCTTCATCCTACGCCTCCCATGGATTGATAAACCTTAGGTCATTCACTTGATGGAAATTTGCTATTGTCCTACAAACTTGTGCACTCCATCTTGTAGCGACCGACCTCAAACGGTCAAGTCTCTCGTGCTTTAGTGTCATCCTGGATCGGTAATCTTGACACACACAGATCAAGAATTTATAACAGAGTAGCAATCACATACTTATTACATCGAATGTCTCAAAAGAGAACTTATTACAATAAATATGGCTTAAGGCCATCTAATACGATAACAGCGGAAGGCTTGGAAGATAAAGTGAGTCCATCAACTCCAACGGCATAGCTGAGTGCATGACAACGACCTATCGCACCTTTACTCGTCGTCTGAAAATTCTGCAACATAATACGTTGCAGCCCGAAAATGGGTCAAGACATGGAATATGCTGGCAAAATAACACTGAGAGAGCAGAGAATGATAAAAGCTATCACTACATGCATATATGGCTGGTGGAGGCTCTATGGTTATAAGGTTTTGCAAAAGCCAATTTTTCCTACAACAAAGGAATAAGTTTTATTTAACTATCATGGTAGTTGAAACATTATTGAGAAGGTACCTCCAACTCAATCCCAATTAAAAGTAATTATCAACCCAACAAATTAAATTAGAGTGATGAGATACATGAGGATAATCTAAGTACTAGATACTCAAGATGTCCATAACTGGGACATGGCTAACCATGATTAGTTTGTACACTTTTGAGAGGTTTATGACTTTTCCCCACAAGACTCGATCGCCTCCGTTGGATTTCTCGCACTACATGGTGTTTGAGAAACGGATGACCGAGGCACGTCTTTCGAAGCATTAACTCTTTACTCCGGTGGACAGTTACACCTACTTTCCTCTACATCTGCTAGCCCACCACCGAAAGAGGTCACACAACATACTCAACTATGCCAGAGCCCATAATGGCTTGTGGCTGCACACTGAAGTTTCTAGCATGAAATATCTCATGATCCCTTTGAGCCTGGTGGCGGACCGTAGGAGGATCACACGGTATATCCTCGGATCTCCTAGGACAACACTGGGTTCCTGTGTGCCCAAACAAGCAATCCACCCAGATGTGCCACCTTAAGTTGAACCATTAATTAACAACTCACAACTGTCATGGATACACTCAAACCCAATCCACGCCTATGAGCATAGCATAGCAATATAAGCATAACGTAGAAGTAGCTCCCAAGGGTTTGATATTAAAACAGGTAATAGGTTCTACCTCATCATCTACTTCCCAATACCCACAAGTTAAACTCATCCTAATCATGCAAGGTTTGAGGATTGAACTAATGCATAAAAACTGGGTATGAAAAGAGTATGATCAATGTGTTACTTGCCTTGCTGACGATCCACAAAACCTAGGGACTCGTAGTAGCACGCTTCGCACTCCGGGAATTCTATCGCAACAAACAACAGCATACATAAGCCATCAAGCAAAGATGCACGGGTAAAACTCAAATAGGAACATCTAACCAGAAAGTTCAATTTAAGAACTCCGGTTTGCAAAAAGAATCAAGTCAAACAGAGCAACGAAACTCAAACTGCGAAAGAAACAAGATCCGATTACTAATCTGGACTAAAGTCAAATTTTACAGTACCAAAATCTTGTTCAAGTTGGTTAAACAGAAAGAGGGCTTCGAGACGAAGATCTAGGCGCTTGAATCGCCTAATTCCGATAAACAAGCGAAAATATAAACTAAAACGAAAATAGGGTCAGAAATCGCGATAGAAAATAATCGCGAAAACCCCGAGAAAAAGAAAAACTGACGAATAGGCTAACGAACGAACGTTCGCTGTCTGTAACTAACGGACGAAAACCGTTTGTTAAAACGAATGTACGGACGAACGTCTGCTATTTAACTAAACCGAAAAAACCAAAACAAAAACCGATCTATTCTAAAAAACGAAACTAGGGTTTTCAAAATAAAACCGAACGGTTTAAAAAAAACGGCGGCTACCTCAAAATCCGGCTGGTCGACGGGCGGCGGCGCGCGTTCGCGGGCAAGGCGGCGGCGGCGAGGTGGCGGCGGCGCGTGAGCGGCGGCGGCGGCGGTAAGCTAATGGCGGCGGCGCTAGGGTTTGGGGAGGTGCGAGGCGTCGGGTGGGGTCATGGGCATGGCGGCCTCGGCTTAAAAGGGCGACGGCGGAGTCCCGGTCGGGTACGGCCCGGAGTCGGTTTCTTTTAAAAAATCATAATCCGACGTGTAGAAAAAGAAAGGAAAGAAATACTAAACGGACTCCAAAAATCCCGAAATAAATTTTCCCCATCCTCTAAAAATCTATCGGACAAGGTGACATTTATTTACGACTCTAATGCAACTTTGAAAAACGCATATTTTTTCTATGCAAATAAAATAGCAATTAAATCCCAAAAAAATATTTATTTGTTTTTAATATTTTTCCTCCAATATTTCATTTATTTTGGAGAAGTCATATTATCTCCTCTCTTATATTTTAATATGAAATATTTTCGGAGAGAAAAATAATAAAACAAATGATCCTCGTTTCAATATTTGATAAAATTCAAACATGAAAACGGTGAAATCCCCAACTCTCTCCGAGGGTCCTTGAGTTTCTTAGAATTTCGAGGATCGCAAAACGAAATGCAATAAAAACATGATATGCATGAATGACCTATGTATAACATTCCAAATTTAAAATTTGGGATGTTACAGGAGGCCCAACAACGTCTACAAGAAGAAGGTTGAGTAGTAGACATCAAGCAGTTTCTGGCGCCGTTGCCGAGGAGGTGAGTGCTTGAAGGTATATCTTTAGATATTGCAATTGAATCTTTTAGTTTCTTGTTTTATCACTAGTTTAGTCTATAGAAGAAAACTACAAAAAATGGAATTAAGGGGGCCTCATATGCTTCATCTTTTTAATGTCTTCCGTGAAAATGATGGGAAGGAAAATGTGCTCAAGTACTAGAAGAAGAATTACATAGAATGCTTGGCATAAAATATGTGAATGATGATCATGATTGCAATGTTGTTAGTATGAATTCTTTGAATACCCATGATGCTAATGATATGCAAAGCCACAAGCTTGGGGATGCTATGTTTGATGAAGATGATATGTTTTGTCCCCCAAGTTTTGATGAGCAAATTTATTATGATGAAAGCATGCCTCTTATTTATGATGATTATATTGATGAAAGTGGGTTTGGAAGAGTGAGAACTTTAGGAAGTAATGATCCCACTATTTTGGAGGGTGTTGAATCTTATTGTGATAATTATGAAAGTGGATTTGGAGAGGTCATGACTTTATTTGGTGATGAATCCACTATTTCGGAAGAGGTTCCAATTGATTATGAGAACAAAGTTGCTATCTATGATGATTATTGTGATGACATGTATGCTATAAAGAATAATGATAACCATGAAACTTGTCATCTTGATTTTAATTTTCAATTGGATTATGCCTCACATGATAGTTATTTTGTTGAGTTTGCTCCCACTACTATTCATGAGAAGAAATTTGCTTATGTGGAGAGTAATAAAAATTATATGCTTATGCATCATGAAAAGAGTGCTTTATGTGATAGTTATATTGTTGAATTCATTCATGATGCTACTGAAAATTATTATGAGGGAGGAATATATGCTTGTAGGAATTGCAATAATATCAAGTTTCCTCTCTAGCTATGTGTTGAAAATGAAGTTATGCTTCTTTTACCTTCCTATGCTAGTTGATTCTTGCTCCCACAAATTATTTGCTCACAAAATCCCTATGCATAGGAAGTGGGTTAGACTTAATTGTGCTAGTCATATTCTTCATGATACTCTCTTTATGTTTCAATTCTTATCTTTCATGTGAGCATCATTGAAATCATCATGCCTAGCTAGGGGCGTTAACGTTACCGCTTGTTGGGAGGCAACCCAATTTTATTTTTGTTCTTTGCCTTTTGCTCCTGTTTAGTAATAAATAATTCATCTAGCCTCTGTTCAGATGTGGTTTTATTGTTTTAGTTAGTGTTTGTTCCAAGTAGAACCTTTGGGAAGACTTGGGTGAAGTCTATGCGATCTTGCTGTAAAAAACAGAAACTTTTGCGCTCACGAGATTAGATGCCATTTTTAATGCAGAGTTATTTTAGGTTGATTCTTTTTGCAGATGATTAATAGATAAATTCCTCACGTCCACCAAGTTATTTCAGAATTTTTGGAGTTACAGAAGTATTCCAATGATACAGATTACCACACACTATTCTGTTTTTTGACAGATTCTGTTTTCATTGTGTTGTTTGCTTATTTTGATGAATCTATGAGTAGTATCGGAGGGTATGAACCATAGAGAAGTTGGAATAAAGTAGATATTACACCAATATGAATTTATAATGAGTTCACAACAGTACCTAAGTGGTGATTTATTTTCTTATACTAACGAAGCTTACGAGTTTTCTGTTGAGTTTTGTGTTGTGAAGTTTTCAAGTTTTGGGTAAAGATTCGATGGACTATGAAATAAGGAGTGGCAAGAGCCTAAGCTTGGGGATGCCCAAGGCACTCCAAGGTAATATTCAAGGACAACCAAGAGTTTAAGCTTGGGGATGCCCGGAAGGCATCCCTCTTTAAATCTTTGTTCATCGGTAACTTTACTTGAGGCTATATTTTATTCACCACATGATATGTGTTTTGCTTGGAGCGTCATTTTATTTTATTCTGTTTTGTTTGCTGTTTGAATAAAATACCAAGATCTGAAATTCTTAAATGTTAGAGAGTCTTCACATAGTTACATAATTATTCAACTACTCATTGATCTTCACTTATATCTTTTGGAGTAGTTTGTCATTTGCTCTAGTGCTTCACTTATATCTTCTTAGAGCATGGTGGTGGTTTTATTTTATAGAAATTGTTGACCTCTCATGCTTCACTTATATTATTTTGAGAGTCTTTAGAACAACATGGTAATTTGCTTGGGTTATAAAACTAGTCCTAATATGAGAAGTTCGATTCCTTATGATTGTTTTGAGATATGAAGATGGTGATATTAGAGTCATGCTAATTGAGTAGTTGTGAATTTGAGAAATACTTGTGCTAAAGTTTGTGATTCCCGTAGCATGCACGTATGGTGAACCGTTATGTGATGAAATCGGAGCATGATTTATTTATTGATTGTCTTCCTTATGAACGGCGGTCGGGGACGAGCGATGGTCTTTTCCTACCAATCTATCCCCTAGGAGCATGCGCGTAGTACTTCGTTTCGATAACTAATAGATTTTTGCAATAAGTATGTGAGTTCTTTATGACTAATGTTGAGTCCATGGATTATACGCACTCTCACCCTTCCACCATTGTTAGCCTCTCTAATACCGCAGACCTTTCGCTGGTATCGTAAAACCACCATATACCTTCCTCAAACAGCCACCATAACTACCTATTATGGCATTTCCATAGCCATTCCGAGATATATTGCCATGCAACTTTCCACAGTTTCGTTTATTATGACACGCTCCATCATTGTCATATTGCTTTGCATGATCATGTAGTTGATATCGTATTTGTGGCAAAGCCACCTTTATAATTCTTTCATACATGTCACTCTTGATTCATTGCATATCCGGTACACCACCGGAGGCATTCACATAGAGTCATATTTTGTTCTAAGAGTTGTAATTCTCGAGTTGTAAGTAAATAAAAGTGTGATGATCATCATTATTAGAGCATTATCCCAAGTGAGGAAAGGATGAGGAGACTGTGATTCCCCCACAAGTCGGGATGAGACTCCGGACGAAAAGAAAAAAAGAGAAAAAAAAGAGGCCGTAAAAAGAAGGGAAAGGCCCAAACAAAAAAGAAAGAAAGAAAAAATGAGAGAAAAATAGAGAAGGGACAATGTTACTATCCTTTTACCACACTTGTGCTTCAAAGTAGCACCGTGATCTTCATGATAGAGAGTCTCCTATGTTTTCACTTTCATATACTAGTGGGAATTTTACATTATAGAACTTGGCTTGTATATTCCAATGATGGGCTTCCTCAAAATGCCCTAGGTCTTCGTGAGCAAGCGAGTTGGATGCACACCCACTTAGTTTTTTTTGTTGGTCTTTCATACACTTATAGCTCTAGTGCATCCATTGCATGGCAATCCCTACTCACTCACATTGATATCTATTAATGGGCATCTCCATAGCCCGTTGATACGCCTAGTTGATGTGAGACTATCTTCTCCTTTTTTGTCTTCTCCACAACCACCATTCTATTCCACATATAGTGCTATGTCCATGGCTCACGCTCATGTATTGCGTGAAGATTGAAAAAGTTTGAGAACATCAAAAGTATTAAACAATTTCTTGGCTTGTCATCGGGGTTGTGCATGATTTAAATATTTTGTGTGATGAAGATAGAGCATAGCCAAACTATATGATTTTGTAGGGATAGCTTGCTTTGGCCATGTTATTTTGAGAAGACATGATTGCTTTGTTAGTATACTTGAAGTATTATTGTTTTCATGTCAATATTAAACTTTTGTCTTGAATCTTATGGATCTGAATATTCTTGCCACAATAAAGAAAATTACATTGAGAATTATGCTAGGTAGCATTCCACATCAAAATTCTGTTTTTATCATTTACCTACTCAAGGACGAGCAGGAATTAAGCTTGTGGATGCTTGATACGTCTCCAACATATCTATAAATTTTTATTGTTCCATGCTATTATATTATCCATCTAGGATGTTTTATATGCATTTATATTCTATTTTATATGATTTTTGGGACTAACCTATTAACCTAGAGCCCAGTGCCAGTTTCTATTTTTCCTTGTTTTTGAGTATCGCAGAAAAGGAAAACCAAACGGAGTCCAATTGACCTAAAACTTCACGGAGATTATTTTTGGACCAAAAGAAGCCCACGGAGCATTGGAGATAGGCCAGAAGAGTCTCGAGGCACCCACGAGGGTGGGGGCACGCCCTACCCCCCTGGGCGCGCCCCCCTACCTCGTGGCCGCCTTGGGGACTCCCCTGACTTGTTCCCGACGCCAAAACCTCTTATATATACCCAAACTTCCAGAACATAACCGAGATCAGGAGTTCCGCCGCCGCAAGCCTCTGTAGCCACCAAAAACCAATCGGGACCTGTTCGGCACCTGCCGGGGGGGATCCTCACCGTGGCCATCTTCATCATCCCGGCGCTCTCCATGACGAGGAGGGAGTAGTTCACCCTCGAGGCTGAGGGTATGTACCAGTAGCTATGTGTTTGATCGATCGATCTCTCTCTCTCTCTCTCTCTCTCTCTCTCTCTCTCTCTCTCGTGTTCTTGAGGTGGTATGATCTTGATGTATCGCGAGCTTTTCTATTATAGTTGGACCTTATGATGTTTCTCCCCCTCTACTCTCTTGTAATGGATTGAGTTTTCCCTTTGAAGTTATCTTATCGGATTGAGTCTTTAAGGATTTGAGAACACTTGATGTATGTCTTGGATGTGCTTATCTATGGTGACAATGGGATATCATGTGATCTACTTGATGTATGTTTTGGTGATCAACTTGCGGGTTCCGTGACCTCAATGAACTTATGCATAGGGGTTGGCACACGTTTTTGTCTTGACTCTCCGGTAGAAACTTTGGGGCACTCTTTGAAGTACTTTGTGTTGGTTTGAATAGATGAATTTGAGATTGTGTGATGCTTATCATATAATCATACCCACGGATACTTGAGGTAACATTGGAGTATCTAGGTGACATTAGGGTTTTGGTTGATTTGTGTCTTAAGGTGTTATTCTAGTATGAACTCTAGGATAGATCGAACAGAAAGAATAGCTTCGTGTTATTTTACTACGGACTCTTGAATAGATCGATCAGAAAGAATAACTTTGAGGTGGTTTCGTACCATGCAATAATCTCTTCTTTTGTTCTCCGCTATTAGTGACTTTGGAGTGACTATTTGTTGCATGTTGATGGATAGTTATATGATCCAATTATGTTATTATTGTTGAGAGAACTTGCACTAGTGAAAGTATGAACCCTAGGCCTTGTTTCAACGCATTGCAATACCGTTTGTGCTCACTTTTATCATTAGTTACCTTGTTGTTTTTATATTTTCAGATTACAAAAACCTATATCTACCATCCATATTGCACTTGTATCACTATCTCTTCGCCGAACTAGTGCACCTATACAATTTACCATTGTATTGGGTGTGTTGGGGACACAAGAGACTCTTTGTTATTTGGTTGCAGGGTTGTTTGAGAGAGACCATCTTCATCCTACGCCTCCCATGGATTGATAAACCTTAGGTCATTCACTTGATGGAAATTTGCTATTGTCCTACAAACTTGTGCACTCCATCTTGTAGCGACCGACCTCAAACGGTCAAGTCTCGTGCTTTAGTGTCATCCCCGGATCGGTAATCTTGACACACACAAGACTCAAGAATTTATAATGAGTAGCAATCACATACTTATTACATCGAATGTCTCAAAAGAGAACTTATTACAATAAATATGGCTTAAGGCCATCTAATACGATAACAGCGGAAGGCTTGGAAGATAAAGTGAGTCCATCAACTCCAACGGCATAGCTGAGTGCATGACAACGACCTATCGCACCTTTACTCGTCGTCTGAAAATTCTGCAACATAATACGTTGCGGCCCAAAAATGGGTCAGCACATGGAATATGCTGGCAAAATAACACAGTAGAGCAGAGAACAGATAAAAGCTATCACTACATGCATATATGGCTGGTGGAGGCTCTATGGTTATAAGGTTTTTGCAAAAAGCCAATTTTTTCCTACAACAAAGGAATAAGTTTTATTTAACTATCATGGTAGTTGAAACATTATTGAGAAGGTACCTCCAACTCAACCCCAATTAAAAGTAATTATCAACCCAACAAATTAAATTAGAGTGATGAGATACAATAGGATAATCTAAGTACTAGATACTCAAGATGTCCATAACCAGGGACATGGCTAACCATGATTAGTTTGTACACTTTACAGAGGTTTGCGCACTTTTCCCCACAAGACTCGATCGCCTCCGTTGGATTTCTCGCACTACATGGTGTTTGAGAAACGGATGACCGAGGCACAGTCTTTCAGAAGCATTAACTCTTTACTCCGGGTGGACAGTTACACCTACTTTCCCTCTACATCTGCTAGCCCACCACTGAAAGAGGTCACACAACATACTCAACTATGCGAGAGCCCATAATGGCTTGTGGCTGCACACTGAAGTTTCTAGCATGAAATATCTCATGATCCCTTTGAGCCTGGGTGGCGGACCGTAGGAGGATCACACGGTATATCCCCGGGATCTCCTAGGACAACACTGGGTTCCCAGGTGCCCAAACAAGCAATCCACCCAGATGTGCCACCTTAAGTTGAACCATTAATTAACAACTCACAACTGTCATGGATACACTCAAACCCAATCCACGTCTATGAGCATAGCATAGCAATATAAGCATAACGTAGAAGTAGCTCCCAAGGGTTTGATATTAAAACAGGTAATAGGTTCTACCTCATCATCTACTTCCCAATACCCACAAGTTAAACTCATCCTAATCATGCAAGGTTTGAGGATTGAACTAATGCATAAAAACTGGGTATGAAAATAGTATGATCAATGTGTTACTTGCCTTGCTGACGATCCACAAAACCTAGGGACTCGTAGTAGCACGCTTCGCACTCCGGGAATTCTATCGCAACAAACAACAACATACATAAGCCATCAAGCAAAGATGCACGGGTAAAACTCAAATAGGAACATCTAACCAGAAAGTTCAATTTAAGAACTCCGGTTTGCAAAAAGAATCAAGTCAAACAGAGCAACGAAACTCAAACTGCGAAAGAAACAAGATCCGATTACTAATCTGGACTAAAGTCAAATTTTACAGTACCAAAATCTTGTTCAAGTTGGTTAAACAGAAGAGGGCTTGAGACGAAGATCTAGGCGCTTGAATCGCCTAATTCCGATAAACAAGCGAAAATATAAACTAAAACGAAAATAGGGTCAGAAATCGTGATAGAAAATAATCGCGAAAACCCCGAGAAAAAGAAAAACTGACGAATAGGCTAACGAACGAACGTTCGCTGTCTGTAACTAACGGACGAAAACCGTTTCTTAAAACGAATGTACGGACGAACGTCTGCTATTTAACTAAACCGAAAAAACCGAAACAAAAACCGATCTATTCTAAAAAACGAAACTAGGGTTTTCAAAATAAAACCGAACGGTTTAAAAAAAACGGCGGCTACCTCAAAATCCGGCGGGTCGACGGGCGGCGGTGCGGCTCGGCGGCAAGGCGGCGGCGGCGAGGTGGTGGGCGGCGCGACGCAGCGGCGGCGGCGGCGGCTAGCGGGCGGCGGCGCGCTAGGGTTTGGGGAGGTGCGGGCGTCGGGGTGGGCTGCGGGGCTGGCGGCCTCGGCTTAAAAAGGGCGGCCGGGCGGAGTCCCGGTCGGGTACGGCCCGGAGTCGGTTTCTTTTAAAAAAACCATAATCCGACGTGCAGAAAAAGAAAGGAAAGAAATACTAAACGGACTCCAAAAATCCCGAAATAAATTTTCCCCGTCCTCTAAAAATCTATCGGACAAGGTGACATTTATTTACGACTCTAATGCAACTTTGAAAAACGCATATTTTTCCTATGCAAATAAAATAGCAATTAAATCCCAAAAAATATTTATTTGTTTTTAATATTTTTCCTCCAATATTTCATTTATTTTGGAGAAGTCATATTATCTCCTCTCTTATATTTTAATATGAAATATTTTCGGAGAGAAAAATAATAAAACAAATGATCCTCGTTTCAATATTTGATAAAATTCAAACATGAAAACGGTGAAATCCCCAACTCTCTCCGAGGGTCCTTGAGTTTCTTAGAATTTCGAGGATCGCAAAACGAAATGCAATAAAAACATGATATGCATGAATGACCTATGTATAACATTCCAAATTTAAAATTTGGGATGTTACAGGAGGCCCAACAACGTCTACAAGAAGAAGGTTGAGTAGTAGACATCAAGCAGTTTCTGGCGCCGTTGCCGGGGAGGTGAGTGCTTGAAGGTATATCTTTAGATATTGCAATTGAATCTTTTAGTTTCTTGTTTTATCACTAGTTTAGTCTATAGAAGAAAACTACAAAAAATGGAATTAAGGGGGCCTCATATGCTTCATCTTTTTAATGTCTTCCGTGAAAATGATGGGAAGGAAAATGTGCTCAAGTACTAGAAGAAGAATTACATAGAATGCTTGGCATAAAATATGTGAATGATGAGCATGATTGCAATGTTGTTAGTATGAATTCTTTGAATACCCATGATGCTAATGATATGCAAAGCCACAAGCTTGGGGATGCTATGTTTGATGAAGATGATATGTTTTGTCCCCCAAGTTTTGATGAGCAAATTTATTATGATGAAAGCATGCCTCTTATTTATGATGATTATATTGATGAAAGTGGGTTTGGAAGAGTGAGAACTTTAGGAAGTAATGATCCCACTATTTTGGAGGGTGTTGAATCTTATTGTGATAATTATGAAAGTGGATTTGTTGAGGTCATGACTTTATTTGGTGATGAATCCACTATTTCGGAAGAGGTTCCAATTGATTATGAGAACAAAGTTGCTATCTATGATGATTATTGTGATGACATGTATGCTATAAAGAATAATGATAACCATGAAACTTGTCATCTTGATTTTAATTTTCAATTGGATTATGCCTCACATGATAGTTATTTTGTTGAGTTTGCTCCCACTACTATTCATGAGAAGAAATTTGCTTATGTGGAGAGTAATAAAATTATATGCTTATGCATCATGAAAAGAGTGCTTTATGTGATAGTTATATTGTTGAATTCATTCATGATGCTACTGAAAATTATTATGAGGGAGGAATATATGCTTGTAGGAATTGCAATAATATCAAGTTTCCTCTCTAGCTATGTGTTGAAAATGAAGTTATGCTTCTTTTACCTTCCTATGCTAGTTGATTCTTGCTCCCACAAATTATTTGCTCACAAAATCCCTATGCATAGGAAGTGGGTTAGAATTAATTGTGCTAGTCATATTCTTCATGATACTCTCTTTATGTTTCAATTCTTATCTTTCATGTGAGCATCATTGAAATCATCATGCCTAGCTAGGGGCGTTAAACGTTACCGCTTGTTGGGAGGCAACCCAATTTTATTTTTGTTCTTTGCCTTTTGCTCCTGTTTAGTAATAAATAATTCATCTAGCCTCTGTTTAGATGTGGTTTTATTGTTTTAGTTAGTGTTTGTGCCAAGTAGAACCTTTGGGAAGACTTGGGTGAAGTCTATGCGATCTTGCTGTAAAAAACAGAAACTTTTGCGCTCACGAGATTAGATGCCATTTTTAATGCAGAGTTATTTTAGGTTGATTCTTTTTGCAGATGATTAATAGATAAATTCCTCACGTCCACCAAGTTATTTCAGAATTTTTGGAGTTACAGAAGTATTCCAATGATACAGATTACCATACACTATTCTGTTTTTTGACAGATTCTGTTTTCATTGTGTTGTTTGCTTATTTTGATGAATCTATGAGTAGTATCGGAGGGTATGAACCATAGAGAAGTTGGAATAAAGTAGATATTACACCAATATGAATTTATAATGAGTTCACAACAGTACCTAAGTGGTGATTTATTTTCTTATACTAACGAAGCTTACGAGCTTTCTGTTGAGTTTTGTGTTGTGAAGTTTTCAAGTTTTGGGTAAAGATTCGATGGACTATGAAATAAGGAGTGGCAAGAGCCTAAGCTTGGGGATGCCCAAGGCACTCCAAGGTAATATTCAAGGACAACCAAGAGCCTAAGCTTGGGGATGCCCCGGAAGGCATCCCCTCTTTCGTCTTTGTTCATCGGTAACTTTACTTGAGGCTATATTTTTATTCACCACATGATATGTGTTTTGCTTGGAGCGTCATTTTATTTTATTATGTTTTGTTTGCTGTTTGAATAAAATACCAAGATCTGAAATTCTTAAATGTTAGAGAGTCTTCACATAGTTACATAATTATTCAACTACTCATTGATCTTCACTTATATCTTTTGGAGTAGTTTGTCATTTGCTCTAGTGCTTCACTTATATCTTCTTAGAGCATGGTGGTGGTTTTATTTTATAGAAATTGTTGATCTCTCATGCTTCACTTATATTATTTTGAGAGTCTTTAGAACAACATGGTAATTTGCTTGGGTTATAAAACTAGTCCTAATATGAGAAGTTCGATTCCTTATGATTGTTTTGAGATATGAAGATGGTGATATTAGAGTCATGCTAATTGAGTAGTTGTGAATTTGAGAAATACTTGTGCTTAAGTTTGTGATTCCCGTAGCATGCACGTATGGTGAACCGTTATGTGATGAAATCGGAGCATGATTTATTTATTGATTGTCTTCCTTATGAACGGCGGTCGGGGACGAGCGATGGTCTTTTCCTACCAATCTATCCCCCTAGGAGCATGCGCGTAGTACTTCGTTTCGATAACTAATAGATTTTTGCAATAAGTATGTGAGTTCTTTATGACTAATGTTGAGTCCATGGATTATACGCACTCTCACCCTTCCACCATTGTTAGCCTCTCTAATACACAAGACCTTTCGCTGGTATCGTAAAACCACCATATACCTTCCTCAAACAGCCACCATAACTACCTATTATGGCATTTCCATAGCCATTCCGAGATATATTGCCATGCAACTTTCCACAGTTTAGTTTATTATGACACGCTCCATCATTGTCATATTGCTTTGCATGATCATGTAGTTGACATCGTATTTGTGGCAAAGCCACCTTTATAATTCTTTCATACATGTCACTCTTGATTCATTGCATATCCCGGTACACCACCGGAGGCATTCACATAGAGTCATATTTTGTTCTAAGAGTTGTAATTCTCGAGTTGTAAGTAAATAAAAGTGTGATGATCATCATTATTTGAGCATTTTCCCAAGTGAGGAAAGGATGAGGAGATTGTGATTCCCCCACAAGTCGGGATGAGACTCCGGACGAAAAGAAAAAAAGAGAAAAAAAAAGAGGCCGTAAAAAGAAGGGAAAGGCCCAAACAAAAAAGAAAGAAAGAAAAAATGAGAGAAAAATAGAGAAGGGACAATGTTACTATCCTTTTACCACACTTGTGCTTCAAAGTAGCACCGTGATCTTCATGATAGAGAGTCTCCTATGTTTTCACTTTCATATACTAGTGGGAATTTTACATTATAGAACTTGGCTTGTATATTCCAATGATGGGCTTCCTCAAAATGCCCTAGGTCTTCGTGAGCAAGCGAGTTGGATGCACACCCACTTAGTTTTTTTTGTTGGTCTTTCATACACTTATAGCTCTAGTGCATCCATTGCATGGCAATCCCTACTCACTCACATTGATATCTATTAATGGGCATCTCCATAGCCCGTTGATACGCCTAGTTGATGTGAGACTATCTTCTCCTTTTTGTCTTCTCCACAACCACCATTCTATTCCACATATAGTGCTATGTCCATGGCTCACGCTCATGTATTGCGTGAAGATTGAAAAAGTTTGAGAACATCAAAAGTATTAAACAATTTCTTGGCTTGTCATCGGGGTTGTGCATGATTTAAATATTTTGTGTGATGAAGATAGAGCATAGCCAAACTATATGATTTTGTAGGGATAGCTTGCTTTGGCCATGTTATTTTGAGAAGACATGATTGCTTTGTTAGTATACTTGAAGTATTATTGTTTTCATGTCAATATTAAACTTTTGTCTTGAATCTTATGGATCTGAATATTCTTGCCACAATAAAGAAAATTACATTGAGAATTATGCTAGGTAGCATTCCACATCAAAAATTCTGTTTTTATCATTTACCTACTCAAGGACGAGCAGGAATTAAGCTTGTGGATGCTTGATACGTCTCCAACATATCTATAAATTTTTATTGTTCCATGCTATTATATTATCCATCTAGGATGTTTTATATGCATTTATATTCTATTTTATATGATTTTTGGGACTAACCTATTAACCTAGAGCCCAGTGCGCTTTCTATTTTTCCTTGTTTTTGAGTATCGCAGAAAAGGAAAACCAAACGGAGTCCAATTGACCTAAAACTTCACGGAGATTATTTTGGACCAAAAGAAGCCCACGGAGCATTGGAGATAGGCGGAAGAGTCTCGAGGCACCCACGAGGGTGGGGGCACGCCTACCTCGGGCGGGCCCCCTACCTCGTGGCCGCCTTTGGGACTCCCGACTTGTTCCCGACGCCAAAACCTCTTATATATACCCAAACTTCCGAACATAACCGAGATCGGGAGTTCCGCCGCAAGCCTCTCAGAGCCACCAAAACCAATCGGGACCCTATTCCGGCACCCTGCCGGAGGGGGATCCCTCACCGGTGGCCATCTTCATCATCCCGGCGCTCTCCATGACGAGGAGGGAGTAGTTCACCCTCGGGGCTGAGAGGGTATGTACTAGTAGCTATGTGTTTGATCCCTCTCTCTCTCTCGTGTTCTTGAGGTGGTACGATCTTGATGTATCGCGAGCTTTGCTATTATAGTTGGATATTATGATGTTTCTCCTCCTCTGCTCTCTTGTAATGGATTGAGTTTTCCCTTTGAAGTTATCTTATCGGATTGAGTCTTTAAGGATTTGAGAACACTTGATGTATGTCTTGTATGTGCTTATCTGTGGTGACAATGGGATATCACGTGATCTACTTGATGTATGTTTTGGTGACCAACTTGCGGGTTCCGTGACCTCAATGAACTTATGCATAGGGGTTGGCACACGTTTTCGTCTTGACTCTCCGGTAGAAACTTTGGGGCACTCTTTGAAGTACTTTGTGTTGGTTTGAATAGATGAATTTGAGATTGTGTGATGCATATCGTATAATCATACCCACGGATACTTGAGGTGACATTGGAGTAGGTGACATTAGGGTTTTGGTTGATTTGTGTCTTAAGGTGTTATTCTAGTACGAACTCTAGGATAGATCGAACGAAAGAATAGCTTCGTGTTGTTTTACTACGGACTCTTGAATAGATCGATCAGAAAGAATAACTTTGAGGTGGTTTCGTACCCTACAATAATCTCTTCGTTTGTTCTCCGCTATTAGTGACTTTGGAGTGACTCTTTGTTGCATGTTGAGGGATACTTATATGATCCAATTATGTTATTATTGTTGAGAGAACTTGCACTAGTGAAAGTATGAACCCTAGGCCTTGTTTCAACGCATTGCAATCCCGTCTGTGCTCACTTTTATCATTAGTTACCTTGCTGTTTTTATATTTTCAGATTACAAAAACCTATATCTACCATCCATATTGCACTTGTATTACTATCTCTTCACCAAACTAGTGCACCTATACAATTTACCATTATATTGGGTGTGTTGGGGACACAAGAGACTCTTTGTTATTTGGTTGCAGGGTTGTTTGAGAGAGACCATCTTCATCCTACGCCTCCCACGGATTGATAAACCTTAGGTCATACACTTGAGGGAAATTTGCTACTGTCCTACAAACCTCTGCACTTGGAGGCCCAACAACGTCTACAAGAAGAAGGTTGAGTAGTAGACATCAATCTGTCTTCTTCATCATCTGGTATAGAGGGATAGCCTTCTCACGCAACCGGCTTATGAACCGGCTTAAGGCACAATGTGAACCGCCAGACGATGAACATCATTGATACATGCCGGTTTAACCAGGGAAGTGATGGCCTTTATTTTCTCCGGGTTAGCTTCAATGCCTCGTTTAGAAACCAGAAAGCCTAAGAGCTTGCCTGCTGGTACGCCAAAGACACACTTGGCCGGGTTAAGCATCATCTTGTAGACCCGGAGATTGTCAAAGGTCTCTTTCAAATCATCTATCAAGGTTTCCTTCTTCCTGGATTTGACCACAATATCATCCACATAAGCATGAAGATTGCACCCAGTCTTATTGTGAAGGCAATTTTGCACACACTGCTGGTAAGTCGCCTGGGCACTCTTGAGCCCAAAAGGCATAGACACATAACAGAAGGCTCCAAAGGGCGTAACGAAGGTTGTCTTCTCTTGGTCCTTAACTGCCATCTTGATCTGATGATAACCAGAATAAGCATCCAAAAAGTTCAAACGCTCACAACCCATCGTAGGGATCAGCCAGACAGGCCTTGTTAAGATCCGTATAATCCACACACATGTGCCAAGTGCCGTTTTTCTTAAGTACCAACACCGGGTTAGCCAACCACTCAGGATGAAAAACTTCAACAATGAAACCAGTCGCCAAGAGCCGGGCCACTTCTTCACCAATGGCCTTCCGCCTCTCTTCATTGAAACAGCGAAGGAATTGCTTGACCAGTTTAAACTTTGGATCAATATTGAGAGTGTGCTCAGCGAGTTCCATCGGCACACCAGGCATGTCTGAAGGCTTCCATGCAAAGATGTCTCGGTTCTCACGGATGAACTCGATGAGCGCGCTTTCCTATTTCTGATCCAGATTAGCACTGATGTTGAACTGCTTGGATGAATCGCCAGGAACAAAGTCAACCAACTTAGTGTCACCTGTTGACTTAAATTTCAACAGGGGTCATGCTCTCTGGTTGGCTTCTTCAAGGATGTCATATCCGCTGGGTCAACATTATCCTTGTAAAATTTCGATTCTTCTGTTGCACAAACAGACTCAGCATAAGCAACATCGCCTTCTTCACATTCCAAGGCTATCTTCCGGCTTCCATGCACTGTGATGGTGCCCTTGTGACCCAGCATCTTAAGCTGCAAATAAACATAACAAGGCCTTGCCATGAACTTGGCATAAGCCGGCCGCCCAAACAAAGCATGGTAAGGGCTTTTAATTTTAACTACTTAAAAAGTCAACATCTCAGATCTTGAATCATAATCATCTCCAAAAGCAACCTCCAAAGATATTTTGCCCACTGGATACGCCGACTTACCCGGCACCACACCATGAAAGACAGTGTTTGACGGCTTAAGATCCTTGTCAGTCAAGCTCATGCGACGAAAACTTTCGTAATATAGAATATTGATGCTGCTGCCCCCGTCCATGAGTACCTTAGTAAATTTGTATCCTCCAACCTGAGGTGCCACCACCAAAGCCAAATGACCCGGATTATCAACCCGGGGCGGGTGATCCTCACGACTCCACACAATAGGCTGCTCAGACCATCTTAAATACTGGGGAATCACCGGCTCAACCGCATTTACTGCCCTTTTATGGAGCTTCTGATCCCGCTTACATAAACTCGTGGTGAAGACGTGGTACTGCCCACCATTCAACTTCTTTGGATTACTCTGATAACCAGACTGATGCTGATTCCCTTGACCAGACTGCTGATTAAAGCCACCTTGATTGCCTTGGCCTTGGAATCCAGAGTTTGAACCACCACCACCAAAGCCCAGTCCATGAGAGCTGGATCCTGAACCGCCGTTCGGGTCATGGTTGTTGTGAAAGAGATTGGAAGCCTTGAACTCCTTCATGATAAAGCAATCCTTCCACAGATGAGCAGTCGGCTTCTCGCGCGTATCGTGCCTCGGACAAGGCTGATTCATCAGCGCTTCGAGGTTGAATTTCGATCCTCCAGGCAGGGTCGGCCTTCCTTTGTGACGCTGATTATTATTCTATGCACTAGTGTTAGCCACAAAGTCTAAACTTCCGTCGGCCTTATGCTTACCATTACCACCTTGGCTTGCCGTATTATACTGCTGCCCCTTTGTATTACCGCTCTTCTTCCCCTTACTAGTCTTCTCTTCATCAGATTCTGGGTCTTTCATACTATCAGAGTCGGCATACTTGACAAGAGCCGCCATGACCTCCCCCATGTCATTGCGGTGGCGCTTAAGCCGTCCAAGCTTCTGCTTGAGGGGGAGGAAACGACAATTTTTATCCAACATCAAAACCGCTGAGCCGACGTTGATGTTGTCTGACGAGTGTATAATAGTTGAGATCCGGCGCACCCAGTGGGTTGTTGACTCGCCCTCACCTTGGACACAAAAATCCAAATCCAGGATTGACATAGGCTGCTTTCATGTGTCTTCGAAATTTTGGATAAACCGGGCCTTCAGCTCCGCCCATGACCCAATGGAGTTGGCGGGCAGCCCTTTCAGCCAAGTGCGAGCTGGCCCGTCCAACACCATGGTGAAATACTTAGCACATGCGGCATCGCTAACATCCTGCATCTCCATGGCCATCTCATAACTTTCAATCCAAGCTTCAGGGGGTTGATCTGCTGTGTAATTAGGCACCTTGCGAGGACCCTTGAAATCCTTGGGTAAACGCTCATTACGCAAAGCCGACACCAAACAAGGCACATCCAAGGTCCTAGAGGTTACGCCTACTTCCACCGAAGCTGACGGATAAACCAGTGAGTATTGATGAGCCGCTTGCTGAGCCGCCAGCTCGGCCTCGCGACGCGCTCTGCCCTGATCCACCAAAGTCTGAGCGTTGGCACCATCACGCACCAGGTCATGCCCACGAGGCTGGTTACGGCGCTGTTCACTGCTTGAAACTGCTGGTGAGTCAATGTGCGGCTATAACTCCGGCTTGGACGAGGGGTTGAGTGAATCCGCTCGCGGCTGTAAGAATAAGCCGCCTATTGGGCCACAGCTGTCTAAAGAAGCTCTCTGGCCCTCCGTGTCTCTATCGCCGTTGGAGACTCGCCTTCAACTGGTAGAGCCACCAATCGCGTTGCCACAGCAATCATATTATCCAATGGGTTAGAATAATGACCCGGAGGCGTCGGAACATGCTGAGGCGGGGTATTATTCAAATGCGGCGGGTCCATTGCGCGTGGCTGCACCGGCACTCCAGTCCCAGGTGCTTCCACTACCTGGTTTACCACCGGTGGATTACTGGTCCCTGCCCCAGGTGTGTTGAAGAGGTTCCTCGGCTCATAAACCGGGGGTGGATGACTCCGGTGCCTCCTCCTCATGACCTCATTTGAAGCGTTCTAATCCAATGTGAGCCAGAAGGAATCCTCTTGAATTCGTTGTGCTTGGGCGTCCAAAACAGCCCGCTCTGCAGCCATCCTGGCATTGTCAGCTGCCAGCTCTTCCTTGGCTTGAGCGATCTCATCTCGCAGCTTCGCCACATCAACCTTATGTTGTTCCTGGTTTCCGGGGTTACCTCTATCCCCATTAAAGTCTCCAGAGCCTCTAATAACTCTGTGAGAACTTGAGCCGGCGGGAGTGCAGAGCCGCTAGCACCAGCCGTCGTCGCAGCCGTTGAGCTGGAGGTCATAGCCGCGGCGGTTGTCGAACAAAGCACCGGTTGTGTACAGGCCATGAAGATCGCAACCCTGTTCGGCGGCTCATAGGGGTCCGGAATACTGTCACCATCGGAACAGCCCCCAAGCCGGCCGCCTTGCAGTTGATACAATGAATTAGTCTCGCCTGTGGACGACCGGCCATCAGAGTAGATGGTCGTCTCACCGCCAGACACAGATCCTTCCTCGCCTTCCGCCCCATGGATGAAACCAACAAAGGCATGCTTTACGGCGGGCTGAACCCGGGTGGGTCGTGCGCGCCGAGCCGTCTTGATGATGTTGGCGCAGATGTCCGGCTCAGGGCCCGGTTCGCCGATCTTGCTGATGAAGACATGGATTTGGCCGAAGGGGACCCGGTACCCGTACTCGATTGAGCCGGCCTCGGGGCCCCAGCCTGCGTCATCGACGTAGAGCTTGCCGCGACGACTCTTGGTCATATGGCCCACAGCGTATCCCTTGATCCCTTCAAAGCTGCCCTGTAAGAACTCGAAACCACCGTGCGCTGGCCCCATGGTGGGAGCCAACTGTCATGGAATTGTCACGGCAGATGTCCTAGTGGAAGGACTTAGTCGTGGAGCCATCGCAACGAGGTTAGCTTAAAGGGGTTAATCGGGACAAAGGACACAAGGAGTTTATACTGGTTCGGCCCCTTGTGGTGAAGGTAAAAGCCTAATCTAGTTTGAGGTGGTATTGCTAGGGTTTCGATTACCCGGGAGCGAATACACTTGGCCTAGTTCTCGATCTCTTGTTTTTTGCCTTAAGCCGCCGCCAGGTCGTCCCTTTATATACACAGGTTGACACCCGGCGGCTCATGGAGTCCTGGCCGGCTCATACACGTGTCCGTCTTGGAGACCAATTACATATGCCTTACAATACAAGTCATACATACATGGCAGTTCATCCACCTGGGCCTTAAGTCACCTCTGGGTCTTGGGCTGTCAGCAGGCTCGTATGATCCGCCATATTCATCCTAAGCCGCCAGCGGTATAACCCGACCCCTCCTGGGCGGTTCATACCCAGTAGTTATATCCCCAACAAGAATCACTTTGGAAATGCAAAATATGTTTCACCTAGACCCCCTTTGACAGTACGGTTTTTCCTATGACTCAAGTAAGAAGAAAAGAAACTATGAAAACAAAGTCTTCAAGCTTCAAAGTCTTCACTTCAATTTCTTCAAAGGCCGTGCCAATTTCTTCACTTGAAGAAATACATTTTTAGGGGTCATCTTCCATGTGTTAAACCAAATCTTCTAGGTCTCTATCTCCTGTGTATACTCACAAACACATTAGTTTCTCAACCTATTTGTCGTCAATAC
This sequence comes from Aegilops longissima, assembly GCA_021605205.1. Classification (NCBI taxonomy): domain Eukaryota; kingdom Viridiplantae; phylum Streptophyta; class Magnoliopsida; order Poales; family Poaceae; genus Aegilops; species Aegilops longissima. The sequence goes on from CM038677.1 coordinate 456,407,745, forward strand.
TCCAAAACCACTAAGGGGGCACTTGATGCACTTACAGTCTCCCCCTTTTTGGTGATTGATGACAAATTGGTTAGGTTTCAATGGGAGTATAAATAATTGAAGTGTAAGTACAGAGTTTGAAGAAATTGGTTACAAGATATTGAGGAACTCCCCCTGAAGATGTACATATGAGGAATTTGCTTTGGATTGCAGATGCACATGGCAGGTTGAATTTGTGGAGATCTCGCCCTATATCTTGGAAACCAATCATGCATGATCATAAGATATTTGAAGAATATGAATGCATGATGAAAATTGGTGTCTGACGAAATTGTGCATGCATGAGCAGATATATTGAAGATTAAAGCATGCGCACCAAATGAAGCATATGAGTAAGACAACCAACAATTATTAAGTTACAACTCATCAAGAGCACATCCAAAAAAGTTCAAGACTTGCAACTTCAGCAAAAAAATAGCCCATATAATGACCTGCTTGAAGACTAACTCAAAATTCTCCCCCTTTGTCATCTAATGACCAAAAGGTGAGGAATTTGAGAACTAGCGCCCTTGAAGAAAATCATCATGGAGAGGACGAGGGAGCGCCAGCATTGTTGGGGTCGCCCGGTGCAGAGGGACCAGCAGCAATGTCTTCGATGGCTTCATTTTTGTCGGTGGAGGCGCGATGAAGACTCGGAGCTTGGAATCAGAGCAGGAACTGGAGTTTTCTTGAACTTCTTCCTTGGGAGTTCAGCCTAGTCAAAGTTCATCTGAAAGTTGTCAGCAACAGGTTCCTCAGCTGATTTGAGATGTGTGGACAAGCCCGAAACCTACCTTTATAACTGCCCAGTCATGGAGTAGCGTTTGTTCAGCTCAAAGCAGATCTGTCACCATCCCGAGTACATGCGCCGGGTCAGGTCTTAGGACATATAATGTATGTTGTACTAGAGACACACAAATGACCTGTCATTGCGTCTCATAGAACGTATGTCTGTCCCACTCGGACCTTATCTCGACTTGGATTTGACTTTGTCGAATCCGGCCAGATCCTTCTGAGTCCATATTACCCGGCTAGCATCCAATGCTCCATGGCCAGTGAGACCGAGCCATCCATCGTGTCATATGCTAGTCTAGTTGGTTGCGCGTCCACATAGCCCTCTCGAATAGGGAACTTTTAGGACAATCATCATACAATGCATAGTCTCACAAATAAGTCATGTACTTGTTGACACACATCATTGATAATGTCAGAGGACTATCTTTATTCATAAACACATAACAAATATCATCATACATTATTGCCTCTAGGGCATATCTCCAACACAGCGAAGGATGTCGACTGACATAGCGCCCTTCGTTGGGTCAGGAATCGGCGTATTCAACTCCTCTGGTGTCGCCTTCTTTACCACAACATCCGACTCTTTCTGCATGTCTGCCATGCTATTGAAGTTCGAGCAGACTTCCATGGTGTTCTCGAACTTGGTGCGGTCATCGAGCGAGCATCCCAGGAATAAAGGTGAGTGAGCACCCGAGGAAGAAAGCCCTCCATCCAATGCCCCAAGGGAAGGGGTTGGGGATGGGGTTGGAGCTGCTACTGGAGTTCATGGCAATGGATAGGAGGAACATTGAGAGACAGAGAGATAACTTAGTGAGATGGTGGGTAAGTAGTGACCGTGAGGATGGGTAAATAAAGGGGTTAAGGATGATAGGTTTTAATGGCGATCAACCTGGGAACTTTCTGCTCTTTGTAATGCAGATCGACACGGAGAACAAGGCAAGGATATGGTGCCGCCCATAGATAAGGGCAAGGAGGTGGTGCCGCCCATGGAGGAGGTTGTGCAACCCAATGCTTGAGGAGGTGGCCATGGATGATGACGTGGTGCCGGAGGAGCCCCGTAGCGGGAAGCGTCAGAACTAGGGGCACTACCATGAGGAGGGTGGTCCAACCCACTTCTCCATGGTGATCCTTGCTCCTCAGCTTGAGTACATCCCGATGCCCCTGGACTTCACCAAGCATTTCCCAGCCGTGCCGACAGAGTTCAAGTTCAGGACAAACATCGACTTCTCATGGAGGGTCACTGTTGGGCTGATGGATGGCAGGGTCACCCTTGATCAGGGTTGGGCCCCCTTCGTTGCAAGTCCATCAGATCAAGATCAGCTACATGGTGACATTTAAGCTGCTCACTCCCGACACGCTCAAGGTCATCGTCTTCAACAACGAAGCATTAAAGTGGTGACCAAGTGCGGGAGGCACGACGACGCCTTCGCCGTGAACGTCTAGGATAGCCCTTCCTATGCTTCAGCTGGTTTAGTTTCTTATCGTACTGCTTTGCTTTTGAACTGATATGTTTAAGTGTGGCACTGTATTTAAAATTGCTTGCTATGGCTTACAACTATCTTCTGTTGTGTATGTATGATTTATTCTTCACGCTGTTGTGTGCTGGTAACCTCACCACCTCGCCGAAGAGGTTACCAAAAAATCTGTGTTGCATGGAACCAAACAACATGCCTTGTGTTTGCGCATACACAAGCGGGCAACCAAACAGGCTACCTTTTTTTACACCCCATGCAAGTTAGAGGGTATGCAGGCAACCAAACTAGGTGCAGATGTTGGTTTCTGCCGGTATATCCTTAAACATGCTCTGTTGAGCCAGGCTCCATGGGTGAGATTGCAACGAGAAGGCTAGCAATACGCAGGATGCGGCTGCGGTTTGCTCTTATCGGGCTTGCAAGTGTAGTTGCACACCGCGTAGGGATAACTAAAATCTACTCCTTCCGCTTATTTATTCGTGCATGAAAAATTCTTCGTACCTCGCCTTACTCAAGAGGAAAAATTACTCTTTGCACCTTGCCTCGTTCTTTCATTCCAAGACGGTTTAGTTCCGTTCTTAGGTGCGCTTTAGCTCCCGGGCTTGCTCCGAGCAGCCCATGAAATGCCCTAGGTTTGTTTTGTACGTTTCCCACTTGTACTGTTCTGGTTTTATGTGCACTCGAGCTGCTAACAGATGAATCGAGGAATATTTCTATCCCACGCTCGCATGCAGTGCAGATACATGGCTTTTCAAATTCTATATCATATGATACGTAGCTTCTACGCATATCTTTAATGGGACTCGGTTACAAACTCCAACTATACTATTTCTACAAAATCGATTCGCTCCCACATCTCATCATCATGGACGCGAGACACACCGGTGGATGGAGCAGAGCTAGCTACCCCTCTAATCTCCATCATAGTCGAAAAACCACCTACCTCCCAAACATGCGTGACACCTAGATCAGCCGCACCATCAGAGTCGACGACACCCTCCGAAAAAAGAGGGAGATGGTGGTGCAATAAGGTATCCATGAGCCATACGAATTCATTTAATCATATAACTATTATATCTTCCGTTGCGACGCACGGGCATTTTTGCTAATTGAAAGAAAAATCTATAAACCAATGGGCATGCAACTGAAGTTATGTTGGGCTGGATTGGCTTGCAAGGGTAGTTGTATATACACCCGTGAAAAGACGATAAAAAAACAAAAAAACATAAATTAGTCCAACAGAAGAAAAGACAAAAATGAAGAAAAAAATCTGCACTTCATATGCTCCATTGAGCTTGCCTGCACAACTCCTCGGTGTCAATTGATAAGGCCCAGTCGTATCTTTCTAGTACTAGTTAGGAAGTGCGGCTTGCCGCACCCAGCAGCACCGCTACCGGATACAGTCATATCCAATTTGATAATACAATCATTAAAAATTATAAATATAAAAAATAGCATAATGTAGTCGTGTTTAACAGTCTAAAAGCTATACACATTTAGTATATAGCAATTAGTCTAAGAAACAACAAAAGGTAGGAAACGTGTCTTGGCACACGGTGCCTCACTCAATGTTTTGTCCCGACGTTTGCACAAACCATTTTAACAATTGCTCATATAAAAGTTGATTTTGAAGTTCATAACAAAGGAAAAATGCACATTTGGTTCCAAAAGTAAACCAAGAGAATCAATCCTTATTAAGTAGGTACAAATAATTCAATTATTAGATAGCAAAAGTAAGCCAGAGCGGCAATGCAAGATAGGGAATGCAACCAATCACACAAATCCCATATTTGGTATTTCAAGCAATATGAGAGTAGATCAAACACATTAACTTAGCCAACATATGAAAATTAATTAATTATTGATTCCTCTTTGCATGCCATAGTGACTTAAAAGGAGTACATATTTTTGACTCGCAACTTAAGTCAAATGGTGATATGTTTGTCTGTAAAAAAATCATTGATGTTTTATTTCTTAGTTTTACACATCACAACTTCTTCTTATACTGATGGTATATTCTTAAATTCAACTCTAAACAATTGAGCATTCATCAATGATCAACATCAACAACAATAGAAAAACTAATACATATTAAACACGGTAAATCAGAAAATGATGGTCCAAGGCATGAAGATTCATTATATTTCATTGATGCATTCATAAAATATGTAGCATAATGCACCTAAAGTTTCAAAGATTAGAACAAATATACAAAGGCGCCTTGGCACTGACATTTAATTACAGAAGATGCAAAAAATAGAGTTTCTTAAATAATTTGAACAACAAAATAGAAATTTCAAGGAAATTATTGACATGAAACTGGGCTTTGGAATACTCTGAAGTATAATCATTTAAGCAACATATACCTACTGTCCAGATCAACGTATACCAATGTGTCTCTTGTTAAACATATGTGATCTGCTATGCACCATAATCTCCAAGAGACATTTTGATATATTTAAGCATGTTTTGCTTCTGTAAATAAATTAAGCAGCCTGCTAGGATATTCATACCCTACAACTTACGGTCTGTGTGGCAACACAAAAAAACACAAGGAAATAGAGGCAATGAGAACCTTAATCATGGGCAGGCTACTGAATGAGAACATTAATATATTTGCTTCTGTATTTTTGTGTTCTGTTTTTAGTCTATGTAAAAAAAGGCTTGAATATGCGTGACAACACAAAAGACACAAGCAAATAGAGGCAATGACCTGCCCAAAGGAACTCACAACGGCAAGCGGGTCTCTGGTCACTCTTTTCTATACAGAAATCAAAGAAAGAAAATACTATTTTTGGAACTAAACCTACTGAAAGCACCAGGGAGCAAAATCAAATGTTTGTAGCTCATGGATTTAGCTATCTAATCTAACATATATTGCACTGAACTAAATATATGCTCGTAGCTACATAGTTGTAAACCAAATGACAGCATATAACCAAAGTTCTCATGACTAAATTCTAAATTATCTTGTTATATAAAAGTAAAAGACCATGCACATCACTCCTCAAACATCAATTGGAAGAGTTTTCTCTTACCAACAAACATTTTTTATATTGACAACAAATGATAATTGGTAAGGAACTGAACATTTTCAGTAAAGCTAAATAGGTAAGTTTGTGCACTATTCTAGCGTGTGTAGATGAGTAGTGCCACTGCCCCATATCAGGTATCAACCAAGACTGCAACCATTCTGTCTTGTATCTAAATAAACAGTGTACGTGCAGATGAGTAGTGCTACTGCCCCCCAAGAAGTACATATAACAGGACATCCATAGCTCACATAGCTAACAGAACTACATATCCAAAAAGATAGGGAGCAGTATATATTCTAATAATATGAGAACCTAAATGTATCCCTTACGGTATTCTCTCACATTCAACAAAATGAAAAACTGCAGTAGCAACTAAAAAGCGTGAGCAGAGGCCATGCAGAACTAAAAAAGGAATAATGACAAATTGGCAGCAAACAACTAAAAAAAGGTTCAGTTTTGAATAGACATAATCTGCCAAGATTTTTGTAAACCACCATAAGAGGGTATGTTGCTTTAAGGCCACATTATAAGCCCTAACCAAGAAACATGATGAGACATATTGTTTCGGTCACACTCCTATCATTAGAGAAAAACATATCGATATTAGGTGCACAAAAGTCTAATAGATGGATAATTGGCAGAATGAATGATAGCCCCAAACAATCATGCATATTCAGCCTCTTTGTTCTTGATAAAAATAAGAAACCCATAACAGCTAGCTATATCCCCCACCAAGAGCATTATATAACTTCAAGATACAACAATTTGTAAGACGTATATGCAGAAAGGCAATATCCCAAAGAAATATCTAAAATGTTTTGAAACAACATTATCATGAGCATACAGGTAAAGAAGATGCAAAAGGTTGTGGATGGGTCAAACCTGCCAACTCCCAACAAAATTTGTACAGACGATCCAGATCTCAACCGTTTGAGGTGGCCTTCAGATCAGTATGTCTTTTCTGCCTGGAGAAAAGAAAAAGAAAAAACATTACTGCAAGAACTGAAGGCTCAGACGAAAATAAGTATATTTGCGGGCTTTGGTCGTCACTGATTCCCAAATAATAATCATGTAATCCTCCCCCAAACCCCTAGGTTAGTTTGACGGGATCAAGACGAGCAGAAAATGGAAAATAGTAATAAGCAACCTACACAACCAAGGGAAGATATCCAGGTCAAACAGCAGAAGAAAAAGGTTTCACATCCATACTACAGTTTGAAGCTACTACCTATTGCAGCTAGTTTTATGATAGTTTTAGAACCATTACCGACAATCTAGAGAATGTATATCCGGATCAAACAGCGGTGATACATTGTGGGAGTAGCAAAATGGTGTCTACAAGGATACTTTCATTTTACTAAATCCAAGCAGCCATCTCAATCTAATCTGATAGACTCAAACAAAGTATCCAGACCAAATAATAATATGGGGATCCAAATACAATGAAGATAGCATATGTTCCTAGCTGAATTATTTTAGAGGTCTACCTCTTGTGCATCACCAAAGAGCTAGCTATGGACAGGGGTGCGTGGAAGCTTGCTATCCATGTGCCAGAGCCATGAGTTGGTTGCGAGATCTTATGGATTTCACCTCTAGCCTACCCCAACTTGTTTGGGACCAAAGGCTTTGTTGTTGTTGTTGTCTACCTCTTGTGCATCAAACAAAGTGTCCAAATTCAGTCCCTAATTCCATGAAATAGGTTCAAATGATGTCGAGTTTCAACTTTGACTTGCTGGTCCTGGTAAATGTGAAATAAGACATGAGTAGTGGCATGGTCCTCACTGGTCACTGCAGAGTAGTCGCGTCAGCGGCGGCCTATACAACCCCTACAACGACGGTGACGGGCGAACCGGCGGGAGATATAACGGCAACCAGCAAACCAAGACGATGGGAGGCGCAGTCAGAGAGAGAGAGAGAGAGACGGCATGGTGGTGACCTACAAGCATATGATTTCTCGTTAGTAAATATCATATGGCATTTTGAGAGAAAAAAAATGAAGAACCAAATAAGGACCAAAGCCGACCCTTTCAAAGTTATATGGATTCCAATGTAGAACGGCCCACACAACCCTCCCGACAATGGCGAGGGGCGAGCCAACAGGAGATACGGCGGTGACCAGCATGCCAAGTCAATGGGAGGAGGGGCGGTCAGAGAGAGACACGACATACAGCGACCTGCAAGCATATTATTTATAGTTCAGAGTTAAACAGTAAATATCATATACCATTCCGAGGAAAATAAGAAATGAACAATCAAATAATGACCAAAGCTGACCTTCTCAAATTTATATGGATTCCAATGTAGAACGATCTTCTCGTGCCAATTCAGAGAGAGGTAGACACATTGTCATTATACACTCTCAGGGCATTTGTTTTCTATAAGCCACTAATCAGCAGGATATAGAATGAAAATAATTTTAAACTGGCTGAATATTATTTCATAAAACAAATGGTTAAAGCACTGAAGCTTCAAAATAGGCACTTCTCCAAACACATGTTCTGCATAGTGCAAACCTGAACTTGCGAAAAAAATATCAATTTAAAAACTAACTGACCTATCAGCTACATCCATGAATGTAAGTTGACTAAAACGAACTTCATCTTAGCTCAAGACTACAAATTGTAGAATTGTCAAAAAAAATCTAAGCACAAAAAGATATCTAATGAATGAAATTGCTGAGCCAAAATACTCTTGAGCCAGATAAATTGCTGTTTCAAAAATATAAGGGTGCATCGACCAAGCACTGAAGGTTTTCCAGCCTGTATCATACATCTACAATTAAATTTTGAACACGCTTACACTGTAATAACCAAGAAAATTATAATCAAGTTAGAGACTACTTACATCAGTCTGTCCACCATGCATCTTCAGCATGTAAATCACCTCCGTATCCATGTCCCCTTCTAATCGAAAGGCTATATGTTCCTTGACTAAATTTATGAACCTCTAGGTTGTGGCTGATCGTCTTGCTGATGAGAGTCGTAAGAAGTCATTCACATGGTTGCAATCATCACCTTGCAAGCTAAGCACGACAAATTGTTCTGCTGCCAACTTATAAACAGGAACACATGGTGAATAGACTACTAAAGAAGGCCACATGTAAAGAAAAGGCCAGTAACAAAGGATCAATTTCAGTAGTTTATCTTGACCACCAACTTTCTCGCTCAGACGATGCAAAGATATTAGTAAGAGAGAACTTGGCAATTTGACTTCAGATTAACAGATTATGATGAAATTACACTTTCTAAACCACAATAAAGAGCAATAATCTATACAAAGTTTGTAGCGCCAAGTCCACACCCATGTGGATAAATATGCAATTTTACATTCTCATGATCTAGCTACCTTTGCGTTCAATAATGCAGTTCTTCAGTACAAAGCAATAAACAAGATGTGAAAAGGAAAAGAAAAATCCCAAAAGTCAGATTTGCGGCAAGCGGATCATGGTCACCTGGCTCATATTTCTATGAGTTCACTTCGTCCTTGACTGGAAGATCATTAGAACCTCTTCTATCACTGGACACTGAAAAAGGAAACAATCTGGTAATTACAAAAGGTTAAACTGCACAAGATGAGTAGTTATAATCAGATTACAATCAATGATGCAAATACATGTCAATACTCTGATTTCATCGACCCTAATTTGCGCAGGTGAATACCGAAGGAACCAAATCAGTTAACGGAGTGTAGCTCTGAAGGAATGCTTATCCTATTTTTACAGAGATGCAGAGGGAGAGCGAGAGGGACTGAATCTAAATGGTTGTACCTGGTAGAGGAGTTTCTCGAGGATGAGCTCTGCGGCGTCCATGACGGTGTGGAGGAGACCGGAGAGGAAAACGACCTTGCGGTCTGTGCCTGCCGAGAAGAAGACGTCTCAGCCAGTTGCGTTACCGCCGAACTGGTTATCAAGGAAGACAGGTTGGGAATCTTCGCATCGACAGCGTGGGGGTGCAGCGCACGCGCCTCTGCACCTGCCGCTCCCGGGTCAAGCGGGCAGGTTCAGCACGCCACCCACCAACAACAACCTGACTTCACTTGGCATAGTTAAATAATCTGCGACAAAAGAGAGACAGAACAAATATAAGTAAGATGCATATATATAGCCGGTAACTGCTCATTGCTTCCCATGGATCAAAAGCATGCGTTCAGGGCAAATGAGCACATATGAGCTTCATCCCCCAAAGACTGATAGACACAAAAAGTGAGCTCCTCACTAGTACTGCTGTAACATCTGAAGTGATGATATATTATGCCTAACAATTCAACTCCTATGGCCGTACAAATTCAGGTCTCCACAACTACGTGCGCTACAACGCATTTCCAGATGTACACCAAGGTCTCGAATTCGTGGTTTGATACAGAGATATGGGGAGCACGACGGGGCGGATCTAGATTGCTTGGCGGGTGTGCACCGGCACGCGAAAAATTTGCAGCATCAGTTCGGGTCAAAGTAATCACCGAATGACCAAGAGCTCGTACCTCAAAAACCAATGTCGAGGACTGCGGACGGGGCGGAGACGGCAGGTGCAGAGCCGTGTGAAGCTGTGTGAGGACGAGGGACAGGGACCCTCTCCCGTATGCTGCCGCACCTCCCTCTCCTTTGCGTCCTCGCCCTTCGCCTACAGGTCGTCGTCGCCGTTGGAGAAGCCTTAGATCCAGCGGGATCCAGGATAGGAGTGGAGCATGGGTGGATGGGGGAGGACGGCGGAGCAGGAAAGAAAGGAGGAAGAGAAGGAGAGGCAGCGACGGCTAGGAGGGAGGTCGAGGAGGAGGGTGGGTCGTGTGCGGGTGGGGAGGGAGCGGCGGCGGCAGGAGAGGAGGCGTGGTTCGCGGGGGAGAGTTGCTGTCCTTTTATACACCATTATGAGAAACGACGAAACTGCCCTCGGCGGGCCAGTTTAATTACACGCGGTGGCATGAACGGGAGTGTTTCTCTCGATCCGACGGCCCCGATCGTCCATCTCACGATCCAACGGTCCTGATCGCTTCATCTGAGCATCCGATGATCAGGATCGTTTTGGACAGCCAATCCAGCGGCTGAAAATCCAAAAGAGGCTTCATTTTGGTGACTCTAACAATGGGATTGTCTAGCTCATCTCGCCGTTTCCCGGTTTCCCCCAACACCGCCCTTTCGTTCCGTCGTGTGACTCTCACTCCGCTCCCGATATGGCAAAAAAGACCCCCAGTCCTCCGCCGAGGGCAAGATCTCGCCGGGGCGCGGCGCCGACGTCGCCAACCCCAGCCGCCGCTCTGAGCCCTCCTTTCTCCCCTGCCCCGCTGCGCACCCGCCTTGGCGCTGCTGCTGCGGCGGCGGCGGCGGCGGCGGCCGCCGCCGCCTCCTCATCCCCCGTCGAGCACCCATGCGTACTCCCTCCCTCCCCCTTTCCTTTCCACATCTTCTTCCTTTTTTCTTCCTAGACGGGTGGTAGTTTGATTCGATTTGGTGCTTGGTTAGGTCACGCTGTGGGAATGGTGGCCGGTGAGGGTGGAAGGGGAAGAGCGGAAGCTTGCTGTTTCCGGCTTCACTGAAAGGTATGCGCGTTTCTTCTTTCTACTACCACTTTGCGATCCAAATTTGGTGGACTGATTCTACGATTCCAGCCAGTAGAACCCACTCTGACTGACCTTGCTTCTGACAGGAATGACGCATTCACTTCTGCACCCATAGCACATCGTTATGAGCCTCTCACTCTCCAGGATGAAGGTGGGGTTGTGGTGCTCCTTCATGGTTCAATTAACTTATTGCGAATGCGTGAAAATGGATTTTCTGTGCAGGTATGCACATTCTCTCCTGTGTTTCTTCTTTTATCTATTCTGTTCATAAACGATGATGGAAAGTCAGCCCAGATTCAAGCAAAAAGCTTATTCATGTGCAGAAAGACCATTTAGTCATGATTCTAATCTACTGCTCTGGTAAAAAAAAACATGCGTGCAGATATGCGAACAATTCATGATTGGATTTCCGTCCTGGTGGGAGACTTGGGATTCGCACATGGAGTCTTACCCAAACTGTTTTATTGATCCACGAGAGGGTTCAGCTCAGTTTTACCTGGAGAAATTCCAGCTAGGCAATTTTATTCAAAAGTTTGGACCCTCGTTCATCGAGGACCTTCTTAATAATGCTAAAAATTTCCCAATCGACCATCTCGATGCATTCACAGAGAGTTCAAGATTCCAGGAATACAACTGTGGAAATGATGCTTCAACCAAGGAAAATTCTGCTGCTTCAGATGATGCCAGACCCGCAACTGTAGCTAATGTGGAAATAGGCTTGACTGCGAGCAGCATTTCACAAGAAAGAGATCATGTGGACATTGAGTGTAATGTATCTCTTGCTCCTGCAGAAACATATACTGGTGATGAAACTTGCAAAGAGGCAGGAAATCAGAATGACACTATGCATCCAGATGCAAGGGAAGACGATGCTGGTAGCCATCTTTTCAACTCCGATTGGACTTGCACTATGTGCCCTGATCATATGCCCAATGACTCGGAAGGTGGAAATGCCACCAGTGCTGAAAATGCCACCATGTCCCCTGATAATATGCCCAACGACTCGGAAGGTGGAAATGTCACCAGTGCTAAAAATGCCACCATGCCCCCTGATCATATGTCCCCTGATAATATGCCCAATGACTCGGAAGGTGGAAATGCCGCCAGTGCTGAAAACTCAGTAGAACTGCTGGCTAAATATCCTTTAGCCATAGTACCGCCTGAAAGTGCTAATTGCTGCTCAGAGATTCCTGGTGCTTCTCAAAGTGTTGAACCCTCAAGTATGTGCAGGAGCAAATTGTTAAGACACTGGTTAAGTTTTCTCCTGCGGATATTTCATTTTATCTTGATGTTTCTAAGAGAGTGACTATTATTTAATTTAGGTTATCAAAGTACTCCAGTGGCCTCATTGAAGAATCAACACTGCTTGGAAACAACTGAGCACATCACACTGACTCAGAAGGCAGTATCAAATGAAGATACACCATCTTCAATTCACTCAGATGTGCAATCTCAGGAAAAAGTGAGTTATAAATCCCAAAGCTAAAAAATTAGATCAAGTAATCAGTCTTTGAACTTTGTTTTGTGTTACTATAGTATTTCTACCAGTTTATTTGCTAAAATAGTTAATATGCAACTACCACCTCTGTTAGTTTTCCTTTTATTGTTATTGTCTCCTCCAATTAGGACATTCTCGATTTAGCTTTATCACGTACTGCTGGGTGCTCTGAATGGAGATTCTTGTACTCAAGAGAAGCATAGCTATGTTACAAAAATCACGGGGGCATATAATTGTCACAAGAGTGACAATTGTAACGACTCAATTCTACATGCCTGCATCTTAAACTGAAGTCATTTAGATACACCGTCAATGTAATATAGCATCTTTAGTAAATCTAACCCAATTAATATAGTTGCAGTCCACAGAAAACTTATGATAGCATGTTTCCAATCTGTGCCCTTTTCAGATTTTGTTTACTGTATGTCCAAATATGTTATGTAACTAGTACATACTTTTTTTCTTAGTAATTCGTAATTAATAATCCTTGCTAAGGAATTTCATAGATTGATCTGTACCTTACATATAAGATGTGTAAAACCAAATATGATCCAATAAATTCCTTAACGTCCAGGGTAAGGTGCATCATACAGTATTTAGGTTTTTTTTATGATGCCAAGTTCATATTTAGTACATTTAAGCTAGTGATCTTAGTTGTGTTCCTCATTTTACATAGTGAACTTGATAGCCTTTTATGTGGAAAAGCAGACTGTAGGTTCAGCAGAGAAGCGAAGATCTGCAAAGCAAGTGTTGGAGCGTCCTACTAGATCGCCAATGACCAGAACTTCAGCTCCATATGTAAGTATGCAAATTTTCTCCATACCTTTTTCTGTTGTTAAACAATTTAAAACATTGTAATACTATTTTATAACACTTGTTAAATGCTGATGGTTAAAGAAATCTATAATGCGTTAGCTTCCATAGCTTCTGCAATTGCCATGTGATCCAGCTGTTACTGAATGATGGTTCATTATCTTGGACATTCTTTAACATCCGTATAATGCACAAATTATTGATGTAAGTTGCCAATTTTATAGCAGATTTTAGTATGAAATATAGGAATAGCCGATATCACACCACTTCGCTATGAGGCTATTGGACAAAGTAGTAATGATTTTATTTTTATCTTCGAAAACATGCAGGAGTAAACTTGTAATGATTTTAGCTTAGTTTTTGTTCAGACGGACCAATATTCTACCAATTGTAGTTACCCCAATCATCTTTTGTGCTCACTTTATATGAAATAGCAGAAAAGTATGCCATGCCGCTTACTGTGATCAAGATTGACTGATGCCACCTTCTTCCTTAATTCTTAAGTTTTACTCATATATATAGCCTGTTTTGGCGTCCCATATGTTTAATCCACTCTCTGTTACTTGACTCAGCTGGCAAAAACTGTGCTAGCCAAGATTTTGACCCATTTGTATCTGTACTTATTGCAATGTTCCTTTGAAACACTTTAGGGGCATAAATCTCGGCTTACTCGTTCTAGGGCCCAGTCATTATCTATTTCCACACCCGAGTGTCTCAAAATGAGAAGAACCAAATCAGGTACAATGTCTTCGGTTGGATTCTGCTACTTAAATAATTTACCAATTGTCCTTGGATAAAGGAATTCTTCTTCTTTTTTCAGGACGAGTGGTAGTACCCCAATTGGATCCAGGAAGCAGTAGGATTGTCTATGACAACGTTAGTAAAGAAATATATTTCAATGTTATATCTTATATGATTGTGTGTTTGTGCCCATGATTAGCTAATTTGTTAATGCTTCAATTATCCTAGTTTGGTCTTGTTCATTGCACTAAAGTCCAAAACTAAACAGTGAATGATGCAAGAAGAGTTTCCTGCAAAGGCTTCCATATAACGAAAGTGTCAGTCTATAAGCTCTACGGTGGAATTGTCCACGATATATAATCATATTGCTAGGACTCGGAAGAGACTGATCAAACGTATTAGGGTAATGCATGCATAATCTGAATATCCACCATCCCTTCCTAGTGTTTCGCACTGTAAATTATTGTTGGCACTAATCTGAAACGGCGAGTTGATCTGGATAAAGCAATGCATAACTTATCAGGTAGAAGTGCAGTGAAGATGCTTATCGTATGATGTACTTACTTTTCAATCTTTAGTAGGATATGGATGCATAACTTGTCTTTTTTTTTCCTTAGATCTATCTGCTAATGACATGAGGGAATTGACACTGCCTCCTAATTGAATTCCGTTTGTTGTGCAGAATGGGTTGATTTCAGGCGTCGCTCCTGTGACTGGTTTGTTGAGAAGCTCCCCTGCCAAATTTGCATGTCATATACTCCCTCCGTCCGGAAATACTTGTCATGAAAATGGATAAAAGGGGATGTATCTAGACGTATTTTAGTTCTAGATACATTTTTTTTATCCATTCTGATGACAAGTATTTTCGGACGGAGGGAGTACCTATATAGCTTTCCCTCGGCAAGCATAATAATCATGTGTGTCCTTGGGTGATAGGGAACAAGTCAGCGAGACCCGCAAGGAAGACAAGGGGGCCTCTCTGAGTGACCTCTTGGACTGTCCAGAAGCTAACAACCTGGAATTTCGACATGGAAGTCCCAAGGCTTCCAGCACCAGCACCAGCACCAAGCGGTCGGCGGCAGTATAAGATCCACTTGTTTGTACGGTGGAACATCTCTGCTGGATATTTGCTGATTAGAACCTTGTAACAGCAGATGTGGGCAGCTTTTATTTCCATTTTGTGTGTCCCATGCCCTAACTAACTAGTAAATCTTACTGGAGTGCCACAAACATGGCATGTCTTGCTCTTAACTAGCACTCCCTTTGTAAACTAATATAAGAGCGTTTAGATCACTAAAGTAGTAGTGATCTAAACGCTCTTATATTAGTTTACGGAGGAAGTAAATCTTAGTGGAGTGCTGCAAAATCTTAGGCCCCGATTGGATTAGCGTTTCAGCTCATTTCTGGCCGGTTTAGGATACGGACCTCCTCCTGTCGTTTTCATTCCAGGCAGGAACCAAGAGTTGACCGGTAATTCGTTTTCATTCCAGGCAGGAACCAAGAGGTGACCGGTAATTTACACCTGTAAGGCCCCGATTGGATGCCATGTAAATTAATACGCCTGTAAATAACTTACAAGTGTATTGTACTGTCCAACTGGATGTACAAGTATTTTACAGATGGTTAGAGAACCGGTGCTTGGATCCACCTCAACTCGATCCCCACCACCGCCCCCCTTACAAAGCCGCTGCCCGCTTCCGCCTCCATGTGGGCTTCTCCGGCCTGATTTCTTCTCCTCCCCGACGATGCATCTGGTTGAGTCGATCGCCCGTCGCAAGCCGCGGAGCTCGTCGTCTCGCTGCCGCCGTCGAGCGGCAACCCATTCATCGCGTCTTCGACGACGGTGCCTCAAGTACAGCGACCCACGACTGCTGCTCGCGCTCTAACCAGACCATAGGCAGCCTGCTCGTCGTCGCCTCAACCCGCTGGCCGGCGGGAGCGCTAGCCGAGCACTGCCAAGTAGCATGGCGGCGCCCGCGCCGGAGACCCGTGAGAGCCAGATGCCTCGTCAGGTCCGCGATCCCTATAACCGGAGCGTCTCCCCGTCCCCCTTGGCTCCAGCGTCCAGCCGGCAGCGCGTGCACGCCTAGCTAGGTTGGTTGAGACATCGAGGGAGAAGGGAATACGACGGAAAAAACTGGCCGGTAGAGGAGTGTTTCAGAAACCGGCGAAAACAGGCTGAATACCGCCGTAAGTGAAAACCGGGTGTAAAGTTTACGGCTCAAAAACGGTCAACCAAGCACGGAACAGACGACCATCCGGTTAATTTTACAAGCGTAAGTTTTCCGGGGGTTTTGGGATCGGAAACGACGTTCCAAGCGTGGCCTAAAGGTAATTTACACCTGTAAAATAAATGGGTCATATTACGTAGAGTGGGTCCGTTGTGCGTATTATGTCGAGTGGGAGCATCAGTTTGGTCCTAGGTTGACCACGGAAGCGCCGGAAAGCTCGTTAATAAATCCAGTATGGGAACGGTTATGGAACTTGCATACACGAGTAAAGTCATTATCCTAGGAATGTGTACCTTAAATACTTTTGAATGGTAAAAAACGCGCTTATATTATGAGACGGATGGTGTGCTTAATAAACATATCAAAGTTCCTCCCCAATACCCTGTGTGCGGTTCAGAGGACATCAGACATCTAATATGTAGTACTCCCTTCGTCCCATAATGTAGAGTATTTAACCAAAAACTACCACAATTGACGGAAACGTGACGAAAAACTACCACTTTACGTTTTTGTGTGAAAAACTACCAAATTTGGACTAAACCGTGGCAAAAAACTACCAACTCGAAATCGCTCGCTTTCGCGCGCTTAACCCCGATTCGACGACCTGGGCCCATGAATGAATCGCCGCCATTGGCGAATCTGACTGGCCGTCGCTGCGTTGTGACCGTTAACGGCCCGTCCATTGTCGAACGGCGCTGTCGGTGGGCCAATAAGTGAGAGCGAGCTCACCGCTCATTCTCCTCCTCCTCCTCGCTCTCACTCGTCCTCACTCCATCCTCTCCTCTCCCTCTCCCCGGTGCTCGACCTAGGTCAGCCTTATCGCCGCCGCCGCCGCGCTATCATTCGCCAGAGAAGGTGAGGATGCCATCTGGTATGAAGAGGACAAGCTGGACGAGGACATCAACATGGTTTCATTGGATCGCAGCTATTTGTAAGTGCATAATGGTGGAACAGAGTTAGGGTTAGGTTAGTTCATCCAAATTGGAGATTCCAATTTGCTTTTGGTTTGATTCAAGTTTCTTTTGCAGAAACCCCGACATTGTGGTGGAACCAACTTTACGTGGTTCTTACATCGAATCTGAGCCGACGTGCATGATGCATCATCGAGGTCAAGAAGATGGTGGCTTTTGAAGGTTCTTTGGAGCGATCGTTTCTGGGTTGTCCTATGCAGCAGGTATTAAATCTTGAACGCTAACTTGTTTTTTGGTGGAGATGTGTGATGTGTTTTGTCTTTGGAGATGTGAGATGTGGTGAAAAGCATGTGTTGCGAGAGATGTGTCTTGCAAAGCATGTGGAAGCTATATATGAAAGTAGATCTTTAGTTAACTGAATTCAATACATGATGAACTCGATAACACCTACAAGCGAGATATCTTTAGTGTATTATGAACACGAGAATATAGTCATTAATCAAAAAGAACAGAGTAGGTGTTAACTAAAAAGAACATAGTAGGTGTTAATCGAAAAGAACAGAGTTAAATGAATTTATATCTCTGCTAAATGTAGTTGTTAACTGAATTTATCTCGATGCTAAATGTAGCTGTTAACTGAATTTATCTCGATGCTAAGTCGGTGCATATTGATGTAAACAAAAGGGTTTCATTAAATGAAATGACTTTATGACTTTAGTTTTCGTACTAAGTTTGTTACTAAGTGCTTTGTGCTTAATTATAAATAATTGCTTCAGAGGATGAAGGTGTGAACTGTGGGGTTGTGGAGTGGGTGGATGGTCCTTGGCCGAGATTCTACAAAGGTGCCTAACCAGGATTTGGGACATGTATCATGAGCAGAACTTGGGCAGGGTGAATGACAAACAAGCCCATGAGAAAGAGGTGGCCAAGCTACGAAGGAAATTGATTTCTGTCAAACAACTACAGCCAGTTGGTGGAAGATGTATCCAACCTATTTGACTATCAAGATGGCAAGATGTCTCATGACATGGACTATACCGGTCAGCAATCAATGAACTAGCTAAGAAGAAGAAACAACTTGAGGATCGTGCAAAGATTGAGTTAAGTATGGAAAAGTTGAAGCTTGCCAAGGAGCAAAGGTGCATTCTTCAAAGCCAAGCGAGATCATTCAGAACATGAGGAAGGCCATGAAGGAAGTGGAGGGGGCGGGGACCTACTTAAGCAAGAGAAGAAGTTAGAGTATCGATTGTCGATCCGCTCAATCTTTGGGCATGCCACTAAGCTAAGTGGAGAGGATCAAGGCAATTATGAATGAGTGAAGTGGTTGGTTTATGGGTTAAGTAATTAGTAGGCCTATATATATAGCTGGCCTTGGAATGTTATGAGGGAGGAGGTATTGCTATGGTTTAAGAACTACTTGGTTTTATCTATGATGTAATAACTATTATGTTAAGACCTACTATGCTAAGTACTCATGCTAAGTTAAGTAAGTAAGAATGTTTTATCTATGATGAGGTTGTTTTACTCGCTTATATCATGTGTGGATAAGCGGATGTAGTGACATAGTTGGAAGTAGCAAGTAACATATATAGCAATTAGCTTAGATAGTCGACAAGTAACTTAACATATGTAGCAAGTAGGAAGTAACATATATAGATAGTCGACATAGATAGATAGTAATGCCATTCATAGTCGACATAGATAGCAACTACTAGTAGATAGTGCACGACATAAAGATGAACTACTAGTAGATAGTGCCCATTTAAATCGAACCTAGGAACTTATCGCACTTAAGAAAGTTCAGATCGATTTAAACTGAATATTAGTGCAGCATTCACTCCTCCTTCTTCAAGATCTTCAGCGGTGCGGCGGCGCGCACCGCAGCCACGGCCGCCCTCTTCTTCTTGCCCGGCGCGGCTCCAAAGACATCATCCTCGCCGCCATCTTGTTCTTGCTTCACGACGACGCCGCTCGGGAGATCGGCCACCTCGGCAGCGCATCCACGTGGATTGGGCGGTTCCTATCCCCTCCACGACGCCGAGGACGGAGCCAAGATCTGCGATTCGGGCTCATCGTCGGGAGGACGACTACCTCATCCACCTCGTCATCAGAGTCGTCAGAGGGCTCGTCACTGGACCCGTCGTCAGTGGACTCGTCGTCAGAAGACTCGCCCTCAGAGTCGTCAGAGGGCCCAAGGACCCATGGATCGCGCCACTCCCGATGGCGTTGTTGATTGAAATTGGGAGAGCGAGGACGGCGTCGGTGACGTCGTCGCGGCGGCGGCGGCGTGGTGGATGAGCGGTACATCCACCATCCGGCGCGCTGCTCGAGGTCGGGGAGCGCTGCACCTCGCGCGTCGCCAGAAAGAGAATGGTCGGCACCGGATGGTGCGGCCGGCAGGAAGGCGCGCTGCTTTTCAGCAGCCGTCATCACCTTCACGAGGCCGCGGGCGTGGTTCCCGAGCATCGCAATCTCGGGGAACCAGCGCGATCTCCATCTCGCGCCGGATCTCCTTGTTGTTGCCGGCGAGAGCTTCATTGGCGAGCTGCCATTCCATGGCGACGGCGGTGGCGGTGGTTATCGGCGGTGATTTCGACAGGAGAGAGGGGGAAGTGGAGTGGGCGGTGCGAGCGACGAGTGGGCGAGTGAGCAGAGGGCGTGGTGGGTGGACACGTAGTAAAGTCGTAGAATCCAAACGATGGTTTTAATCAACGACGCCACCACGCTGCGGTTGCTACGCACGTTGAAAAGAGGACGTGGCTAACAACATATAATAAGTTTGGCGATGCTAGTCAAACAAATCACCAGCACTAGCCCATTGGTATTGAAGCATAGTTACAACCAAGCGGTCACGGGTTCGAGCCCTGGCCGGACTTTTTTGTGCAGATTTGTTTTCGTACAATGAATTTGGCAATAAGTTCGAGCTGTAGAAATGGCAAAGTAAAACAAAAAACAAATCAAAACAAATCAGTAGCACTTAGCCCATTTGTATTGGGCACAAATAAGTACCATACATTCAACATTGTCCACAAGTTCACATGTCACATTGTCCAGAAATTAGTAGCACAACACACATTTAGTAGCGAACACAAACTTAGTACCATACACAAATAAGTACCATACACTCAATAGTTTCCACTAGCATTGAAATAGGATGCAAACTTGCTAGGAGGTTTCCTCTTCCTCTTGCTGCCAATAACCCTGGTTCTCCGGTGGGTGTTCTTGGTGCATTGAATGTTCTTGTAGATGCTGATCCTCTTGTTCTTGCAGCTCTTGTTTATGCAGATCCTGTTGTGTGCTGGTGAAGACCGGCTGCTCCTGCTGAAACTGCTGATGTTGAACCTCTCTTATTTGTTGTTGTTTTCTGTTCCTCATTGCTTTAGGAGGTGGAGCAGATGATCTTTGGCATCTGTGTAGTTTGGTGTTGAGGTGGTGGTTGTGGAGGTGGATGTGTAGCACTAGAGGAACCCCTAAAATTTCTCTATTCTCTGCATGACAAAATTAAATCAGTTAGTAAATATACGAGAACTAAAAAAGTAAAGAAAGAATGCATCATTTTTGAATGACTGGTGTAAGTTCTTTCTCATCTCAAGACTAGGTTTTAGAGCTTTCCCACAATCAAGATATCTGTGGCCTTGTAGACCACAATTGCTGCATGTAATTGTTCCCATCCTGCTTGTGTCCTTTGGAGCGGGCACCTCAAACTGCCCCTTTCTCCTAACTATGCATTTCTTGCCTGCTTTTCTTTGAACACTGGGGCTCAATATCGGGAGTATGGGTGTCGGGCCGAATTCGGGACCAGGGGACAGGGTACACTATGTCTTTGTATGCTTCAATATATAGTGCTTTTTGAAAAATTCATGCACATAGTCCTCTGGGTGCATGTGAATCTTGCTCATTGTTGCTATTGCATGACTGCATGTCACACCTGTCATGTCCCACCTCCTGCAGATCACATGATTGAGTAGCTAGGTTCACACAAGATCTTGATTTTCCTTACTATTAACTTGCCAAATGTCAGGACCTGCCTTATATGCATCACAAAATTTGGCATACTTCTTATTCTCCTCTAATTTCTCTGAATAGTTGGGTGTGATCATCCACCTGCTGTTCTCTGTTTTTTCCCTAGTCTTCTGCCTTTTGATCATCTGCTTAGTCCTAATTCCTTCAAACATAGTCCTAATTGGTTTGGCCCTAACATCAAGGATCATTTTGTTGAAAACCTCACTAAGGTTGTTCACAACAAGATCAATTTTGCAATTGTAATCCATTGCAGACCTACACCAAGTCTCCGTTGGAATTTTTTAAGCCACTTCCAAGCATCCTCACACTCTGCTTTAAGCTCTGCCATTGCCAATTCATGGCCATGTTTGGTGAATGAGTAACTTGCCTGATCTACTAGCTTCTTTAGTTCTGCTCCTCTGAAACCAGCTAACTGAAAATTTGCATATATGTGCTCGAGGCGGTATCTCGAGGGGAATCAGGAACACCTCATTTATAGCCTTAAGAAGACCCCGATTGTAAATTTATAACCATGGTCATGAACAAAGGAAATAAAGCTACTAATAACAATATATATCTGAACTAGTGGCTAAGATAGGGTGCATACCTTTTGCTGTCGAAATAATGGTGTAGGTTCCAAATTTGCTACCACTTCCAATGCAACATCTTAGCTGGGTTAGGAACCATGTCCAACTATCTGAATCTTCCTTATCAACCACACCAAAGGCTATGGGGTAGATGTTGTTATTGCCATCTCTTCCTGTGGCTGCAAGTATTTGTTTGTCCGATGGTTAGCTTGATGAAGCAACCATCAAGCCCTGCATCCATACCCAAATTAGCTACCACATATTTACAACAAGATATTTTGAACAAATTGCGTTATAGATTTACCTATAAAGGGCCCGTAACCATTAAGAAATCCTTGCTTTGATGCATGCAAGCATAGAACATGTACTTAAATCTAGGTGTTGGGGGGGGTTTTCGGGTCCTCAAATGTTGTAACTACACACTGCTACCGGGGTTTGTGTCAAGAACTGCTTGTAGGTAGTCCCTCGGTCTATAGTCTTGCTCCTTCCGTCACCTTGCACAACCTTAATAGCCTTCCTCCTTGCCCTATAGGCCACACTCTTTGATACATCAACTGAAAACTTGACTTTGCTGTTTTTAATAAGTGAATCCACAGTGCTCTGGGATCTGCTCTAAGAGAAGGTTCAACTGCTTTGGAAAGCCACTTAGTAGTAACCTTTGTGTTCTTTCTTCGATCTTTGGACAATTGTGCTCCATGTTACACTTCTTAATGCAAAATGTTCTTTCATGAGCTATCCTAGAGGCACACATGTAAAATTCACATCCATGCTCTCTTTGTGAACACCAAACAATAATTCTTGTTGGAGTGTTCTGTGGTAGTGAAAAGACCTCAAAGTCCTTATATGAAAATCTCTTAATGCTTCTCCGAACTGGTAAACACTATCAAAACACAAGTTCTTGCACAAGAGTAAATGTGAATTGGGAATTGAGGGGTCAAAATATAGCCTTTCCTTCATCTTTTCTTACTACTCTTTGTGTTTGGCTTCTTCATGAGGTATGGTAGTTCAACATCATCTTCTTCTTCCTCATCACTTATGCCTGCATCACCAGCAAAACAAAACTCATCTACTTTGAAACCAATCTTCAAAACGTTTTTCTCTAGCTCTTTGTGACATCGCTAGTTGGACCAGGATTCTTCACATGTTTGACAATAGCAGTAGTTTCCAATGTTGTATCCTCTTCATAGGCACACACTATTTCCATTGGTTGAACAGCTTCAAGACTCCCATCCGACCGAACTGAATCCTCGAACAAAATTCAGACACTTGATGTCTCCTTCAAAGTGGTTCAAATCTGCCTCTCTTTGAATCCTGCTCCTCTCAAGTGAGCATTTCTATCATCTATCCGATTTCAAGCTCAGATTGCTCCACAACCTTTTTCACACAGCAACTCTCTTGAGTGTTAATGTAATTCTCATTAGCTGTGTACTAATTCCAGGTTCAACATTTCTCACAACCCTTATGTTCACTAGCTTGACATGATGAAAAAGTCCAACATTTCATGAACACTACCTTCATTACCTAAATACTTTACTCTTTCGGATCCAATTTCCTCCTCCTTCACATAGTACATGTAATCACTGTCCCCATACCCTTCACTAGCAATGAGTGATTGTAGAGTAAGCAAAGAAATATCTGACTCAAATATACACCTTTTCAAAGGGTTTCTTCCTTCTAAATGAAACCATATCTCCCACTTACAGTCACCAAACCGCACAAATAAGTGCTCATGAATTGAATTGAAATTGATGAGCTATACTGACTTCTCGAGTCCGATTTACTACACATGTCCAACTAATGAAACATTGGCGATGATACTTGCATACCGCAACCGATTGGCGATGACTGGGAGAGCGGTGCCTCCATTCTTTGTGAGCCGGCTGCGTCGAGAAACCGGTGCTCCCAACCAATTATCGATCGAGCAGCCGCCATCGGTGGAGGCGAGGCGAGGCAGCAGCGTCAAACTTGTCTCACCTCCGCCGTCGCCGCCGCCACGCCAGCGCTGCCGCCACATAGCGCCGCCACCCTCCGGAATCAACGAGGACATGGCGGCGTAATCCTAGTTCGAGAGAGAGGAAAGGAGGAGAGAGTGAATCGAGAGGGAACGGATCAGATCTTGACCCGCACCGCACCGACAGCGCCGTTCCGACAGCCGGACGGGCCGTTAACGACGTCAGCAGCGCAAGAAGCGGCCGTCCGATTCGCCAGCGTGGCGATCGATTCAAGGGCCCAACACAGTCGAATCGGGTTAGCGCGCAAGCGAAGCAAGCGATTTCCCGAGTTGGTAGTTTTTTGCCACGGTTTAGTCCAAATTGTTGGGGAACGTTGCAGAAAATTAAAATTTTTTCTACGGTTTCACCAAGATCCATCTATGAGTTCATCTAAGCAACGAGTCAAGGGAGTGAGTTTGCATCTACATACCACTTGTAGATCGCGTGCGGAAGCTTTCGAGAGGATGGTGATGATGGAGTCGTACTCGGATCACCGATGACCAAAGCGCTGAACGGACAGCACCTCCGCGTTCAACACACGTACGATACGGGAAACGTCTCCTCCGTCTTGATCCAGCAAGGAGGAAGGAGAGGTTGAGGAAGATGGCTCCAACAGCAGCACGACGGCGTGATGATGAAGGAGTGACAGTTCTCGGCAGGCCGCCAAGACTTGGAGAAGGAGAGGTGTTGGGAGGGAGGGCTGCGCCTTCAATTGTGTGTTGCAGCCTCCCTCACCCCTCTATTTATAGGGGAAGGGAGGAGGGCCGGCCCCTCTAGATGCATCTAGAGGGGGCGGCCATGGGAGGGGGGCTTGCCCCCAAGCAAGGCGCCCCTTAGGGTTCCCTCAACCCTAGGCGCATGGGCCCAAGGGAGGGGTGCGCCCAGCCCACTAGGGGCTGGCTGCCTCCCACGCAGCCCAGTGGCCCCCCGAGGGGTGGCCCCTCCGGTGGTCCTCCGGAACCTTCGGTGGCCCTCCACAATACCGATATGACCCGAAACTTTTCGGTGTCCGCTTGACAACTTCCCATATATAAATCTTTACCTCCGGACCATTCCGAACTCCTCGTGACGTCCGGGATCTCATCCGGACTCAACAACATTCGTAATCACATACAAGTCTTCCTAATAACCCTAAGCGCCACCGAACCTTAAGTGTGTAGACCCTACGGGTTCGGAGACATCTGAACATGACCGAGACGCTCTCAGTCAATAACCAACAGCGGATCTGGATACCCATGTTGGCTCCTACATGCTCCTCAATGATGTCATCGGATGAACCACGATGTCGAGGATTCAAGCAACCCGTATACTATTCCCTTTGTCGATGGTATGTTACTTGCCCGAGACTCGATCGTCGATATCCCAATACCTCGTTCGGTCTCGTTACGGCAAGTCACTTTACTCGCATCAGTAATGCATGATCCCGTGACGGACACTTGGTCACTTTGAGCTCATTATGATGATGCACTACCGAGTGGGCCCAGTGATACCTCTCCGTAATACGGAGTGACAAATCCGTCTCGATCCGTGTCAACCGCAGACACTTTCGGAGATACCGTAATGCACCTTTATAGTCACCCGATTACGTTGTGACGTTTGGTGCACCCAAAGCACTCCTACGATATCCGGAGTTACACGATCTCATGGTCTAAGGAATAGATACTTGACATTGAGAAAGCTCTAGCAAAACGAACTACGATCTTGTGCTATGCTTAGGATCGGGTCTTGTCCATCACGTCATTCTCGTAATGACGTGATCCCGCTTGTCAATGACATCTAATTTCCATAGCCAGAAACCATGACTATCTATTGACCAACGAGCTAGTCAACTAGAGGCTCACTAGGGACGTATTGAAGTCTATGTATTCACACGTGTATTACGATTTCCGGATAATACAGATTATAGCATGAATAAAAGACAATTATCATGAACAAGGAAATATAATAATAATGCTTTTATTATTGCCTCTAGGGCATATTTCCAACAGTCTCCCACTTGCACTAGAGTCAATAATCTAGTTACATTGTGATGAATCGAACACCCATAGAGTTCGGTGTTGATCATGTTTTGCCCATGGAAGAGGTTTAGTCAACGGATCTGCGACATTCAGATCCGTATGCACTTTACAAATTTCTATGTCTCCATCCCTGAACATTTTCACGGATGGAGTTGAAGCGACGCTTGATGTGCTCGGTCTTCTTGTGAAACCCGGCTCCTTGGCAAGTGCAATAGCTCCGGTGTTGTCACAGAAGAGTTTGATCGGCCCCAACGCATTGGGTATGACTCCTAGGTCGGTGATGAACTCCTTCACCCAAATTGCTTCATGCGCTGCCTCCGAGGCTGCCATGTACTCCGCTTCACATGTAGATCCCGCCACGACGCTTCGCTTGCAATTGCACCAGCCATCGCTCCACCATTCAACATATACACGTATCCGGTTTGTGACTTAGAGTCATCCAGATCGTGTCGAAGCTTAGCGCCGACGTAACCCTTAACGACGAGCTCTTCGTCACCTCCATAAACGAGAAACATGTCCTTTGTCCTTTTCGGTACTTCAGGATATTCTTGACCGCTGTCCGGTGTTCCTTGCGGGATTACTTTGGTATCTTCCTACCAAACTTACGGCAAGGTTTACATCAGGTCTGGTACACAGACATGGCATACATAATAGATCCTATGGCTGAAGCATAGGGATGACACTCATCTCTTCTTTATCTTTTGTCGTGGTCGGGCATTGAGCCGAGCTCAATCTCATACCTTGCAACTGAGCAAGAACCCTTCTTGGACTGATCCATTTTGAACTTCTTCAAAATCTTATCAAGATATGTGCCTTGTGAAAGACCTATGAGGCGTCTCGATCTATCTCTATAGATCTTGATGCCTAATATATAAGCAGCTTCTCCAAGGTCCTTCATTGAAAACACTTATTCAAGTAGGCCTTAATGCTGTCCAAGAATTCTATATCATTTCCCATCAAAAGTATGTCATCTACATATAATATGAGAAATGCTACTGAGCTCCCACTCACTTTCTTGTAAACGCAGGCTTCTCCATAAGTCGCAAGATAAACCCAAACGCTTTGATCATCTCATCAAAGCGAATGTTCCAACTCCGAGATGCTTGCACCAGCCCATAAATGGATCATTGGAGCTTGCATACTTTGTCGACATTCTTAGGATCGACAAAACCCTCCGGCTGCATCATATACAACTCTTCCTTAAGATATCCGTTAAGGAACGCTGTTTTGACGTCCATCGCCATATCTCATAATCATAGTATCGGCAATTGCTAACATGATTCGGACGGACTTAAGCTTCGCCACGGAGAGAAAGTCTCATCGTAGTCAATCCCTTGAACTTGCCGATAACCCTTAGCAACAAGTCGAGCTTTATAGATGGTGACATTACCATCCGCGTCCGTCTTCTTCTTAAAGATCCATTTGTTTTCTATCGCTCGCCGATCATCGGGCAAGTCAGTCAAAGTCCATACTTTGCTTTCATACATGGATTCTATCTCGGATTTCATGGCTTCTAGCCATTTGTTGGAATCTGGGCCCGCCATCGCTTCTTCATAGTTCGAAGGTTCACCGTTGTCTAACAACATGATTTCCAGGACAGGGTTGCCGTACCACTCTGGTGCGGAACGTGTCCTAGTGGACCCACGAAGTTCAAGAGCAACTTGATCCAAGTACCTTGATCATCATCATTATTTTCCTCTTCGTTGATTTAGGCATCACAGAGCATTTTCCGAGCTGCACTACTTTCCCGCTCAAGAGGTAGTACTTCATCGAGTTCTACTTTCCTCCCACTTACTTCTTTCGAGAGAAACTTTTTCCGAAAGGATCCGTTCTTGGCAACAAAGATCTTGCCCTCGGATCTTAAGTAGAAGGTATACCCTATGGTTTCCTTAGGGTATCCTATGAAGACGCATTTTTCCGACTTGGGTTCGAGCTTTTCAGGTTGAAGTTTCTTGACATAAGCATCACATCCCCAAACTTTTAGAAACGACATACTTAGGTTTCTTCCCAAACCATAATTCATACGGTGTCGTCTCAACGGATTTAGACGGTGCCCTATTTAAAGTGAATGTAGCTGTCTCTAGAGCGTATCCCCAAAATGATAGCGGTAAATCGGTAAGAGACATCATGGATCGCACCATATCCAATAGAGTGCGACACGACGTTCGGACACACCGTTCTACTGAGGTGTTCCAGCGGCGTGAGTTGTGAAACGATTCCACATTTTCTTAAGTGTGTACCAAATTCGTGACTTAAATATTCTCCTCCACGATCCGATCGAAGAATTTTATCTTTCGGTCACGTTGATTCTCTACTTCATTCTGAAATTCCTTGAACTTTTCAAAGGTCTCAGACTTGTGTTTCATCAAGTAGACATACCCATATCTACTCAAGTCATCCGTGAGAGTGAGAACATAACGATATCCTCCATGAGCCTCAACGCTCATTGGACCGCTTTTACATCGGTATGTATGATCTCCAATAAGTTGGTTGCTCGCCCATTGTTCCGAGAACGGAGTCTTGGTCATCTTGCCCATGAGGCATGGTTCGCATGTGTCAAATGATTCATAATCTAGAGACTCCAAAAGTCCATCGGCATGGAGCTTCTTCATGCGCTTGACACCAATGTGACCAAGGCGGCAAAGTGCCACAAGTATGTGAGACTATCGTTATCAACTTTACATCTTTTGGTATTCACGCTATGAATATGTGTAATATTACGCCGAGATTCATTAAGAATAAACCATTGACCATTGGAGCATGACCATAAAACATATCTCTCATATAAATAGAACAACCATTATTCTCGGATTTAAATGAGTAGCCATCTCGCATTAAACGAGATCCAGATACAATGTTCATGCTCAAACTTGGCACCAAATAACAATTATTAAGGTTCAAAACTAATCCCAGAGGTAAATGTAGAGGTAGCGTGCGACGGCGATCACATCGACTCTGGAACCATTCCCGACGGCGCATCGTCACCTCGCCCTTCATGATCTCCGCTTATTCCGCAGCTCCCTGTGAGTTACAAATATGAGCAACGGCACCGTATCAAATACCCGGAGTTACTACGAGTAATCGGTAAGGTACACATCAATTACATGTATATCAAATATACCTTTAGTGTTGCCGGCCTTCTTATCCGCTAAGTATTTGGGGCAGTTCCGCTTCCAGTGACCCTCCCTTGCAATAAAAGCACTCAGTCTCGGGTTTGGGTCCATTCTTTGACTTCTTCCCGGCAACTGGCTTATCGGGCGCGGCAACCTCCTTGCCGTCCTTCTTGAAGTTCTTCTTACCCTTGCCTTTCTTAAACTTAGTGGTCTTATTGACCATCAACACTTGATGTTCTTTCTTGATTTCAACCTCTCACGACTTCAAAGATTGAAAATACTTCAGAATGGTCTTCACCATCCCCGCATATTGTAGTTCATCACGAAGCTCTTGTAGCTTGGTGGGAGCGATCAAGGATTCTGTCAATGACCGCCTCGTCCAGGAGGTTAATCTCCAATTTGGGACAAAGCGGTTGTGCAACCTGCAGACATTTTGAGTATGTTCTCACCGATGTAACTGTTTTCCTCCATCCTACAACTATAGAACTTGTCGGAGACTTCATATCTCTCGACCGGGCATGAGCTTGGAAAACTAGTTTCAGCTCTTTGAACATCTCATATGCTCCGTGTTGCTCAAAACGCTTTTGGAGCCCGGTTCTAAGCTGTAAAGCATGCCGCACCGAACGAGGGAGTAATCATCAAGACGCGCTCGCCAAACGCTCAAATCGTCTTGCAGTCTTTGGGAGAGCAGGTGGGTCACCTAACGGTGCTTCTAGGACATATGCCTTCTTGGCAGCTATGAGGATGATCTCGGGTTCGGACCCAGTCCGTATAGTTGCTGCCATCATCTTTCAGCTTGGTTTTCTAGGAACGCGTTGAAGTTCATGTTGACATGAGCGTTGGCCATTTGATCTACAAGACATATCATTCAAAAGTTTTAGACTAAGTTCATGATAATTAAGTTCATTTAATCAAATTATTTCAATGAACTCCCACTCAGATTAGACATTCCCTCTAGTCATCTAAGTGTTACACGATCCGAGTCGACTAGGCCGTGTCCGATCATCACGTGAGACGGACTAGTCATCGTCGGTGAACATTCTCATGTTGATCGTATCTTCTATACGACTCGTGTTCGACCTTTCGGTCTCCGTGTTCCGAGGCCATGTCTGTACATGCTAGGCTCGTCAAGTTAACCCTAAGTGTTTTGCGTGTGTAAATCTGTCTTACACCCGTTGTATGTGAACGTAAGAATCCATCACACCCGATCATCACGTGGTGCTTAGAAGTTTATTTAACTTTAGCAACGGTGCACAGTTAGGGAGGACACTTCTTGATATTTTGTAAGGGATCATCTTATTTACTACCGTCGTTCTAAGTAAACAAGATGCATAAACATAATAAACATCACATGCAATTATATAATAGTGACATGATATGGCCAATATCATAAAACTCCATTGATCTCCATCTTGGGCTCCATGATCATCTTGTCACCGCATGACACCATGATCTCCATCATCATGATCTCCATCATCGTGTCTTCATGAAGTTGTCACGCCAACGACTACTTCTACTTCTATGGCTAACGCGTTTAGCAATAAAGTAAAGTAATTTACATGGCGTTCTTCAATGACACGCAGATCATAAAAAAATAAAGACAACTCCTATGGCTCCTGCCGGTTGTCATACTCATCGACATGCAAGTCGTGATTCCTATTACAAGAACATGATCTCATACATCACAATATGTCATTCATCATTCATCACAACTTGGCCATATCACATCACATGACAATTGCTGCAAAAACAAGTTAGACGTCCTCTAATTGTTGTTGCATCTTTTACGTGGCTGCAATTGGCTTCTAGCAAGAACGTTTTGTTACCTACGAATAACCACAACGTGATTTTGTCAACTTCCATTTACCCTTCATAAGGACCCTTTTCATCGAATCCGCTCCAACTAAAGTGGGAGAGACAGACACCCGCCAGCCACCTTATGCAACTAGTGCATGTTAGTCGGTGGAACCGGTCTCACGTAAGCGCACGTGTAAGGTTGGTCCGGGCCGCTTCATCCCACAATACCGCGGAAGCAAGATAAGACTAGTAGCGGCAAGCAAGTTGACAAGATCTACGCCCACAACCAAATTGTGTTCTACTCGTGCAATAGAGAACTACGCATAGACCTAGCTCATGATGCCACTGTTGGGGAACGTTGCAGAAAATTAAAATTTTTCTACGGTTTCACCAAGATCCATCTATGAGTTCATCTAAGCAACGAGTCAAGGGAGTGAGTTTGCATCTACATACCACTTGTAGATCGCGTGCGGAAGCTTTCGAGAGGATGGTGATGATGGAGTCGTACTCGGATCACCGATGACCAAAGCGCTGAACGGACAGCACCTCGCGCTCAACACACGTGCAGACGGGCAACGTCTCCTCCGCCTTGATCCAGCAAGGAGGAAGGAGAGGTTGAGGAAGATGGCTCCAACAGCAGACAACGGCGTGATGATGAAGGAGTGACAGTTCCCGGCAGGCTTCGCCAAGCGCGGAGAAGGAGAGGTGTTGGGAGGGAGGGCTGCGCCTTCAATTGTGTGTTGCAGCCTCCCTCACCCCTCTATTTATAGGGAAGGGAGGAGGGGGCGGCCCCTCTAGATGCATCTAGAGGGGGCGGCCAAGGGAGGGGGCTTGCCCCCAAGCAAGGGGGCGCCCCTTAGGGTTCCCTCAACCCTAGGCGCATGGGCCCAAGGGAGGGTGCGCCCAGCCCACTAGGGGCTGGCTGCCTCCCACGCAGCCCAAGTGCCCCCGGGAGGTGGCCCCTCCGGTGGTCCTCCGGAACCTTCCGGTGGCCCCTCCACAATACCGATATGACCAAACTTCTCGGTGTCCGCTTGACAACTTCCCATATATAAATCTTTACCTCCGGACCATTCCGAACTCCTCGTGACGTCAGGGATCTCATCCGGACTCGAATAACATTCGTAATCACATACAAGTCTTCCTAATAACCCTAGCGCCACCGAACCTTAGTGTGTAGACCCTACGGTTCGGGAGACATGCGACATGACCGAGACGCCTCAGTCAATAACCAACAGCGGATCTGGATACCCATGTTGGCTCCTACATGCTCCTCGATGATGTCATCGGATGAACCACGATGTCGAGGATTCAAGCAACCCGTATACTATTCCCTTTGTCGATGGTATGTTACTTGCCCGAGACTCGATCGTCGATATCCCAATACCTCGCTCAGTCTCGTTATCGCAAGTCACTTTACTCGCATCAGTAATGCATGATCCCGTGACCAGACACTTGGTCACTTTGAGCTCATTATGATGATGCACTACCGAGTGGGCCCAGTGATACCTCTCCGTAATACGGAGTGACAAATCCCTGTCTCGATCCGTGTCAACCCAACGGACACTTTCGGAGATACCTGTAATGCACCTTTATAGTCACCCAGTTACGTTGTGATGTTTGGTGCACCCAAAGCACTCCTACGATATCCGAGAGTTACACGATCTCATGGTCTAAGGAATAGATACTTGACATTGAGAAAGCTCTAGCAAAACGAACTACACGATCTTGTGTTATGCTTAGGATTGGGTCTTGTCCATCACGTCATTCTCGTAATGACGTGATCCCGTTGTCAATGACATCTAATGTCCATAGCCAGGAAACCATGACTATCTATTGACCAACGAGCTAGTCAACTAGAGGCTCACTAGGGACGTATTGAAGTCTATGTATTCACACGTGTATTACGATTTCCGGATAATACAGTTATAGCATGAATAAAAGACAATTATCATGAACAAGGAAATATAATAATAATGCTTTTATTATTGCCTCTAGGGCATATTTCCAACACAAATTTGGTAGTTTTTCGCACAAAAACGTAAAGTGGTAGTTTTTCGTCACGTTTCCGTCAATTGTGGTAGTTTTTGGTTAAATACTCCATAATGTAAGACGCTAGTGTCAAAAAACATCCTATATTATGGGACGGAGGGAGTACATGTCAAAGAGCAAAACAAGTATGGATCTAATATGTATGTTAGAGAGTAAAACAAGTGTGGGCTTCTTTGGGGCTTGAGGATATAATCAAGAAGGCTTTATGTTCTTTGGGGCTTGAAGATATAATCAAGAAGGCTTTATGTTCTCTGGGGCTTGAGGATATAATCAAGAAGGCTTTACTTGAGGAGATCCTTCGTAGTCCTCCAAAGAAATCACCAGTGTTTGGTCACATGGGTTTACAAGAACGACAAAGCTAAATACCTGCCGACTGTTCGTTAGCGACAGGCACGTACGATTCGTGCGCCTCGTCCGATTCCCGTCGCGCGGTCGAGATTCATCCAGCGCCCACTCATGAGAAAAGAAAAGGCGGCTGAACATGATTTGAACCCCCGACCTCATGCAGGTGCACCACCACATTAACCAACTAACCCAGTCTTTGTTGTTGTCAAAAACGCCCAGACTATGAATGCATTGCATAGTGGCTCTTTGTTCAAGATTTAAAATGTGAACGATTTGCTAACTTGATGGCGAATTTAGTGGAAAGAATCCGGAGACTATGGCATTGACTGCCGTGATTTTTTTCTCTGGATTGGATCTGTCATTTTTTGGGTGCTAGATCTATTTGGCACACCCTGGTTACATTTTTAGTCAAAAATAAAAATGATGCTGAATATGGGATTTGAACCCACATCAAGCAGGTAATGGGGAACACACACTAACCAGCTCAGCTGGATTATTTGTTGTGTGAAAGAATGCACATCATACTATTTGACCATTCCCTGTTTGCTTCCTTCTTCTTTTTTCTTTGAGGAGTTGATTAAATATCTCCCGGTAAATTTTGTGTGAATAGTATGATAACTCACACATTGCATGCCCGATAACTTATGTACCCCTGTCCAGATAAGTTTGGCGACCAAAGGGAAGGGGAGAGTTGACGAACTTTTGTGTGAATAGCATGGTAACTCACACATCACATACCTGATAACTTATGAACCATATCTTGGTAACTTTGCCAACGAGGGGTCGGGGTGTTGATGAAATATCCCCTCGATAGCTTTTGTGTCAATAGCATGGTAACTCACACATCGTAGACCTGGTATCTTATGTACAAATATCGTGGTAGCTTTTTTCACCCAAAAAAACTAGCGTAAACATACCTTCGATAACTTTTTGTATGAATAGCATGGTAACTCACACATCGCAGACCTAATAACTTATGCACCCTATCTTGGTAACTTTGGCAACGAGGGGGAGTTGATGATATATCCCTTGGTACCTTTTGTGTCAATAGAACGGTAACTCACATATCGCAGACACGATAACTTATGTACCCGGTCCCGATAACTTTGGCGATGGAGTGGGGGAGGTTGGTAACTCACACATCTCACAAAACCATTTGCTCCAAGTTTTTAAAAGAGAAGGTCAGCGCAAGGGAGGAAATAACTTTGGCACGGGGGGATAATTTTTTTCCCAATTTTCTTTTCTCTGGGCCCAAAGTTACCATAGTGTCTGTGGGCGAGTTATCAGGTTCGTGGCGTATATATTACCATGCTCTTTATAGAGAGTTATTGGCATGTGTTATGGTTTTTTTAACGCATTACAGACCTGATAACTTTATGCGCAAGCCTCCTGATAATTTTGACTCAAGGATTTTTTTATTAAAAATATACCCCGATAACATGATAATTTATACGTCACACACTTGATAACTTACGTATGAACACCCCGGTAACTTTTCTGTCAGTTAAAATAAGTGTAGAAACATCCCCCCGATAAATTCTAGGTAACTAATATAACATGAAGGGCATGGAGACACCATATATCCATCCGTGAAAATTGTGCAGTATATAAATCGAAGGAAAAAACTGAAAAAGCATGTTTCCTGTACTATACGTAGGAAACTAATGTCTAAGTCTAATCACTAGCTCAATCTAGACCGAATGGTTGCAAGCTACCATGGGCTACCAAGATGTAGCGGGTTTGAATCCCACTTCCGCCAATTGTTTTTATTGCGCTAGAAAAAAAAGAAGCGCTCCTCACACTACTGAAATTTGCAAAGATTGTGCTTGGCAGAAGCCACCTTTGGGATGATGTATTGAGAAGGTGTCACTCGAGTGCTTATGAAGGACATTACGTTGGAGACAAAACTGCACATAAGGTACTACAGTCTGATTTTTATCGGTCTACCTTATTTAAAGATGCTCGTAAATTTGTTCTGCCTTTTGATAAGTGTTCGAGGATAGGTAATTTTTGAAGGAATGCCTATGAACTACTCTTTAGTAGTATAACAATTTGATGTCTGGGTATTTTTTTGAAATAAATTAAAAACTTTATTCAATAGAAATAACCAATACATTGTTTATGAGGATCGTTACAATTTCATTTAAGGGTTCCTCAAACCAATCAGAAGTCATAGAAAATCTACCTAATCTAGCAAGCTGATGTGCAACTTTATTTGCTTCTCTATTACAATGTTTGAACCTAGTAATATAAAATGACAAGTATAATGAAAACAATCATCGAAGATTGCCACCGCCGCACCCACCGACCGTCCTCCATACTTCATGGCTGTGACGCCCGGATAATTAAGCTACAGTAATTCCCTGCTAATGAGGCCACGTCACCATGATTACTGTTGCTAATCTCATGATGATTCAGATCTCGTTCAAAGTCAAATTCAAAATCAAGTCAAAGGAATAAAGTTTTCAAAAGTTAAAACTAAAATGTTCAAGATAGGTCAAATAAATCATGAGCAATTATGGTGGAGAAACCACATTTTGATAAAATAGTTAGATGCTCAAAATATAAACAAAACAATAACAAAAAAACAAATAAATAAATAAAACAAAAAGATAGAAAGAACTCCCGCTCGGCCCAACTGGGCCATGGCCCAGCCAGGCCGACCCAATTCCCTCCTCCGGCCCAACCGCGCCTACAACGCACCCCACTCCCCCGGTGACCTAGCTCGGTCGTCCCACTTTCCCCACTCCCCCTCGCCAGCCCCCACCTCTTGATCCCATCTGGATCGAGGAGGGGATCGTCCCCATCAACCCAGTCACCGTTGCCGGATCGCCCGCCGGCGTTGCCAGGCCTCCTCCCCGCCACCCGTCTCTGGCTCGCCTCCCCTCTCGCTCCTCTTCCCCGACCCAATCTGGATCGGGAAGGGGCAACGAGCCCGGCGCCTCCTTCACCGACGTCGTCGCTGTGCATCACCACCGTCGCCCGAAGACCTCGCCGTCGCCGGACTGCCTCCCCGTCGCGCGCCGTCTCCGTCCTCCTCCTCACGCCCCGCTGCCCCGAACTGAAAGTGCGTTATATCGACTAGAGGGGGTGAATAGGCGATTTTATGAATTCTTCATCGAGGAATTTGCGGTGAGGAAATTCCTTAGCTAAGAAATACTTGCAAATGAATAAGTACTCGTAAGTAAGCATAGCAGATTACAAGCATTGTCATCATGATGAAATGAAGACAATCACAGTATGTAAAGCGTAATCACAGGATAACACAAGATGAAGACAAACAGATCAAGAAATTGGGCGAGGAAATTGAGAAAGTCTTCACCAAAGTCTTCAAACACAGATATGACAAACACTCAACACAGCTTATGAGGAAATGAAAGGGTTGAGGAAATAGAACCGATTAGGTTGGTGAAGACAATGATTTGGTAGACCAGGCCCAATCTGCTGTCTGGGCTTGTACGTCTGTTGGAGCGGTGAGTATTTAAACTCGAGGACACACAGCCCCGGACACCCGATCATCGAGCACGCAGCTCAGACACCCATCCTCACCGTATACTCCTTGAACTAAGGTCACACAGACTCGCCCAATCACTCGTGGTAAGTCTTCAGGCGACTTCCAAACCTTCACATACTTGGTCACTCGGCGATCCACAATTCCTCTTGGATGCTCTAGACCTTGACGCCTAACCGTCTGGAAGAAGCACAGTCTTCAAAGGTAACAAGCATCGGATCCACGCAGGATCAATTTCTTCAGTGATGCTCAATCACTTTGGGTTTGTTGGGGTTTGGTTTTTGGGATTTTCCTCACTTTTGGGTTTTTCCTCACTTGATGATTTTCGCTCAAAGTCCTCAGAGGATGGGTTGCTCTCAAATGACAAGTGTCAAGTTCTCTCGGAGCAGCCAACCAACTAGTGGTTGTAGGGGGCGGCTATTTATAGCCTAGGGAGCAGCCCGACATGATAAGACATAAATGCCCTTCAATGATATGACCGTTAGGTGGATAAGATATTTTAGGGACAGTGGCGGCAAGAAGATAAAGAACGGTCGGAAATTTGAACATCAAATTCCTCGGGGCTATCATGTTCCTCATGTGTAGGCAATTCAGACTTTGGCGAATTCCTAACTCCTCGATCGAACAAATTCTCGGTGACTGTAAGAGCTTCGTCTCATCCATCAAGAAATTGATTGAAGCTGTATGAGATTTCCAAAGGCTTCACTCAAGGGATTGGTAGGTGTAGGATTTTGAGTTGAGCATCAAATGGAAATTTTTCCTTAGTATTTCCTCGACCCCTTTAACAAAGACAAATGTTTCCTATGACTCAAGAAAGAGAAAATGAAACTGCGAAAACAAAAGTCTTCACGCTTCATGTTCCTCAAATGAATACCAAGTCTTCAAGGTCACACCAATTTCTTCACTTTCAAAGTCTTGTAAAGTCTTCGAATATCAAAGTCTTCATTGAAGAACTTCATTTTAGGGGTCGACTTTCTCTGTAAATATCAAACTCCTCATAGACTTATAGACCTGTGTACACTCACAAACGCATTAGTTACTTAACCTATAAGTCTTCAATACACCAAAATCACTAAGGGGCACTAGATGCACTTACAATCTCCCCCTTTTTGGTGATTGATGACAACATAGGTTAAGTTTTCAACGGGGATAAACATATGAAGTGTAAATACTGATAATGAGGAATTTGATTGCAAGATATAGAAGAACTCCCCCTATATCTTTTGAGGCAATGCACATTTGAAGAAATGAATCATGGAGATCTCCCCCTATATCTTGTAATTCATACACACATTTAACATATAATATGAAGAATTTGAAATGCATGATGAAATATGGTGCTTGATGTTATGCAATGTAACGCATCAAGAGTACCAGAGCCCAAAGGCCAAATTGGATCAGAGCATAACAAATATCAAAACTACTTCTAATCAGAGCATAGAGCAAAAGCATACTGCATCAAAAGTATCAAAGCACCATCGGGTTTAAGATTACAACTCGATCCAATAAAAGATTTCGTAAGAACGAGTTGTAACTTAATAAAATACTGTATATAGACAAAAACTAGACCCGCTTGAAGACTAACTCAAATTTCTCCCCTTTGTCATCAAATGACCAAAAGGATCAAACCGAGGACTAACGCCGTGAAGAATTTCAAGTTGAAGACGGAGCGCCAAAGATTGTTGGGGTCGGTTGTCGAAGTAGGACCAGCAGCAGTGTCTTCCAAATCTTCATTTTCATCGATTGTCGCGAGATGAAGAATAGGAGCTGGCCACCAAGGAAGGAACTTTGACCTTTTGAATTTCTTCGAGGAGGTGCAGACACCAAATTCTTCCTTGAGTCCCATTGAAGTCAGTTCTTCCTCATTGAGACATGTGAAAGAACAGCCCAAAAGCGCTTGAAGGTTTCATGCAGGTAGTAGTGGTTTTTCTTCACCGCATTGTGTGGAGGTCATGTTGTAAAGAAGAGTTCCAAACCGACGCTTGACCCACTTATGATTGCGATCAACCTTCCGATGAAGACCGAGGAGTAATTCACGATCGGTCATCACCACAGGTGCTTGAGCTTGAGGACTTTGCTTGACCGAGGTATTTATGGGTGAGTCATGTGTGGCGAGTCATCATTGGTGGAGTAAGATGCTGCTTGCTAAAACTGTCCATCCAATGGACGAATGCCTTCATCTATCACAGCAGAGCCTTGCCCTTTTCATCGGCGGAGGTAATTGTCCGCTTGAGGACTTCAATCAAGGGTGTAGCTGCAGTGGTTTAAAGTATCGCCTTGTAATTTAGTGAAGATCTTGACCGATGAATCTCATAATCCAAGGCGATAAGGCTTCAGCTCAAATGGTGACATGGCTATGTTTGCGAGTCCTCATGAAGAAATCATGGAAGTTGACGGAACGCCATGGATGATGTTGAAAAGCATATTCTTCATGATGCCAACGACTTCTTCATCGCTCGAGTCGTGGCCTTTGATAGGACTCATAGTCTTCGTCAAAATTCGATAGACTGTCCGAGGCACATATAATAATTCCTTGACGAGGAATTTGGTTCTTGGGGCCTGCCTTGGCTTCAAAGGCTTCATCAAGACTTGCATATAGTGATTTGAAAGTTCTTTTTCTTCATAGATCGACGACGGCACCATCAAGCGGAGGATCGAGTGGTAGGGCACGAAGCAATTCACTTGTTGGTGCCTTATAGTGAGTGTTTTCATCATCCAATCTAAGACCCATGAATTTACGTCTTCAACGCCTCCGGTGATGTGCGTGGTTGCATAGAATCAAGAATTAGCTCTTCATTCCAGCCACAAATATCGCAGAAGTTTAGAAGTCTGCGTCGTGAAGAACACCGAGGACGGCTCAAAGCTCGGCAATGACTCCATATCCACATGAGGAATATGAGCATGATCAAGATTTTGTCCTTGTTGAATAGCACCGAGGAATAGAAGTTGGCTTGGTGGCAGTCCGTAAGCGCCTCTTCCTAATGCGAGCAGAGTCATATGGGTTATATTCGGTGAAGAACACGTGCTCGGCAAAGAAATCTTCAGCCTTGAACTTTTGCTTGGTTGAGAACGGATTCTTTTGCTTGGGCAGAGGGTGTCGATGAGTTGCATCACCACCTCAGAATCACAAGTTCAGTTCTTCACCGAGGAATTTCTTGTTCCTCAACAGTACCGAGGATTAGCAGAAGAAGCAGTTTCATCAAGACTAGTGGCTGGAATTTCTTCATGCACGTAACCGGTGGGTTGATTTTCTTCGTAATCTATTTGGACTGTTTGTGCAGGGAGTGAGGAACTTGTTGGAGCGGGGTGAAGAGAGGAGTATTGGGATCTTGACTTTCCCAAAAGTCATCATTTATCACCGAGTGGTGCATCCAATATCCACATCTTCATTTTCAATTTCCGCAAAGATCGCTTGAGGAATTTCATGGTCGATGAGGAAATAAGCGGGGTTGAAGGGATTGCTTCCACTTCAATTTCTTCATGAATTTTCTCCGACGACGGCAACAGATTGATGTTCTTCAACAGATCCGATTGGGATCTCATAGTCTTCTCCAAAGGGAACAACTTCCTTTGATGGTATGGAGGAAATTGGAACAACATCAATTGGGTTTTCAAATGAGCTGGTCATTGGCTTCATTTTCTTCGCGGTGATGCTTTCCTTTTCTTCACAAAGAGCCTGCTCAGCAGCTTTGGTTTTCTTCACATCGAGGCGATGGAAGAATTGGTGTGGGAGTTGGCGCAGGAGGAGCTGAGGAATTTGGTTCGTTTCTTCAGAGCAACCGTGCAGTTTCTGTCTTGAGCAATTTCTTCAGCGCACCACTAGTGGGTGCCCCGCGATTTCTTCGGTGGTGGGATGGGATCATCAATATCACGCCTAATATGCGACCCTATCCAAAAGGAACTCAAGGTCCCACCAAGGATAGACCCAGATATTGGAAACGCTTTGTAAGGTGGATATCATTACATCAACATTACATAATAGTGGGGATACATACATAAGGCACAAATGCCACAAGAATACATCAACATCATATACAAGAGAACAACATCCGACTACGGATGAAACATAAAACAAACTCAAACGACATCCACCACCGCTAGCCCAGGCTGCCGACCGAACCTATCCCCGATCGAAGAAGCGTAAGAAGAACTCCAACACAAGCAAACATCGCTCTCACGCCATGAGCATCGCAAACCTGTACCTGAATCGGTGGTGTAGTAATCTGTGAGCCACGAGGACTCAAAGAATCCCATTACCATGGGTATCAAGACTAGCAAAGCTTAATGGGAAAGGAAGGGGTAAAGTGGTGAGGTTGCAGCAGCGACTAAGCAAGATATGGTGGCTAACATACGCAAATGAGAGCGAGAAGAGAAACAAAGGAACGGTCGTCAACTAGTAATGATCAAGAAGTGATCCCGAACTCCTACCCACGCCGACATAACCCAAGAAACCGTGTTCTCCTCTCGATCAACCCCAAAAGAGACACTCACAGTTACGCTACACGGTTGGTGTATTTTAATTAAGATCAACTTCGGGTTCTCTACAACCGACATTAACAAATTCCCATCTGCCACATAACCGCGGCACGGCTTTCGAAAGTTCAAACCCTGCAGGGTGTCCCAACTTAGCCCATGATAAGCTCTCGCGATCAACGAAGGATATTCCTTCTCCCGGAAGACCCGATCAGTCTCGGAATCCGGCTACAAGACATTTCGACAAAGAATAAAACAAGACCAGCAAAGCCGCCGGATGTGCCGACAAATCTCGATAGGAGTCGCACGTACCTCGGTCTCGTGGCACACCGGATAAGTCAAGCTACGAGTAAAACCAACCCTCGAGTTGCCCGTGGTGGCCCATGAAGTCTTTCGGTTCGGACCAACACTCGAAGGAGCACCGCCCGGGGCTAAAATAAAGATGACCCTCGGCTCCGAAACCCAAGGGAAAAAGGGCATAGGTGAGGCAAATGGTAAAACCAATGTTGGGCCTTCTTTGGAAAAGTCTTATTCAAAGCGAACTGTCAAGGGGTCCCATAAATCACCCGACCGCGTTAGGGACGCAAAATCCGGGAACATAATACCGATATGACGGAAACTAGGGCGGCAAGAGTGGAACAAAACACCAGGCATAAGGCCGAGCCTTCCACCCTTTACCAAGTATATAGATGCATTAATAATATAAGATATATTGTGATATCCCAACAAGTAAACATGTTCCAACAAGGAACAACATCTCCATGTTCCAACAAGGAACAAACTTCATCTTCACCTGCAACTAACAATGCTATAAGAGGGCTGAGCAAAGCGGTAACATAGCCAAACAACGGTTTGCTAGGAAGGGTGCAAAAGGTTAGAGGTCGACATGGCAAGTAGGTAGGCTTGAGCAACATGTAATAGGTAGCGCAGCATAGCGAAAGAACGAAGCAACTAGCATAGCAATGATAGTAGTGAGATCCAGGGTAGCGGTCATCTTGCCTGAAATCCCGCTAGGAAGAAGAACGAGTCCATGAAGAAGACGAATGGATGAAGCCGAACCAAGCGAAGACGAACGAATCCTCACGATCGCAACGAAACAGGAACTAACAAGAAGAAGCACACAACATAGTAAACACACCACACATAGACAAGACATGATGCACAACAAGCATGATGCATGACAAAGCTACATGAGGCTACTCATGGCAAGAGATGATGCAAACAAGAGCAACACACCAAAGCAAGCTTAAATGAGGCCGAGAACAACATATAACAATTCCGGTAAACCCTCATATGCAAATTTCGAAATTGGTCCAGATCTGAATAAACCTTATGTTCAATTTGTTAAACAGCAAGTTAATATGCACCACGATGATCTACACAAAATTCTAGTCAAGTTACATATAAAGTTCATTAGATTCGGAGCTACGGTCTAGAAGATATGAGCAAAACAAGTTAAACATGGCATTGATGCAAAATGCATACAAACATCAAGAAAACACCTCAAAACATGGATGCAACATGATAATATGAAACTACATGCAAAATCAAGCAAGTTTCATATAGAGCACACTCAAAACGGAGCAACGGTTCAACACATACACTCTATACAAGTCATGACAACAATCTGTCCAAAACAGCAAGTAGGCATATTGCAAGCATCAAAACAATAAGCTACAGGACCTCAACATGAAAACAAAAGGCATGGGCATGATGTACAGGTAAAGCATTACAAAACATGAACACTGAGCTATCTCCAGAAACAACTAGAACATGCTCAAAAACACATGGCAAGATTGCAAATAATAACAGTTTGGATTTTAGCGTAAATAACATCAAAGTTGCAATGTTTAGAGCTATGAAACAATATGTTACAGGAACTTATCATGGCAAACAAAGGCATGGCATGATACTACTAAATGCATAGAACAAAAGTCCCTTAGTGACCATAAGCCAAAAAGGATCAGAAGATATGATGGCACTCATGTAAACATGGCAAGTTATATTACAGATTTGAACATGGCAGGAACAACGACAAGTAGGCATGTTGGTGAGCTTGAACCACTCACCACAGAGCAATACAAGGCATGGCAAGGCAACCAACAGTAAGAAGACATGTCATAGAAGCTATACATGGCAATAACAACATCATAGCATACAAGGATCAACCACAACAACCTTGGCAAAATTGAATAACATGTAAACAATCTGCCAGGAACATTTTATAGCAAAAGTAGAGCTCGATTGACTCAAGCTATGGCACTCCATAATTGCAAAAAAGGGCATGGATGGATAGAGCAAGACATGTATAACAAAACATCCTTACTGAAGTATCTCAAAATATGCATGGATCTCTCTATAGCATCAAGTTAACATGGCATAAAAATATCGCAGTAACAGGCTGAAATCAGCAACATCAAGACACCTAGTTTGCATGCTTGTGCTAGTCACCACATAGATCACAAAAATACATGGCATACACCCTGGAAAGATGGCATGGCATATTACAAAACACATGTAGGACTCAAGTCCATAGGATGCACACATCAATCATGGCAAAATGACAAAGTGCATGTTCGATAAAATCGAAACTAACATCACATAGCACTCTTCCAACAGCATTTCGGGCATCAAGATGAGCTCAAATGAAAATGATGCAATGAGATGAAATGATCTAATCATCGAGGCGAACATTTCGACATATTACACGTGCAAAACGGAGCAACAATGACAGAGTTACGATGCGATGAAAATGCATGAAAATAATCACAAACTCGGGACTTAGTGAAATCTCGAGGGGGAAAAGTCAACCGAGGCACGGACTTTGATGCAGCGCGGATCTCGCCGGAGATGGAGGGGGGCGCGGGGCGCCGGATCCGCCGGTCCCGGCGGCGGAGGCCGGGACGGCGGCATGGGGCCGGGCGACGAGGGCGCTATTTACGCGGGCGAGGTCAAGTCACGGAGGCGGCGGGCGCCGGCGAACGGAGGCGAAGCGGGTGTTTCGGGCCGGGCGGCCGGAGGGCGGCGTTCGCGGCCGGCGGCCGGGCAGCGCGCGCGAGGAGCGGAGGCGGGCGGCGGCGGCGGCGGAGGCGGCGGAGCGCGGCCACGGAGGCGGGGGCGGGCCGGGCAGCATGATGGGATGGCGGCGGCGAACGGCGGCGGGCGCTGCGCAAGGCCGGGCGAAGGGCGCGGCGCGGGCGGCGGAGTTTTGTTTGGCCGGGCGGGTTCCGGATGGGTTCTCGCTGGCGCGCAGCCATGGAGAGAGAGGCGGTGAGGTGGCGCGCCGTGGTTGGAGGAGGGCGGCGGCGGGTGACGTGGCAGCGCCCCATTGGCCGGGTGAGGTGGCGGCTGGACGGTCCCGCAGCTGGAGGAAGAAGGGCTAGGGTTAGGGCGTTTGAAGGGGTGTTGGGCTGCACACAAAAGAGGCTTTTGCGGTTACCTGCTAACTGCTGAGTACCAAACGACCTCCAAATGACCCAAACTTGAAAGCGGTTCTACGGTGCTATACCAAGGCCGCTTGACAAACCTCGTCCATTCCGGAAAGTTTAACACCCGCATACCTAAAAGAGGTAAAAGGGGCGCCGGAGACATAGGAGTGCCGGATTGCAAAACGGACAACGGGAAAATGCTTTCGGATACATGAGACGAACACGTATGCAAAATGAAATGCGATGATGACATGATATGAAATGCAGATGATGACATGGCAAAGTGCAACACGCAAGCACATGACATGGCAAGGACGGCGAATAATCGCGA
This sequence comes from Aegilops longissima, assembly GCA_021605205.1. Lineage (NCBI taxonomy): Eukaryota > Viridiplantae > Streptophyta > Magnoliopsida > Poales > Poaceae > Aegilops > Aegilops longissima. The sequence continues at coordinate 456,452,463 of CM038677.1, forward strand.
CACTGGCGATCGAATCCGGGCGTTACATCAGCCCCGAATCAGATTTTCTTCAAGAAGTTGAACAACATCAGCGTGCCGGCATTTTCTTGAAGAGGTGAGCCGAGGCTCCACCGAGGAATTTCATGTTGCCTTCGGGCAGCAACACTTTAGAATTTCTTCGTCAGTTGACGAATCTGGTCTTGGCTCCTTGCCAATCAAGATAGTAGGAATCAAGTTTTTGCCGAGGTCTTGAATTTCAGTTTGGACTTTGAGAAGCTCCTCGTGTCATCTTGACAACGTTTTCTTCGAGAACTTCTCCTTCCTGTATTGAGCCTTTTTATTTCCCTCGCCTTCTCAAACTTCCATTTTTCTTCAACGATGAAGTGAGTCAGCGCATGACTTTGACCAGTGTCGATGAAGATCAGCAGTAGGGTATTGGGATCATTGTGCGTAGATCAATAAAGTCGAGGACTTTCTTCGGATCCAATAGTAGTGGCACAGATGTACCTTTGGCTCTAGCGGCCTTCACTTGACGGTCTCGATGATTTCCGCGAAGTTCTTCATCGATGCCTCATCGCCGATGGTACATGAAATACAACTTGTTTCGCCTTGGACTAGGCCGTGGACCTCGCCCACCTGTTGCCTTGATCTTGGTGAGCCGGGCCGATGAAGAAATGGGAGCAGGTGAGAACTTGCGTAAATGCTCGAGGCAATTGAGAAACCAAAGGGTTCTTTGACAAGTAGCCAGTGCACAGAACTGAAGGTTTTGACGGAGCTGTTGAGGACTTTGATGGAACAGCAGAAGTGTGAGGAATTTGCTTGGAAGGTGCTCTTTGAGGAACTTGGCCGTGAGGGCGCAGATGATGAAGCACTTGGCTTATTAGCAGGCTTCTTTTGCATTGATTTCCTCGGTTTGACCGAGACCTCGATGGCGAGCAGTGCGCGTAATCCTCATTGAATTTCTTCACCGCCTCCTTTGCTTGCTTTGCCAACTTTGCTTGGCGCTTAGCCCATTCATCAGAAAGTCCTCACCGCTTGACGCTAGTGGGATCAGCTATTTGGCCAGTGCCAAAGGAGCTCTTGGGCATGGAGGATTTAGAGCTAATTTCTTCATGTACTTAGGAGTTACATATCTGTATTCCTTCCATTCCGTGCCCATCTCCGCTCAATCTTCCGAATACGCACCTTGCGCTGATTTTTGCTTTCTTCATCCGAGTGCAATAGTCGGGATATATTTCCTCGTGGATTTCAAACGCTGTCATAACCTCGGTTTCTTTCCTCCTTCTGCGGCTTCTTACCGTCGCCATTTTCTTGCTTGAGGAAATTGAACAATTGAGTTCTCTCAAGAAGTGTGCAGTTTTTCTTCGAGGAACGCTGCAAATGATTTAAGTTGATGAGAACCTAGGGATTCAAGAATGACATTTGTACCGTGAACAGAGTATAGGTGCGAGGAATTTGGAGAGGTCATATGCGTTCTCGTAAGGTTTTTCAAAAGAACAAGTTTTGAGGATTTTGACCAGATGAGCCTTGAGGAATTTCACTAAGCGTTCTTTGTCTTAGGTTCCAGAGTTGTATAGATCGAGGATCCACACAATTGAGGAATCTTGAAGAAAATCATTGCTTAGAGAAACGAATCAAGAGATTTGAGGTGTTCATGTGTGTGAGGATTTGAGGAATAAACACCTTTGAAGAATTTGAAGAAGATTTGAGAATCAAAGCAGTAATAAAAGTAACTTTTAATTTACTCAAGTGAAGAACACGATTTAACCGAGAAGAACAGTTGGGAAGTTCGTCTGCTCAGATCTTCCACGCCCTAACTTGGCAGAGGAAATCAGCTACGGCGACGGCGGAGTGAAGATTTTCCACTGTCGGCGCGCAAGTACGCCGGCGAAGAGGTCAAGGCAGTGAAGCTTTTCCTCACCGCTGACGATGGAGAAGCGGCGGCGCTTAGGGTTTTGAGGAGCTCGAGCGAGAGAGAGGTCGGCGGAGTAAAAAGTGAGGAAGGAGAGAGGGTATTTATAGACACGGTGAAAACGGATCGTCCAAGATTTAGGACTAACATGCCCCTCGACCGCTTCCCTTCTCACGACATGTGTCACCCACGATTGGTAGTGGAGATCGTGTACGATCGTGGGTGAATAAGATAATGCATCGTGGGATGCGGAACGGTTTGAGCGGTAAAAGCGAAGGTTTGATAAGATTAGTTTTAAAAGTTTCGTTGTAATTTCTTCATTGTCAGACACGAGTGAAGATTTTGAACGAGTTTCAAAGTAGAACGCACATGAAGAATTTGTGAATGGATTGGGTTGAGTATAGCATAGAGGAAAGGGTCCGATCACATTCACTTAGCGTAAAAAACGACTTGAAGAAATAGCCATAAGTGAATGCTGAGAGGACATAAATCCATATATATATATATAGCCAATGAAGAAAGATGACGGAAACAAAGTGAAGATTTTGCAAAGTTGAAGAATTTGAAAAACTCAAGAATTTCAAAACCGAGGAAAAACTCAAATTGAAGATTTTCAACTTTGGTGGTGGCGTGACCCATCAGATAAGAATGATGATTTCAGACACCGCGTACAATTGTCGAGGGTTTCGAGAATCAAATTCTTCATTAATTTCTTCACACTTAGAGTGTTATTCTTCATTGATTGAAGAAAACGTTTCTTCATGTGTTGCACATCTAAGTCATCAATTTTGCATAAGTGTTAGGATGTGTGCCTTTTCAAAGAACGTTCAAGATTCTAAGATATTTAGCTCACACCGCAACTTGCTAAATCTCTTCTCATCCAAGGGCTTAGTGAAGATATCAGCTAGCTGTTCTTGATCTTCACGTGCTCGATGGAGATGTCGCCTTCAACACATGATCACGAAGAAAATGATGACGAATTTGAATGTGCTTTGTCTTCGAAAGTGCTGAACGGGTTGTGAGCAATCTTGATGGCACTCTCATTGTCACAATAGAGAGGCACATTCTTCACGTTGATGCCGTAGTCCTTGAGGGTTTGCTTCATCCATAGTAATTGAGCACAACACGAGCCAGCAGAATGTATTCAGCTTCCGCGATGGACGGTGATACGCAGATTCTGCTTTCTTCGAGGACCAATGCACCAAAGATCGCCCAGAAATGACAAGTACCAGATGTTGACTTGCGATCCACACGATCACCAAAGATAGTCGAGTCGAATATCCAATGAGATCAAAAGTAGAGCCCTTGGGGTACCATAATCCTAGTGTTGGTGTGTGAGCTAGATATCAAGAATATGCTTCATGACCTTATGGTGTGATTCCTTGGTGTAGCTTGAAATCGGGCACACATGCAAACACTAAGCATTATATCCGCCTAGATGCACATAAGTACAATAAATAACCAATCATGGAGCGGTATACCTTGTGATTGAAGTCAATACCATTTTCATCAGTGCATAGATGGCCATTTGTGGGCATAGGAATTTTGACACCTTTGCAGTCTTGCATGCCGAATTTCTTCAGGACATCTTTGAGGCATTTCTCCTGAGATATGAATATGCCATTGTGTTGTTGACTAATTTGAAGACCTAAGAAGAATTTCAACTCTCCCATCATAGACATTTGATATTCTTCACTCATCATATAGGCAAATTCATCACTATAACGTTGGTCAGTACAGCCAAAGATAATATCATCAACATATATTTGGCACACAAACAGTTCACCATCATAAGATTTAGTAAAGAGAGTAGGATCGAGTGAACTGGTGTGAAGCCATTCTTCACGAAGAATTCCTTCAATGTATCATACCACCGAGGGGCTTGCTTGAGGCCATAGAGGGCCTTATTGAGTCTCAAGACTTTGTCGATTCTTTGGATCTTCAAAACCGGGGTTGAGCAACATATACTTCTTCCTCAAGCTTACCATTGAGGAATGCACTTTTCACATCCATTTGATATAAAGTGATATTGTGATGGTTAGCATAGGCGTAGTAATATGCGAATAGACTCAAGTCTAGCGACAGTGCAAAAGTTTCATCGAAATCAATTCCTTCAACTCGTGTAGCCTTGAGCTACTAGTCGTGCCTTATTCCTCACCACAAGACCATTTTCATCTTGCTTGTTGCGATAGATCCACTTTGTGCCAATGATATTATGCTTGCGAGGATCTCGACGTTTGACCAGTTCCTGACGTTGTTGAGCTCGAATCGATGTAATTCTTCTTGCATGGCCTGAATCCACTCCGGCCCGTAAATGCTTCATCTACCTTAGTGGGCTCTGTGATAGAGACAAAAGCATAGTGCCCAAAAAGTTAGATAAGTGTGAAGCTTTTGAGCGAGTGAGAGGACTGGCGCTTCAATGTCATCGATGATCTTCTCCACTTGTACTTCTTTTGCAACGCGAGGATGAGCTGGTTGTCTTCGAGGAATTTGATCATTTTCCTCAGCACCATTTTCTTCAAAGATCATCTTCAGTGCATCACCGATGTTCTTCACAGACAGAATGAATTCTTCAGCAGTTTCTTCAAGAGGAATGACATCCTCGCTACCTTGAACTCGATAGAATCCTCGGTGCTGGTTCGTCTAACATGAAGGTAGGTGCTCTCTTTGCGAGCCATTAGTTTCATCGAACCGCACATCTACAAGGTCAACAATCTTGTGAAGAGCGATGTTGAAGACTCAGAGGTGTGCGAGTCCTTTCCGTAACCAAGCATAAAACCTTCATGTGCTTTGGTTGCAAATTTAGAGTTGTGGTGAGGATCTCTAATCCAGCATTTAGCATCAAGACTTTGAAATAACTTACATTAGGTTTCTTGTCGTTGAGGAGTTCATAGGCGTCTTCTTGAAGAATTTGTGAAGATATACTGTTGATGATGTGGCACGCAGTGTCAATTGCTTCAATCCGTAAACGACTAGGCGTTTTGTATTCATCAAGCATAGTGCGAGCCATCTCAACAAGAGTTCTGTTCTTGCGCTCCACGACGCTGCTCACGAGGAGTATAGGGAGGAGATAACTCATGAGTAATACCAAGTTCATCAAGATAGTCATCAAGACCGAATTCTTGAACTCAGGCCCATTGTCACCCCGATGTGCTTGATCTTCACACCAAAGTTAGTTGAAGCCCTCGAGGAGAATCGCTTGAAGATTTCCGCACTTGATTTTTGTAAGTAACAATGTGTACCCATGTGTAGCGAGAGTAATCATCAACAATAACAAAGCCATATAGTGATGCTTCATTAACGACAAATTGAGTAATGATTGGGACCAAAGAGGTCCATATGAAGCAATTCAAGGACGAGTAGTGGTCATGATAGTCTTATTTGGATGCTTGGCCTTGGTCATTTTTCCAGCTTCACAGGGCTCCGATAAGTGATCCTTGAGGAATTTGACATTTTCAATGCCAATGACATGCTTCTTCTTCGCAAGCGTGCAGCAAATTCCTCATGCTGCGTGACCAAGTCGTCGATGCCATAGCCAGCCTTCAAGCTTTTGCAAGTAGGCACACGGCTGGTTGTGGTCCTGTAGAGAAGTCAACAATATACAAGTCTCCTCTCCTAAAGCCTTCAAGACTTTGGAATTGTCACTTCCATAATCACAACACAACGATATTTGCCAAAGATAACAACCATATCAAGATCACAAAGCATTGAGACTGATGAGGTTATATCCTAAAGACTCATGACTTTGTCCATGTGCATGTCCTTAGAGATAGCAACCTTACCAAGTCCCAATACCTGACTTTTGCCTTTGTCAAGAAGATGATATGCTTCAGATGTGACGGTGATAAGGTAGCATCCATCAATAGATTCTTGTCACCGGTCATGTGATTTGTACATCCACTATCGAGAACCCACTCGGTGGTTTTGGGTTGATCATCCTGCAGATGAATTAGTATAACTTACGATCTCATATACTTCATCGCTGAAGAATATGATATCAAGTTCATCGATGAATTTCATCACCAAGATTCAGATAAGCAAGATGAGGACGTGTGAAATGAAAGTTCATTTCATCATGATTAGCTCTGCGCCCTTTCGTGCAATTTTGTCGTGGCCCCAAAGAAATTCTTGGACATTAGGCACGCCCGAGACCTGACCCGCAGAAGAGATTAGTTCTTTTCTTCACCACCCACATCTCAAGGGGTGGCAAAGAGTTCATCATTCTCATGAAAGCACCATACGAGAATGGTGGCATAGAGGCCAAACCATTTCGCTTCACATAAGAGGGTTAGGGTAAGCATATGAATAAGCAGAGAAATTCTTCGAGGACTTATGAACATATTGGTTTGAAGAATAATGCACATATTCATAGCCCTTAGCTCTACCCTCGAAGCAGAGTTGTTAGCACGATGATAATCATATGAGGACTTTGATCCTTTTGAGGAATTTGATCCACGTGAGGAATTTGGTCCGTATGAGGACTTGAATCCATATGAAGAGTTTGGTCCATATGAAGAATTTGATCTGGGTTCCTATTCTTCACGGTGGTGTCATGAGGACATTCACCAAGACTTTCAAGGCACTTCTTGGGAACCCAGATTTTCTTCATAGGGGAACCGCTCCGCAGCTTAGTACCAACATATCTAGCAAATACTTCACCATTCTGATTTTTGAACAGTTTATAGTTGGAGTCAAATGACTCATCACAGAATGAGGAAATTCGCACGTAAAACCAGATAAGGTAGATGGATCAATCGGAGGTCCCTTTGCAAAGAACCCATGAGGTTTTGGGATACCGCTCGGGCTTCCAAAGACGCTCCATCAAGATTGAGTTTCCTCTCAAAGTCAATACCTCTTTCCTAGGGTTCTGTTGAGGATCTGCTTTTAAGCACATCACAAAGAGTCGATGCCCTTTGAGGCTTTTGTACATGCTGTCATGTACAATTCCTTCAGCCCCTGCATCGTCAAGGATACTAGCAATGTCCTCGGATGAGGAATTAGTGATAGCAGAGGCAGGTGAAGAATTTGTAACAGCTTGAAGCATTTGAACATTCAGTGAAGAATTAGCGATTCACGCTCAATGCACTTTAAGCATGGAGGAACAAATTCTTCTTGAGAAGCGCTGATTTGTTGAGCAAGTAATGAATCGCTCCTCCTTCAAGATCTTCATAACTCGCTCTTAGCTTCTCAAGATCTTGCTTTCTTTGAAGAAATTCATAAGAAAGTTTCTCATGATCGATAAGAGAGTGTTATGATGACCTTGAAGGTGTCAAGCCTAGACCGAACTCTCTCAAGATTTTCAATCGAGGGCTTGAGTGCGATCCATTTCTTCACCTAACATATCATCACTCTTATCTAGCATGTTTTGAACCTTTTCAAAAGCCCTTTGTTGTTTTATAGCAATCTTAGCAAGTTTAGAGTAGCTGGGCTTGAGATCCTCATCAGATTCATTTTCACTAGATTCAGAGGAGGTGAAATTGAGTACCTTTGCACCTTTTGCCATGAAGCAATAGGTGGGAGCGTAGTCATCATTTTCCTCATCGTGCTTGTCGGCGGAGTCAGTTTCTTGATGTTGAAGATGGACTTGCTAACATAGGCGATAGCAAGAGCCGGACTAGCCACACCAGATTCGGATTCTTCTGACTCCTCCTCTTCCTCATTTTCCTCGATTCAGCTTGAGTCCATTTCCTTGCCAATGAATGCCCGAGCCTTTTTGGAGCTGTTCTTCTTGTGAGAAGAAGGTTTTGAGGATTTTGATGATTTCTTCTTCTTCTTCATGTCATCGTAATCTGTAATCCTTGTGCTTCTTCTTCTTTAATTCCTTTTCCCATCGAGGACAATCTTGGATGTAGTGACCAGGTTTCTTGCATTTGTGGCAAAGTCTCTCTTATAGTCACTAGATGAGGAATCACCGCTTCTTGAGAATTTTCCAAAGCGACCACGCCTTGTGAATTTCTCGAATTTCTTCACAGCGAAATGCTAGCTCTCGCCAAATTCTTCAGATCACCAAGGCTACTACGAGTCTTCACTCTCGATTCGGACACAGCCTTGGCCTTCGTGGCACGTGTTTTTCCATAGCCGTAACCATAGAGATCTCTCTTTTCAGAAGTCGAACTCGTGAGTATTTAGCCTTCGAGGATATCGGCAGGATCAAGAGACTTGTAGTCACTCGTTTTGTATCATCACCGCAGAGTATCAAATGAGGAATCAAGCGATCTTAGTAATTTCTTCACCACCTCATGGTCGGTGATGTCAAGGCACCAAAGGCTTGAAGCTCATTTGAGATGTCGTGAGGCGATCAAGGTTTGTTGAACATTTTCGTTGTCGAGTCTTTTAAAGCGGTTGAAGAGATTCCAAGAACATCAACTCGAGAGTCACGCTGAGTTGAAACGCCTTCATTTACTTTGGACACCGTCCGAGATGAGTTTGGCGATTCCAAAGCACTCACTCTTCCATATTGACCTTTGCTCGATGGCCACATATAATATTCTTCGCTTGAGAATCGAGTTGCTTGAATCTCTTCACATCAGATCATTCGTAGAGGGTGTGACCGAGGAAACACCTTTGTCACAACATACCGTAGATCGTTGTCAATTGCTTCAAGATGCATTCGCATTTTGTTCTTCGAAGAGGGGTAGTCCGTCCCATCAAGGTAGGACACCGCCGAGACCTTGATCATACTGCGGTCGACATAACTAAAACCTGTGGTTAAACCAAAATCACACGTAACAAGGAGTACCTTGCTCGATACCAATTGAAAGTGCGTTATATCGACTAGAGGGGGTGAATAGGCGATTTTATGAATTCTTCATCGAGGAATTTGCGGTGAGGAAATTCCTTAGCTAAGAAATACTTGCAGCGGAATAAGTACTCGAAGTAAGCATAGCAGATTACAAGCATTGTCATCATGATGAAATGAAGACAATCACAGAGTACTGTAAAGCGTAATCACAGGATAACACAAGATGAAGACAAACAGATCAAGAAATTGGGCGAGGAAATTGAGAAAGTCTTCACCAAAGTCTTCAAACACAGATATGACAAACACTCAACACGCTTATGAGGAAATGAAAGGGTTGAGGAAATAGAACCAGTTAGGTTGGTGAAGACAATGATTTGGTAGACCAGCCCAATCGCTGCCCTCGCTTGTACGTCTGGTTGGAGCGGTGAGTATTTAAACTCGAGGACACACAGCCCCGGACACCCAACCATCGAGCACGCAGCTCAGACACCAGTCCTCACCGTATTCTCCTTGAACTAAGGTCACAGCACTCGCCCAATCACTCGTGGTAAGTCTTCAGCGACTTCCAAACCTTCACATACTTGGTCACTCGGCGATCCACAATTCCTCTTGATGTTTCTAGACCTTGACGCCTAACCGTCTGGAAGAAGCACAGTCTTCAAAGGTAACAAGCGTCGGATCCACGCAGATCAATTTCTTCAAATGATGCTCAATCACTTTGGGTTTGTTGGGGTTTGGTTTTGGGATTTTCCTCACTTTTGGTTTTTCCTCACTTGATGATTTTCGCCAAAGTCCTCGGAGGATGGGTTGCTCTCAAATGACAAGTGTCAAGTTCTCTCGGAGCAGCCAACCAACTAGTGGTTGTAGGGGCGGCTATTTATAGCCTAGGAGCAGCCCGACATGATAAGACATAAATGCCCTTCAATGATATGACCGTTAGGTGGATAAGATATTTTAGGGACGGTGGCAAGAAGACAAAGAACGGTCGGAAATTTGAACATCAAATTCCTCGGGGCTATCATGTTCTCATCGTAGGTAATTCGACTTTGGCGAATTCCTAACTCCTCGATCGAACAAATTCTCAATACCGTAAGAGTTTCGTCTCTCACATCAAGAAATTGACTGAATCTGTATGAGATTTCCAAAGGCTTCACTCAAGGGATTGGTAGGTGTAGGATTTTGAGTTGAGCATCAAATGGAAAATTTTCCTTAGTATTTCCTCGACCCCTTTAAATAAAGACGATGTTTCCTATGACTCAAGAAAGATAAAATGAAACTACGAAAACAAAAGTCTTCACGCTTCATGTTCCTCAAATGAATACCAAGTCTTCAAGGTCACACCAATTTCTTCACTTTCAAAGTCTTGTAAAGTCTTCGTAATATCAAAGTCTTCATTGAAGAACTTCATTTTTAGGGTCGACTTTCTCTCAGAATATCAAACTCCTCATAGACTTATAGACTGTGTACACTCACAAACGCATTAGTTACTTAACCTATAAGTCTTCAATACACCAAAATCACTAAGGGCACTAGATGCACTTACACGAACCTTACACCCCCGTGAGCGCGCCTCCCTGCTCCTCTCTCTGCTCATTGTACGCCGTCCACGCACGGCGCCTCAGCCACGCCTGACCTCCCGATCACATGGCACCACGCTACTGCTTTATACTGCCTGCCCGCCCAACCGAATCTCGGCGGCTGGACGCCACGCTCTCGGGCCTCGCCTCGGCCTCGGCGCCACGCCCCCTGTCTTGGCTCGCCCTCGCCGACACTGGCGACTGCCAGTCCGCCTTCCTCCAGCTCACTGGCATGCGCCCAAGCCAGACCACATGGTGCTTGTTCGGCCGCCAGTAATCGAACTCCACTATGGCCTCGGGCCACGACATGTGGGGCCTAGCCCCGAGAACGTAAAAAAAAAAGAATTTTAAAAACATGTATAATAAATAAATAATTAATAATAAAATTAATTAATTAACTAGTTAATTAACTAAATAATTAACTTAATTAATCCCGTTTAGTTAAACTAATTAAGCATGAATAACCTAAAATATATAATTAACCTAACTAATCTGTTAGTTAGGGTGATGTGTCTATGATGAAGAGGACCCACACGTCAGTTGACTAGTCAACACCTGTTTTGACTGCTGACATCATGCTGACATCATGATGACGTCAGCAAACACTGTTCTGGATAATGTTGTTTTAAAATAATTAAATAAATCCTAAAAATGATTTAAATATTTTAAAATTAATATAAAATAAACCGTAGCTCAGATGAAAATACTTTCTACATGAAAGTTGCTCAGAACAATGAGACGAATCCGGATACGCAGCCCGTTCGTCCGCCACGCATCCCTAACCTATCGAACTTGCAACTTCCTTGCTCATCTGTCTGAAATGCGTAAACACCGGAATACTTTCCGGATGTTTCCTTCACCCAGATCACCTCATACCGCGTTAGGGCACGCCTAGCATCACACATTGCTTTGTCATGCATCGTTATGCATCTGCTTGCATTGTATTCATTGTTTCTTCCCCTCTTCTTCCGCTTAGACACCGAGACCGACGTCGCCGCTACCCAAGACGACTATGGTGTCGACGACCCTCCTTCTTGCCGAGCAATCAGCAAGCCCCCTTGATCACCAGATATCGCCTATTCTTCTCTATACCGCTTGCATTAGAGTAGTGTAGCATGTTACCGCTTCCGTTAATCCTATTCTCTGCTGATAGCCTTTGTCATTGTTGCTACAGCTTGTTACCCTTACCGCTATCCTACCGCTTAGTATAGGATGCTAGTATTCCATCCGTGGCCCTACCTCTTGTCGTCTCATCATGCTATATTATCGGGCCGTGATCACTCGGGAGGTGATCACGGGTATATTTTATATACTTTATACATGATACATGTGGTGACTAAAGTCGGGTCGGCTCGAGGAGCACCCGCGAGTGATTCACGGATTGGGGCTAAAGGACCTTTGTCCCGACGGCCCTCGTGTGGATCTTTGTGGCGGAGCGGCAGGGTGTTGAGACCGCTTAGGAGAGAGGTGGGCTCGGCCTGCTCGGCGCTCGCGGATACTTAACACGCTTAACGAGATCTTGGTATTTGATCTCGAGTTGGGTCGTTGACCTTATACACACTAACCGCCACGTGGGACAAGATATGGGCAACCGCGCCGTGGTATCACCAAGCATTTCGTGACGTCGCCGATCGAGCGGCGCGCCGGATTGGATCGAACGCCGCTAGGCTAGGTCTGCTGCCGCCTCGCAACGCAGGTGTGTTAAGGCGATGGGCCTGCACTGTGGCGCTTAGGTTTAGACCGGCGGTTGATCTCTCTGTTATGCCTAGGTGGGATCGCGACGTGTTGATCTTCAGCGGCTGGGCATGACCCAGAAAGTGTGTCCGCCAAATGGGATCAAGCGTGTTGGGTAATGTGGTGCACCCGCAGGAAGTTAATCTATTCAATAGCCGTGATCTTGGTAATATGACGACTTGAGTTGTACCTTAACCTTATGACAACTAGAACCGGATACTTAATAAAACACCCCTTCCAAGTGCCGATATAACCCGGTGATCGCTTCTCAACAGGCGACGAGGAGGGATCACGGGTAGGAGTATGCTATGCGATGCTACTTGAGGACTTCATCTACTCTCTTCTACATTTCGCAAGACGGAGGTTGCTGAGCGTAGTCTTGACGTGATTAGCTATCCCCTCTTATTCGCATTCGCAGCTCACCCACCGATATGCCCTTTACACATATACCCATGCATATGTAGTGTAGCTCCTTGCTTGCAAGTACTTTGGATGAGTACTCACGGTTGCCTTGTTCCCCTTTTCCCTTTCTTTACCCGATTGTCATGCGACCATACGATGGAGCCCGGAGCCAAACGCCACCTTCGACGATTTACTCCTACTACATCGGAGGTGCCTACTATTACGCAAGGTGTCACCGATTTACGACCAGAGTAGTTAGGAGGATCCTGTGCAGAGGCATGCGCCTCTTCGATCCAGATCCCGCTTTGTGCTAGCCATCTTATGGCAACTTGTTTAACTTATGTCCGTACTCAGATATTATTGCTTCACCGACTCGCCTATGATCGAGCACTTGTATTCGAGCCCTCGAGGCCCCGGCTTGTATTATGATGCTTGTATGACTTATTTATGTTTTAGAGTTGTGTTGTGATATCTTCCCGTGAGTCCCTGATCTTGATCGTACGCGTTTGCGTGCATGATTAGTGTACGATTGAATCGGGGGTGTCACAATGGCATCGATCACCTCCAGGTTGTCTGAGGAGCTAATAATGCGATTACATCTCGACCTTTGCGCCAGCGATAGACCGAATTGAGAGCCAATACTTCAACCATCAAGACATTCGCGCAGCAGTCAATCTCCCCCCTCCCCCACGATAAATATGCCTTTGTCGTCTCTAAGGACTGCCCCCGTCGTGCCCCTAAGCAGGTGTAACCCACAAGTAAATAGGGGTTCGGCTATAGCCTTTTCAATAAATAAGAGTATCGAACCCAACAACAACAACAACAACACACACGCACGCACGCACACCAGTCGGCAGACATTACATAACATATGCCGTCCGGCCAGGGGCCGTAACAGTAAGAGGCCGCATAGCCAAAAGCCCATCCACATCCGAAGGAGACCAACAGGTGAAAGCACCCCACAGGGACCAAAACACGTCAACCCGCCAGTACGACATGAGGCCGGGTAGATAAAGCCCCTTCGCATCCGAATAAAGGCCAACGGGTGAAAGTGTCCCCACAACGCGCACACAAGGCTTGGGGAATGACCGACAGACAAGGAGGCCCGGGCACGCCTTCGACCCACACATCATGGACCGATCAAAATGACAGGGAAAGCGGCATACAAGCATCGGCGTGAGGTGCACGGGGCAGATCGGACGATGCAGAGCACACCAACATCTTTTATAGGAGTATATTTTAGAAAAAGGAGTACTATATAATGTTCATAATAAATATTGTATCTGTATATTTTATTGTTACTTGGCAGCAAAGGATTCAGATAATTATTTTTAACATGTGAAATTTTGTCTAGAAGCAAAGAAACAAAACATGTCACATAGTATTATCAATTGAAATTGCAAAGTAAGATGGGCATTTTGGCCGAGGCACAGTAAAGGTCGGGCAAATCATCAGTTCGCGGATGACATCTCCCTGGTACTGGTAGCAAATCATCAGCTAGCTGAATCCCTTGGCCGCGAATTGACAGCACCAACCTCCACTCCAAGCCCCAACGCGAATTGATATTACCAACCTCCACTCCAAGCTCCACCGCCGGGAGCAAGAACCCTAGCCGCCCTTCAAGGTCCCCGTTCCCCACGCCGCCTCTGGACGGACCTGCGTATGCTTCGCAAACCTTTATTCTCTATTTAGATTCCGATTTGTTGACACCATCGCATCCTTAGCTGCTGTGGTGCGATTTGGGGGGGGGGGGGCTTGCACGAGAGGACCCTTCTATTTTGTCCGTTTGACTTTGATTTGAAGTTCATCACAAAAGTATGTTTCTTTATTTTTAAATGTTCTTCTTCTTCCTTTTCTTGTACTGCGATTTGGACGTATTGTTAATATACAGAAACACTGACTCATTGCACTGAAAGTGTGAAATGCAGTACCGGGGAGTAGGGTCGAAATAGTGCTGGTGACTCAGTGAAACTAATTGGTACATGTTTTCAAGTATTAGTGTATTACAACGGGAGAGACAGAGAGTAGGATCATCCTATGAATTAGGCAACGTTTTCAAATACAACAGGAGAAGCAGACACTTGGATCTGTTCAAAAGTACTTTGCGTTAACTTTTGAGTGGTTCTACCAATTATTCAACTAGTGTCTACCATTTAGATCGACGGTGGACCAATTGGACAATCAAAACATGGATACTGATTCTCTGGTTCAGTGATGAGATTACGTATTCTACTACATTAGTTAATTTAGAGTAAATTCTGTTTCTGCTTATCCAAACTTGCACCTCTGTAGCACTTAGGTGGGTAAAATGTTGAAACCTCATTGCCTCATTGGTTGTCTGCTGAAATTGTATAAGTAAAATAGCTTAATATACTGATGAAATAACTAGAAACTTGTCATATAGCCTGCAAGCTACTCGGCTGACCTGAACCAGGATGTTGCAGCTATATTTCATTCCCATGTCCTACGGTTACTAATGCCATATGCCGTCTCAGTTTTTTATTACCCACCATTTTATGAAGGCATATTTTGTGCACAGGAGTGAAGGCACATAGAGCAATCTGGACGATCAATGCTTGCTTTGAGATTCGTGTGTGACAAAATAAGAACTTTAATAATAGCCCGCATGCTCATGCACTTGGAAATACATAGCTTTTTTTTATGCAAACTCAGCATAATATAATTTATGTGCAGTGCCTTCCCTTGCAGTCTAGGCTCTAGTGCATGTCAGCAGCAGAAACTGTTAATATCATACCAGAACAACCGCACGATGCATGGTGCTCCCTGGTTCATTTAATTTATCCTGGATCTAGTTAGACATCATAGCTTTGCTTTTTTTGGTTTCATTCCACCAAGGGCTAAGACTTATGGTATCAAACTCCATCTGCTGAAACCAACACGGGCGGTGTCAATGCATGTTCTGTAGTCCAATTTTCCAAATTTTACTTATACTTATTCATAAAGCAAAACATCAGAACAAATTGTTTTTTGGTGCATCAAAACAGGTACACCCATCCAATCTTCGGCTAATAACAAAGAGGGATTTTATAAGCTTTATTATGTTGTTATAAAAAAGATTAAGTTTTTGCCTGTAAATGTATCTATCGTCTAGGAGGCCGGGTTATACGTGCATATTTTTGTTTCTTCAGTTGATTGAATTTCTTATGTATTTTTCTTATAGGAATAAAACTGTGAATGTTCGCTTACACCTGATGCCCTCCTACGCACATAATGAGGTGTCACTATTTTTCTACTCTTGAGACTGAAGGTAGGATCATGGTGCTAATTCAGGTTTCACTTTATAGTTCTTGCGTGCATAAATGAGATTCTCATTTTCTTGCTCCCATTGTGCACACAATCAGTTTCTCTGTAGAATTGTAAAGCTGAAAAAAAAAAAACCCAGCCTCTGTCCAGTGCACTATTTGCACATCTTGTCGAAGCTGCCTATGTAGTTTTTCCTTCAAAAGGCAACAAAAAATGTTGGAGATTCGAAGCTTGAGCTAAATAGATGAACTTTCTGAATTTGGTAACACGTACACCTTTTTGGTTTCAAAAAGGTTATCAAACGGTGCTTTTACTCTATTGCCACTGGTACAAATTATGAATGACTTTGTCTTTGCTGCATACCATGCCTGCAGGTTTATAACCACTATTTGAGTGGACTTTTAGTCTGGAGTAGGGGGTAGCCGCACTTGTTTGTATCCTGAGACAGCAAGTTTGCAGATAGAACCTTGAACTAGCTCCTCTGTCACCTGTATCAACTCGAGTGTCCTTGGAGAAGCTCCTGCAAGCAACATTACCAATTTGCTTGGATCCTTTCTCATGGGAAATATTGTCAACACTGTTAGAAGATTAGTGAATGTGATTTCTGAGGGCTTATCTAGTACAGTATCACCTAAAGAGAACTGTTCTACAGACGCTGTGGTTGCTAAGGGTTTGGAACGTGGTCCAGCCAGGGATACACATAAGAGCAAAGAGTTGAGACCGCACAGTGTTCCTTCTGGAAATAATTTGTTTCACTGCGATGCTGACGAGAAATTGATCAATGGCGAGCTTAATTTAGGTTGTAGAAGCAGTCCTGAGGCTTCAGAGGACTATAAAATGATACCAAATGCAGATAGAGCAGCGTCTGGTCCTTTGGATGTGAGAGGTTGTGAAAGTACCCCTAAAGCTTTGTTAAGGAGACAAGCCGAGCGGAGAATAACTAATGAGAAAGCATCAATTCAGGCGATGGTGCCAACTGGAACTTCAGCCTCTCCAGATGTGAAACATCCTAAAACGGTGAGTTCCGAACTCTGCATCTCAAAAAATGAAATAATATTTCTCCACTCTCAGCCTTAAAATGATTGTTCAGCAAATCCCTGTCCCTCCCTCTCTCTCTCGTCCTTATGAGGACTGATAGAAGCAACAAACAGACAATAAGTATATGTTTTACTTGCTTGTTCAATCATCCAGAGCATATAAATGACTTTAATCTGATGTTACATTTATATAGAGCTACCACACACTTTAAGCTAGATCAATGCAATCTTGAATAAGCTAATCTCTGGATGCCCTAGTGTAGCACATCCCTACACGTTTTCTTGGTGATAACCATTTGCTTAAGGTAATTTTGAATGTTTTGGACAACTTATAGTGTATAAGTAACTTAAATCCAATCTTAATCTCGGGGAATACAATTGGTTAGACTGATTGCTCAGTTCCTTATAAAAGCCGGCGCCTTACTGGGTGAATGCAGTAGGGCTCTGCACCAACTTTGTCACCATAAATCATGCTGCTGTCATTTTGAAATTAAATTTTTGAAGATACATTAAAGAAACTGATCAAGTTGTGCAAATGCTGCAACATCTAAAACTCTAGTATTTTGCCTTCAGTCAGGTTGTATGTGTATTGTGACTCCATTGATGTCTCACTATGTTTTATCTTGCTTGTGTATGTAATTTTTATGATTGAACCTAACCTGACATTTAATTAGTGAATTGTTCATTCAAAATATCAGGTGCTATCTCCGCTTACCCGCAGTCGCAGTAAGGCTATGGCTGTTTCCACACCTGAACATCTCAAACTGAGAAACGCCAGATCAGGTGAAGCATTTGGTTTTTGAACTTGTTTCTGTAAACCATTTATCCATAATCCATATTTACCCAAGAAAGAGAAAACTCATTTTCAGGTCAACTAGTAGTTCCACGGTTGGATTCAGGAAGCCAAAAAATTATCTATGACGTGGTTAGTAACAACATAACTGGTCATTCTTGTCACTGTTACTGGACAGCTTTGTCCATGACTGGCAGATGTGTGGTTGCTAAAAATAGGTCATGGTTTATTCTTGTTTTCTAATATACAGGAAAAGTCTAATGTGAACAAACGGGTGCATATGGACATGGGTTCATACTAGACTTTCCCTCTATAAGAACCTTAATCTTGTCATGTGGTGGTTAGTATTTGGATTCCGCAATGGACCATCATTCAATCCGCTTGGGGGGTGGGGGGATCTCACTATTTTGTGAATAGCTCCTCTGTTTTCACTCATTCCGGACTACCGATGAAGTTCATGTGTTTATGGAAATGAACATTGCCTTCAATAGTGGCTATATCATTTGGTTCTTGAATGTGACGCTGGGTTGAAATTATTGCTTCTTAGCTGCAACATATGACAACTGTGCTATGTTGCGAAACAAAATCAATTCCTGTAGGTTTTTGGAACTCCAAATTCAACTTTAGCACTGCATCACAGTAGCTTAACATACCCTAAAAAACAGTGCCATAACAAGGCAAATAAATAAATAAATTCAGCCTTATTAGTGAAGTGTGCATACTGAAGTGAGCTATTTACCAGGCAGAAGTACCTATCTCCCCATTGGTGGAGCAAAGTTCTGCAGGTAAAGCGTTGCCGAGCACACCATCACAAATGATCAAAACTCCAATTCCATATGTAAGTATTGGAAATGTGCCTACTTTTTGTGGTACTAATTGATTCTGAGTGTTGCCTGTATATTTATATGTTTTATCAGCATACTAAAATATGGATGCCCAATCAATCACGCTGCTGTCAGTTCAAAAATAATTGCTTGAAAATAAATAAATTATACTCAATGAACCAAGCAACTTCTGCAAAGGCTACACTATCTGAAACTATGCTGACTTTGAAATCAGAATACTACCTGCAGTCAAGCCGTGTGTATATTATGAATCAATTTATGTTTGAACGTATTACTTTTTGCTTGTATTGGAAATGCTATGATGATTTCTAACATCTCATTGATTTATTCATTAAAAGGGACGATCTCCACTTCCTCGTAATAAGGATAAGGTGTTATCTGTTGCCACGCCCGAAACTCCCAAACTGAGAAGCTCTAGATCAGGTTTGGTTTCTGAATGTCTATTTGTACAAATCATTTATCTATTTTGATACAGGAAAGGGACATTCTTTTCAGGTCGACTGATAGTTCCACGTTTGGATCCAGGAACACAAAATATTATCTATGACGCGGTTAGTAACTGCATAACCATGTCCATAGATGTTTGTTTTGGTTTTATGCATCTGGTATGAGTTATAAGTTTTGCAGTCAACTCAGAAATTTATGTATCTTGTGTGGATAAGAGCTAGTTATGTGAAATTACCAAGTATCACAATGTCACAAGCCATTTGGTGTTTTTATTTGTCGGCACTCCAGATCTAGTTGTCTTTGCAGCTTATTACCAGTTCAATCCACTTCGATGTACCAATGATACTTTGAAATGTTGTAATGGTATGACATTGACATGCTAATAGACTATTTTTAGAGGGAATATGCTAATAGCCTCTAGTAGAACCTTCTACATATCCTGTAGTAGTTAAAATTTGGTAATTTTAATTGAGCAACGGGCCATTTAGTTTACAGACTTTGATTTGCTTCACCGTGTTACCCGGCAGCATCTGATTTGCGGTACCGATTCAGTTAAGTGAGTTAACTGGGAGTGTTGATTTGGCGATCTCTGTTTAAGTGATCTAATCTGGCCCTCGGCGAGGAATCGTACAACAGTGGATGAATGGGCCATAGAGACTCGCCAGAGAGGAAAACTACAGCGGCACGCGGCTCGGGGGTCCTTGATGTCGTCAACCGAGCGGTCAATAACGATGATGCGCTCGTGGACGAGGTATGGAATGGGATGGCGAGGTCTAGGCTCCTCTTAGAGAACTTGGGAGGTCCTCTGGTGCCGGGGAAGAGTGACTGGAGTTCGCCGGAGCGGAGGTGGAGCTCGGGCTTTGTGGTTTGCGTGCTCCATGCTCCAAGACATCCTGGAGAGAAACCAAGGTATCAAACGTGTGTGCATGGGTGAGATAGAGGGAAAGGAGGAAATAGGAGAGAGGCGGGGCTCGGGCTTCGTCGTATGTGGAGAAACCAAGGTGTCAAAGCGTGTGCACGGGTGAGGTAGAGAGAAAGGAGGAAATAGAAGGACAAGGGCTGCTATGACGTCGAGGCAAGCTTCGTCGGATGTCAAGGCAAGCTTCGTCGGATGTCGAGACAAGCTTCTTCTGATGCCGTGGCAGAGCTCAAAGTCTGGCGAGTGGTTCTAGGAGAAATAAGGCGGAGCTTCGTCGTGGTTTGATGGGAAAGACGAGGCCAGGAATGGGGCATGCCCGAGTGCACCTTTTATTCCAGGGGAGGTCGGTTCGGTGTGAGGCGGTGGAGCTCGGTGGTGGACATTAACGGCGTGCTCAATCCGCGGCCATTAATGCGCCTTTAAGGCGTACTACCTCCGTTCGGGTTTATTGGCCCCCGTCGTGTTTTGTGCCAAATTTTGACCATATATTTAACTAATAAAATGTTAATGCATGTCACCAAAAACTATATCGTTGGATTCGTGTTTGAACATAGTTTCTGATATTATTTTTGTTATGTATAATTTATATTTTATTTGTTAAAATCGTAGTCAAATTATGACCCTAAATACGAGGGGGACTAATAAACCAGGACGGAGATAGTAGTATGGAGGGGAGAGGTAGCGGCAGTGCACAGGTGCTTCTGGAGGGTTCTTCAGGCCTGAGAGAGGAAGGGAAACGGCAGCCATCATGGTGTCGCCGCTGTCGGCCGACGTTGGCTGGGGTTGAAGATGACACGGCGGGGCCCGCTCTTCAGTAAGAGAGGGGTGTTAACTGGGCTGGGCCTCGATTGGGATGCACACAACGCAGGGAATAGAGAGATAGGAATGGACCGACCAGATTTGGCCCAGTAGGCTAGAGTTTCTGTTTCTGGTTATTTCTTTTCTAGTTCTATTTGCAGAAATGATTTTGATACTTAAAATATCAAGCCATTTCCTTAAGAAAAATGCACATCGGCAAAATCATTTAAGGATATTATATTTAGGGTTTTATAAATACCCAAAATTATTTAAACTTCAAACTTGGTAGGGTCCATTGGGAGATGTCATTTTATCTCCTCTCTTATTTGGTTAGGATCAACATCCAACTAAAATCCAAATACTATATTGGAAAGTCATATTATTCCCACTTATTGAAATATGGTTTGAAAATATCCAAATGAAAATATTTAATCCTTTTAAGTTTAAATAACTCCTTCGAGCCAAAAATTATATTTGTTGGATAGTTATATTAATCCAACTTGTTTGACATGGCTTGAAAGGTTTAAATAAATACTCAAAAAAATTAATTCCTTCTAAATTTCAAGCAACTCAATCAATAATATTATTTAATTACTTTATTAACATTTCAAATTTTTGGGATGTTACATATATTGAAAGCCTTGAGACACAACTATTGGCAAGCTGATGTTGGCTCGTACCTCGTGCTGTTGAGGAAGCTGTGCTAAACCTTGCACGAGGCATTCTATGTTCCTCAGAAGCTAATCCAACATCATGTTTTTCTCATTATTGGCCCATTTTCCAGTGTGTGGACAAAGCCTAAGGACAGTCTTGGCACCTTGAAGTCTTCATTTTTTTTCGAGAAAACGCAAAAGCTTTGCGTTTCTTTTCATTGAAAAGGAGGGGTTCAGTTACAATCATCCGAGGATGTGCGGTTACTGACCGGTTAATTAGTGCACATCCTGTGTTTGGGGCAAAGACAAGTCGGAGGCCAGTGCCCCACCGCCGCCCATGAGCGGGTCTCGTCCCTAATGCTATCTAGGAGTGTGTTGAGGAAGGCATTGCATTGTGACGCAGCTGTTTCGTGCTTCTAGACCATCCATGGCACGAGCAACGCAACAGATTTCGTGGCCTTGCGCAGGTCGGCGGCGTGTCTTCGCTGGTCTGTCTCCACCATCATAAGCGATGGTTCCCGCGAGGATCGGGACCGGATGCGGAGCTGTGCCGGTGTCTCGTGCCATGCCCGACGGGCGAGGGGCATTCCAAAGATGAGGTGTCGACCGCTTCCGGTGCTGGTCACATAGGAGGCGGCGGGAGTGACGCCGAGGCCATGGCGAGCCAGCCTCTCACCGCCCGAAGATCGGTCCCTGGTTCACAACCAAAGGAAGAACTTGACTCGCGGTGGCGCCAAAGATTTCAAATCAGCTTCCATGAGTGGCGAGCCGTTGCTCCATGGAAGGTCGCCGTAGCAGATCGCGCAGTAGTTGCCGTCGCCGCCCAACGCCAGATCAACTAGTCCGTGCGATGGAAAGTTTTCTGCGCATGATCCGCCAGAGTTGCGAGACATCGACCAATCTCGTGGAGACCGAGGTTTCCTTGGATGTCGCGTGCCAGAGTTGCCATTGAGCCCATCCGCCCGCAGCTTCGCCGTCCGCCGCCGCTTGGGGATGCAACCAGAGAGATTAGGCATGAGCTCGCGCACGGATCGGCCGCCAATCCATCGGTCCTCCCAGAAAGAGGCGGACAGCCCATTCCCGAGGATCGTGAACGTGGATGCCTAGAACAGGGCTTGTTCCGTGGGCGAAAATTGGAGGTCGAGCCTTGCCATGCTCGCCCGAGTCCGCTTCGAAAACCATAGCGCCAGTAGTCTCGTGGCGAGGCCGCCCGCCGAGGTCTCGCACGCCAAGGCCCCGAGCTCGACGGGCGCACACTCGCTCATTCACATGGCAAAGGTGTCCACCATTGGCGCGCACGACCAGCCCAGAGGAAGCCGAGCTAGATCTTCTCGACCGCTGAGGGTTTTTTGGGGCGTGAATGCAAGCGATTGGTGCACCGGGATGGCACACAAGACCGACTTGACCAGCGAGGCGCTGGTTTTAGTCATCACCAGCCTTCCATGTCGGCAGCACGCCACCGACCGCGTCCACTATGGGCTGCACCGGGCAAAGCAGATGGGCGGCGTGTGGACATGGGTATGCCGAGGTAGGTGATTGGAAGGTTCGCCACCGGGCAGCCGAGGTGCGCGATCATCTCCGTGGCCGCTTGGTCGCTGCAAGGTGATGGTGGCGGAGCTTTTGGTGAAGTTCACCGTCAGGTAGGAAGCCCCGCCAACAAGGCGAGGATTTCCTTGATCGCAGTGGAGTCCTCCACCATGGCATGGCGAAGACCATGACATCGTCGGCATAGAGGAGATCGCCGGATGTGACGCCGTGGGTGTAGAGGCTGCAGGATGCCCGGGCTGTGCGCGTCGAGGAGCCGCCCTGTGGTGTCGACGGCGAAAGCACGAAAAGTCTGGGGACATGGAGTCGCTTCGCCAGAGCCCTTGTCGGTGCCATATGGGGCGGGCTCGCCTGCTCAGAGGATGCGTCTTTGGCGGCAGAGGAGCGGGAGGATGGCCGTCCACTCCAAGAATCTGTTCCCGAATCCATATCAAGCAGAAGACCTCAAAGAGGAAAGGCCATGATAGGAAGTCGAAGGCGCACGTGAGGTCGAAGCTTGAGCATGACTCGGAGCTCCTGGGCCAGTCAAAGCGGCTTGAGTGATTGCTTGACGAGGACGTAGTTATTGTGCGTGCTCCTTCCGAGATGAATGCATTTTGGTGCAGCTAACCAAGTGGTCCGGTTTGGCCCGAGGCGATTGAGAGCACCTTGGCGAAAATTTTGGCCACGAGGTGTATCAGCAGATCGGCCGGTAGTCGCAGAGCCCATGAGCGCCAACGTTCTTGGGGAGCGATGTCGGCAATGCCCTGGTTGAGCTTGTATAACCCCTTCCTCGCAAGTCATATAGTTCTTTGGAACACGCCGAGGAAATCTGCTCGATGATGGTCCAAAGATGCATGGAGGAATTTCGCCGTGAACCCGTCGGGGCCCGGCGCCTTGCGAAGCGGGAGACGTTTGACGACCTCGAGATCTCCTCCGTCTTTGAATGGCGCGCCGAGGTCCGCAAGGTCGGCCGGCTCAATGAGTTGAGACAGTCCGAGGCGTTTCTCGGGTGGTCGTCGTGCAAGCAAGGCCTCAAAGTGAGCAAAGGCAGCCTCCGCCATGTCGGTGTGGTCCGTGAGCACCCCGCTGTCGCTGACCAGCTGTAAATGTGGTTCTTCTGGCCGACGGAACGAAAGCATCGCCGGTGGAAGAAACCGTGCTAGCGCCGCCGTCTTTGAGGTTGGCAATTCGGCAATGCCGCAGGCGATCGGCGCCCATGGAAGCGAGCCTAAGATAGGTTATCTTGAGTCGCTTACGGAGCCAAGCCTCCGATGGCGAGAGGTTGCGTGATTCCCGGTGTGGTCAAGCGCGAGATGAGTTCCGTGAGATCGCAAGTTTGTCCTTGATATTGCCCGTGGACCGGAGCTCCGGTGGTAAGGCGCGCCGCCGCCGCTGGAGCCGTAGTACGAGGCGGTAGAAGGGATCGGCGTGGTGTGTAGAGCCCAGCCGTGGTCACCACGCCGTGGAATCCGCCCAAGCGTAGCTGATACTCTCAAAGTGAAACCGTCTCAGGCGAGGTAGGCGTGGGTGAGCAGTCCGAAGAAGAACGGGCGTGGTTTGACACCACGTACCGCGAGGCATCGGAGGTGGCATCCGCCGCGCGCCCTCCCAATCAGCCAGGCGAAGCACACGGTCGAGCCGCACGAGTCGGCGGTGATTGCTCGTTGGACCATGTGTAGCGCCGCCCGCTGAGGTAGATCTCTTTGAGCGAGGTCATTGGTGAGACGGCGAAATTTGCCCATCATACGCTGGTTGATGTTGCCGTGCTTTTGTCGCCGCCGGAGGATGAGATTGAAGTCGCGAAACCATCCATGGTTCAGGCACGTGGCTCGGATCTCGCGAAGCTCCTCGCAGGAAGGCGACCTTGTCGGCATCTTCACGGGTCCGATACCACCGTTAGCCACCAAGGTGTGCTGTGGTCGTGGTCACCTTAGCGGTGATCGCATTGGTGGTGAACATTGGGTCCGTGATGGTAACGGCCCTGCTCTTCCACGCCAGCAAGATGCCGCCCCGCGTGCCATCGGCCGGGAGGTACGTGCAGTCATCGAACTCGGAACCAAGCGCATCCAGGACAATAGCGGAGTAGATCAACTCCATTTTTGTTTCTTGAATGCATACAATGGAGGCCCCGGTGGTGTCCAGCAACGACCGGATAGCAATGTCGCCGAGCCCGCGCGTTCATGCCGCGTACATTCCAGATAGCGATCTTAAGGCCGTGATCCATTGGAACGGGATCGACGGGTAGACGCGCGTGAACTGGTCTAGCCTTCACATGCAATGTCGACGCCGCCGGTCGCAGCCGATGCCATGCAGACTGGGATCTCGCGGTCAACCAGTGTGGCTATGGCCTTGAGGACTGTCAGGGGTAGCGGTGCCGCGAACATGCCGTCGTAGGCTTTCATCTCAGCGGCAGTGATCTTCTGATCGATCCCTATGATCTCAAGAGTGCGCAGGATTTGCACGTGGGCGCGCCGCTCCGCCATGGCAGGGGCGCTCGGTTGGCAGGTCGTAGCTGCAGATCGTCCACGGCGCGGGGCGAAGTTGAGAGGTCGGCACGGCTTCTTTCCCGTGGCCGGCAGGGCGGCGTTGAGGTGTTTCGTGGCGGTGGCCAGAAACTCTCCAAGGGTCCAGGGCTGTGGCGTGGTGCGGCCTCGGGATCGCCGCAGCGTAATTGGAGGCGATGCGAAGCGGCTCGGCGTGCGGCCACTTGGGCTTTGGTTTGTCGCGGCCCCCAGCGTTTGGGGATAGCTGGTCTTGATGGCAAGCAATGGGGAGGCGAGGCTGGGGCCGCAGAATCACAATCGGACTCTTTGCTGGCTGCGGGCGGCATGTGGCAGGCAGCAGGTGGAGACGGCCCATCGGCATGGGCGGGAGGATTGGCACCGAGGTAGGGCGTTTCCCCGCCCGAGCAGCGCGTGTGGGGTTGGTGGCGGCGGGCTGGTCAGCGGAATCCAGCCCCACCTCTGGCTCGGGTGGGGCGGTATCTCCACTTTGTCCCGACCGGGTCTCTGGTGCCGCAGATCCCTCCTGCGAGGCGATAAAGCTAGCAATCGCTGCCGAGGCGAGATCCCGGCAAGCCGATGCGCCGTGGGCAGCCACCATATTTGAACTCGCGGCCGGTTGCGGGTCGACACGCGGCCCGACCGGGCACAGGTGGGCGTCTACGGCGACCACGTCAGTGCAGCCAGACGGGCCCTCTGCTGTCTGCTCCTTTTGCTTTCCTCTGCCTTTTCCTCTTCTGGCATGGTGACGCGGCCCGTGGCCCCCTCGTTGTCCAGGCCAGGGCATCATGCCCGTACGTAGCGGGTTCGCGGGCGGTGCCGCGCCGGAAGGCCACGTCGGCGACGAGGATAGGCCATCAAACCTTGCCTGCCTAACGACGCGCCAGCCCAGGTCGTCCATGGCCATGCCGTCGGCCCGGTTCGCGGCGGCGCGTCGTCTGCGTCTGCGCTTGCGTCATGGCTGGCGCTGCGCTGCCGGGCCGCGGTCGGGGCGGGTCGCGGTTCGCGGCGCCAAGGCTGTGGTTCGCCTCGCGCCAGGGCCTTGTAGTCGCCGGCGGTCTGATCATGGCGGAGCGGGCGAGCGCGATGGAGATGGGGTAGGTCAGGATCCTGATTGTGGGCACGGCGGAATCCAAGGCCGCCGGCACCTGCTCGACCACCTCAAGTATGGCAGCTCGATGGATCTTGTCGGGGTCGTGCGTGCGCCCAGATAGCCGGAAGGAGGCGAGGTCGGCACGGGAACGGGTGTGGGGGTGGAGGCGTTCGATCCAGCAGCTTTGCCTGAGGATGTGCTCGGCGGTGGAGAGGTGCCATGCTTGAGCGGGGACAACGCGCAGCTCGAGTTCGACGTGAAATTCGAACTCGCTGCAGCCGGCGTGCGCGAGCTTACACCAACGCCGCATCGAAAGGGAGAAGCGTGGCAAGCGGATGAAGTGGTCGCCGGCGAGCTGCTCCTTGATGGCCAGCGAGCTGAACAGGATCAGAAAGTCCTCCGGTTGGTGGCGGTGGACGGTGAAGTCGCCGTCGGCGAGGTCGAATGAGTCCCAGAGCAGCGCAACAACCTCGTCGGCAGAGACGGACGGGCGGTTGCCGGTGATGGACGCGACCATCGCGCGGGACAGAACCGTCTCCGCGTCCTCCATCTCGATGGTGCATGCCATGATGATCCGCACAGGCTCAGGTGGGCGCGCGTCAACCGTAGGTGTCGCCGTGGCAGGTGTTGCGGGGGGCGGCAGGGAGATGAGCGCGGACGACGGCTGCACGCGTGCCGGGGCAGCCGGTTTGCCGTGCGGTGGACGATGCGGCGCCACATCCCGGCGGCTTGGGTCGCAGGAGCGGGAGTCGTGCCCAGACTGCAGGCATGTGCGGCACCGGATATCGTTGGTGCAGTCGCGCACCCGGTGGCGATGGTCCAGGCAACGGAAGCAGAGCCCGGCTACCTCCTCGGGCGAGGGGCTCCGGCGGCGGGGCGCCGGAGGGCTGGGGGTGGCCGCCTGTCGCGGGCGATGGCGGTGGTTCCGACGCCGAGGGAGCTGGTATCTGTCCTCGTCCACCACGTCTCCGCCGGAAACACGGTGTACCTCCGAGCGGGGGCCAAGGCGGTGTCTGACCGGCAGCCTGGGGCGCGCCGCCGAGGAGCCGTGGGCGGGCGGAGGAGCCTGCCTCTGCGGGGCCGGGGGAGGCGGCGGGGTGCGGGCGACGTCGCTGTACGATCTCTCCGAGCTGAGCCAGCGGTCACCAGAGGACACGCGCTCGCCGGAGAGGGTCGCGCGGCGGTCGACAGGGTCAGCACCGGAGTCCGCCATGGCAGGGGGGGGGGGGAGGGAGGGAGGGCAGCCGCGTGGGTTGGAGACTAGTTGGGTAGGAGAGAGCTAGGGAGCGGAGAGCGGAGCCATAAGTCTTAATTTTCTGCCAGTATACTTGCACTGATGAGCCCATGATCTTTGGCAGGATGGTTCTATCTGCGGCGTAACCAACTCAGAGCTACAACGGCTTCAAGGTCCATCCTGATTTATCGTGTATACAGGCTTCTCGGCTTTCAAGCCCAAGCTGAACCCATGCAAAATACCTCGGGATTCAGAGATAACTAATGCTTTTCCGTGTTCCTTCTGCTGGCAGGGTGCAATTCGGAACCACCTGCTAAGAGGAGGTCTCGGTGTTCATCCCCCGACCATGGCAGGTTGCTGCTATTCTGATAGGAGATGTCCTTGAGATGGTTCAAGGGTTTGTGGTAAACTATGGAGATTATTTTACCCTTCCACAAGAACCATGAAGCAAAACGTCTGACTTAACATGTGACTGGTTCAGATGGAGGGACTCGCCATCAAAGTTCTCGCGCTGAGCATTCCCCTGTTGCAATTATTTGTTGAATGGAAGAATGTGGGAAGTAACTTTGAAGAACTTGAATGGAAGTAATCTTTCATGTTGTTTTTACTACTCTCTCTGTTCCTAAATATAAGTCTTTTTAGACATTTCAAATAGACTACAACATACGGATGTATGTAGACATATTTTAGAGTGTAGATTCACTTATTTTGCTCCGTATGTAGTCACTTATTTTAGAGTATTACTATAGTAACTTCTCCCTCCGTTCACTACTATAATTTTTTTTTTGATTCGGATGTATATAGACACATTTTAGTATGTTTGTTCACTCATTTCAGTTCATATGTAGTCCATATCGATATATGCAAAACATCTTATATTTGTGAATGGAGGGAGTAGATGATATCCCACACCTTGCTGCAGGACTTGATAGCAATATATAATCAATGAGATTTGGTTACATGTAACATGGATATTTGGACTAATTATATTTGAATTGTGACTGAAAATACGTATGATTTATTATATAGTTGTAAATATTTTCTAATATAAGCACCATAATAAAATGCATGGTTGCATGGTGAATGGGTCTTTTTTTTGTGCATAAGTATGTTGAGATGACAATTTACGTGTTGAGAGAAACATCTGCTATGTTAATAACTTCATACTGGAGAAGAACATTGTTTTGCATATGTTCCAACTTCCAAGCTAGCCCTAAGGAATATTAGTACAACTAACTGTTGAAATATGCCGTAGAGGCAATAATAAAATGATTATTATTATATTTCCTTAATCATGATAAATGTTTATTATTCATATTATAATTGTATTGATTGAAAACTTAAATACATGTGTGAATACATAAACAAATACGAAAGTATGCTTCTATCAGACTAGTTCGTTCATCAAAAGATGGTTAAGATTTCTTGACCATAGACATGAGTTGTCATTGTATAACGGGATCACATCATTAGGAGAATGATGTGATGGGCAAGACCCATCCGTTAGCATAGTATATGATCGTTCAGTTTTTGCTACTGCTTTCTTAACATCAAATACATGTTCCTTCAACCATGAGATCATGCAACTGCCGGACTCCGGAGGAATGCCTTGTGTGTATCAAACGTCACTTCGTAACTGGGTGATCATAAAGGTGCTCTACAGGTATCTCCGAAGGTGTCTGTTGAGTTGGCATGGATCGAGATTGGGATTTGTCATTCTGTATGACGGAAAGGTATCTCTGGTCCCTCTCGGTAATACAACATCACAAGAAGCTTGCAAGCAAAGTGACTAAGGAGTTAGTTACAAGATGATATATTATGAAACGAGTAAAGAGACTTAGCGGTAACGAGATTGAACTAGGTATGGAGATACTGACGATCGAATCTCGGGCAAGTAACATTCCGACGGATAAATGGAACTATGTATGTTGTCATAAATGTTCGACCTATAAAGATCTTCATAGAATATATAGGAACCAATATGGGCATCCAGGTCCGCTATTGGCTATTGATCGGAGAAGCGTCTCGGTCATGCCTACATCATTCTCGAACCCGTAGGATCCGCATGCTTAACGTTTGTTGACGATATAGTATTATATGAGTTATGTATGTTGGTGACAAATATTGTTCGAAGTCCCGGATAAGAACACAGACATAACGAGAAGCTCCGGAGGTAAAGATTGATATATAGGATGATATGGTTGGGCCAAGGGGTAAGGCCCATGGGGCTTTAGGTCGATGCAAAAGGAAGTTTTGCGGATGTCAGGGACCAGGCGTCTGGTGTTGGAATCCGAGAATGGTCCTTGCGTTTCAAACCGACTTCGGGGAGGCTCTTTCTCCAAGTAACGACCCCTGGGCTCAACATATAAATAGAGGAGCAGGGCTAGCCCCTAGAACACACCACGATTCACCAAGCCGTGTGCCGGCGCCCCCTCTCCTTCTAGTTCATCCTCCGCTCTAAATCGGTTGTGCTTGGCGAAGCCCTGCGGAAATAGTTTCACCACCACCGTCACACACCGTCATGCTGCTAGAAATCATTTACTACTTCGCCCCTCTTACTGGATCAAGAAGGCGAGGACGTCATCGAGCTAAACGTGTGCTGAACGCGGGGGTGCCGTATGTTCGGTGCTTGATCGGAATGGATCATGAAGGTGTACGACTACATCAACCGCGTTGATAAACGCTTCTGCTTAGCGATCTACAAGGGTATGTAGATGCTCTTCCCCTCTCGTAGCTATGCATCTTCATGGATAGATCTTGGGTGTGAGTAGAATTGTTTTTGTTTTCCATGCAACGTTTGCCAAGAGTGGCATCATGAGCCAGGTCTGTGCGTAGATGATATGCACGAGTAGAACACACATGAGTTGTGGACGGTGATGTTCATATTGCTTACCACCTATGTCTTATTTTGATTCGACGGTATTGTGGGATGAAGCGGCTCGGACCAACCTTACAGGTCCACGTACATGAGACCGGTTCCACCGACTAACATGCAACTTGTTTTTATTTGACACCGCTTCAGCAGTTTGTGCAGCCAACTTTGGTCCACACATCCGAGCAGCCAAACAGTAAAATACTAAATATTTATGGCACGAAGGAACTGGGCATCGGAGCAACTACATGCTCTAGAGTCCGGATCCCTGATTTTTTTTCCGCTGCATCGGCTCGCCAGTGCAGGGCACCGATGCGAGATGTAGCAACAGTTGTCTTTACCCTAGTTTTGGCATACATAGTGGATGGCCTTAGTGCTATTAGTTCTATGTTACTAAATTTGTGCATGTACACACCTGTTAGTATCAATTTGATGTCATCCAAACACTGTCGCTATGCTGTTGCAGTTATATTTACCTTCCTCATAAAATGTTCAATTTGTTATTTATTGTACATGAGTAAGAACTTGTAGCGTTGTTGTAGTTAATTATAGCTTCTGATGTTCCAGAATTTGGTTGTTGTCTCAGTTTCAATTATTTCATTTGCACATTGATCTTTTTTAGAAGATATGTCATAATTAACATGTTTCTTCAGTTTTTCAAAATAAGCATTGGTGATTTTCTATGTTGCTATAAACCCATTTCCCCTACAATTGTTACTGATATAGTTTTAAATATTATAGGATGAACGGAAGTGTTCTTACTTGGAGTGGGTTGATCAAGAGTGGCCACAGTCTTTGAAGATGTGCCTAGCGAAGCTCTGGAGCATGTATGAGGAAGAGAACAAACGTAGGCTTAGAGAAACTGTTGTCAACGCTGAAGAATATTTCAAGTTGCGGGATAAAAAGTTGAAGGTGGAGAATGAACTCAGATTTTTTAAATCAGACTTCGCTAAGATGGTGTTGGCGAAGGAGGAGGCACTTTCCTAGTTGGCCCGTGTAAAAGAGGTTCTTACTGAACAGAAAGCAGAGGTGGATAAGATGAGCCTGGATGATCTCGATTAGGGAAATGAATATATTGTTCTTATGAAGTTGAACTAGCTATATGTTGTACTGTGCTGTTTTCATGTAGCTACCGCAGTGTGATGTTATAATATATTGATGTGCCTGATATGAAATTGGCAAACATCTGTTCAATATGAAATGTGAATTTGCGTAATACTGGAATTATTAATTGTAAACTAATAAACCTACTAAATATGTCATGGACCTTTGCAAAACGGTTTAGCAATAAAAGAGTTTGCGATGGATAGCCCAATGCTACATAGTTTTCTTCATCAAATCGTGTGTGATATAGTTGATAAAAGCAAATAGTTAACCAAGGCAGACCGTGTGTGATAGTTACACTTTTCACACACGAGCCTACACATAAAACTATGTGAGATGTACGTACAAACGGAAACGTTTTCCCTGAATTGACTGTGTGGGATGTACATAAGAACGGAAACGTATTCCTTGGATTGACTGTGTGTGATATACATACCTACGGAAATGTATTTCTGGGATTCGCCGTGTGGGATGTACATACCTACGGAAATGTTTTTCTCGGATTATCGTGTGGGATGTACATACCTACGAAAATGATTGGGTTTCGATGCCTCGCCCGATCGCACACGGCCCTAGCCTGGGTCCCAGGAGGGCCTATCCCCGACGATTTATGGGTCGTGTGGGAAGGACCCCCCTATCGCACACACTCACTTGGCGACGGTTCCAAATGCCGTCGCGGAAAGGGGTTAAAAACCGTTTGTTTAGGACCGATGCGCACCATTGTGGGAAAGAATTTCAAACACCTTGGCACCGTGTGTCACCGGCAAACGTTGAGATACTTGGTTTCGAAATTCCATTAAATCGAAAACTCGTCTGAAATTCATGAAACTTGGCATGCTATCATGGAATGGCACAAAATGACGTGGTAAAAAAATTGTCCAATTTGGGGCAGATTTGGGTATAAACTTCTCACAAACCAGAGCTTCTCATAAGAAGCCTCATGGTTCCGGTAGCAGAACGTGTCACCTTTGTGGACGAAACGATATTCGTTGCCTCCTTTTGCTTTCAATTTTTTCCTAGTGTCAACGTAGAACAATAGGAGTATCGTTTTAAATTCTGTAATTTTTGGGGGTTTGTTAGGACATTTTTATAAATTAACTGATTTTCTAGGCATTTGATGTGCATAATTCAAATTTGAACTACATGCACATGCTCTGGTGCAGAAAAATGTGTTGAAAAATCAAATGTGTGTCCTTTGGTGCATGCTTAGGTCCCACGCAAGGAATGAGAATGAATATGAAACACCTCGGCACCATCGCTCAGCCGCAAACATTGAGATACTTGGTTTTGAAATTCCATTAAATCGAAAACTCGATTGAAATTCATGAAACTTGGCATGCTATCATGGAATGGCATAAAAATGCTGTGATAAAAAATTGTCTCATTTGGGCAGATCTGGATATAAGCTTCGCACATACCAGAGTTTCTCACAAGAAGCCTCATGGTTCCGGTAGCGGAACGTGTCACCTTTGTGGACGAAACGATATTCGTTGCCTCTTCTTGCTTTTAGTTTTTATCTATGTCAACATAGAACAATAGGAGTGTCGTTTTAAATTCTGTAATTTTTGGAGGTTCTTTTGGACATTTTTATAAATTAACTGATTTTCTAGTCATTTTATGTGCATAATTCAAATTTGAACTACATGCACATGCTCCAGTGCAGAAAAATGTGTTGAAAAATCAAATGTGTGTCCTTCGGTGCATGCTTAGGTCCCACGCAAGAAATGGGAATGAATTTGAAACACCTTGACACTCTCGCTCGGCCGCAAACATTGAGATACATGATTTTTAAATTCTAGTAAATCCAAAACTCGTCTTAAATTCATGAAACTTGGCATGCTATCATGAAATGGCACGAAAATGATGTGGTAAAAAAAATTATCCCACTTGGGGTAGATTTGGGTGTAAGCTTGTCACATACCAGAGTTTCTGAGAAGAAGCCTCATGGTTCCGGTAGGGGAATGTATCACCTTTGTGGACGAAACGATATTCATTGCCTCTTCTTGCTTTCAGTTTTTATCTAATGTCAACATAGAACAACAGGAGTGTCGTTTTAAATTTTGTACTTTTTCACGGTTTGTTAGGACATGTTTATACATTAACTGAGTTTTCTTGGCATTTTATGTTTATAAAATGCAAATTTGAACTACATGCACATGCTCTAGTGCAGAAAAATGGGTTGGAAAATCAAATGTGTGTCATTGGGTGCATGCTTAGGTCCCACGCAAGATTTTGGAATGAATTTCAAACACCTCAGCACTGTCGCTCAGCCGCAAACATTGAGATACATGGTTTTTAAATTCTAGTAAATCCAAAACTTGTCTGAAATTCATAAAACTTGGCAATGCCATCATGGAATGGCATCAACATGTTGTGGTAGAAAATTTGCCCCATTTGGGGCAGATTTGGGTATAAGCTTCTAACAAAACCAGAGCTTCTCACACGAAGCCTCATGGTTTCGGTAGGGAACTTATGACCTTTGTGGACAAAACAATATTGGTTGCTCTTTTTGATTTCAAATTTCTGCCTAGTGGCAACGTAGACCAACAGGAGTGTCGTGTTAAAATTTGGAATTTTTCTGGATTCATTAGGACATTTTTATATATTAACTGAGTTTTGTAGGCAGTTTATGCGCATGATTCAAATCTGAACTACATGCACTTGCTCCTGTGCAGAAAATGGGTGAAAAAAAAATCAAATGTGTATCCTTGGGTCCATCTTCAGGGCCCATGCAAGAAATGGGAATGAATTTCAAACACCTCGGCACCATTGCTTGCCTGCAAACATTGAGATACTTGGTACTTAAATTCTAGCAAATCCAAAACTCGTCTGAAATTAATGAAACTTGTCTTGCTATCATGGAATGGCACCAACATGCCATGGTAAAAAATTGTCCCATTCGGGGCAGGTTATGGTATACAACCCTCACAATCTAGAGGTTCTCACAAGAAGCCCTGTGGTTCGGTAGGGAAGGTGGGTCACCTTTCCGGACGAAACAACATCTGTTGCCCCTTCTTGCCTTGATTTTTTTCTAGATACAACACACACTGACAGGAGGGTTATGTTAAATTTTGGTATTATTCGGGGTTCGTTTGGACATTTTTATACGTTAACCATGTTTTCTAGGCATTTTATGTGCATAATTCAAATTTGAACTACAGGCACATGCTCCAGTGTAGCAAATTGGGATGAAAAATCATATGTGTGTCCTTGGGTGCATGCTTAGGTCCATGCAAGAAATGCGAATGAACTTCAAACACCTGGGCATCGTGGCTCGGTCGATAACATTGAGATACCTAGTTTTCAAATTCTAGTAAATCCAAAACTCGTCTGAAATTCATGAAACTTGGCATGTGCTACCATGGAATGGCACCACATGTTGTGTTATTTTTCATGTCCAATTTGATAGAAGGCGCATGAATTAACAACCAACAAAGGTATTTTGAAAACAAATAGTTGCCTCGTTATATCTCAAACATTTGTATAATTTAAATCATGGGCGTGCTGCTAACCATTCACGCGACGCCACCCGTATGCAAACCGACAACTTCCCCATTAAGCTAAGGGAAAATGTGTCGAGCAGGATTTGTGGAGCTCTTCATCGCCAACGTTTTATATAAAACACCCGTACGCAAAGCGAGAGCCATGGTCTTCCCCAGTAAGCCACGGGAAAAATTTACCGCGTAGGATTTGTGCATCCCTTCATCGCAAATAGTTCAGATTGTGTATGATATGCAAAGAGAGAGATATGGTTCCTTTGCCTCTAAGCCAAGAGAAAATCTGGCACGCATGATTTGTACATCCCTTCAACGCGAACGGCTTTTACGGATGACCCGTGTGCAACCACGTACAGACAATTTGGTAAGATTTGCATCTGTCATATTGGGTATATTGCCATTTGTCAAACTGGAAAGATTGATATTTGTTGATATAGTAATATTGCCCTTTGTCAACCTTGTAACACTACCATTTGTCAAAATTTACAGCTAAAAATCACTAGCACTATCTAATTTTTGCAACTAAATTCAGTAATTAATCATAGATTTCATTCATAGATTAAGCAGTCGTTCTTTATACAAGGGAGTTTTTAAAATTTCTTCGGAAACATCAAAACCGTCGGAACCCAGCAACGGAGCGAATGAAAACAATGTACAGTGAGAGAATACAAACTAAAGAACAGAACCTAAAAGCATGCATCGAGACAAATCACATGATTGAAACAGTTCGAATGTAAAGAGGAGTAGCAGAGGTAACCAGTGATGCTCGATGGCGACAAGGAATTTGGTAGACCAGTTCGCCCTTCCGCACAAGGACTACGTCTGGTTAGAGGGGTTGTGATTTAACACAGAAGATAAACTCTCTTCGCCCTATTCTCCTCGACAATTGGTTCATCAACCAATGCCAATCACTCGTGGTGGATACTTGAGGCGATCTCGAACCTTTACAGACTTCTTCTTCAAGAACCACAATTACTCTTGGTCTATGAAGAAATTGACACCTAACTGATGAAGTCATGTACCTAGGGTAGGGTCATGGACCTGTCTAAGATACCCTCCCCAAGGACATCCTTAGAATAAACTGCCTTCCAGTCGACTGGTAGGATTCCACTCGATGTAATCAAAGACACTCGACCATGAAGACCCACTCGACCACCGGGAGTTCGAGAGCCACTCGTGTCCTAACGGTCAGTAGTTAAGTAGTCTTTATGGTCATGATGACATTTTATGTAAGGCGTTACCAAGAACGCTGGTCTTAATGTACCTTTAACCCTCGCTACGTGGGCTGGCTGGGGTCTGGCGCACTCTATATAAGCCACCCCCCTCCATGTAGAAGGGTTCGCACTTCGTAATTCATACGCATATAATCCATCGACCGCCTCCGGCTCCGAGACGTAGGGCTGTTACTTCCTCCGAGAAGGGCCCGAACTCGTAAAACTCGCGGCGTATACAACTACTCCATAGCTAGTACCTTGCCTCTCCATACCTACCCCCATTCTCTTTGCGGACTTAGAACCACGACGGTTGGCGCCCACCGTGGGGCAGGTGTTCTAGCGATTTGTTGGAGAAGTTGGGATTCTTTCGATCTCCTACATCATGGTTTGGTGGAGTTTTGGTCGAGGGTCGCGAGATCCGCCTCGGTGCGCTCACGCTCATCGCCGACGACTCCGCTTGGCTTCGGGAGGCTCCTCTCGACGCCGACGCGCTCCCGTCCGGCGGGCAACGCACTGCAAGCGCGTCCAAGGCGTCCTCCTGCGGCAACCGTCGACCCAGATGGGTCGGTTCTTGTGCAAATCCTCACTCCTAGTCTCGCCGGCGCAAGCGCCCGGTCGATCGAGGCTTCAGCGGTGGGTGAGGCATGCGGTGGCTCGCCGATCGGCCACTTCCCAAGTCGCGCAATCGAGCCCGGCGAATCTCTACGGCCTGTTCGATCATCGTGGCTCGCAGATGACGCATCCGAAAGCGATAGCAGCGATCCGGCGGCAGAGGTTCTCGATGGTCGACGGACCACGCAGTCCTCCTGGATTCCCCCGCACCGACGGAGGCGATGGTGGAGGCGATCCGGCGCAAGCTCACGAAGAGTACCAACCCAAGCCCCTCACTTTGCTGCAGAGGGAAGAACTTCGCCGCCGGAACATGGATGCGCTTAACACTCCTATCATTGGAGAAACCCCCGAGGCTCGTGCCTTGGAGGATGCGCGCTTGGCTAATCTGGTCGAGCACACTCGACTGGAGAACCTCCAGCGAGTTTTCGACGAGCGCACGCGTCCACGGGTTCCAGAATCCAGTCGACGTCAGCTCTTTCCACAACCAACTCAGGTATATCGAACTCCTATTCAGAATTTAGCAGCTGCAGCCCGTATAGCAGAGTCGATTCAGCCTTCCCAGTCGGAGGCGGGTAGAGGTTTGCAACAGATCAGAGATTTACTTCGGGCAGCAGGAGATCAAAATTCAGTCGTATCACAGTCACGGAACAGGATTCACAGCAGACCCGTCGCTGCGAATTCAGTCCAGTAGGCCCATAGTCCAAGATCGCCCCCGAGGCGTGAGGAACGAGGAGGCCGTGATGATCAAGACAGAACCATGAGCCGTATGAGCACCGATTCGATCGCAATGATCGACGTCGAGTGCCCACCCTCCCCAAGGGGTGGATCATACTCCTCGGCAACAAGATGACAGACGCCAAGACAAAGGTCTTTGGGCGAAGAGTTCCAGTCGACCCCAGAGAGCCAGGCTTTGATGCGAGATCCATTATCATTCAAGGCTTGGTCGACAGGAACAGAGCTCACCGAGAAGTCCATGAGAGAGATGTTCCCTCCAGCAGCAGAGTTCATGTCTCAAGGCCAGAGTGTTTTAGCAGGGCCATCAGAGCCGCAGTGATTCCTCCCAACTTCAGGTTGGCGACTGGAGTCAGTAAGTTCACAGGTGAGTCCAAGCCTGACACTTGGCTTGAGGACTACCGAGTGGCTGTCCAGATTGGCGGCGGCAATGATGAGGTAGCTATGAAGCATTTTCCCCTTATGTTGGAGGGTTCGGCCAGAGCATGGTTGAATCAGTTAGCACCCAAAGAAGATTTACACTTGGGAAGATCTTGCCCGAGTGTTTGTCGGGACATTTGAAGGGACTTGGAAGCGACCAGCGGGGTTGCGAGCTACGATCGTGTGTCTGAAGTCGAATGAAACTTTGAGAGACTACATCCAGAGATGGATTACCTTGCACCACACAGCTTGAGAATGTGTCGATCACCAGCGATCTGTGCTTTCAAGGAAGGTGTCAAGAACGAGGAGCTGAGTTTGAAATTGGTCGGACGGGATATGACCACGAGTGGGATGATGGAGATTGCCACCAAGTATGCTAATGGTGAAGAAGAGGATCGGCTCGGAGTGGTAAGTACAAGTCAGCCGCTAATGAATCCGGCGGAGGAAATTCCAATGGAAGCGAAGCAAGCAAAGTCGAGCCAGACCTCTCTCGGAGAAGCCTTGGTCAGTGACCCGAGGAAAGTTTAAGGGGAAACCCAAGGGTCCGTGGAACCCCAAGAAGGTGAAAGACCAGGACGGGAATGATGTGTTGGATTTGCCATGTCACATTCACACGAAGAAAGATGAAGAAGGTAAACTCATTTACCCGAAGCATACCACTCGACAAATGTCGGCTCTTGATTCAGCAGCCCAAGGAAGCAACCCAAGGATAAGGAAAAGGGTCTGACAAAGTTGAGGACAAGGAAGATAGTGACGGTGGATACCCCGTGTCAATTTCACCCTGATGATTTTTGCTGACGTTGAAAGCAAAAGTCGATTGAAAGTTATCAACCGAGAAGTGAACATGGTCGCCCCGGCGATGCCCAATTATCTGAAATGGTCCCTGCACCGCCATCACATTCGACCGGTCGATCACCCGACACACATTGCCACCCCAGGAGGCAGCGTTGGTGGTCGATCCGATCGTCGAAGGCACTCGGACCGACCAAAGTTTTGATGGATGGTGGCGATGGTTTGAACATTTTGTATGCAGAGACGTTGAAAGGGATGGGCATTCCGATGTCCGGACTCAAAGACCAACAACATGAGCTTCCATGGAGTCATTCACGGAAAGAAGGCTGAGTCACTCGGCCAAATTGCTCTCGATGTGGTTTTGGTGACTACAAGAATTTTCGTAAGGAAAAGTTGACGTTTGAGGTCGTGGATTTCGAGGCGCTTATCACGCTTATTCGGGAAGGCGGCGATGCCCGTTCATGGCTCGACCATGTTATGTGTACCTTGTGAAGATGCCCGCCCCAAGGGTGTGATCATCATCACGGCAATCGGAAGAAAGCGGAAGAGTGTTTTAAAGGCTCTAAGATTGCGATGCTCGATGGCGTGGTAGAATTGCAAGAATATCGAAGACCGCAGATCCGAGTGATTTGTTGCGAGCCAAGAAGCCCGCTCTGAAGTCGGCATTTCGATCGTCCGGTGAGACGGCAGGATCATATTCACCCGACCGACCCCAATGCTGCTCGACCAACATCTCAACAACACTCGACTCCAAATAGGAAGAAGCGCTCGTCCGGTTCCTCCGTGAGAACTGGGACATCTTCGCATGGAAGCCTCTCACGACATGCCGGGTGTTCAGGGAGCTGGCTGAGCACCGTCTCATGAAGTCGACTCAAAAGTCAAACTGTCAAAGAACATCTTGACGGTCCGCCCGTAAGAGAAAGGCCATAGGCGAGGAGGTGGCTCGGCTCTTAGCAGCAGAGTTTATCCGAGAAATTTACCACTCCGAGTGGCTCACCAATGTGGTCATGGTCCCTAAGAAGGACAATTCACTGCGCATGTGCATCGACTTCAAACATATCAATCGGGCCTGCCCGAAAGATCGTTTTCCTCTCCCCCGCATCGACCAAATAGTCGACTCGACTGCGGGATGTGAGCGGTTGTCTTTTTTAGACGCATATTCCGGGTACCATCAGATCCGTCTGTATGGACCCGACGAGATCAAAACAGCTTTCATCACTCCATTCGGGTGCTTCTATTATGTCACCATGCCATTCGGCCTCAAGAATGCCGGAGCCACGTTCATGAGGATGATTCAGAAGTGTTTACTCACTCAAATCAGTCGGAATGTGGAAGCATACATGGATGTGTAAGTGCATCTAGTGCCCCTTAGTGATTTTGGTGTATTGAAGACTTATAGGTTAAGAAACTAATGTATCTGTGAGTGTACACAGGTCTATAAGTCTATGAGGAGTTTGATATTTACAGAGAAAGTCGACCCTAAAATGAAGTTCTTCAACTCAAGACTTTGATATTTCAAGACTTTCAAGACTTTGAAAGTGAAGAAATTGGTGTGACCACGAAGACTTGGTATTCCTTTGAGGAACATGAAGCGTGAAGACTTGTTTTCGTAGTTTCATTTTCTCTTTCTTGAGTCATAGGAAACACCGCATCGTTAAAGGGGTCGAGGAAATACTAAGGAAAAATTTCCATGTGATGCTCAACTCAAAATCCTACACCTACCAATCCCTTCGAGTGAAGCCTTTGAAATCTCATACAGATTCAGTCAATTTCTTCAAAGGATGAGACGAAGCTCTTCCGGTGCCGAGAATTTGTTCGACCGAGGAGTTAGGAATTCGCCATCTTGAATTGCCTACACAAAGGAGGAACATGATAGCCCTGAGGAATTTGATGTTCAAATTTCCGACCGTTGCTGTGCTGCGCGCCAGCTGTCCCAAAATATCTTATCCACCTAACGGTCATATCATTGAAGGGCATTTATGTCTTATCATGTCGGGCTGCTCCCTAGGCTATAAATAGCCGCCCCCTACAACCACTAGCTGGTTGGCTGCTCCGAGAGAACTTGACACTTGTCATTTGAGAGCAACCCATCCTCTGAGGACTTTGAGCGAAAATCATCAAGTGAGGAAAAACCCAAAAACCAAACCCCTACAACCCAAAGTGATTGAGCATCACTGAAGAAATTGATCCTGCGTGGATCCGACGCTTGTTACCTTTGAAGACTGTGCTTCTTCCAGAAGGTTAGGCGTCATGGTCTAGAGCATCCAAGAGGAATTGTGGATCGCCGAGTGACCAAGTCTGTGAAGGTTTGGAAGTCGCTCAAGACTTACCACGAGTGATTGGACGAGGTCTGTGTGACCTTAGTTCAAGGAGAATACGGTGAGGACTTGGTGTCTGAGCTGCGTGCTCGATCGGGTGTCCGGACTGTGTGTCCTCGAGTTTAAATACTCAGCCGCTCCAACCAGACGTATAACCGAGACAGCAGCTTGAACTGGTCTACCAAATCATTGTCTTCACCAACCTAATCTGGTTCTATTTCCTCAACCCTTTCATTTCCTCATTATTGTGTTGAGTGTTTGTTCATATCTGTGTTTGAAGACTTTGATCAAGACTTTCTCAATTTCCTCAGTTCAATTTCTTCATCTGTTTGTCTTCATCTTGTGTTATCCTGTGATTACACTTTACGTACTCTGTGATTGTCTTCATTTCATCATGATGACTATGCTTGTAATCTGTTATGCTTACTTCGAGTACTTATTCGCTGCAAGTAGTTCTTCGCTAAGGAATTCCCTCACCGCAAATTCCTCGATGAAGAATTCATAAAATCGCCTATTCACCCCCTCTAGTCGATATAACGCACTTTCAATTGGTATCAGAGCAAGGTACTCCCTTGTTCTGTGTGATTTTGGTTTAACCACCTGGAGTTTTAGTTATGTCGACCGCAGGTATGAAGAAAGTGACATGCCCTATCTTTGACGGTCACGATTATCCCTAGTGGAAGGCCATGATGAGGAAGCGCCTCATGGCAATGGACAATATGAAATGTGGACCGTCCTTTGAAATTGGCCTTACTGGTCTATGCAAGGCGGCGAACACCGATGATATTCGCAAGTTCACTCGACTTGACATCATGGCGAAGGATATCATATGTTCTTGCCTATCTAGAGATGAATTCAAGCGCATTATGCATCTTTGCAATGCGAAGCTCATCTGGGACCGAATCTCCGACGTTTATGAAGGTCATCGAACCCGTCATGATCCCTGGTTTGAGGACTTCAAGGAATCTCTCAAAACGATGACTTTCGAGCCAGAATCATCATCATCTGCATCCTGTCTCATGGCAAAGGGTCACGAGGTAACGAATGTTCCTCATCCGAACTTAGTGACCGTGAATCGATCTTGATGAATCTGATGATGATATTGAACCTAACTATACCAAACTTGTTTGCATTGCCACCAAACAACAACATGCCTTGGAAAAGGTTCAAAACATGTTAGGTAAAAGTGATGATATGTTACGTGAAGAAATGGATCGCACTAAAGCCCTGACTGAAAATCTTCAGAGACTTCAGTCAAGGCTTGACAGCCTTCAAGGTCATCATAACACTCTCCTATCTGATCATGAGAAACTTTCTTATGAATTTCTTCAAAGAAAGCAAGATCTTGAGAAGCTAAGAGCGAGTTATGAAGATCTTCGAAGGAGCGCGATTCATTACTTGCTCAACAAATCAGCTTCTCAAGAAGAATTTGTTCCTCCATGCTTAAAGTGCATTGAACGTGAATCGCTAATTCTTCACTGAATGTTCAAATGCTTCAACTGTTACAAATTCTTCACCTGCCTCTGCTATCACTAATTCCTCATCGAGGATATTGCTAGTATCACCGACGATGCAGGTGAAGGAATTGTACATGACAGCATGTACAAAAGCCTCAAAGGGCATCGACTCTTTGTGATGTGCTTAAAAGCAGATCCTCAACAGAACCCTAGGAAAGAGGGTATTGCCTTTGAGAGGAAACACAATCTTGATGGAACGTCTATGGAAGCTTTGAGCAAGATCCCAAAACCTCATGGGTTGCTGCAAAGGGACCTCCAATTGATCCATCTACCTTATCTGGCTTTACGTGTGAATTTCCTCATTCTGCCGATGAGTCATTTGACTCAACTATAAACTGTTCAAGAATCGAATGGTGAAGTATTTGCTAGATATGTTGGCACTAACTGCAGGAACGGTTCCCCTATGAAGAAAATCTGGGTTCCCAAGAAGTGCCTTGAAAGTCTTCAGGTGAATGTCCTCATGACACCACCAGTGAAGAATAGGAACCCCAGATCAAATTCTTCATATGGACCAAATTCTTCATATGGATCCAAGTCCTCATACGGACCAAATTCCTCACGTGGATCAAATTCCTCAAAAGGATCAAAGTCCTCATATGATTATCATCGTGCTAACAACTCTGTTTTGCAGGGTAGAGCTAAGGGCTATGAATATGTGCATTACTCTTCAAATCAATATGTTCATAAGTCCACGAAGAATTTCTCTGCTTATTCATATGCTTACCCTAACCCCTCTTATGTGAAACGAAATGGTTTGGCTTCCATGCCACCATTCTCGTATGGTGCTCGCAGAGTGATGAACTATTTGCCACCCCTTCAGATGTGTGTGGTGAAGAAAAAGAACTAATCTCTTCTGCAGGGTCAGGTCTCCAGACGTGCTTAACGTCTCAAGAATTTCTTTGGGACCCGACAAAATGCGAAAGGACGCAGCTAATCATGATGAAATGAACTTTCATTTCACACGCCCTCCTACCGCTTATCTGAATCTCGATCGATGAAATTCATCGATGAACTTGATATCATATTCTTCACCGATGAAGTATATGAGATCGTAAGTTGTACTAATTCATCCGCAGGATGATCAACCCAAAGCCACCGAGTGGATTCTCGATAGTGGATGTACAAATCACATATTTGGTGACAAGAATCTATTGATGGATGCTCCCTTATCACCGTCACATCTCAAGCATATCATCTTTGGCCGACAAAGGCAAAAGTCAGGTATTGGGTCTTGGTAAGGTTGCTATTTCTAAGGACATGCACATGGACAAAGTCATGCTTGTTGAGTCCTTAGGATATAACCTCATGTCGCCTCAATGCTTTGTGATCTTGATATGGTTGTTATCTTTGGCAAGTATCGTTGTGTTGTGATTATGGAAGTCGACAATTCCAAAGTCTTCAAGGCTTTAGGAGAGGAGACTTGTACATTGTTGACTTTTCCACAGGACCACAACCAGCCATGTGCCTACTTGCAAAAGCTTCGAAGGCTGGCTATGGCATCGATGACTTGGTCACGCAGCATGAGGAATTTGCACACTTGCGAAGAAGAAGCATGTCATTGGCATTGAGAATGTCAAATTCCTCAAGGATCACCTATGCGGAGCCTGTGAAGCTGGAAAATGACCAAGGCCAAGCATCCAGTGAAGACTATCATGACCACTACTCGCCCTTGAATTGCTTCACATGGACCTCTTTGGTCCCAATCATTACTCATTGTCACTAATGATGCATCTCTTTATGGCTTTGTTATTGTTGATGATTACTCTCGTTACACATGGGTACACATTGTTACTTACAAAATCAAGTGCAGGAAATCTTCAAACGATTTTCCTCGAGGGCTTCAACTAACTTTGGTGTGAAGATCAAGCACATCAGAGTGACAATGGAACTGAGTTCAAGAATTCTGGTCTTGATGACTATCTTGATGAACTTGGTATTACTCATGAGTTATCTCGCTCCTTATACTCCTCGGCAAAATGGCGTCGTGGAGCGCAAGAACAGAACTCTTGTTGAGATGGCTCGCACTATGCTTGATGAATACAAAACGCCTAGTCGCTTCGGATTGAAGCAATTGACACCGCGTGCCACATCATCAA
This sequence comes from Aegilops longissima, assembly GCA_021605205.1. Classification (NCBI taxonomy): domain Eukaryota; kingdom Viridiplantae; phylum Streptophyta; class Magnoliopsida; order Poales; family Poaceae; genus Aegilops; species Aegilops longissima. The sequence continues at coordinate 456,497,094 of CM038677.1, forward strand.
CAGAGTATATCTTCACAAATTCTTCAAGAAGACTGCCTATGAACTCCTCAACGACAAGAAACCAAATGTAAGTTATTTCAAAGTCTTGATTGCTAAATGCTGGATTAGAGATCCTCACCACAACTCTAAATTTGCACCAAAGCACATGAAGGTTTTATGCTTGGTTACGGAAAGGACTCGCACACCTACAGAGTCTTCAACATCGCTCTTCACAAGATTGTTGACATCAGATGTGCGGTTCGATGAAACTAATGGCTCGCAAAGAGAGCACCTACCTTCGTGTTAGACGAACCAGCACCGAGGATTCTATCAGGTTCAAGGCAACCGAGGATGTCATCCCCATCAAGAAACTGCTGAAGAATTCATTCTCAGACGCTGAAGAACGCCGAGCTGATGCACTGAAGATAATGTGAAGAAAATGGTGCCGAGGAAAATGATCAAATTCCTCGGCGACAACCAGCTCATCCTCGCTGCAAAAGAAGTGCAAGTTGACAAGATCATCGATGACATTGAAGCGCCAGTCCTCTCACACGCCAAAAGCTTCACATTTATCTAACTTTTGTGGGCACTATGCTTTTGTCTCTATCACAGAGCCCACTAAGGTAGATGAAGCATTTTCGAGCCGGAGTGGATTCAGGCCATGCAAGAAGAATTACATCGATTCGAGCTCAACATCGTCTCGAACTGGTCAAACGTCCAGATCCTCGCAAGCATAATATCATTGGCACAAAGTGGATCTACCGCAACAAGCAAGATGAAAATGGTCTTGTGGTGAGGAATAAGGCACGACTAGTAGCTCAAGGCTACACGCAGTTGAAGGAATTGATTTTGATGAAACTTTTGCACTGCTGCTAGACTTGAGTCTATTAGATATTACTCGCCTATGCTAACCATCACAATATCACTTTATATCAAATGGATGTGAAAAGTGCATTCCTCAATGGTAAGCTTGAGGAAGAAGTATATGTTGCTCAACCCCTGGTTTTGAAGATCCAAAGAATCGACAAAGTCTTCAGACTAAATAAGGCCCTCTATGGCCTCAAGCAAGCCCCTCGGCGTGGTATGATACATTGAAGGAATTCTTTGTGAAGAATGGCTTCACACCCGGTTCACTCGATCCTACTCTCTTTACTAAATCTTATGATGGTGAAATTTTTGTGTGCCAAATATATGTTGATGATATTATCTTTGGCTGTACTGACCAATGTTATAGTGATGAATTTGCCTATATGATGAGTGAAGAATATCAAATGTCTATGATGGGAGAGTTGAAATTCTTCTTAGGTCTTCAAATTCGTCAACAACACAATGGCATATTCATATCTCAGAGAAATACCTCAAAGATGTCCTGAAGAAATTCGCATGCAAGATTGCAAAGGTGTCAAAATTCCTATGCCCACAAATGGCCATCTATGCAATCGATGAAAATGGTATTGACTTGATCACAAGGTATACCGCCCATGATTGGTTCTTTATTGTACTTATGTGCATCTAGGCCAGATATAATGCTTAGTGTTTGCATGTGTGCCCGATTTCAAGCTACACCGAAGGAATCACACCATAAGGCTGTGAAGCATATTCTTCGATATCTAGCTCACACACCAACACTAGGATTATGGTACCCCAAGGGCTCTACTTTTGATCTCATTGGATATTCTGACTCTGACTATGCTGGTGATCGTGTGGACCGCAAGTCAACATCTGGTACTTGTCATTTCCTCGGACGATCTTTGGTCTGTTGGTCCTCGAAGAAACAGAACTGCGTATCACTGTCCACTGCGGAAGCTGAATACATTGCTGCTGGCTCATGTTGTGCTCAATTGCTGTGGATGAAGCAAACTCTCAAGGACTACGGCATTAATGTGAAGAATGTGCCTCTCTATTGTGACAATGAGAGTGCCATCAAGATTGCTCACAACCCAGTTCAGCACTCGAAGACAAAGCACATTCAAATTCGTCATCATTTTCTTCGTGATCATGTGTTGAAGGGCGACATCTCCATCGAGCACGTGAAGACTGAAGAACAGCTAGCTGATATCTTCACTAAGCCCTTGGATGAGAAGAGATTTAGCAAGTTGCGGTGTGAGCTAAATATCTTAGAATCTTCGAACGTTCTTTGAAAAGGCACACATCCTAACACTTATGCAAAATTGATGACTTAGATGTGCAACACATGAAGAAACGTTTTTCTTCAATCAATGAAGAATAACACTCTAAGTGTGAAGAAATTAATGAAGAATTTGATTCTCAGAACCCTACGACAATTGTACGCGGTGTCTGAAATCATCATTCTTATATGGTGGGTCACGCCACCACCAAAGTTGAAAATCTTCAATTTGAGTTTTTCCTCAGTTTTGAAATTCTTCAGTTTTTCAAATTCTTCAACTTTGCAAATTCTTCACTGTTTCCGTCGTCTTTCTTCATTGGCTATATATATATATGGGTTTATGTCCTCTACAGCATTCACTTATGGCTATTTCTTCAAGTCATTTTTCCTGCTAAGTGAATGTGATCAGACCCTTCCCCCTCTATGCTATACTCAACCCAATCCATTCAGAAATTCTTCATGTGCGTTCTATTTTGAAACTCGTTCAAAATCTTCACTGTGTCCTTAACAGCTGAAGAAATTGCAACGGAACGTTAAAACTGATCTTATCCAAATCTTCGTTTTTGCCGCTCAAACCGTTCCGCATCCCACGATGCATTACTTTATTCACCCACGATCGTATTACGATCTCCACTACACTACGTGGGTGACACATGTCGTGAGAAGGAAATGGTCGGGGGCATGTTCGTCCCTAAATCTTCGGCGATCCGTTTTTCACCGTGTCTATAAATACCCCTCTCTCCCTTCCTCACTCTTTTACTCTGCTCGACCTCTCTCTCTCCCGCTCGAGCTCCTCAAACCCTAGCGCCGCCGCTACTCCATCGTCGCCGGTGAGGAAAAGCTTCACTGCCTTGACCTCGTCGCCGACGTATTTCGCGCCGACATGGAAATCTTCACTCCGCCGTCGCCAGAAGTTGTCTTCCTCCGCCAAGTTAGGGCGTGGAAGATCTGAACGGACGAACTTCTCAACAGTTCTTCTCAGTTCGTCGTGTTCTTCACTTCGGGTAATTAAAAGTTACTTTTATTACTCGCTTTGATTCTCAAATCTTCTTCAAATTCTTCAAAGGTGTTTATTCTTCAAATCTTCACACATATGAACACCTCAAATCTCTTGATTCGTTTCTCTAAGCAATGATTTTCTTCAAGATTCCTCAATTGTGTGGATCTCGATCTATACAACTCGAACCTAAGACAAAGAACGCTTAGTGAAATTCTTCAAGGCTCATCTGGTCAAAATCCTCAAAACTTGTTCTTTTGAAAACCTTACGAGAACGCATATGACCTCTCCAAATTCCTCGCAACTATACTCTGTTCACAGGTACAAATGTCCGCTGCTGAATCACTAGGTTCTCATCAACTTAACTCATTTGCAGCGTTCCTCGAAGAAAAACTGCACACTTCTTAAGAGAACTCAATTGTTCAATTTCCTCAACTGAAGAAAATGGCAGACGGTAAGAAGCCACGAAGGAGGAAAGAAACCGAGGTTATGACAGCGTTTGAAATCCCTGAGGAAATATATGCTGACTACTGCACACCGGATGAAGAAAGCAAAAATCAACGCAAGGTGCGTATTCAGAAGATTGAACGGAGATGGGCACATGAATGGAGGGAATATAGATATGTAACTCCTAAGTACATGAAGAAATTCGCTCTTAATCCTCCATGTCCAAGAGCTCCTTTGGCACCTGGCCAAATAGCTGATCCCACTAGCATCAAACGAGGTGAGGACTTTCCTGATGAATGGGCTAAACGTCAAGCAAAATTGGCAAAGCAAGCAAAGGAGGCAGTGAAGAAATTCAATTAGGATTCTGCCGCTGCTACTACCACAGAGGTCTTGGTCAAACCGAGGAAATCCATGCAAAAGAAGCCTGCTCATTAGCCAAGTGCTTCATCATCTGCGCCCTCACGGCCAAGTTCCTCAGCAGCACCTTCCAAGCAAATTCCTCACACTGCTGCTGCTCCACCAAAGTCCTCAACAGCTCCGTCAAAACCTTCAGTTCTTGTGCACCTAGCTACATGCCAAAGGACTGCTGGCTTTTCAATTGCCTCAGGCATTTCTGCAAGTTCCTCAGCTGCTCCCATTTCATCATCTGGCCCGACTCAGCTGAAGACCAAAGCAACAGCTGGACGAGGTCCTCGGCCTAGCCCAAAGAAGAAACTGGTTGCATTCCATGTACCATCTGATGATGAAGCATCTGATGAAGAACTTGCGGAAATCATCAGAGACCGTCAAGTAAAGGCCGCTAGAGCCAAAGGTACATCTGTGCCACTGCTATTGGACCCGAAGAAAGTCCTCGACTTTATTGATCTCTGGCACAATGATCCCAATACCCCTCTGCCTGACCTTCATTTGACACCTGGACAAAGTCATATGTTGACTCACTTCATCGCTGAAGAAAAATGGAAGTTTGAGAAGGCAAGGAAATCAAAAGGCTCAATACGGAAGGAGAAGTTCTCGAAGAAAACGTTGTCAAGATGACACCGAGGAGCTTCTCCAAGTCAAACTGAAATTCAAAACCTCGGCAAAAACTTGATACATACTATGCTGATTGGCAAGGAGCCAAGGTCAGATTACATCAACGACGAAGAAATTCACAAATGTTGCTGTCCCAATGCAACATGAAATTCCCAGTGGAGCCTCGGCTCAGCCCTCTTGAAGAAAATGCCAAGACACGGACGTGATGACGTTCACCTGCCGATGAAAATGCTGATTCGTGGCTGATGATCCCATTCCACCATTTGAAGAAATTGCGGGGCACCCACTATTGGTGCGCTGAAGAAATTGCTCAAGACAGGGAGGCGCATCAGTTGCTCTCAAGAAACTGAACCAAATTCCTCGGCTCCTCCTGCGCCAACTCCAACTCCAATTCTTCCATCCGCTCGATGTGAAGAAAACCAAGGCTGCAGAGCGAGCTGCTTTAAAGAAAAGGAAAGCATCAGCTGCGTCAGATTCTTCGGCTGCGAAGAAAATGAAGCCAATGACCAGCTCATTCAAAAATCCAATTGATGTTGTTCCAATTTCCTCCATACCTTCAAAGTAAGTTGTTCCTTTTGGAGAAGACTACGAGATCCCAATCGGATCCGATGAAGAACATCAGTCCGCTGCTTCGTCAGAGCAGGTTGATGAAGAAATTGAAGTGGATGCCATCCCTTCAACCCCAGTTATTCCCTCACCAGACTATGAAATTCCTTAGGCTGGTGCTGAGGAAATTGAAGATGAAGATGTGGATATTGGATGCACCACACCAGTGATCAATGATGACTTTTGGGAAAGTCAGCATTCCAATACTCCTCTCTTCACCCGCTCCAACAGATTCCTCAGTCCCCTGCACAAACAGTCCAAATGGACTCTGAAGAAAATCAACCCATTGGTTACGTGCATGAAGAAATTCCAGCCACTAGTGTCGATGAAACTGCTGCCTTGCTAATCCTCGATCGCTTTTGTTGAGGAACAAGAAATTCCTCACTGAAGAACCTGAACTTACTATTCCCGAGGTGGTGATGCAACTCATCGACACCCCTCGCCCAAGCAAAAGAATCCGTTCTCAAGCAAGCAAAAGTTCAAGGCTGAAGACTTCTTTGCCGAGCACGTGTTCTTCTTGAATATAATCCATATGATTCGCTCGCATTAGGAAGAGGCGCTTCGACTGCCACCAAGCCAACTTCTATTCCTCGGTGCTCTTCAACAAGGATAAAATCTTCGATCATGCTCATATTCCTCATGTGGATATGGAGTCGCTGCCGAGCTTTGAACCAGTCCTCGGTGTTCTTCACGACGCAGACTTCTAAATTTCTGCACCGATATCGTGGATGGAGCGAAGAGCTAATTCTTGATTTTATGCAACGCTTCACATCACCGGAGACGCTCAAGATGTGCACTCATGGGTCTTAGATTGGATGGTGAAAACACTCACTACAAGGCACCAAGACAACTGAATTGCTTCGTGCCCTACCACTCGATCCTCCACTTGATGGTGCACGTCGTATCTCTGACGAAAAGAACTTTCAGATCACTATATGCAAGTCTTGATGAAGCCTTTGAAGCCAAGGCAGGCCCCAAGAACCAAATTCCTCGTCAAGGAATTATTATATGTGCCTCGGACTGTCTATCGATACGGCGAAGACTATGAGTCCTATCAAAGGCCACGACTCGAGCGATGAAGAAGTCGTTGGCATCATGAAGAACATGCTTTTCAACATCATCCATGGCGTTCCCGTCAACTTCCATGATTTCTTCATGAGGACTCTGGCAAACATTGCTATGTCACCATTTGAGCTGAAGCCTTATGCGCCTTGGATTATGCGATTCATCAGGTCAAGATCTTCACTCAATTACAAGGCTGATACTTTGAACCACTGCAGCTACTTGCCCCCGATTGAAGTCCTCAAGCGGACCTTTACCTCGGTGATGACAAGGGCAAGGCTACTGCTGTGATCGATGAAGGCATTCGTCCATTGGATGGGCAGTTTTTAGCAAGCAGCATCCTACTCCACCAATGATGACTCGCCACACATGACTCACCGCAAATACCTCGATCAAGCAAAGTCCTCAAGCTCAGACCTGTGGTGATGATCGATCGTGAGTTACTCCTCAGTCTTCATCAGAAGGTTGATCGTAATCATAAATGGGTCAAGCGTCAGTTTGGTACTCTTCTTTACAACATGACATCAACACACAATGCAGTGAAGAAAAACCACTACTACCTCCATGAAACCTTCAAGCGCTTTGGGCTGTTCTTTCACATCTCTGATGAAGAAGAAGCGACTTCAATGGGACTCAAGGAAGAATTTGGTGGTCGCACCTCCTCCGAAGAAATTCAAGAAGGTCAAAGTTCCTTCCTTGGTGGCCAGCTCCTATTCTTCATCTCGCGACACTAATGAAAATGAAGATTTGGAAGATACCGCGGCTGGTCCTACTTCAACAAACAACCCCGACAATGCTGGCGCTCCGTATTCAACTTGAAATTCTTCAAGAGCGTTAGTCCTCGCCGATCCTTTTGGTCATTCGATGACAAAGGGGGAGAAATTTGAGTTAGTCTTCAAGCGGGTCTAGTTTTTGTTTATATACAGTATTTTATTAAGTTACAACTCTCGTTCTTCTGAAACCTTTTATTGGATCGAGTTGTAATCTTAAACCCGATGGTGCTTTGATACTTTTGATGCATTATGCTCTTGCTCTATGCTTTGATTCTCTTGAGCTCCGTGAAAATCTTCATAGCAAATCGATTTGAGCTCTGATACTCTGATACTCTTGATGCGTTACATTGCATAACATCAAGCACCATATTTCATCATGCATTTCAAATTCTTCATATTATATGTTAAATGCGTGTATGAATTACAAGATATAGGGGGAGATCTCCATGATTCAATTCTTCAAATGTGCATTGCCTCAAAAGCAAATTCCTCACCTTGCACATCTTCTGGGGGAGTTCTTCTATATCTTGCAATCAAATTCCTCATTATTAGTATTTACACTTCATATGTTTATCCCCGTTGAAAACTTAACCTATATTGTCATCAATCACCAAAAAGGGGGAGATTGTAAGTGCATCTAGTGCCCCTTAGTGATTTTGGTGTATTGAAGACTTATAGGTTAAGAAACTAATGTATCTGTGAGTGTACACAGGTCTATAAGTCTATGAGGAGTTTGATATTTACAGAGAAAGTCGACCCCTAAAAATGAAGTTCTTCAACTGAAGACTTTGATATTCTGAATACTTTCTGAAGACTTTGAAAGTGAAGAAATTGGTATGACCCTGAAGACTTGGTATTCCTTTGAGGAACATGAAGCGTGAAGACTTGTTTTCGTAGTTTCATTTTCTCTTTCTTGAGTCATAGGAAACACCGTACTGTTAAAGGGGGTCGAGGAAATACTAAGGAAAAATTTCCATGTGATGCTCAACTCAAAATCCTACACCTACCAATCCCTTGAGTGAAGCCTTTGGAAATCTCATACAGATTCAGTCAATTTCTTGATGTGAGACGAAGCTCTTACGGTCACGAGAATTTGTTTCGGCGAGGAGTTAGGAATTCGCCAAAGTCTGAATTGCCTACACGATGAGGAACATGATAGCCCCGAGGAATTTGATGTTCAAATTTCCGACCGTTGCTATGCTGCGCGCCAGCTGTCCCAAAATATCTTATCCACCTAACGGTCATATCATTGAAGGGCATTTATGTCTTATCATGTCGGGCTGCTCCCTAGGCTATAAATAGCCGCCCCTACAACCACTAGCTGGTTGGCTGCTCGAGAGAACTTGACACTTGTCATTTGAGAGCAACCCATCCTCCGAGGACTTTGGCGAAAATCATCAAGTGAGGAAAAACCAAAACCAAACCCCTACAACCCAAAGTGATTGAGCATCACTAAAGAAATTGATCCTGCGTGGATCCGGCGCTTATTACCTTTGAAGACTGTGCTTCTTCCAGACGGTTAGGCGTCATGGTCTAGAGCATCAAGAGGAATTGTGGATCGCCGAGTGACCAAGTCTGTGAAGGTTTGGAAGTCGCTGAAGACTTACCACAGTGATTGGACGAGGTCTGTGTGACCTTAGTTCAAGGAGAATACGGTGAGGACTGGGTGTCTGAGCTGCGTGCTTTCGGCGATCGGGTGTCCGGGACTGTGTGTCCTCGAGTTTAAATACTCAGCCGCTCAACCAGACGCATAACCGAGACAGCAGTTGGAACTGGTCTACCAAATCATTGTCTTCACCAACCTAACTGGTTCTATTTCCTCAACCCTTTCATTTCCTCATTCTTGTGTTGAGTGTTTGTTCATAATCGTGTTTGAAGACTTTGATGAAGACTTTCTCAATTTCCTCAGTTCAATTTCTTGACCGTTTGTCTTCATCTTGTGTTATCCTGTGATTACGCTTTACGTACTCTGTGATTGTCTTCATTTCATCATGATGACTATGCTTGTAATCTGTTATGCTTACTTCTGAGTACTTATTCCGCTGCAAGTAGTTCTTCGCTAAGGAATTCCCTCACCGGAAAATTCCTCACTGAAGAATTCATAAAAATCGCCTATTCACCCCCCCTCTAGTCGATATAACGCACTTTCAGGATGACATTGTGGTCAAGTCACGGAAAGGTTCCGACCTGTTGACTGACCTTGCTGAAACATTTGCCAATCTCAGGAGGTATGATATCAAGCTTAATCCATCAAAGTGCACATTCGGAGTTCCTGGTTGAAAGTTACTCGGTTTTCTCATTTCTGAACGAGGAATCGATGCTAACCCAGAAAAAGTTGGCACTATTCTCCGAATGAAACGCATACATGCGTATGCATGATGTCGAAGCTTCTTGGATGCTTGGGCGCTTTAAGTCGATTCATCTCGCCTTGGTGAAAAGGCATTGCCTCTTTACCGGTGATGAAGAAGTCGAGACAAGTTCGAGTGGACTCGTGAAGTCGATGCAGCGTTTGCGAGCTCAAAGCTCTGCTCTCCACCCAGCCGGTGCTTGCTGCTCCAATCAGCAAGGAGCCGTTGTTGCTTTACATTGCAGCCACAGGACAAGTCGTCAGTACAGTACTTACGGTCGAGCGGGAAGAGGAAGGAAAAGCCTTCAAAGTTCAGCGCCCAGTATATTATCTTTCTGAAGTGTTAACCCCGTCGAAGCAAAGATACCCTCATTATCAGAAGCTTGTGTATGGGATTTATATGACCGCGAAGAAGGTTGCTCATTATTTCTCTGATCATTCCATTACGATTAATGCCGATGCCCGTTATCGAGATTCTGCTGTGAGAGTAGCGATCTGGTCGAGTGGCGAAATGGGCGATTGACTTCTTCCCTTGATATCAAGTTTGAGGCAAAAAAGCCATCAAGTACCAAGCAATAGCAGATTTCATCGCCGAGTGGATTGAACAACGGTTACCGACTCAAGTTCAGTCGAACCTTTGGACTATGTTCTTTGATGGTTCCAAGATGCTGAATGGTTCCGGTCTTTGGGGTAGTATTGGTTTCCCCGAGGAGATAAGCTTAGATATGTGCTCAGATTCACTTTGATTCTTCCAACAATGAAGCAGAATACGAAGCACTGTTGTATGGGTTGCGTATGGCCATTTCACTCGGCGTCCGTCGCCTCATGGTCTATGGCGACTCAGATCTGGTGGTTAATCAGGTGATGAAGGAGTGGGACGTCAGAAGTCCAGCCATGGTAGCTCTTTGTAATGCAAATGAGGAAGCTAGAGAAGAAGTTTGAGGGTTAGAGCTCCATCACATACCCGACTGAAAAATCAAGCTGCTGATGATTTGGCGAAAATAGGGTCCAAGAGGAAGCCATTCCGGTGATGTGTTTTGGAGCACATCCGCGACACCGTCGATTCAAGAGGATCCTTTCACTGAAGAAGCTCCACAGCCAAAAAGTGCCACTGATCCGACTGAAGTTGAGGTCCCAGCGGTGGTCGACCTAATCATGGAAGTCGTGGTCATCACACCCGACTGGACATTAACGTACATCGCGTACATCCTGAGGAAAGAGCTCCCGGAGAACGAAGAAGAGGCTAGACAGATCGTGCGTCGATCCAAGGCCTTTACTGTGATCAAGGGACGGTTATTCAGAGAAAGCGTGACTGGAGTCAGCCAGAAGTGCATAACGCCAGAAGAAGGTCAGATAATTCTTGATGATATCCACTCGGGGACCTGCGGTCACCATGCGTCCTCTCGGACCATCGTGGCTAAAGCATACCGAGCGGGATTTTACTGGCCCAAGGCAAATGAAATGGCAAAGGAAATAGTCGACAAATGTGAAGGATGTCAGTTCTACTCCAATATGTCACACAAACCCGCCTCAGCATTGAAGACCATTCCCCTCATCTGGCCTTTCACTGTTTGGGGGTTGGATAAGATTGGACCACTGAGAACTGGCAGGAGTGGTTTAACTCATTTGCTTGTGGCAGTCGACAAGTTCATGAAGTGGATCGAAGCTAAACCTATCAAGAACCTTGATGCGTGCACTGCTATCAGTTTCATCAGAGAGTTGATATTCAGATATGGAGTTCCACACAACATCATCACTGATAATGGGTCAAATTTCGATTCCGACAAGTTCAAAGCCTTTTGCGCCTCTCAGGGCACGCGAGTCGACTATGCTTGATAGCTCACCCCGGTCGAATGGACAAGCGAGCGAGCAAATGGTCTAATTCTCAAAGGATGAAACCTCGAACGATGTGTGATCTCAAGCATGCAGCAGGAGGCGTGGGTTGACGAACTTCCGTCGGTTCTTTGGGGATTGAGGACCACTCCTAATCGGTCGACTGGGAGAACTCCATTCTTTATGGTCTATGGAGCTGAAGCAGTTCTGCCGAGTGACCTGCTTCACAATGCCCCCCGAGTCAAACTCTACTCTGAAGCTGAAGCGGAGCAAGCCCGTCAAGATGCAGTCGACCTCCTTGAAGAGGAGAGAGAGATGGCCCTGATCCGCTCGACCATCTATCAGCAGGACTTGCGTCGATTCCACGCCAGAGAAGAGCCGAGCCTTTTAGGAAGGAGATCTGGTCCTCCGAGTGGATCAACAGAAACCACACAAGCTCGCTCCCACTTGGGAAGGTCCCTTCATCGTCACCAGAGTTCTTCACAATGGGGCTTACCATCTTTACAACGTCGAACGCCAGATCGATGAGCCTCGGGCATGGAATGCGGAGCTGCTCCGCCCCTTTTACATTTAAGAGCTCACTCGGGTGAGATGTAATAAAAGTACCTCTGTAGTTTGTTTATCTAAATCAAGAAGATTATAATTTTCCCAGTGATTGTTATTACTTTTTGTTAAAATTCCCACCCAGTGGGTGACTTAGCTGCGAATCCGTTTCGCCTAAGTTTGTAAAAAATCCTTACCGAGTGATGAGCCAGCCTCTCACTCGGGGGCTTAGCTGCGAATCCGTTTCTCCTAAGTATTTGAAAATCCTACCGAGTGATGAGCCATCCTCCCACTCGGGGGCTTAGCTGCAGTCCAAGTACTCGCCTAAGTATTTGAAAATCCTACCAAGTGAGGAGCCAGCCTCCCACTCGGAGGCTTAGCTGCAGTCCAAGTACTCGCCTAAGTATTTAATACAATGTGCACTTTGCAAGGACGACGAGGTACAGGTCGATTGTTGCCTTCCCCTTCAAAGCTATGACACAAAAATCCTCCTTGGAGGCTTAGCTGCAGTCCAGTACTCGCCTAAGTTTGAAAAATCCTACCGAGTGGAGAGCAAACCTCCCACTCGGGGGCTTAGCTGCAGTCCAAGTACTCGCCTAAGTTTGAAAAATACTACCGAGTGGAGAGCAAACCTCTCACTCGGGGGCTTAGCTGCAGTCCAAGTACTCGCCTAAGTTTGAAAAATCCTACCGAGTGGAGAGCAAACCTCCCACTCGGGGGGCCTAGCTGCAGTCCAAGACGCCTAAGTATCGAAAAATCCCACCGAGTGGAGAGCAAACCTCCCACTCGGGGCCTAGCTGCAGTCCAAGACTAGCCTAAGTATCGAAAAATCCCACCGAGTGGAGAGCAAACCTCCCACTCGGGGCTTAGCTGCAGTCCATGCTACGCCTAAGTATCGAAAAATCCTACCGAGTGGAGAGCAAACCTCCCACTCGGGGGCTTAGCTGCAGTCCAGTACTGGCCTAAGTATCGAAAAATCCTACCAAGTGGAGAGCAAACCTCCCACTCGGGGGCTTAGCTGCAGTCCAGTACTCGCCTAAGTACGAAATCCATTCCGATCTGCAAGGACGACGAGGTGCAGGTCAACTGTTACCTTCTCCTTTGGAGCTGCGCCACAAGTACAACATGCGCTCCATCCCGATCCGCAAGGACGACGAGGTACAGGTCGACTGCTTCCTTCTCCTACACCTGCAAGAGCAACAAAGTGTAGGCCGACTGGATCCACCTCAGGACTGCATCTCAAGCATTGAAGCATAATCCGAGTGAAGAGCAAAGTTCACTCGAAGGCAAACAAAAGCATATTTCGATGATAAGTAAAGTTCGGATAGCATCCTAAGGATGCAGAAGTACCCAGGCCTCAAGCCCGTTAAAGTTTATCGGTTACAAAACCACTCGGCATTCCGAGGCAAATTTAAGGTAGAGCATAAAAGTTTTTTACTCCTCAGGTGGAGGACTGGAAGGAGCCACAAACTGGTCAAGGTCGATCCCATCAGCAATCCGGGTGGCAGCGGCGATGAAAGTCTCCATGAAAGATTGGAAATCATACTTCTTGGTATTGGCAACTTTGATGGCACTTTTCCTCCAGCGCCTCCTTGTAGTGGACACGAACCGAGACGAGCAACATCGGCACCGCTTTTGGCGAAGACTTTTTCCATTCTTGCACTCGACTTGGAACCTCATTCAGTCGAGTCATTAAGGACTCGAGGTCATTCAGGCGCCCGTCGGCGAGTGTTGAGTCGATCCGCGTCACCGCAGCTTTCGATCGGCGAGATAGTCCACCACACCAAGAATGCGAGACTCAATCGAACACGTTCATAGCAGCTTCATCCTTCACGGGAGAGTTGATGGGGTCCATGCTTGTCTCCACTCGACTGGTCTCCTCTTCGAAGTTTTGACAGAATTCTACAAATACGACTCGAGTTCAAGCTAATGGTTCTATGATGAGTCGATGATGAAAAGTCAGTCGGATAAGGGAAATTACCTTCAAGCATGAGGAATAGCTTCTTGGCGAGCCCTCGGATAAGCCTCCAGATCATTCCTCCTCCCTTGATTCGCATGACCTTGTCGATCGAGCAACTTTGTCATTCTTGATCGGCTAACCTCCTTGTTGGGCGTCGAGAGCAACCTTGACTTGGTATTCTCCTCTTGAGTTTGTCGATCGAGACCAGTTTCTCTTCCGTGAGCTTTGTTTTCTCCAAAGCCGCCTTACGTGCCTCTGCAAGGTCGTGGTCTTTCTTCTTGAGCCTCCTCCGGTTTATGCGCAAAATAACAATAAGCCCAGAGTTGAGAATGGGTAGAAAGACAAAGACAATCGTCAAGTTCTCACCAGCCATACCTTTCGCTTCGTCTCTCGCCTTTTGCAAGTTCTCCTGAGAAAGTTTCAAGTCAAGGTTGAGCTGGATCTGTTTGTTCTCCAATTCGGTATAGCAGGCCACGAGCTCGCAAGATTTCTGCGAAGAGTTAGTCGACAAAACATCAACGACAGGTCTTTTCCGAGTGACTAAAGAAAAATCGTAGCATTTCTAAGACTACAGTCGAATCAAAACATTCGACAGTAGTCTTGGGGACTACACCCAGTGGGTGCACTCAGCGTGCCCCCACTGGTTTTACCAATTCGGTTCGACCAGTCGACCGAAAGAGGCAAAAAGGTTATGATCCTAAAACCATAGCTAACTGTCAGCAGTCAGCTGTGTAAAAAAAAACAGTTCCTTAGACTATAGTCGACTGCCAGCAGTCCACCATAGTCTCGGGACTACACCCGATGGGTGCACTCAGCGTGCCCCCATCGGTTCCAAAGATCCATTCGACATGGCCCGACCAGACCGAGTGAAGAAGTTCAAAGTATAAAGACTATAGTCGACTGCCCGCAGTCCACCATAGTCTCGGGGACTACACCTAGTGGGTGCACTCAGCGTGCCCCCACCAGTACAAAAATTCAATCGACACACCCACCCAGTGGGTGTACAGATGCAGATGTGGAAATCTTTAGAAAGAATAAATTTCAGGTAGCATATCCTAACAGAACAAGCAACTTGCTCGGACATTGCTCTGAAGAGCCGAGCTTGCATCATAAGCCGCCTGGCTGGCCTCCCGGACCACCTTCACTTGCTCCATCATGATCCCTTCCTGGCGTATGGCCTCCTTAGCAGCACTCACTTGGTCTTCCGGGACGTGGTGTGTGGCAAAAAGGGAAGGCGGGTCAGCAGTCGACGACAAAGGCCGGACACTCGTCAACGGCACAGCAAAGGACAAAGAAGCCCGAGTGGTGTCGCCTCCCTCGTGAACTAGTGTCTCTAGCAGTGATACAACTGGAGTAGCCTTGCCAGCAGGCACCTTTTTGTCCTTCCTCTTCCTCAGCGGTGTTTCATCGTCGTCATCAGGGAGATCAATGACATGAGGTGGAACTACAAGAAAGATTCAAAGGTAAAAACAGAAATCCAATCGACCATAAAGCGAAACTGCAGAGATCATACCAAGGTTGGAGGTGGCGGCATCTTCCACTTCCTGATCTTCGTGCTTCACTGAGGTCTCGGAGGTGGCAGCACTGCAGATTTCAGAAATCAGTTGATCAGTCAAATGAGTCGACCAAAAGTACACTCATGGTAGACAGGAAAACACAAGTTCTGCTGATTACCTAGAAATGGTGGGAATGACCATCCTCATCTTGGGCAAGGCCTTCGCCGGCTTTGATGACGTTGCTCGGGGTTGCTTTGGCGGTTTCTCAGTCGGCACTGGAGAAGTCGTCCGAGTGCGCTTCGTCGACCGCCCGACGGGCGCGATAGCCTTACCGCGCTCGACCGCCGGATCATGCGTCAACTTGGATCACCTTTCCGAGTGGGGTGGATCCACGTCTCCCTCCTCTTCCTCCTCCTCCTCCTCCTCCTCTTCATCAGAGCTGTCGTTTTCCTCAGACTCCCATTCCTCCTGGCTTTCGCCTCCGCTTCCTTCTTCTTCTTTGACTGGTTCTTGCGCCCCGTTGGGCATCAAGTACATCTCAGTGGTGACCTAGAAGACAGCAAAACAAGACGAAAGTCAGTCGGCCGATTCGCAGCGGAATAGAGCAAATGCAACAGGATCACGATGGAGATCGGTGGTCATACCTTATGCGGGTTCGTAAGATTGGTCGAGTGGTGGGATCCTCCTAGCTCCACGAGGTTATCCTTGTTCCTGTGATGGCAGTCATCCACCTCTCCGATGTGGCGTCATCGACCTCCTCAGGTGGACCGGGTGGTGTCCTCGGTGCAGAGTACATCCACATCGGGTGACCTCGGTATTGGGCGGCTGAATGCCCGTCGAAGGAAAACCTCGGAAGATCCATGCCGGTCACTCCGTCGCGAATGAGCTGGACTACGCGCCCATCAACAATTTAACTGGACCTTCTCCTCGGAAGCACCTTGAGAGAGGACGGCTTGTTCACTCGATCCATGGAGAAAGGAGGGAGTCCAGTCGACTGCCCTAGCGTCGACTGGTCTTGGCAGTAGAACCAGGTCGACTGCCACCCTCTAACTGAATTGGGAAGAATCATGGCTGGAAAGGCACTCTTACCCCTCATCTGGACCCCAAGACCCCCACACATCTGGATTACTTGGGTTCTTTCATCATTCGGACTAGCCTTTTTCACCGTCTGAGAGCGACAAGTGAATATGTGTTTGAAGAGGCCCCAGTGTGGCCGACAACCCAAGAAGTTTTCGCACAAGGACAAGAAAGCGGCGAGATAGGCGGTGGAGTTGGGTGTGAAGTGATGGAGTTGTGCTCCAAAGAAATTCAGAAAACCCCGAAAGAATATTCGGTGGCAGAGAAAATCCGCGATCAACATGGGTGGCTAAGAGGACGCACTCACCGTCCTGAGGCTGCGGCTGCCACTCCATCCCCGGAAGCCTTGCTGACCCGTGGGGGATCAATCCCTCATTGGCCAGGTCGTCGAGGTCTTTCTGGGTGATGGTCGAGCGGATCCAATCTCCCTGGACCCAACCTTGTGGCAGGCTGGACCGCGACGAGGATCCGCCCTAACTGGGCGCTCTCCCCTTCGCCTTCGCCGTCGCCTTCTTCGCCCGCTCTAAGGCCGCCGTCTTCTCCTTCACCATTGTCGCGCGGCAGGAACGCGAACAGCGGCGCTGAGCAGGTTACGGCGCGGCGGATGAATCTGAGGACGGAGGAGGGAAAATGAGGCGCCTTGTTCAAAGACCCCGCCCGGTGCCTTATATGAAGTCGCTCGAGTGGCTGTTGGTAGGCCCGGCAATCTGTCAAATCCGCAGCGAGCAGCGCGCGCGATACGTGGCGAAAAAGGT
Organism: Aegilops longissima; assembly: GCA_021605205.1. Taxonomy (NCBI): domain Eukaryota; kingdom Viridiplantae; phylum Streptophyta; class Magnoliopsida; order Poales; family Poaceae; genus Aegilops; species Aegilops longissima. The sequence continues at coordinate 456,514,129 of CM038677.1, forward strand.
GGCGTGGAGATCGAGGCGCCCTTGCCTTATCCCATCCGAGTACCGCGGCCTTCTCCGCTTCGTGCGCTTCCCGAAATTCGGATCCCGCTAAATCCGCTAACAGCAGAGCAACTTGTCAGACGACAGATTTCCTCCGATCCGTCGCTCGGAAATCTCCAAGTTCATAAAGTTCACTCGATAGATGTAAGGAATGGATCAAGGCGACTGAAAGAGAAGTTGACACCATCAATAAAAGGTCACTGATCCAGAGTAAGACACACTCGCAGCACGAAAAATAGGTCAGAAAGATCATCAACTCCTTCCTCACTCAAACCTCGATCCATTCGGGGGCTAATGATGAAGTCATGTACCTAGGGTAGGGTCATGGACCTGTCTAAGATACCCTCCCCAAGGACATCCTTAGAATAAACTGCCTTCCAGTCGACCTGGTAGGATTCCACTCGACAGAATCAAAGACACTCGACCATGAAGACCCACTCGACCACCAGGAGTTCGAGAGCCACTCGGTGTCCTAACGGTCTGTAGTTAGGTAGTCTTTATGGTCATGATGACACTTTATGTAGGCGTTACAAGAACGCCTGGTCTTAATGTACCTTTAACCCTCCGCTACGTGGGCTAGCGGGGGTCTGGCGCACTCTATATAAGCCACCCCTCCACAGTAGAAGGATTCGCACTCGTAATTCATACGCATATAATCCGATCGACCGCCTCCAAGGCTCCGAGACATAGGGCTGTTACTTCCTCCGAGAAGGGCCTGAACTCGTAAAACTCGTGCGTATACAACTACTCCATAGCTAGTATCTTGCCTCTCCATACCTACCCCCCATTCTACTGTCAGACTTAGAACCACGACACTAACCGTCTAGAGAATTTCAGCTCTCAAAAGTAATAGGCGGAGCATACTGGACTTAGATTTGAGTGATGCTGAACCACTATCTAATTTTTCGGCTCTAGGGGGTTTCTCTTAGTGGATTTTAAACTCAAATCACTCTGGAGAGGGAGTTGCTCAACAATGTTCTCACAATCAAACAGAGCAGCCACCGGACAACACCGGTGCGGGGTGGCTATTTATAGTCGCAACCTTCCCTGGTGGGAAATGACCATTTTGGACATGCGGTCCAGCCAATGGCCAACAGATGCGTTTACAACGGTTGGTTTTCAAGACCAACGGTATCATTACTTGAGGAACAAGTACTGCTAACTCCTCGGACAGAGATAAATCTCTCGCAGCGAAGAAGATCACAGTCTCTTGCTGGCAAGTATTTGCTCAGAACAGAAAGAAATTTCTCTCGCAACTTCATAGGACTTGGGTTTAACATCCGAGAATCAAAGCTTCGAATGCTACACCCCTCTTAGTAGTACGGTGGTCCTGTGACTCAATAAAGAGAAGACAAACAACGAAATAAATGCTACATCTTCAATCTTCTCGGTCGCGGTCTCTTCATTCGGACAAGCACCGAACCAATTACTTCGCGTCAACAAATTTTGAGGGGTCACTCTTGTCATCGTAATCTTTGGTGATAATCTTCACTGTTGCGCAGGGGATTATCTTCGGCATTTGAATCAAACTCCTCTTGACTTCAGAGACCTGTCACTCTATGTGCACTAGCAAACACATAAGTCCCATATTGTTTATGTCAAAAAACTCCAAAAATATAAGGAGGCAAATTATTGCACCAACAATCTCCCCCTTTTTGGACGGTTGTTGACAAAACATATAATCATCAAAGTGAAGATAGATAAGTGACAAGTGATTCCAACAAGAGTGGATAAGTATTACTTTGCTCCATGATGAATAGACTCCTCCTAAATGTATGCAGGGGAGAAGATATGAGATTAGTTCTCCTGCAAGTATTGAAGTATACAGAGGAAATTTCAATCATTCGAGACAATGATTCACACTAATGACATATAATCCATTGAGATTATAGTGCTATCATGCATAACTTTGATAATAATTCCACATGCAAAACAAATGCTTCGAGAGAAAAAGTGCAGCATGAGGGGTTATTAACATTACAACACAATTTTTTTACAACTTAGAGTAGATAGGCTTAAACCAGAAGTTTCAAACTTGCACGAAGCCAAACCAAAGAAACACAGAAAGAAAATCTATCGAGACTCGATGTAATTCTCCCCCTTTTTGTCAACTAGTGTAAAAAAGGTGAAGAATAACAGGAGTGCAAAAGCGCAGAACTTGGTTCACTCGGTGGAATCTCCGGAAGAACTGGCCGAGGTGATTTCCTCTTCGAAAGTAACTAGATTGGCTTAGTCTTCAGCAGCAGCGGATTTTCCTTCAGGGATAACAACTTGGGGCTGAGAAGATGACGAAATATTGGGGGCAGCCACATGAGGAATACGGGATAGCACATTGCATTCGGTGGGTTTCTCAGTCGGTGAGGTGGGCTTCAGATTCTTCAATCAGTTTGCGAAGCTCGAGATGCAAAATATCAGTGGTTGGCTCACGACCTAGAAGAGGAGGGGTATTCTGAAGCCTTTATCAATATAATCATAGAGCTCTTAGAGATTGACATTCATGAGTTGTTTCTCGGTGAAAAACTTGTGAAGCAATTTCCAGAGCCTCTTCCGGTTCTCATCCGCAATCAGATGCACGATTCTGGTTTGATTGTTGATAGCATTTAGCTCGGAAGCGAGATGTTCTTTTTCGTGTCGATCCTCAGCAATGTGCTACAACAGCAGTTGTCGCAAACTAACTTTGAGTTGCGATGGAGGTTGAAGCGAAATCTTTTGGTCGCGCTGAGGGAGGCGTGGCCCATCGAATTGCATGTGATAAATCATGAGGGCTCGACGCAGACGATTTACCCGAAGAAATATCTTCCATGATTTGCAGGGTATCATGAACAGGAGGGATAAAGCTTTTGTGACTTTCCTTCGCCAGATATTCTGTGCGCATGGCATGATCAATAATTTTCTAGATCCATGGCGCGAAAACTCTAAGGCAGAAGGGATATTGAGTAGAGTCCTTTTGAATACGCAGAAACATGTCCTCAACATCGAAGATATACCGCTCAGAGATTGCATAGATAGTATTCCGAAGAACATCTGAGATGGACTTATCTGTATTCATCCCGGCCAGAGGGCAAATAGTGTAAGAGAGCATGTGATATAGCGTCTGATTTTCGAACGTTAAATGCTCGGGACGGGGAGGAACAATGTAGTCACGAATCTTTTCTTGATCCGTAGTGCGACGAAAAGTTTCATCTGATATGACATCAATGTTGTGCACCCGAATTTCATTGTCACCATGCTCAAAGTGAGGGAAATGGAAGTGCGAGACAAAGTCTGTTGCAGTGCATTTGATGCATTTTCCTTTAGTCATCCATTCCATAATCCATTTTGAGTTGTTGGATTCATCACCAGTGATATAGAGAGTAGCATAGAACTGAAGAATAATCTCTCTGTTCCAAGGATGCTCGAATCCGGATACCTTGGTTAGGCAGAAGTCATCCAACAACTAATTGAAGCAGCCAATATTTCGCATAGCAGGGACGTTCGGGTATTCATGAGGAAATATCTTTCTGCTCTCATAGAGGACCCGAGAGTAATAGATGGCCCGTTCTTTTGTCCAAAAGCGAGGCGATTCCGAAGTGCGCGGCCCATCATACATACTATCTTGAAAGAATCGCATTCCGATTGAAAGGAGGACCTTTGGCGCCATCTCCTAACGAGAACAAAGGCAGTTCTTCACGAGGGTATGGATATTTGAGTTCGTCCTCAGGTGAGAGAACTTCATCGCCATAAACAATGGAGTCAGTACGGCGAGCAAAAACATATTTTTGTTCAGAGGTACCAAGATCTTGCATTCTTGGCGCTGTGTCGATGGATAACTTCATAGAAGTTGATGGAGCTGGTGGCACAACAGAGAGAGCTACAGAGGCAGTAGGCAACATAGCAGGTTCCTTTACTGTAGGCATTGAAGCCGAATCAAGCACTGGAGGTGGTTGATACGTCCATTTTGCATCATGTTTACCTATGGTTATTTATAATGTTTTTATGCATAACAATGCTTTTCGAAGTAATCTAATGCCTTCTCTCTCATAATATGCAAGGTACACACAGAGAGGGAGAATTCCGGCAGCTGGAAAATCTGGACCTGAAAAGGCTACGTCAGGCTACCTATTCTGCACAACTCCAAATGAGCTGAAACTTCACGGAGATTTTTTTATGGAATATATAAGAAATACTGGAGCAAATAACCACCGGAGGGGGCCACCTGGTGAGCACAAGACACCAGGCGTGCACGCCCCAGCGCACCACAGTGGGTTGTGCTCAGCCCAGCCCACCTCCGGTGCCCATCTTCTGGTATATAAGTCATTTTGACCTAAAAAAAAATAAGGAGAGGACTTTCGGGACGGAGCACCGCTGTCTCGGGGCAGAACTTGGGCAGGAGCACTTTTGCCCTCCGGCGGAGCGATTCCGCCAGGGGAACTTCCCTCCCGGAGGGGGAAATCATCGTCATCATCATCATCACCAACAACTCTCCCATCTTGGGGAGGGCAATTGTCACACCCAAGATGCGACCCTATCCTAAAAGGAACTCGAAGGTCCCACCAAGGATAGAAGCGCATCTTGAAGACGCTTCTGCAAGGTGGATATCATTAAATCAAACCATTACATAATAGTTGGGGATACATACATAAGGCACAAACGCCCAAGAATACATCAACATACATGAGAACAACATCGGACTACGGATGAAACATAAACAGAAACTCAAACAATATCCACCCAGCTAGCCCAGGCTGCCGACCCGGAACCTAACCCAAGATCGACGGAGAAGAAGAAGAACTCCAACCCGAGTAAACATCGCTCTCGCGTCATGATCATCGGATAACCCGTACCTGCAACTGTTGTTGTAGTAATCTGTGAGCCACGGGGACTCAACACCATGGGTATCAAGACTAGCAAAGCTTAATGGGTAAGGAAGGGGTAAAGTGGTGAGGTTGCAGCAGCGACTAAGCATGTATGGTGGCTAACTTACGAATACAAGAGTAAGATGAGAAACTACGCAAGCGGTCGCCAACTAGTAATGATCAAGAAGTGATCCTGAACTCCTACTTGCATCAAACATAACACAAACCGTGTTCTCCTCCCGAACTTCCTCGAAAAGAGACAATCACGGGTACACACACGGTTGGTGTATTTTAATTAAGTTTACTTCAAGTTTACTACCACCGGACATTAACAAATTCCCATCTGCCACATAACTGCGGGCACGGCTCTTGAAAGTTTATACCCTGCAGGGGTGTCCCAACTTAGCCCATCACAAGCTCTCACGGTCAAGGAAGGATATTCCTTCTCCTGGGAAGGACCGATCAGACTCGGAATCCCGGTTACAAGACATTTCGACAATGGTAAAACAAGACCAGCAAGACCGCCCGATGCGCCGACATCCCGATAGGAGCTGCACATATCTCGTTCTCAGGGCAACACCGGATGAGCACTCCGTGCAACTAAAACCAGCCCTCAAGTTTCCCCGAGGTGGCGCTGCAAAGGACTCTAGTTCGGACCAACGCTTAGAGAAGCATTGGCCTGGGGGGTTTAAAATAAAGATGACCCTCGGGTTGGCGGACCCAAGGGAAGGGTAATAGGTTGTTAGGAAAATGTAAAACCAAGGTTGGGCCTTGCTGGAGGAGTTTTATTCAAAGCGAACTGTCAAGGGGTTCCCATAACACCCAACCGCGTAAGGAACGCAAAATCAAGGAACATAACACCGGTATGACGGAAACTAGGGCGGCAAGAGTGGAACAAAACACCAGGCATAAGGCCGAGCCTTCCACCCTTTACCAAGTATATAGATGCATTAATTAAATATAAGAGATATTGTGATATCCCAACATAAACATGTTCCAACATGGAGCAAACTTCATCTTCAGCTGCAACTAGCAACGCTATAAGAGGGGCTGAGCAAAAACGGTAACATAGCCAAACAACGGTTTGCTAGGAAGGGTAACAAAGGTTAGAGGTTCATGGCAATTTGGGAGGCCTGATAAGCAAGTGGTAGGTAACGCGGCATAGCGATAGCATCGAGGCAACTAGCATAGCAATGATAGTAATGAGATCCAAGGTGACGATCATCTTGCCTGAAATCCCGCTAGGAATAAGAACGGGTCCATGAAGAAGATGAAGCCACGAAGACGAACCAAACGTAGTCGAACGAATCCTCACGATCGCAACGAAATATGAACTATCGAGAAGAAGCACAACCGGAAAGAAGCAAACACACGGTAAACACTCAACACATAACAAGACATGATGCTCAACCAAGTATGATGCATGACAAGGCTACATGAAGCTACTCATGGCAAGAGATGATGCATACAAGAGCAACACATCAAAGCAAGTTTAAATGAGGCCGGAAACAAGATATAACAATTCTGGTAAGTCCCCATACGCAAATTCCGAAACTGGTTCAGATCTGAATAAACCTTATGTTCAAGTTTTTAAACAGCAAGTTAAGATGCGCCAAGATGATCTACACGAAATTCTAGTCAATTTACATATAAAGTTCATTTAATTTGGAGCTACGGCCTAGAAGATATGAGCAAAACAAGTTAAATATGGCATTGATGCAAAATGCATTTAAAAATCAAGCAAACACATTCAAAACATGGATGCAACAAGGTAACATGAAACTATATGCAAAACTAAGCAAGTTTCATATAGAGCACACTCAAAACGGAGCAACGGATCAACACATACACATGAAACAAGTTTAAAGGACAAGCTGTCCGTAACAGCAACTAGGCATCTAGGTCCACCGGGGGCCGGGCTCGGGGAAGAGGTCGAGGAGGAGGCCAGAGGGAGGGGCGGTCGCTGGGCGCGACGTCGGTCGTCGGAAGCGGGCGCTGCGGGCGAAGGGCGGCGGCTTGGTCCGGGCGCGCAAGGCGGCTTGTTGCCGCCGGGAGGCCTTGGGACGTGGAGCATGGCGGCGGAGGCAGCGGCGAGCTCTGGCAGCGGGTCGGATCGAGCAACGGCGAGGCTCGGGCCCTCGCGGGCGAAGGGCGGTGGCGTCTGGCCGCGTGGGCCGACTTCGGGCCCATTGGGCGGTGAGGGGAGGCGGCGGAGTGCCATGTGACGGCGCGGGAGAGGCCGGACGGTGGCGGCGGACATGTCCGTCGGTGGGGGGAAATGTCCGGCGGCGCGAGGGGAAGAAGACTAGGGTTTCATCCGTGATTTTCGAGGGGAGGCACCTATTTATAGCTAGAGGGAGCTAGGAGAGTCCAAATGGGGAGCGGTTTTCGCCCACACGATCATGATCCAACGACCGAGAGCATGGAGGGGGTTTGTATGGGCTCATGGGCTGTGGTGGAGGGGTGTCGGGCTGCAAAGAGAGAGGGGTTTCGGGCTACGCGGTTAACCGTTGGGGCATCAAACGACCTCCAAATGGAACGAAATTTGACAGGCGGTCTACCTACTCTACAACAACATCGCACGCCAAGTTTCATCCCATTCCGAGAACATTTTAATACCACTCATGAAACGAGGTCTGAGAGGTGCAATGGGTGCGTGTGATAGTGTCGGAACGCGAAACGGACAATGGGGCAAAGGACCGGATGCAAGTTTTGAAAACATGAGGATGCAATGCACATGATGACAAGGAAAGATGCAACACGCAAGCAGATGACATGGCAACGACGGCGAATAACTGGAAGACACCTAGCGCATCGGATCTGGGGCGTTACAGCAATCTCCCTCAACATCTTCAACAACACCATCTCCTCTCAAACCCTAGTTCATCTCTTGTGTTCAATCTGGGTACCGGAACTATAGATTGGTGCTTGTGGGTGACTAGTAGTGTTGATTACATCTTGTAGTTGATTACTATATGGTTTATTTGGTGGAAGATTATATGTTCAGATCCAATATGCTATTTATGTTGGGGAACACAGTATTTCAAAAAAATTCCTACGATCATGCAAGATCTATCTAGGAGATGTATAGCAACGAGACGGGAGAGTGTGTCCATGTACCCACGTAGACCGAAAGCGGAAGCGTTTAGTAACGCGGTTGATGTAGTCGAACGTCTTCACGATCCAACCGATCCAAGTACCGAACGTACGATACCTCCGCGATCTGCACACGTTCAACTCGGTGACGTCCCTCGAACTCTTGATCCAGTTGAGGCCGAAGGAGAGCTTCATCAGCACGACGGCGTGGTGACGGTGATGATGAAGTTACCGGTGCAGGGCTTCACCTAAGCACTACGACAATATGACCGAGGTGTGAAACTGTGGAGGGGGCACCGCACATGGCTAAGAGAAACTTTGGTGTGCCTTTGGGGTGCCCCCTCCCCCGTATATAAAGGAGGGAGGGAGGAGGAGGCCGGCCAAGGGTGGCACGCCCAAGGGAGGGGAGTCCTACTCCAAGTAGGAATCGCCCCCCCCCCTTTTGTATTCCTACAAGGAGAAGGGTGAAAGAGGATGAGGAGAGAAAGGAAAGGGGGCCGCCCCCAACCCCTAGTCCAATTAGGTTTGGGCTTGGGGGGCACACGCCTCCACCTGGCTGCTGCCTCCTCTCTTCCACTAGGGCCCATGAAGTCCCATTAACCCCCCGGGGGGTTCCTGAAGGAAATATGCCCTAGAGGCAATAATAAAGTTATTATTTATTTCCTTATATCATGATAAATGTTTATTATTCATGCTAGAATTGTATTAACCGGAAACATAATACATGTGTGAATACATAGACAAACAGAGTGTCACTAGTATGCCTCTACTTGACTAGCTCGTTAATCAAAGCTGGTTATGTTTCCTAACCATAGACATGAGTTGTCATTTGATTAACGGGATCACATCATTAGGAGAATGATCTGATTGACATGACCCATTCCGTTAGCTTAACACTTGATCGTTTAGTATGTTGTTAATGCTTTCTTCATGACCCATACATGTTCCTCGTAACTATGAGATTATGCAACTCCGTTTACGGAGGAACACTTTGGTACTACCAAACGTCTGGCGTAACTGGATGATTATAAAGGAGTACTACAGGTGTCTCCAAAGGTACTTGTTGGGTTGGCGTATTTGAGATTAGGTTTTGTCACTCCGATTGTCGGAGAGGTATCTCTAGGCCTTCTCGGTGATACACATCACTTAAGCCTTGCAAGCATTACAACTAATGAGTTAGTTGTAAGATGAAGTATTACTGAACGAGTAAAGAGACTTACCGACAATGAGATTGAACTAGGTATTGGATACCGACGATCGAATCTCGGGTAAGTAACATACCGATGACAAAGGGAACAACGTATGTCGTTATGCGGTTTGACCGATAAAGATCTTCGTAGAATATGTAGGAACCAATATGGGCATCCAGGTTCCGCTATTGGTTATTGACCGAGAATGGTTCTAGGTCATGTCTACATAGTTCTCGAACCCGTAGGGTCCGCATGCTTAATGTTTGATGACAGTTCATTATGAGTTTATAAGTATTGATGCACGAAGGTTGTTGAGTCCGGATGTGATCACGGACATGACGAGGAGTCTCGAAATGGTCGAGACATAAAGATTGATATATTGGAAGCCTACATTTGGACATCGGAAGTGTTCCGAGTGAAATCGAATTCTGAGAGTACCGGAGGTTACGGAACCCCAGGGAACTACATGGGCCCATAGTGGGCCTTGGAGGAAAGGAGAAAGGGCAGCCCTAGGTGGCGCGCCCCTTCCCTAGTCCTATTAGGACTAGGAAAGGTGGGCCGCCTCTCTCTCTTTCCCCCTCCGGAATCCTAATCCAACTAGGATTGGGGGAATCCTACTCCCGGAGGAGTAGGACTCCTTAGTGCGCCTCCCCTTGGGCGGCCACCTCCCCTTGGCTCCTTTATATCTGGGGCAGGGGCACCCCATGACACACAAGTTGATCTACGGATCTTTCCTTAGCCGTGTGCGGTGCCCCTTCCACCATATTCCACTTGGTCATATCGTCGCGGAGCTTAAGCGAAGCCCTCGCGCCGGAGAAGTCATATCGTCGCGGAGCTTAGCGAAGCCCTGCGTCGGTGGAGCATCAACATCGTCCACGCCGTCGTCTTGTGGAACTCATCCCGACACTTTGCTGGATCGAGTCCGGGATCGTCATCGAGCTGAGCGTGTGCAGAACTCGGAGGTGCCGACGTTCGGTGCTTGGATCGGTCGGATCGTGAAGGCGCACGACTACATCAACAGCGTTGTTATAACGCTTCCGCTTTCGGTCTCACGAGTGCGTGGGCGGACCTCTCCCTCTCGTTGCTATGCCATCACCATGGTCTTGCGTGATCGTAGGAAAATTTTGAAATTACTCGTTCCCCAGCGGTGGTATCGAGCCTGGTTTTATGCGTTGATGTCATATGCACGAGTAGAACACAAGTGAGTTGTGGGCGATACAAGTCATACTACCTACCAGCATGTCATACTTTGGTTCAGCGGTATTGTGAGATGAAGCGCCCGGACCGACATTACGCAGACGCTTACGCGAGACTGGTTTCACCGCTCCGAGCACTCGTTGCTTAAAGGTGACGGCGGTGTCTCTCTCTCACTTTAGTTGAATCGAGTGTGGCTCGCCCGGTCCTTGAGAAGGTTAAAGCGGAGTCTATTTGACGAAATATCGTTGTGGTTTTGATGCGTGGTAAGAACGGTTCTTGCTCAGCCCGTAGCAGCCACGTAAAACTTGCAACAACAAAGTAGAGAACGTCTAACTTGTTTTTGCAGGGCATGATGTGATGTGATGTGGTCAAGGCGTGATGCTATATTTTATTGTATGAGATGATCATGTTTTGTAACCGAGTTATCGGCAATGGCAGGAGCCATATGGTTGTCGCTTTATTGTATGAAATGCAAGCGCCATGTAATTGCTTTACTTTATCACTAAGCGATGGCGATAGTCGTAGAAGCAATAGTTGGCGAGGCGACAACGATGCTACGATGGAGATCAAGGTGTCGCGCGGTGACAATGGTGATCATGGCGGTGCTTGGCGATGGAATCACAAGCACAAGATGATGATGACCATATCATATCACTTATATTGATTGCATGTGATGTTTATCCTTTATGCATCTTATCTTGCTTTGATTGGCGGTAGCATTATAAGATGATCTCTCACTAAAATTATCAAGAAGTGTTCTCCTCGAGTATGCACCGTTGCCAAAGTTAGTAGTACCCGGACACCACGTGATGATCGGGTGTGATAAGTTCTCGTCCATCTACAACGGGTGCAAAACAGTTGCACACGCGAATACTCGAGTTAAACTTGCGAGCCTAGCATATAACAGATATGGCCTCGGAACACGGAGACCGAAAGGTCGAACGTGAATCATATAGTAGATATGATCAACATAGTGATGTTCACCATTGAAACTACTCCGTCTCACGTGATGATCGGGAATTCCAGATAAATAGATCCGCATTCAAGTTTTAGGCTTGTGTCCTTTCATCTAGAATGGCTGCTGCTTGGTCTTCAGTGAGCGAAGTCATTTCCTCAATAGAGTTCTTTGCCCGACAAAAGTGAATCTTGATATTTCTTCTTGATAGTTTGTGATCGAGCCAATCTCACAATTTCGATCTTGCTACTACCACTATAGCCCTGAGTGACTATGGCTACCTGAACTGAAGGAGTTCCCACAAGACCTGTGAATGTCAACTTCACTCTAGTTGATTTGGATCACGTGATCACTTAGATGACTAGAGAGATGTCTGTCTAAGTGGGAGTTTTTTAATATGATTAATTGAACTTAAATTTATCATGAACTTAGTACCTGATAGTATTTTGCTTGTCTATGTTTCTTTGTAGATAGATGGCTCGTCTTTGTTGTTCCGTTGAATTTTAATGCGTTCCTTGAGAAAGCAAAGTTGAAAGATGATGGTAGCAATTACGGACTGGGTCCGTAATTTGAGGATTATCCTCATTGCTGCACGAGAAAAATTACGTCTGGAAGCACATTTGGGTAGCGAAGCCTTCTGCAGATCTTGAGCCGAAGTTGTGAGCGTCCGCAAAGCGAGCTGATGACTACTCAATAGTTCAGTGTGCCATGCTTTACGGCTTAGAACGGGTCTTCAACGGCGTTTTGAGCGTCATGGAGCATATGAGATGTTTCAGGAGTTGAAGTTAATATTTCAAGCAAATGCCCGGATTGAGAGATATGAAGTCTCCAATAAGTTCTATAGCTGCAAGATGGAGGAGAATAGTTTTGTCGGTGAGCACATACTCAAAATGTCCGGGTATAACAATCACTTAATTCAGCTGGGAGTTAATCTTCCGGATGATAGTGTCATTGATGAATTCTCCAATCACGCCACCAAGCTACAAGAGCTTCGTGATGAACTATAATATGCAAGGGATGACTAAGACAATTCTCGAGCTCTTCGCGATGCTAAAAGCATGGAGGTAGAAATCAGAAAGAGCATCAAGTGTTGATGGTCAACAAGACCACTAGTTTCAAGAAAAGGGCAAAGGGAAGAAGAAGGAAACTTCAAAAGAACAGCAAGAAAGTTGCTGATCAAGAGAAGAAACCCAAGTCGGACCTAAGCACGGCGAGTGTTTTCTTGCAAGCGATGGACCTTTCGAAGCGGAACTGCCCCAAGTATTTGGCGGATAAAAGGATGGCAAGGTGAACAAAGGTATATGTGATATACATGTTATTGATGTGTACCTTACTAGAGCTCGTAGTAGCACTGGGTATTTGATCTTGGTTACATTGCTAATATTTGCAACTCAAGCAGGACTACGGAATAGGCGAGCAATGGCAAAGGACGAGGTGACGATGCTTGGCGTGGGAAATGGTTCCAAAGTCAATGTGATCGCGGTCGGCACGCTACCTCTACATCTACCTTCGGATTAGTTTTAGACCTAAATAATTGTTATTTGGTGCGGCGTTGAGCATGAACATTATATCTGGATCTTGTTTAATGCGAGGCGGTTATTCATTTAAATCAGAGAATAATGGTTGTTCTATTTATATGAGTAATATCTTTTATGGTCATGCACCCTTGAAGAATGGTCTATTCTTGTTGAATCTCGACAGTAGTGATACACATATTCATAATGTTGAAGCCAAAAGATGCAGAGTTGATAATGATAGTGCATCTTATTTGTGGCATCGCCGTTTAGGTCATATCGGTGTAAAACGCATGAAGAAACTCCATCTTGATGGGCTTCGGAATCACTTGATTATGAATCACTTGGTACTTGCGAACCGTGCCTCATGGGCAAGATGACCAAAACGCCGTTCTCCGGAACTATGGAGCGAGCAAGCGATTTGTTGGAAATCATACATACCGATGTTTGTGGTCCAATGAATGTTGAGGCCTTGGCGGGTATCGTTATTTTCTCACCTTCACAGATGATTTGAGCAGATATGGGTATATCTACTTAATGAAACACAAATCTGAAACATTTGAAAAGTTCAAAGAATTTCAGAGTGAAGTGGAAAATCATCGTAACAAGAAAATAAAGTTTCTACGATCTGATCGTGGAGGAGAATATTTGAGTTCTGAGTTTGGTTTACATTTGAAACAATGTGGAATAGTTTAGCAACTCACGCCACCCGAACACCACAGAGAAATGGTGTGTCCGAGCGTCGTGTCGTACTTTCTGGATATGGTGCGATCTATGATGTCTATTTCCGATTTACCGCTATCGTTTTGGGGTTATGCTTTAGAGACGGCCGCATTCACGTTAAATAGGACACCGTCAAAATCCGTTGAGACGACGCCTTATGAACTGTGCTTTGGCAAGAAACCAAAGTTGTCGTTTCTTAAAGTTTGGGGCCGCGATGCTTATGTAAAGAAACTTCAACCAGATAAGCTCGAACCCAAATCGGAAAAATGTGTCTTCATAGGATACCCAAAGGAGACTGTTGGGTACACCTTCTATCACAGATCTGAAGGCAAGATTTTCGTTGCTAAATTCGGATCCTTTCTAGAGAAGGAGTTTCTCTCGAAAGAAGTGAGTGGGAGGAAAGTAGAACTTGATGAGATAATCTGTATCTACTCCCTTATTGGAAAGTAGTTCATCACAAGAAATGGTTCTGTGACAACTACACCAATTAGTGAGGAAACTAATGATGATGATCATGAAGCTTCAGATCAAGTTACTACTGAACCTCGAGGTCAACCAGAGTAAAATACGCACTGAGTGGTACGGTAATCTTATTCTGGAAGTCATGTTACTTGACCATGGCGAACCTACAAACTATGAAGAAGCGATGGTGAGTCCAGATTCCGAAAAATGGCTGGAAGCCATGAAATCTGAGATGGGATCCATGTATGAGAACAAAGTATGGACTTTGGTTGACTTGCCCGATGATCGGCAAGCCATTGAAAATAAATGGATCTTTAAGAAGAAGACTGACGCAGATGGTAATATAACTGTCTACAAAGCTCGACTTGTTGCGAAAGGTTTTCGACAAGTTCAAGGGGTTGACTACGATGAGACTTTCTCACCCGTAGCGATGCTTAAGTCTGTCCGAATCATGTTAGCAATTGCCGCATTTCATGATTATGAAATTTGGCAAATGGATGTAAAAACTGCATTCTTGAATGGATTTCTAGAAGAAGAGTTGTATATGATGCAACTAGAAGGTTTTGTCGATCCAAAGGGTACTAACAAAGTGTGCAAGCTCCGGCGATCAATTTATGGTGCAGTGCAAGCCTCTCGGAGTTGGAATAAACGTTTTGATAGTGTGATCAAAGCATATGGGTTTATCAGACTTTTGGAGAAGCCTGTATTTACAAGAAAGTGAGTGGGAGCTCTGTAGCATTTCGATATTATATGTGGACGACATATTATTGATTGGAAATGATATAGAATTTCTGGATAGCATAAAGGATACTTGAATAAAAGTTTTTCAATGAAAGACCTCGGTGAAGCTGCTTACATATTGGGCATCAAGATCTATAGAGATAGATCAAGGCGCTTAATTGGACTTTCACAAAGCACATACCTTGATAAAGTTTTGAAAAGTTCAAAATGGATCGAGCAAAGAAAGGTTTTTACTGTATTACAAGGTGTAAGATTGAGTCGGACTCAATGCCCGACCACAACAGAAGATAGAGATAAAATGAAAGATGTTCCTATGCTTCAGCCATAGGCTCTATCATGTATGCAATCTGTGTACCGGACTGACGTATGCTTAGCTGTAATCTTGGCAGGAAGGTACCAAAGTAATCGAGTGGATCATCGAACAGCGGTCAAGAACATCTGAAATACGAAAAGGACTAAGGATATGTTTCTCGTATATGGAGGTGACAAAGAGCTAGTCATAAATGGTTACGTCGATGCAAGCTTTGACACCGATCCGGACGATTCTAAATCGCAAACCGGATCGTGTTTTTATTAAGCGGTGGAGCTGTCGGTTGGTGCAGTTCTAAACAAAGCGTCGTGGCGGGATCTACATGTGAAGCGGAGTACATAGCTGCTTGAAGCAGCAAATGAGGAGTCTGGATGAAAGAGTTCATTTCCGATCTAGGTGTCATACCTAGTGCATCGGGACCGATGAAGATCTTCGTGACAATCTTGGTGCAATTGCCTTGGCAAAGGAATCCAGATTTCACAAGAGGACCAAGCATATCAAGAGACGCTTCAATTCCATTCGGGACCAAGTCCAAGTGGGAGACATAGAGATTTGCAAAATACATACGGATCTGAATGTTGCAGACCGTTAACTAAGCCTCTTCCACGAGCAAAACATGATCAGCACCAAGACTCCATGGGTGTGAGGATCATTACTTTGTAATCTAGATTATTGACTCTAGTGCAAGTGGGAGATCAAGGAAATATGCCCTAGAGGCAATAATAAAGTTATTATTTATTTCCTTATATCATGATAAATGTTTATTATTCATGCTAGAATTGTATTAACGGAAACATAATACATGTGTGAATACATAGACAAAGCAGTGTCACTAGTATGCCTCTACTTGACTAGATCGTTAATCAAAGATGGTTATGTTTCCTAACCATAGACATGAGTTGTCATTTGATTAACGGGATCACATCATTAGGAGAATGATCGATTGACATGACCCATTCCGTTAGCTTAACACTTGATCGTTTAGTATGTTGTTAATGCTTTCTTCATGACCCATACATGTTCTGTAACTATGAGATTATGCAACTCCGTTTACGGAGGAACACTTTGGTACTACCAAGCGTCACAACGAAGCGGGTGATTATAAAGGAGTACTACAGGTGTCTCCAAAGGTACTTGTTGGGTTGGCGTATTTGAGATTAGGTTTTGTCACTCCGATTGTCGGAGAGGTATCTCTAGGCCTTCTCGGTGATACACATCACTTAAGCCTTGCAAGCATTACAACTAATGAGTTAGTTGTAAGATGATGTATTACTGAGCGAGTAAAGAGACTTACCGATAACGAGATTGAACTAGGTATTGGATACCGACGATCGAATCTCGGGTAAGTAACATACCGATGACAAAGGGAACAACATTATGTCGTTATGCGGTTTGACCGATAAAGATCTTCGTAGAATATGTAGGAACCAATATGGGCATCCAGGTTCCGCTATTGGTTATTGACCGAGAATGGTTCTAGGTCATGTCTACATAGTTCTCGAACCCGTAGGGTCCGCACGCTTAACGTTCGATGACAGTTCATTATGAGTTTATAAGTATTTATGCACGAAGGTTGTTGAGTCCGGATGTGATCACGGACATGAAGAGGAGTCTCGAAATGGTCAAGACATAAAGATTGATATATTGGAAGCCTACATTTGGACATCGGAAGTGTTCCGAGTGAAATCGAATTTTAGAGATGCCGGAGGTTACGGAACCCCCGGAACTACATGGGCCCATAGTGGGCCTTGGAGGAAAGGAGAAAGGGCAGCCCTAGGTGGCGCGCCCCCTTCCCTAGTACTATTAGGACTAGGAAAGGTGGGCCGCCTCTCTCTCTTCCCTCAGGAATCCTAATCCAACTAGGATTGGAGGGAATCCTACTCCGGAGGAGTAGGACTCTTAGTCGCGCCTCCCCTTGGGCGGCCACCTCCCCTTGGCTCCTTTATATACGGGGCAGGGGCACCCCATGACACACAAGTTGATCTACGGATCTTTCCTTAGCCGTGTGCGGTGCCCCTTCCACCATATTCCACTTCGGTCATATCGTCGCGGAGCTTAAGCGAAGCCCTGCGCCGGAGAAGTCATATCGTCGCGGAGCTTAAGCGAAGCCCTGCGTCGGTGGAACATCAACATCGTCCTGCGCCGTCGTCTTGTGGAACTCATCCCGACACTTTGCTGGATCGAGTCCGGGATCGTCATCGAGCTGAGCGTGTGCAGAACTCGGAGGTGCCGTGACGTTCGGTGCTTGGATCGGTCGGATCGTGAAGGCGTCGACTACATCAACAGCGTTGTTATAACGCTTCGCTTTCGGTCTCACGAGTGCGTGGGCGGACACTCTCCCCTCGTTGCTATGCCATCACCATGGTCTTGCGTGATCATAGGAAAATTTTGAAATTACTACGTTCCCCAACAGTTCCGATAACCCCCCGGTACTCCGGAGAATACCCGATACACTTCGGAACCATTCCGGTGTCCGAATATAGCCTTCCAATATATCAATCTTTATGTCTCGACCATTTCGAGACTCCTCGTCATGTTCGTGATCTCATACGGGACTCCGAACAGCCTTCGGTACATCAAATCACATAAACACATAATACGAATCGTCATCGAACGTTAAGCGTGCGGACCCTACGGGTTTGAGAACTATGTAGACATGACCTAGACACATCTCCGGTAAATAACCAATAGCGGAACCTGGATGCTCATATTGGCTCCTACATATTCTACGAAGTTCTTTATCGGTCAAACTGCATAACAACATATGTTGTTCCCTTTGTCATCGGTATGTTACTTGCCCGAGATTCGATCGTCGGTATCACCATACCTAGTTCAATCTCGTTACCGGCAAGTCTCTTTACTCGTTCCGTAATGCATCATCCCGCAACTAACTCATTAGTTGTCACAGCCCAGAATTGGTTGTAATTAGTGGCATCTGCATCCATGCATCATGTTTGTTTTCAAAGGAAATTTTGAAGTGGGGATGACAGAACCCCCAGCACCCCCCTAAACCAACTATGGTTTACTAAAAATAATTTCAATGATCCCAAATGCCCTCCTAAAATGTTCATCATCTTTGACTTGGTCCAGAACCTCTGACAAAAATGGTGCACAATTTTCTAGGACACATACGGTCACTGAATTAAATCATATGTTATTTGCAATTGGGCATTTAAATGCTATATATTATTTTAAGTGCTCAATTAATTCTGAACTTAAGTAAGGGCTGTTAGGAATAATCCAAACAGAGCCCACAATTATCTTCAGGATTTTTGAAAACGTTTTTTAATAAAAGCCCTAAAGTTGCAGAAGAATTAGAAAAACAAAAATAAAAGAGAGGGAGAGAATACCTGTGCAACTTACCTGGCGCCAGCGATCGGCCCAGCTCTGTCTTTGGCCACTGTGCCCAGCCCGCCTCCGACCTCCCGATCGTCTTCCTCCTCGGGACAGTGGGGCAGGCGCGTGCCCAGGGCCAGACGCACGCCGCACCGCCACCTCCTGCTTGTCGCCTCTGCTGCTAGAGGCGCCAAGGCGCCACGACACCCCCCATCTTCCCCCTCTCTGGTTCCTTCCTCTCCCCAGCCTTTCGCGCAAGAGCCACCCGAGCGAGCCCGTCGCCGCCGTTCACTGCCACCGTGGCCACCGTCCACCCCTCGCCTCGCCGATGCTTCCAGAAGAACCGCCGCTCCTTCCTCTTCGTCTCCACCAACCCATGTGACGCCGGGTGCACTGCAGCGTCGTCCCCAACCTCGTCTTCATCCTCTGACCGCCGGCGGACCCGTCGGGGATTCGCGAGCTCCAGCCTCTCCCCGGCCTCGCCGTCGCCTCTGCTGGATTCGCCGTGAGCCCCTTTCCCTTTCCCCTCTCTCCCCGTGCTCGTCCGCGCCCTCTAACCACCGTGGCCCTCGGGGCCGACAGCTCCTCGCCGCCGGCCATGTCGTCACCGCGGCTACGGCTGTGCAAGCACGCATCCAAGCCTACCACTGAGCTCACCGCACCCCCACGAGTCCAACGCGCCTAACCGCAGCCCCCCTAGCGCCCTGCAGTGCCTAACCCGCATCAACCGAGCTCCGGCCTCCGCCGCGAGCCCTGCTCCGGCGAGCTCCGCCGTCCCCGCGACCTCCCTATGCCTGTGTGGATGCGGTCGGCGCTGAGCTGCCGATTAGTAGTCTAGCGCTTTTCCTCCGCTTTAAGCGCGTTCGGTGGCACCGCTTGCATGCTCGAGGTCGTCGTCGGCTGAACTCCGGCGAGGCCGACATGGCTGTCATTAGCCCCTAATCCCGCTGCCTAAACCAACCACCAGCCGCTGACCGTGGGCCCCAGGGCAAGTCAAACCCTGGTCAGTGCGGGTTTGACCCAGGCTTAACCATCGAGTCAGCGGCGTGTGGCCCCACACGTCGAGTTTGACCCAGTTGATTCTTGACGAGTGATCTTGACCTCAAGCTGACGCAATAAACCCCTTTTCTGGATTTTAAATAAGTCTAAACGATTTATTTATTTCATAAAATAGCTAAAACTTCTAAAAATCATAGTTTTTCAACCGTAGCTCCAAATCAAATAAATTATATATGAAAAATTATCAGAAAATGCAACCTATCCATCTGTATCATTTTCATGCATGTTTGAACAATGTTTGTCCTCTGTTTTGGACAAAACAAATAAAGGGCATTTAAATGATCATACATGGAGTTGGAATTTGAATCATGTATTCAAACCAACTTCATTTAAATCAGAGCTAGATGCATTAGCTCAAATCATAGCATATTGCCATGTCATGATCATGCACCATATTGTGGCATTGCATTGATTGTGTTCTTTCTCAGTTGCCGGTGTTTGTCCCTCTCTCAAGAGCGGCGTCATCGAGCGATGAGTTCGATGACACCGATGAAGAGCCATTATATCTTCAGGAGTGCCAGGCAAGCAAAACCCCTTTGTTCATTCCGATACAATCCCACTCTCTCGCTCCTGCTCTCTTTTACTGCATTAGGACAACAACGATTCATCTGTTACTTGTTGCGGTAGCTGAACCCCTTTATCCTCTGCATGACCTGTCATTCCACAGTAAATAGATGAAACCCACTAGTATGAGTAGGAGTTGTTTGAGCCCTGTTGTGCCTACTCATTCATGCTTGTTTGTCATGCCTGCTACTGCTTAGAGTTGAGTCAGGTCCGATTCATCGGGGATGAATCAGAGGTGTGTGAACATGTCCTACTGTGTGTGAGCTAAGTGTGTGAACACGATTTGATAAATGAAGCGGTGAGAGGCCATGTAGGAGTACATGGTGGGTTGTCTCATTGAAGCCGTCCTCAGGAACTGAGTTCTGTGTTTGTGATCCATGAACAGCTACTACCACACATTGGGTTCCGGTAACTCGACCCCTCTCGGCTTATTAATCGCCTCGATCTCTGTCCAGGAGTTGCAACTAGTTTCTGGTGTTTGTAGGATATGTGTTGGGGGCCGTGCGTAGCGCTGACCCTAGGGGTGGGCTATGTTGCGGTAGAGACACGAGGCAGGGTGTACCGAGACGCCCGTTTGGTGCCTCGGGAACCCTGCTCTCATCGTTTGGGGCCGTGAGCGACACCCCGGCCAGATCTCCTCGTGGATGGAACCCGAATAGGCGATAAACCTAGACTAGAGACTTGTGTGGTTAGTCAGGTCGTGGCCGACTCCCTCGCCAGGCTTCCGCTTGAAGGTTGTCGAGATACACGAGGTGTACATGGCGGTAAGTGGTGAGCGTGTGTGAAGAAGTACACCCTGCGGGGTTAATATGATCTATTGAATAGCCGTGTCCATGGTAAAGGACTTCGGGTTGCCTATAACAGTTCATAGACAAGTGAAAGTGGATACTCTAAAATGCGCAAGATAAGCGTGAGTGCTATGGATGGCGTTCTCGAGGGAGGCGGAGCGGATCCATAGTGGTGTATTGATATGGTGAATATGTGGACTCGTGCGCCACCTCAAAGAGTTACTTGCGATCGTAGTTCAGGTTAGCCACCGAGTCAAAGCTGGCTTGCTGCTTTTAAACTCCACCACCCCTTTGATAATGATGCATATGTAGTTAGTTCGATGTAAGTCTTCTTTGAGTACAATTGTACTCACGTTTGCCTATTTTATGTTTTTGCAGAGAGACATCAGTCTCGCTAGTAGTTCCGCGTGGACTTCGACGTTTAGCTTGTTACCTCAGCTACGATCTTGTGCCCTCGGCAGGATCTGGTAGATAGTCAGGCTTCTCAGCCTTTTTCATTTGTAGATGTCTGTACTCAGACATGTTAAGCTTCCACTTGTGCCTTGACTTGTATGCTCTGAGTGTTGGGTCATGAGACCCGTGTTTGTAATATCTCGCTCCTCGGAGCCTAATGAATAAATATTTGAGTCGTAGAGTTATGTTGTGATGCCATATTGTATTTACACATATTGAGCATATTGTGTGTATGTTTGAAATGCTTGGTATGTGTGGGATCCGACAATCTAGTTGTTTATCCTTGGCAGCCTCTCATATGGGGAAATGTAGTCTAGTGCTTCTGAGCGATAGTAGTCCGCTACAGCCCAGTTCACGAGTCCCGCTAGCCCAAACACTACTGCTTGGACACTTGATGGCGGCATGTGTTTCACCGTTCCTATATACTGTCCTTCGGGAAATGTCACGCTTGATATTCGAGTCTGCCTAGCCTGCTACAGCCGGGTTACGGAGTCCTGTTAGCCAGATGCTACAGCCCGGATTCATACGTTGATGACCGACATGTTCGATGTGATTCATGTATGCCTGTCCCCATGGGTTAGCGCCGCTTTGGGTTCACGACTAGCCATGTCGGCCTGGGTTCTCTGTCATATGGATGCTAGCGACACTATCATATACGTGAGCAAAAAGGCGCAAACGGTCCCGGGCCATGGTAAGGCGACACCCGTGGGAATACCGTGCGTGAGGCCGCAAAGTGATATGAGGTGTTACCGGCTAGATCTATGTGACTTGGAATGGGGGTCCTGACAGCGTTGGTATCAGAGCCTGACTGCCTGTAGGATTACCAAGCCAAACTGGTTGAAGTTGTGTCTAGAAATGCTTTAGTTATGTAAGGGAATTGATTGTGGAAGGGAACGTAAGGCTCTTTTTACTCCTTATACCCCATGCCCTTCTGATCTGAGTCATCCTATTCTCTTCTACGGGGATTAAGAACTAGGCTTCTCATCTATCTATTAGGATGACGTGTTACTAATCCATAGACTTATAGGATTGTTAGTTTCAAATCTCAGTTCAGTTTTTACTACTTCCGTATGTTCATAGTTGGTCTTGGAACCTTGCTATTGTGATGTTGAGTGGTTATGCCACCATTTTTGCAGGATGTCTCAAATCATTTTGAGCATTTACAGCCGTTATGCTGTCCGAGTCATCCCAGGTTTCTAAACTATCTGATGTATTTGCAAATTCTTCCTTTCTGTTCCCGATGTCCTTTTTGGTCAGAATAAGCACACTAATCGGTGTGTTGAGGTAATTATTGCCTCGGCATATATGTTGGAGCTATTATTATGACCCTAGGTGTTTTAGGAAGTCACCTAGTAATTTAGCAATGCTTTTGTGTCTCCAGTGTGATGACTCTCACCATCAATCTCGAAAGCATCCTGTGATGCCATTTAGTAGTAGGTATTCTATTCCTGGGTTCTTGAACTCGAGATTCACCCTACTTCATGTTGTTAGTATTTGCTAGTTCCTTTAGGATATTAGTAACCTTGCAATAGTCCTCGAGGTCCATGGTATTTCCTCCTTCCAAATACTATGAACCGCTTATGGCAGAAGTTCCTCGCTGAACCGAAGGATCACAATCAGAGTACTCTTGAGGAGTTCTCCATTCATAATTGTGAATCTGCCAGTTCTACCTTTCTGCATGGGTTATCCGGAAGAAACCTGTTGAACTTGACTCGACATACTAACCTATGCATCCACAACTCGAAAAGTTATATGTTCCTTTGAGTTGCTCTTTTTAGTTGTTTTCTGACCCCCGTCTATCAGTTGATAACCAAGAGTATGTGTGCATTTGTGTTCATCGATGCCCTTTTATTCTTGTGGTCCGTCAAGCCATTCTATTCCGGAATGACTAGGAGAAACAAACTCCAGTACCTCATCCATATCCAGGATTGGGTCAAAGTAGTTGTGTTCTGCAGATCAAATGCCAATCCAGCTTTTGATCCGTTCTACTCTGAAGTGTTACCATCTTTATGCCAAGAATATCATAGGAATTGCACCACCTCTTATGAATTTTGACGTAGTGATACTTCTCGCTATCATTATTCATTCCTCGGTCCCGTGTTGTTATAACCGGAATGCCGACAAGTGAACTGTGATGTGTGAAATCTATACTACTAGTAACTCTGTTGCTCGGTAGTTAATGGACAATATTCTCATTCTTAGCGTGTTGATTATTGAATCATCACCCTAAGGTTGATCGTGCCACTAGTCCATTTTCCTGGTGCACTCTTTGATCAATGAGTTAGGATTGTGTCAATCCCTCACTCTTTTGATCATATCGTCTTGCCCTGAAAAGCAAGATAGTTCTCGAGCCTAGTAATATATCGGTGGTTCGTGATACTCTGAATATCTTCTCGGAAGTATCACCAGGTTGTCACCTGACCGCTATGTTGAGTTCGTGATCATATTGGTTTTCCTCTAAACCACCCATTCTCCAAGAATCGTGTGGATACCCGAGCTAGTTGGTTAAGCTAAACAAGCAACTTGGAGAGTTGGAAGATAAAAGCTTGTCTGACTTAGTTCATATCTAAGGGATATCTTCTGTGTGTGTATGTGTTGAAGAAAGATGATATCTCCATTGATTGGTCCTCGTGATCAGTTGTTGGATCTATTGCCTTGTCAAAACTTTGACTTGAGTATGGGCTATTGTTAAGTCAAACAGAACCAACGATGCTCGTAATGTTGTCTTACTCGTGGTTGATCCCTTGAGCATACACCATTACATCTTTTGGTCTGACCAATGCTATCACCATGTTCACATGATGGTGGAAGTCCAGTGATATGAAAATTCCGATGAGTTGTTGTTGAACCCATCAGCAGCATTTTGTCTCCCCCATGATTCATGTTGAACATCAACCTAGTCTTGAAAACTTTGTAAGCAATGCCTTCGTGTTCCGTTCATGAAGCCTATGCTTGGATGGAAGAAGTGACTTCCTTGAATTCATGTGCTTTAGGTGTAAGTTGCCGCCATGAATTTGAGAAAGGTTTGTTTTGTTTCCCTTGGAGTCATCCCAAGTCAGCCATGCATACGTGCAAAGTATTCTATGGTTTGGTAGATTAATTACCTCCACTCCATATGTATTCCTAGCACACCAAGCCACTGATTGATTTGTTCAAGGTGAAGAAGTTCCTTATTAAGAATCATGACTTATGCTAGGACTTCGCTACCCTCGCTAATGATTCCCCTCCGGAACTCGATAGTGTTTTGTTGTAAGACTACTATGTGGTCATGCTTGTCTTGGACAGCGTGTTCACAGGTTTGTAGCAGAACCAGCTCATGTTTTGGAGCTTGCTATCGCAGTTCATTTCCCGAGAATTCCGCAACGACATCCCTTCAGTTTGTGTTGCAAATTTTATTTTCCAGACATGATGCCTGAAATATTATGTTACCAACCAGATCTGAATCTCAGGCAGATATGATGGTTGGAACTTTTCCAAGATCTATGATGTAGGTCCCGACGAGGTTGATGTTCTGGCCAACACACCTAGCCGGAAGATCTATTATTGTAGTATGTTGAACAAGCAATTCAACCCTTCTCCATGAGGATTTGGTATGACTTATTCCACAAGTTGATCCTTATGGATTTTGTGCTTCCGAAGTCCGACCTTTACTTGATGGCCATGTTGATGCCTTTAAACATGACCGTGGTAGCTAGAACATCAAGGAGAACATTAGAAGCGGAGTGCTAAATGTCTCTCGGTCGATCATCCAGATTTTGTTCTCTTGGCCTCGCTAAGGGGAAGTTTGAGAAGGTGTTATCTTCCTTTGTATCCGCATCATCCATCTCTATTCATCATGGTAGTAAGAGGTGTTGCCAGGATCCTCGGCACGGATGTTGGTGAAACCTTGATGACTATGGAAATGCTCAAGTTCTTGAGAGCACACTCAGTCACTAGGTTATACCCTCGGTATCAATTGGAATGTGCCTCCCGTTTGCCGAGTTGTTTTATAACCATAGTTTCCTTTCCGAACTGAGTATGCCATCTTCCCGAACCCTTTTCAAACGATCATTGTGAATTGCCTTAGCCTGGTATGGAGAGTTTCAACGATCCTTTCCGATAGAGTTTCTTTATAACGTCATCGAGTTGGATGAAGATCTAGAAAGCAAAGACGTCAAGATCAATATGAAGCAATGAATCATCGTCTTGAGAAGGACAGTTGGATCGTGAAGTTTGTGTTGGTCTTGTGCCCCTCTGTCTTCTTACCTCACATCTTGAATCTCGGGACGAGATTCTTGTTTAGTGGGGGTGAGTTGTCACAGCCCAGAATTGGTTGTAATTAGTGGCATCTGCATCCATGCATCATGTTTGTTTTCAAAGGAAATTTTGAAGTGGGGATGACAGAACCCCCAGCACCCCCCTAAACCAACTAGGGTTTACTAAAAATAATTTCAATGATCCCAAATGCCCTTCTAAAATGTTCATCATCTTTAACTTGGTCCAGAACCTCTGACAAAAATGGTGCACAATTTTCTAGGACACATAAGGTCACTGAATTAAATCATATGTTATTTGCAATTGGGCATTTAAATGCTATATATTATTTTAAGTGCTCAATTAATTCTGAACTTAAGTAAGGGCTGTTAGGAATAATCCAAACAGAGCCCACAATTATCTTCAGGATTTTTGAAAATGTTTTAGTATTTTAATAAAAGCCCTAAAGTTGCAGAAGAATTAGAAAAACAGAAATAAAAGAGAGGGAGAGAATACCTGTGCAACTTACCTGGCGCCAACAACCGGCCCAGCTCCTGTGCTGGCCCACCTGCGGCCTAGCCCGCCACCAGCCTCCCTGTCGTCTTCCTCCTCGGGACAGTAGGACAGGGCGCGTGCCCGCGGCGCGCACGCATGCGCACCGCCACCTCCTGCTTGCCGCCTCTGCTGCTGGAGGGCGCCAAGAGCGCCACGACACCCCCTGCATCTTCCCCCCCTCTCTGGTTCCTTCCTCTCCCCCCAGCGCTCGCGCCCGCAGCCACCCGAGCGAGCCCGTCACCGCCGTTCACTGCCACCGTGGCCACCGTCCACCCCTCGCCTCGCCGATGCTTCCAGAAGAACCGCCGCTCCTTCCTCTTCGTCTCCACCAACCCATGTGACGCCGGGTGCACTGCAGCATCGTCCCCAACCTCGTCTTCAACCTCTGACCGCCGGCGGACCCGTCGGGGATTCGCGAGCTCCAGCCTCTCCCCGGCCTCGCCGTCGCCTCTGCTGGATTCGCCGTGAGCCCCTGTCCCTTTCCCCTCTCTCCCCGTGCTCGTCCGCGCCCTCTAACCACCGTGGCCCTCGGGGCCGACAGCTCCTCGCCGCCGGCCATGTCGTCACCGCGGCTACGGCCGTGCAAGCACACATCCAAGCCTACCACTGAGCTCACCGCACCCCCACGAGTCCAACGCGCCTAACCGCAGCCCCCCTAGCGCCCTGCAGGGCCTAACCCGCATCAACCAAGCTCCGGCCGCCGCCGCGAGCCCTGCTCCGGCGAGCTCCGCCGTCCCCGCGACCTCCCCTATGCCCAGGTGGATGCGGTCGAGCGCGGGCTGCCGATTGGTAGTCCCCGCGCGCTTTTCCTCCGCCTGTAGCGCGTTCCGGCGAAGCACCGCCGCGGCTCGAGGTCGTCGCCGGCTGAACTTCGGCGAGGCCGACGTGGCTGTCATTAGCGCCTAATCCCGCAGCCTAAACCAACCACCAGCCGCTGACCGTGGGCCCTGGGCCAAGTCAAACCCTGGTCAATGCTGGTTTGACCTGGCTTAACCATCGAGTCAGCGGCGTGTGGCCCCACACGTCGAGTTTGACCCAGTTGATCTGCCGACGACGATCTTGACCTCAAGTCGCGCAATAAACCCCTTTTCTGGATTTTAAATAAGTGTAAACGATTTATTTATTTCAGAAAATAGCTAAAACTTCTAAAAATCATAGTTTTTCAACGTAGCTCCAAATCAAATAAATTATATATGAAAAATTATCAGAAAAATGCAACCTATCCATCTGTATCATTTTCATGCATGTTTGAACAATGTTTGTCCTCTGTTTTGGACAAAACAAATAAAGGGCATTTAAATGATCATACATGGAGTTGGAATTTGAATCATGTATTCAAACCAACTTCATTTAAATCAGAGCTAGATGCATTAGCTCAAATCACAGCATATTGCCATGTCATGATCATGCACCATATTGTGGCATTGCATTGATTGTGTTCTTTCTCAATTGCCGGTGTTTGTCCCCTCTCAGTAGATGACATACCGACGATGAGTTCGATGACACCGATGAAGAGCCATTATATCTTCAGGAGTGCCAGGCAAGCAAAACCCCCTTGTTCATTCCGATACAATCCCACTCTCTCGCTCCTGCTCTCTTTTACTGCATTAGGACAACAATGATTCATCTGTTACTTGCTGCGGTAGCTGAACCCCTTTATCCTCTGCATGACCTGTCATTCCACAGTAAATAGATGAAACCCACTAGTATGAGTAGGAGTTGTTTGAGCCCTGTTGTGCTTACTCATTCATGCTTGTTTGTCATGCCTGCTCTTTGCTTAGAGTTGAGTCAGTCCGATTCATCGGGATGAATCGGAGGTGTGTGAACATGTCCTACTGTGTGTGAGCTAAGTGTGTGAACACGATTTGATAAAGGAAGCGGTGAGATGCCATGTAGGAGTACATGGTGGGTTGTCTCATTGAAGCCGTCCTCAGGAACTGAGTTCTGGGTTTCTGATCCATGAACAACTACTACCACACATTGGGTTCCGGTAACTCGACCCCTCTCGGCTTATTAATCGCCTCGATCTTGTCCAGGAGTTGCAACTAGTTTCTAGTGTTTGTAGGATATGTGTTGGGGGCCGTGCGTAACGCTGACCCTAGGGGTGGGCTATGTTGCGGTAGAGACACGAGGCACGGTGTACCGAGACGCCCGTTTGGTGCCTCGGGAACCCTGCTCTCATCGTTTGGGGCCGTGAGCGACACCCCGGC
Source organism: Aegilops longissima (assembly GCA_021605205.1). Taxonomy (NCBI): domain Eukaryota; kingdom Viridiplantae; phylum Streptophyta; class Magnoliopsida; order Poales; family Poaceae; genus Aegilops; species Aegilops longissima. The sequence continues at coordinate 456,542,389 of CM038677.1, forward strand.
CGGATCTCCTCGCGGATGGAACCCGAATAGGCGATAAACCTGGACTAGAGACTTGTGTGGTTAGTCAGGTCGTGGCCGACTCCTCTGTGAGCTTCCGCTTGAAGGTTGCCGAGCTACACGAGGTGTACATGGCGGTAAGTGGCGAGAGCGTGTGTGAAGAAGTACACCCCTGCAGGGTTAATATGATCTATTCGAATAGCCGTGTCCGCGGTAAAGGACTTCTGGGTTGCCTATAACAGTTCATAGACAAGTGAAAGTGGACACTCTAAAATGCGCAAGATAAGCGTGAGTGCTATGGATGGCGTTCTCGTAGGGAGATGGGAGCCGATCCATAGTGGTGTATTGATATGGTGAATATGTGGACTCGTGTGCGCCACCTCAAAGAGTTACTTGTAGTCGTAGTTCAGGTTAGCCACCGAGTCAAAGCTGGCTTGCTGCTTTTAAACTCCACCACCCCCCTTTGATAATGATGCATATGTAGTTAGTTTTGATGTAAGTCTTGCTGAGTACAATTGTACTCACATTTGCCAATTTTATGTTTTTGCAGAGAGACGTCAGTCTCGCTAGTAGTTCCGCGTGGACTTCGATGTTTAGCTTGTTACCTCAGCTACGATCTTGTGCCCTCGGCAGGATCTGGTAGATAGTCAGGCTTCTCAGCCTTTTTCATTTGTAGATGTCTGTACTCAGAGATGTTAAGCTTCCGCTTGTGCCTTGACTTGTATGCTCTGAGTGTTGGGTCATGAGACCCATGTTTGTAATATCTTGCTCCTCGGAGCCTAATGAATAAATATTTGAGTCGTAGAGTTATGTTGTGATGCCATGTTGTATTTACACATATTGAGCATATTGTGTGTATGTTTGAAATGCTTGGTATGTGTGGGATCCGACAATCTAGTTGTTTATCCTTGGCAGGCTCTCATATGGGGAAATGTAGTCTAGTGCTTCCTGAGCGATAGTAGCCCGCTACAGCCCGGTTCACCGAGTCCTGCTAGCCCAGCACTACTGCTTGGACACTTGATCTGGACGGCATGTGTTTCACTTCGTTCCTATGTACATCCCTTCGGGAAATGTCACGCTGTGATATTCGAGTCTGCCTAGCTGCTACAGCCGGGTTACCGGAGTCCTGTTAGCCAGTGCTACAGCCCGAATTCATACGTTGATGACCGACATGTTCGATGTGATTCATGTATGCCTGTCCCCATGGGTTAGCGCCGCTTTGGGTTCACGACTAGCCATGTCGGCCGGGTTCTCTGTCATATGGATGCTAGCGACACTATCATATCGTGAGCCAAAAGGCTAAACGGTCCCGGGCCATGGTAAGGCGACACCCGTGGGAATACCGTGCGTGAGGCCGCAAAGTGATATGAGGTGTTACCGGCTAGATCGATGTGACTTGGAATCGGGGTCCTGACATTAGTCACATTGCTTGCAAGGCTTATAGTGATGTGCATTACCGAGAGGGCCCAGAGATACCTCTCCGACAATCAGAGTGACAAATCCTAATTTCGATCTATGCCAACTCAATAAACACCTTCGGAGACACCTGTAGAGCATCTTTATAATCACCCAGTTATGTTGTGATGTTTGATAGCACACTAAGTGTTCCTCCGGTATTCGGTAGTTGCATAATCTCATAGTCATAGGAACATGTATAAGTCATGAAGAAAGCAATAGCAATAAACTAAACGATCATAGTGCTAAGCTAACGGATGGGTCTTGTCCATCACATCATTCTCTAATGATGTGATCCCGTTCATCAAATGACAACACATGTCTTTGGCTAGGAAACTTAACCATCTTTGATTAACGAGCTACTCTAGTAGAGGCATCCTAGGGACACTCTTGTTTGTCTATGTATTCACACATGTACTAAGTTTCCGGTTAATACAATTCTAGCATGAATAATAAACATTTATCATGATATAAGGAAATATAAATAACAAATTTATTATTGCCTCTAGGGCATATTTCCTTCAATTTAATACCCCTCTAATCTTGAGCATGATTATCATTTGTGAGTAGTTACTTTTGTTCTTGAGGTCATGGGAGAAATCTTGTTGGAAGTAATCATGTGAACTTGCTACGTGTTCAATATTTTGATAGTGTGTATGTTGTAATTCCCTTAGTGGTCGAGCGTTGTAGACAGTAACATTACCGTCAGCGTCAGTCTTCTTCTTGAAAATCCATTTATTCTCTATGGCTTGCCGATCATCGGGAAAGTCAACCAAAGTCCACACTTTGTTCTCATACATGGATCCCATCTCAGATTTCATGGCCTCAAGCCATTTCGCGGAATCTGGGATCATCATCGCTTCCTCATAGTTTGTAGGTTCGTCATGGTCAAGTAACATGACTTCCAGAACAGGATTACCGTACAAATCTGGTGCGGATCTTACTCTGCTCGACCTATGAGGTTCAGTAGTAACTTGATTAGTAGTTTCATGATCATCATCATTAGCTTCCTCACTAATTGTAGTAGGAATCAGTGGAACTGATTTATGTGATGAAATACTTTCCAATAAGGGAGCAGGTACAATTACCTCATCAAGTTCTACTTTCCTCCCACTCACTTCTTTCGAGAGAAACTCCTTCTCTAGAAAGGACCCATTCTTAGCAACGAATATCTTGCCTTCGGATCTGTGATAGAAGGTGTATCCAACAGTCTCCTTTGGGTATCCTATGAAGACACATTTCTCCGATTTGGGTTCGAGCTTATCAGGTTGAAGCTCTTTCACATAAGCATCACATCCCCAAACTTTAAGAAACGACAAATTGGGTTTCTTGACAAACCATAGTTCATATGGTGTCGTCTCAATGGATTTAGATGGTGCCCTATTTAATGTGAATGCAATCGTCTCTAAAGCATAACCCCAAAATGATATCGGTAAATCAGTAAGAGACAACATAGATCGCACTGTTGGGGAACGTAGTAATTTCAAAATTTTCCTACGCACACGCAAGACCATGGTGATGGCATAGCAACGAGAGGGGAGAGTGTATGTCCACGTACCCTCGTAGACCGTAAGTGGAAGCGTTATAACAACGCGGTTGATGTAGTCGTACGTCTTCACGATCCGACCGATCCAAGTACCGAATGTACGGCACCTCCGAGTTCTGCACACGTTCAGCTCGATGACGATCCCCGGGCTCCGATCCAGCAAAGCGTCGGGGATGAGTTCCGTCAAGACGACGGCGTGGTGGCGATGATGATGCTCCACCGACGCAGGCGTCGCCTAAGCTCATGACGATATGACCGAGGTGTAATATGGTGGAGGGGGCACCGACACGGCTAAGGAACGATCACGAGATCAACTTGTGTGTCATGGGGTGCCCCTGCCCCGTATATAAAGGAGCAAGAAGTGCGGCCGGCCCTAGGAGGCGGCGCTGGAGGAGTCCTACTCCCACCGGAGTAGGACTCCCCCCTTCCTAGTTGGATTAGGTTTGGGGAGGGAAGAGGGAAGGCGCCCCCTCTCCTTGTCCTATTCGGACTAGAGGGGGGGGGCGCTGCCTGCCCTGGCCGCCCTCCTCTTCTCCCCTTATGGCCCATCAAGGCCCATTGACCCCGGTGTTCGGTAAAATCCTGTTTTCATCCGGAACCTTTCCAAGTCAAACATAGGCTTCCAATATATCAATCTTTATGTCTCGACCATTTGAGACTCCTCGTCATGTCCGTGATCACATCCGGGACTCGAACAACCTTTGGTTCATCAAAACTTATAAACTCATAATAAAGCTGTCATCGAAGCGTTAAGCGTGCGGACCCTACGGGTTCGAGAACTATGTAGACATGACCTAGAACTATTCTCGGTCAATAACCAATAGCGGAACCTGGATGCCCATATTGGTTCCTACATATTCTATGAAGATCTTTATCGGTCAAACCGCATAACAACATCGTTGTTCCCTTTGTCATCGGTATGTTACTTACCCGAGATTCGATCGTCGGTATCCAATACCTAGTTCAATCTCGTTACGGCAAGTCTCTTTACTCGTTCCGTAATACATCATCTCACAACTAACTTATTAGTTGCAATGCTTGCAAGGCTTATGTGATGTGTATTACCGAGAAGGCCTAGAGATACCTCTCCGACAATCGGAGTGACAAAACCTAATCTCGAAATCGCCAACCCAACATGTACCTTTGGGACACTGTAGTACTCCTTTATAATCACCCGATTCGTTGTGACGTTTGGTAGTACCAAAGTGTTCCTCCGTGGCGGAGTTGCATAATCTCATAGTTACAGGAACATGTATATGTCATGAAGAAAGCAATAGCAATATACTAAGCGATCAAGTGCTAAGCTAACGGAATGGGTCATGTCAATCACATCATTCTCCTAATGATGTGATCCCATTAATCAAATGACAACTCATGTCTATGGTTAGGAAACATAACCATCTTTGATTAATGAGCTAGTCTAGTAGAGGCATACTAGTGACTATATCTTTGCCTATGTATTCACACATGTATTATGTTTCCGGTTAATACAATTATAGCATGAATAATAAACATTTATCATGATATAAGGAAATAAATAATAACTTTATTATTGCCTCTAGGGCATATTTCCTTGATCTCCCACTTGCACTAGAGTCAATAATCTAGATTACACAATAATGATTCTAACACCCATGGAGTCTTGGTGCTGATCATGTTTTGCTCGTGGAAGAGGCTTAGTCAGCGGTCTGCGCAACATTCAGATCCGTATGTATTTTGCAAATCTCTATGTCTCCCACTTGGACCTGGTCCCGAATGGAATTGAAGCGTCTCTTGATATGCTTGGTCCTCTTGTGAAATCTGGATTCCTTTGCCAAGGCAATTGCACCGATATTGTCACGAAGATCTTCATTGGTCCCGATGCACTAGGTATGACACCTAGATCGAAATGAACTCTTTCATCCAGACTCCTTCATTTGCTGCTTCCAAAGCAGCTATGTACTCCGCTTCACATGTAGATCCCGCCACGACGCTTTGTTTAGAACTGCACCAACCGACAGCTCCACCGTTTAATAAAAACACGTATCCGGTTTGCGATTTAGAATCGTCGGATCAGTGTCAAAGCTTACATTAGCGTAACCATTTACGACTAGCTCTTTGTCACCTCCATATCGAGAAACATATCCTTAGTCCTTTTCGGTATTTCGGGATGTTCTTGACCGCTGTCCGATGGATCCTCTGGATTACTTTGGTACCTTCCTGCCAAGCTTATTGCTAAGCATCGTCAGTCCGGTACACAACATTGCATACATGATAGAGCCTATGGCTGAAGCATAGGAGACATCTTTCATTTCTCTCTATCTTCTGCTGTGTGGTCGGGCATTGAGTCGACTCAATCTCACACCTTATAATCTGGTAAAAACCTTTCTTTGCCTCGATCCATTTTGAACTTTTTCAAAACTTTATCAAGGTATGTGCTTTGTGAAAGTCAATTAAGCGTCTTGATCTATCTCTATAGATCTTGATGCCCAATATGTAAGCAGCTTCACCGAGGTCTTTCATTGAATTTTTTTATTCAAGCATCCTTTTATGCTATCCAGAAATTCTATATCATTTCCAATCAATAATATGTCGTCCACATATAATATCGAAATGCTCTGAGCTCCCACTCACTTTCTTGTAAATGAGCTTCTCCAAAAGTCTCAGATAAAACCATATGCTTTGATCACACTATCAAAGCGTTTATTCCAACTCGAGAGGCTTGCACGGACCATAAATTGATCGCTGGAGCTTGCACACTTTGTTAGCACCCTTTGGATCAACAAAACCTTCTGGTTGCATCATATACAACTCTTCTTCTAGAAATCCATTCAAGAATGCAGTTTTACATCCATTTGCCAAATTTCATAATCATAAAATGCGGCAATTGCTAACATGATTCGGACAGACTTAAGCATCGCCACGGGTGAGAAAGTCTCATCGTAGTCAACCCCTTGAACTTGTCGAAAACCTTTCGCAACAAGTCGAGCTTTATAGACGATTACATTACCATCGGCGTCGGTCTTCTTCTTAAAGATCCATTTATTCTCAATGGCTTGCCGATCATCGGCAAGTCAACCAAAGTCCATACTTTGTTCTCATACATGGATCCCATCTCAGATTTCATGGCTTCCAGCCATTTTACGAATCTGGGCTCACCATCGCTTCTTCATAGTTTGTAGGTTCGCCATGGTAAAGTAACATGACTTCGAATAGGATTACCGTACCACTCAGTGCGTATTTTACTCTGGTTGACCTCTGAAGTTCAGTAGTAACTTGATTTGAAGTTTCATGATCAATATCATTAGTTTCCTCACTAATTGGTGTAGTTGTCACAGAACTGTTTCTTGTGATGAACTACTTTCCAATAAGGGAGCAGATCTGATTATCTCATCAAGTTCTACTTTCCTCCCACTCACTTCTTTCGAGAGAAACTCCTTCTCTAGAAAGGATCCGAATTTAGCAACGAAAATCTTGCCTTCAGATCTGTGATAGAAGGTGTACCCATGATCTCCTTTGGGTATCCTATGAAGACACATTTCTCGACTTGGGTTCGAGCTTATCTGGTTGAAGTTTCTTCACATAAGCCTCGCAGCCCCAAACTTTAAGAAATGACAACTTTGGTTTCTTGCCAAACCACAGTTCATAAGGTGTCGTCTCAACGGACTTTGATGGTGCCCTATTTAACATGAATGCGGCCGTCTCTAAAGCATATCCCCAAAACGATAGCGGTAAATCAATAAGAGACATCATAGATCGCACCATATCAAGTAAAGTACGATTCTGACGTTCGGACACACCATTTCTCCGTGGTGTTCGGGTGGCGTGAGTTCGAAACTATTCCGCATTGTTTCAAATGTGAACCAAACTCGTAACTCAAATATTCTCCTCCACGATCAGATCGTAGAAATTTTATTTTCTTGTTACGATGATTTTCCACTTCACTCTGAAATTCTTTGAACTTTTCAAATGTTTCAGATTTGTGTTTCATTAAGTAGATACACCCATATCTGCTCAAATCATCTGTGAAGGTGAGAAAATAACGATACCGGCGTGCTTCAACATTCATTGGACCACAAACATCGGTATGTATGATTTCCAACAAATCATTTGCTCGCTCCATAGTTCCGGAGAACGGCGTTTTAGTCATCTTGCCCATGAGGCACGGTTCATAAGCACCAAGTGATTCATAATCAAGTGATTCCAAAAGTCCATCAGTATGGAGTTTCTTCATGCGTTTTACACCGATATGACCCAAACGGCGGTGCCACAAATAAGTTGCATTATCATTATCAACTCTGCATCTTTTGGTTTCAACACTATGAATATGTGTATTACTACTATCGAGATTCAATAAAATAGACCACTCTTCAAGGGTGCATGACCATAAAAGATATTATTCATATAAATAGAACAACCATTATTCTCTGTCTTAAATGAATAACCGTCTCGCATCAAACAAGATCCAGATATAATGTTCATGCTTAACGCTGGCACCAAATAACAATTATTTAGGTCTAAAACTAATCCCGATGGTAGATGTAGAGGTAGCGTGCCGACCGCGATCACATCGACTTTGGAACCATTTCCCACGCGCATCGTCACCTCGTCCTTAGCCAATCTTCGCAATCCGTAGTTCTGTTTGAGTTGCAAATATTAGCAGCAGAACCATTATCAAATACCAGTACTCTGCGAGTATTAGTAAGGTACACATCAATAACATGTATATCACATATACCTTTGATCACCTTGCCATCCTTCTTATCCGCCAAATACTTGGGGCAGTTCCGCTTCAAAGTGTCGATCGCTTGCGGTAGAAACACTCGATTTCAGGCTTAGGTCCAGACTTGGGTTTCTTCTCTTGAGCAGCAACTTTCTTGCTGTTCTTGAAGTTCCCTTCTTCTTTCCTTTGCCCTTTTCTTGAAACTAGTGGTCTTGTTGACCATCAACACTTGATGTTCTTTCTTGATTTCTACCTCCATGCTTTTAGCATTGCGAAGAGCTCGGGAATTGTTTTGTCATCCCTTGCATATTATAGTTCATCACGAAGCTCTTGTAGCTTGGTGGCGAGTGATTGGAGAATTCATCAATGACACTATCATCCGGAAGAGTAACTCCCAGTTGAATCAAGTGATTATTATACCCGGACATTTTGAGTATATGTTCACTTGTGAACTATTCTCCTCCATCTTGCAGCTATAGAACTTATTGGAGACTTCATATCTCTCAATCCGAGCATTTGCTTGAAATATTAACTTCAACTCTGGAACATCTCATATGCTCCATGACGTTCAAAACGTCGTTGAAGACCCGGTTCTAAGCCGTAAAGCATGGCACCTTGAACTATAGAGTAGTCATCGACTTTGCTCGCCAGACGTTCACAACTTCGGCGTTGCTCTCTGCAGCAGGCACGGCACCCAGCGGTGCTTCCGGGCGTAATTCTTCGTGCAGCAATGAGGATAATCCTCGTTACGGACCCAGTCCGTGTAATTGCTACCATCATCTTTCAACTTTGCTTTCTCAAGGGCGCATTAAAATTCAACGGAACAACAGACGAGCCATCTATCTACAAGAAACATAGACAAGCAAAATACTATCGGTACTAAGTTCATGATAAATTTAAGTTTAATTAATCATATTAAAAACTCCCACTTAGACAGACATCTCTCTAGTCATCTAAGTGATTACGTGATCCAAATCAACTAAACCATGTCCGATCATCACGTGAGATGGAGTAGTTTCAATGGTGAACATCACTATGTTGATCATATCTACTATATGATTCACGTTTGACCTTTCGGTCTCCGTGTTCGAGGCCATATCTGTTATATGCTAGGCTCGTCAAGTTTAACCTGAGTATTCGCGTGTGCAACTGTTTTGCACCGTTGTATTTGAACGTAGAGCCTATCACACCCGATCATCACGTGGTGTCTCAAGACGAAGAACTTTCATAGCGGTGCATACTCGGGAGAACATTTCTTGATAATTTTAGTGAGAGATCATCTTATAATGCTACCGTCAATCAAAGCAAGATAAGATGCATAAAGGATAAACATCACATGCAATCAATATAAGTGATATGATATGGTCATCATCATTTTGTGCTTGTGATCTCCATCTCAAGCACCGTCATGATCACCATCGTCACCGGCGCGACACCTTGATCTCCATCGTAGCATCGTTGTCGTCTCGCCAACTATTGCTTCTCGACTATCGCTCTCGCTTAGTGATAAAGTAAAGCAATTACACGGCGTTGCATTTCATACAATAAGCGACAACCATATGGCTCTCCTGCGATTGCCGATAACTCGGTTACAAAACATGATCATCTCATACAATAAAATATAGCATCACGTCTTGACCACATCACATCACAACATGCCCTGCAAAAACAAGTTAGGCGTCCTCTACTTTGTTGTTGCAAGTTTTACGTGGCTGCTACGGGCTGAGCAAGAACCGTTCTTACGCATCAAAACCACAACGATAGTTTGTCAAGTTGGTGCTGTTTTAACCTTCGCAAGGACCGGGCGTAGCCACACTCAGTTCAACTAAAGTGAGAGAAAGCAGACACCGCGGTCACCTTTAAGTAACTAGTGCTCGAAGCGGTGAAACCAGTCTCGCGTAAGCGTACGCGTAATGTCGGTCCGGGCCGCTTCATCTCACAATACCGCCGAACCAAAGTATGACATGCTGGTAAGCAGTATGACTTATATCGCCCACAACTCACTTGTGTTCTACTCGTGCATATGACATCAACGCATAAAACCAGGCTCAGATGCCACTGTTGGGGAACGTAGTAATTTCAAAATTTTCCCACGCACACGCAAGACCATGGTGATGGCATAGCAACGAGAGGGGAGAGTGTATGTCCACGTACCCTCGTAGACCGTAAGCGGAAGCGTTATAACAACGCGGTTGATGTAGTCGTACGTCTTCACGATCCGACCGATCCAAGTACCGAACGTACGGCACCTCCGAGTTCGCACACGTTCAGCTCGATGGCGATCCCGGGCTCCGATCCAGCAAAGCGTCGGGGATGAGTTCCGTCGAAGACGGCGTGGGACGATGATGATGCTCCACCGACGCAGGGCTTCGCCTAAGCTCCGCGACGATATGACCGAGGTGTAATATGGTGGAGGGGCACCGCACGGCTAAGGAACGATCACGTAGATCAACTTGTGTGTCATGGGGTGCCCCCTGCCCCGTATATAAAGGAGCAAGGGGTGCGGCCGGCCCTAGGAGGAGGCGCTGGAGGAGTCCTACTCCCACCGGGAGTAGGACTCCCCCTTCCTAGTTGGATTAGGTTTGGGGAGGGGGAAGAGGGAAGGGGGGCGCCCCCTCACCTTGTCCTATTCGGACTAGAGGGGGGGGCGCGGCCTGCCCCTGGCCGCCCTCCTCTTCTCCCCTTATGGCCCATCAAGGCCCATTGACCCCCCGGGGGGTTCCGGTAACCCCCCGGTGTTCCGGTAAAATCCTGTTTTCATCCGGAACCTTTCCAAAGTCCAAACATAGGCTTCCAATATATCAATCTTTATGTCTCGACCATTTAGAGACTCCTCGTCATGTCCGTGATCACATCCGGGACTCCAAACAACCTTCGGTTCATCAAAACTTATAAACTCATAATAAACTGTCATCGAAACGTTAAGCGTGCGGACCCTACGGGTTCGAGAACTATGTAGACATGACCTAGAACTATTCTCGGTCAATAACCAATAGCGGAACCTGGATGCCCATATTGGTTCCTACATATTCTACGAAGATCTTTATCGGTCAAACCGCATAACAACATCGTTGTTCCTTTGTCATCGGTATGTTACTTACCCGAGATTCGATCGTCGGTATCCAATACCTAGTTCAATCTCGTTACGGCAAGTCTCTTTACTCGTTCCGTAATACATCATCTCACAACTAACTTATTAGTTGCAATGCTTGCAAGGCTTATGTGATGTGTATTACCGAGAAGGCCTAGAGATACCTCTCCGACAATCGGAGTGACAAAACCTAATCTCGAAATCGCCAACCCAACATGTACCTTTGGAGACACCTGTAGTACTCCTTTATAATCACCCGATTCGTTGTGACGTTTGGTAGTACCAAAGTGTTCCTCGACAAACGGAGTTGCATAATCTCATAGTTACAGGAACATGTATAGGTCATGAAGAAAGCAATAGCAATATACTAAGCGATCAAGTGCTAAGCTAACGGAATGGGTCATGTCAATCACATCATTCTCCTAATGATGTGATCCCATTAATCAAATGACAACTCATGTCTATGGTTAGGAAACATAACCATCTTTGATTAATGAGCTAGTCTAGTAGAGGCATACTAGTGACTATATCTTTGTCTATGTATTCACACATGTATTATGTTTCCGGTTAATACAATTCTAGCATGAATAATAAACATTTATCATGATATAAGGAAATAAATAATAACTTTATTATTGCCTCTAGGGCATATTTCCTTCACGCACCATATCTAATAAAGTGCGGTTACGACGTTCGGACACACCATTATGCTGTGGTGTTCCGGGTGGCGTGAGTTGCGAAACTATTCCGCAGTGTTTCAAATGAAGACCAAACTCGTAACTCAAATATTCACCTCCACGATCAGATCATAGAAACTTTATTTTCTTATTACGATAATTTTCCACTTCACCCCGAAATTCTTTGAACTTTCAAATGTTTCAGACTTATGTTTCATGAAGTAGATATACCCATATCTGCTTAAATCGTCTGTGAAAGTCAGAAAATAACGATACCCGCCGCGAGCATCAACACTCATCGGACCGCATGCATCAGTATGTATTATTTCCAACAGATCTGTTGCTCGCTCCATTGTTCCGGAGAACGGAGTCTTAGTCATCTTGCCCATGAGGCATGGTTCGCAAGCATCAAGTGATTCATAATCAAGTGATTCCAAAAGTCCATCAGCATGGAGTTTCTTCATGCGCTTTACACCAATATGACCTAAACGGAAGTGCCACAAATAAGTTGCCCTATCACTATTAAACTTATATCTTTTGGCTTCAATACTATGAATATGTGTATCACTACTATCGAGATTCAATAAAAATACACCACTCATTATGGGTGCATGACCATAAAATATATTACTCGTATAAATAGAACAACCATTATTCTCTGATTTAAATGAATAACCGTCTCACGTCAAAAAAGATCCAGATATAATGTTCATGCTTAACACTGGCACCAAATAACAATTATTCAGGTCTAAAACTAATCCCGAAGGTAGATGTAGAGGTAGCCTGCCGACGGCGATTACATCGACTTTGGAACCATTTCCCACGCACATCGTCACCTCGTCCTTAGCCAATCTTCACTTAATCCGTAGCCCCTATTTCGAGTTGCAAATATGAGCAATAGAACCAATATAAAATACCCAGGCGCTACTACAAGCATGAGTAAGGTACACATCAATAACATGTATATCAAATGTACCTTTCACTTTGACATCCTTCTTATCCGCCAAATACTTGGGGCAGTTCCGCTTCCAGTGACCAGTCCCTTTGCAGTAGAATCACTCAGTCTCAGGCTTAGGTCCAGACTTGGGCTTCTTCACTTGAGCAGTAACTTGCTTGCCGTTCTTCTTGAAGTTCCCCTTCTTCCCTTTTCCATTCTTCTTGAAACTAGTGGTCTTGTTAACCATCAACACTTGATGCTCCTTCTTGATTTCTACCTCTGCAGCCTTTAGCATCACAAAGAGCTCAAGAATTGTCTTATCCATCCCTTGCATATTATAGTTCATCACGAAGCTTTTGTAGCTTGGTGGCAGTGATTGTAGAACTCTGTCAATGACACTATCAACCGGAAGATTAACTCCCAGTTGTGTCAAGTGATTGTGGTACCCAGACATTCTGAGTATATGTTCACTGACAGAACTATTCTCCTCCATTTTGCAGATGTAGAACTTATTGGAGACTTCATATCTCAATCCGGGCAGTTGCTTGAAATATTAACTTCAACTCATGGAACATATCATATGCTCCATGACATTCAAAATGTCGTCGAAGTCCCGGTTCTAAGCCGTAAAGCATGGCACATTGAACTATCGAGTAGTCATCAGCTTTGCTCTGCCAGGCGTTCACAACGTCTGGTGTCGCTCCTACAGCGGGTCTTCCACCTAGCCGTGCTTCCAGGATGTATTTCTTCTGTGCAGCAATGAGGGTAATCCTCAAGTTACGGACCCAGTCCGTGTAGTTGCTACCATCATCTTTCAACTTAGCTTTCTCTAGGAACGCATTAAAATTCAATGGAACAGTAGCACGTGCCATTTATCCACAACAACATAGACATGCAAAATACTATCAGGTACTAAGTTCATGATAAATTAAAGTTCAATTAATCATATTACTTAAGAACTCCCACTTAGATATACATCCCTCTAATCATCTAAGTGATCACGTGATCCATATCAACTAAACCATGTCCGATCATCACGTGAGATGGAGTAGTTTTCAATGGTGAACATCACTATGTTGATCATATCTACTATATGATTCACGCTCGACCTTTCGGTCTCACTATTCTGAGGTCATATCTGCATATGCTAGGCTCGTCAAGTTTAACCCGAGTATTCCGCGTGTGCAAAACTGGCTTGCACCCGTTGTATGTGAATGTAGAGCTTATCACACCCGATCATCACGTGGTGTCTCGGCACGATGAACTGTCGCAACGGTGCGTACTTAGGGAGAACACTTATACCTTGAAATTTAGTGAGAGATCATCTTATAATGCTACCGCCGTACTAAGCAAAATAAGATGCATAAAGGATAAACATCACATGCAATCAAATAAGTGATATGATATGGCCATCATCATCTTGTGCCTTTGATCTCCATCTCCAAAGCACCGTCATGATCACCATCATCACCGGCTTGACACCTTGATCTCCATCGAAGCATCGTTGTCGTCTCGCCAACTATTGCTTCTACGACTATCGCTAACGCTTAGTGATAAAGTAAAGCAATTACATGGCGATTGCATTTCATACAATAAAGCGACAACCATATGGCTCCTGCCAGTTGCCGATAACTGTTACAAAACATGATCATCTCATACAACAAATTATATATCATCACGTCTTGACCATATCACATCACAGCAAGCCCTGCAAAAACAAGTTAGACGTCCTCTACTTTGTTGTTGCAAGTTTTACGTGGCTGCTACGGGCTTCTAGCAAGAACCGTTCTTACCTATGCATCAAAACCACAACGATTTTTCGTCAAGTGTGTTGTTTTAACCTTCAAGAAGGACCAGGCGTAGTCACAATCGATTCAACTAAAGTTGGAGAAATAGACACCCACTAGCCACCTGTGTGCGAAGCAAGGCGGTAGAACCAGTCTCATGAACGCGGTCATGTAATGTCGGTCTGGGCTGCTTCATCCAACAATACCGCCGAATCAAAGTATGACATGCTTGTAAGCAGTATGACTATTATCGCCACAACTCTTTGTGTTCTACTCGTGCATATAACATCTACGCATAGACCTGGCTCGGATGCCACTGTTGGGGAACGTAGTATTTCAAAAAAATTCTTACGATCACGCAAGATCTATATAGGAGATGCATAGCAACGAGACGGGAGAGTGTGTCCATCTACCCTCGTAGACCGAAAGCGGAAGCGTTTAGTAACGCGGTTGATGTAGTCGAACGTCTTCGCGATCCAACCGATCCAAGTACCGAACGTATGGCACCTCCGCGATCTGCACACGTTCAGCTCGGTGACGTCCCTCGAACTGTTGATCTAGTTGAGGCCGAGGGAGAGTTTCGTCAGCACGACGGCGTGGTGACGGTGATGATGAAGTTACCAGCGCAGGGCTTCGCCTAAGCACTACGACAATATGACCGAGGTGTTAAACTGTGGAGGGGGGCACCGCACACGGCTAAGAGAAAGTTTGGTGTGCCTTTGGGGTGCCCCCTCCCTCGTATATAAAGAAGGGAGGGAGGAGGAGGCCGGCCAAGGGTGGTGTGCCCAAGGGGGAGTCCTACTCCAAGTAGGAATCGCCCACCTTTCCTATTCCTACAAGGAGAAGGGGGAAAGAGGAGGAGGAGAGAAAGGAAAGGGGGCCGCCCCCCAACCCCTAGTCCAATTCGGTTTGGGCTTGGGGGGGGGCGCCTCCACCTGGCTGCTGCCTCCTCTCTTCCACTTGGGCCCATGAAGGCCCATTAACCCCCCAGGGGGTTCCGGTAACCCCCCGGTACTCTGTAAAATACCCGATACACTTCGGAACCATTCCGGTGTCCGAATATAGCCTTCCAATATATCAATCTTTATGTCTCGACCATTTTGAGACTCCTCGTCATGTCCGTGATCTCATCCGGGACTCCGAACAACCTTCGGTACATCAAATCACATAAACTCATAATACGAATCGTCATCGAACGTTAAGCGTGCGGACTCTACGGGTTCGAGAACTATGTAGACATGACCGAGACACATCTCTGGTCAATAACCAATAATGGAACCTGGATGCTCATATTGGCTCCTACATATTCTACGAAGATCCCCATAACAACATACGTTGTTCCCTTTGTCATTGGTATGTTACTTGCCCGAGATTCAATCATCGGTATCACCATACCTAGTTCAATGACGTTACCGGCAAGTCTCTTTACTCATTCCGTAATGCATCATCCCGCAACTAACTCATTAGTCACATTGCTTGCAAGGCTTATAGTGATGTGCATTACCGAGAGCTCCCAGAGAAACCTCTCCGACAATCGGAGTGACAAATCCTAATCTCGATCTATGCCAACTCAACAAACACCTTCGGAGACACTAGTCGAGTATCTTTATAATCATCCAGTTATGTTGTGAAGTTTGATAGAACACTAAGTGTTCCTCCGGTATTCGGGAGTTGCATAATCTCATAGTCATAGGAACATGTATAAGTCATGAAGAAAGCAATAGCAATAAACTAAACTTCTGGAAGCAGGTATAATCTATCCTATAGCTGATAGTAGATGGGCAATCCCTGTTCATTGTGTCCCTAACAAAGGAGGTATTACTGTTGTTCCTAATGGTAAGAATGAACTTATTGCACAAAGAATTATTACAAGCTATAAAATGGTAATTGATTTTAGAAAATCAAACAAAGCAACTAGAAAAGACCATTACCCTATGCCTTTTATTGATCAAATGCTAGAAAGATTATCTAAGCACACACGTTTTTGCTTCCTTGATGGATACTCTATTTTTCACAAATACCTGTTTCTCAACCTGAACAAGAAAAGACCACTTTCACTTATCCCTTTGGAACTTTTGCTTATAGACGTATGCCTTTTGGTTTATGCAATGCACCCGCTACCTTCCAAAGATGTATGACTGCTATATTCTGTGACTTTTGTGAAAAGATTCTTGAAGTTTTCATGGATAACTTTTCTGTTTATGGGAAGTCTTTTGATGATTGTTTAAGCAATCTCGATCGAGTTTTGCAGAGATGCGAGCAAACAAATCTTGTCTTGAATTAGAAGAAGTTCCACTTTATGGTTAATGAAGGTATTGTTTTGGGCCATAAAATTTCTGAAAGAGGTATTGAGGTGGACAAAGTTAAGGTTGATGCAATTGAGAAAATGCCATGTCCTAAAGATATCAAAGTTATTCGTAGTTTCTTAGGTCGTGCTGGTTTCTATAGGAGATTTATCAAATACTTTTCTAAAATTTCTAGGCCCCTTACAAATATTTTGCAAATGGATGTTCTTTTGTTTTTGATGATGATTGTTTAGAAGTCTTCTGGGATGACCCACTCCTTTATAAAGAAGGAGTAGATGGTATTATTAGACGTTGTGTACCTGAGCATGAACAGGAACAAATCCTATGGAAATGTCACTCCGAAGCTTACGGAGGGCATCATGCGGGGGACAGAACTGCTCACAAGGTATTGCAGTCTGGGTTTTATTGGCCTGCTCTTTTCAAGGATGCTCGTAACTTCGTCTTATCTTGTGATGAATGTCAAAGCATAGGTAATATCGGTAAGCATCAAGAAATGCCTATGAATTATTCACTTGCTGTTGAACCATTTTATGTTTGGGGTTGTGATTACATGGGACCTTTTCCTTCCTCTAATGGGCATACACATATTTTGGTTGCTGTTGATTATGTTACTAAGTGGGTAGAAGCTTTTCAACCTAGTAGTGCTGATCACAACACCTGTATTAAAATGCTTAAGGAAGTTATTTTCCCAAGGTTTGGAGTCCCTAGATATTTAATGACTGATGGTGGTTCATACTTTATTCATGGTGCTTTCATAAAATGCTTGCCAAGTATGATGTTAACCATAGAATTGCATCACCCTATCATCCTCAATATAGTGGTCAAGTTGAACTTAGCAATAGAGAAATAAAATTAATTTTGCAAAAGACTGTCAATAGGTCCCGAAAGAATTGGTCTAAGAAATTAGATGATGCACTTTGGGCCTATAGAACAACATATAAAAATCATATGGGTATGTCTCCTTATAAAATGGTTTATGGAAAAGCTTGTCATTTGCCTATTGAGTTAGAACATAAAGCTTATTGGGAAATCAAAGAACTCTATGATTTAAAACCTGCCAGTAAAAAGAGGTTATTTGATATTAGCTCATTAGATGAATGGAGAACCCAAGCTTATGAAAATGCCATTTAAAAAAAAGTTAAAAGATGGCATGATAAAACAATCCAAAAGCGTGAGTTCGAAGTTGGAGAATATGTTCTTTTGTACAACTCTTGTTTCAGATTCTTTGCAGGAAAACTCCTCTCCAAATGAGAAGGATCCTATGTTATCGAGGAGGTTTATCGGTCTTGAGCTATCAAAATAAATAATGCTGAAGGTACTAACCCAAATATTGTTAATGGGCAACGAATAAAACATTGATATGTCCATTTTGCATCATGTTTTCCTACTTTTATTTATGATGTTTTTATCCATAATAATGCTTTTTGGAGTAATTCTAATGCCTTTTCTCTCATAATATGCAAGGTATACACAAAGAGGGAGAATTCCGGCAGCTGGAAATCTGGACCTGGAAAAGCTACGTCAGGCCACCTATTCTGCACAACTCCAAACAAGCTGAAACTTCACGGAGATTTTTTTATCAAATATATGATGAATATTGGAGCAAATTACTACCAGAGGGTGGGCACAACCCACTTGGGCGCACCAGGGAGCCCAGGCGTGCCCTGGTGGGTTGTGCTCACCCAGGCCCACCTCTGGTGCCCATCTTCTAGTATATAAGTCATTTTTACCTAGAAAAAATAAGGAGAGGACTTCCGGGACGGAGCGCCGCCGTCTCGATGCGAAACTTGGGCAGGAGCACTTTTGCCCTCCGATGGAGCGATTCCGCCGGGGGAACTTCCCTCCTGGAGGGGGAAATCATCGTCATCATCATCACCAACAACTCTCCCATCTTGGGGAGGGCTATCTCCATCAACATCTTCAACGACACCATCTCATCCCAAACCCTAGTTCATCTCTTGTGTTCAATCTTGTTACCGGAACTATAGATTGGTGCTTGTGGGTGACTAGTAGTGTTGATTACATCTTGTAGTTGATTACTATATGGTTTATTTGGTGGAAAATTATATGTTCAGATCCAATATGCTATTTAATACGCCTCTGATCTTGAGCATGATTATCATTTGTGAGTAGCTACTTTTGTTCTTGAGGTCACGAGAGAAATCATGTTGCAAGTAGTCATGTGAACTTGATATGTGTTTGATATTTTGATAGTATGTATGTTGTGATTCCCTTAGTGGTGTCATGTGAACGTCGACTACATGACACTTCACCATATTTGGGCCTAAGGGAATGCATTGTGGAGTAGCAATTAGATGATGGGTTGCGAGAGTGACAGAAGCTTAGACCTGAGTTTATGCGCTATTCCGTAAGGGACCGATTGGATCCAAAAGTTTAATGCTACGGTTAGAATTTATTCTTAATACTTTTCTAGTAGTTGCGGATGCTTGCAGGAGGGTTAAATCATAAGTAGGAGGTTTGTTCAATTCAGAACAACACCTAAGCACCGGTCCACCCACATATCAAATTATCAAAGTAGCAAACACAAATCGAACAAACATGGTGAAAGTGACTAGATGAAATTCCCGTGTACCCTCAAGAATGCTCTGCTTATCATAAGAGACTATTTTGGCATGTCCTTTGCCTCAAAAGGATTGGGCTACCTTTCTGCACTTTTGCTACTACTATCTTTACTTGCTCGTTACAAATTATCTTGCTATCAAACTACTCTGCTACTAACAATTTCAGCACTTGCAGACATTACCTTGCTGAAAACCACTTGTCATTTCCTTCTGCTCCTATTGGGTTCGACACTCTTACTTATCGAAAAGAGCTACAATTGACCCCCTATACTTGTGGGTCATCAAGGCTATTTTCTGGCGCCGTTGCCGGGGATTGAAGCGCCTTTGGTAAGTGGAATTTGGTAAGGAAACAGTTATATAGTGTGCTGAAATTTATTGTCACTTGTTACTATGAAAAACAATCCTTTGAGGGGTTTGTTTGGGGTATCTTCACCTCGACCGGAACCACAATTAGCTACCCCTCAACCTACTGCACCTACTTAAAATATTGAATATGAAATTCCTTCGGGTATGATAGAACAATTGCTAGCTAATCCTTATGCAGGAGATGGAACCGAACATCCTGATATGCACTTGATATATATGGAACAAATTTGTGGGTTGTTTAAGCTTGCAGGTTTACCTGGAGATGATGCTATGAAGAAGGTTTTCCCTTTATCTTTGAAGGTAAAAGCATTGGTATGGTATATGCTATACAATGATATTGGATCTTGGAATTGGAGTTCCATCAAAAAAAATCCTATGCATCTAGTTCTTCGTGATCGGAATTATATATATAATTTTTGGCCTCGTGAAGGAGAAAGTATCGCTCTAGCTTGGGGGAGGCTTAATTCAATGATATATTCATGCCCCAACCATGAGCACTCAAGAGAAATTATTATCCAGAATTTTTATGCTCGGGTTTCTCGTAATGATCAAAGCATGCTTGATACTTCTTGTGCTGGGTCTTTTATGAAGAAGACTATTGAATTCCGGTGGGATCTTTTGGAAAGAATTAAAGCAACTCTGAAGATTGGGAACTCGATGAAGGTAGAGAGTCAGGTATTAAACTTAAGTATGATTGTGTTAAATCTTTTATGAATACCGAAGCTTTTCAAAAGTTTAGCACTAAATATGGACTTGACTCTGAGATAGTAGCGTCCTTTTGGGAATCATTTGCTACTCATGTTGATCTTCCTAAAGGGAAGTGGTTTAAATATCACCCACCTATTAAAGAAGAAATTAAAGAACCGGTACCAATTAAAGAAGAAACCATAATTTATAATGTTGATCCAGTTGTTCCTTCTGCTTATATTGAGAAACCACATTTCCCTGTTAGGATAAAGGAACATGCTAAAGTTTCAACTATGGTTAACAAAAGCTATATTAGAACACCTAAACCTGATGAACAAATCAAAGTAGAACCTAGTATTGCTATGGTTAAAGATCTCTTGGAAGAAGATATGGATGGGAATGTTATTTACTTCTACGAAGAAGCTGCTAGAATTTCCAAACCTTATAAAAATGATAAACATAGACCTGTTGTTGGCATGCATGTTGTCTCAGTTAAAATAGGAGATCACTACTATCATGGTTTATGTGAAATAGGTGCTAGTGTGAGTGCTATTCCTTACACCTTATATCAAGAAATTATGAATGACATTGAACCTGTAGAGATAGAATACATAGATGTTACTATTAAACTTGCTAATAGCGACACTATATCACCAATTGGGATTGTTAGAGATGTTAAAGTCTTGTGTGGGAAAATAAAATACCCTACTGATTTTCTCGTTCTTGGTTCCCCACAAGATGACTTTTGTCCCATTATCTTTGGTAGACCTTTCTTGAACACCATTAATGCTAGAATAGACTATGAGAAACAAACAGTTGGTGATGAGTGTCATGAGTTTAATTTTTCCAAGTTTAGTATAAAGCTTCATGAAAAGGAATTGCCTAGTAAGGATGAAATAATTGGTGTTGCTTCTGCTACTGTGCCTCCTACTGATCCTTTAGAACAATATTTGCTAGACCATGAAAATGATTTACATATGCATGAAAGAAATGAATTAGACACTACAGGAATCAGGCACTTTGCCGTCTGCCATGGCTGACGGCAAAGGCATGCCTGGCGGACGGCAAAGGCCTTTGCCGTCCGTCAGCAGACGGCAACAGGTCCGTCTGAATAAGCTACGGCGAAGGGCTCTTTGCCGTCTGCTGGCGGACGGCAAAGATGAAATGGTCTTCGCCTTCCGTCAGCAGATGACAAAGGACCTGGACGGCACACGTGGCAGCTTATGGCCGTTAGGGGGTTAACAACGTGCTTTGCCGTCCGCTGGCTGACGGGAAAGACCATTTCATCTTTGTCGTCCGCCAGCAGACGGCAAAGTAACCGAATAGGCTAGCCCCAGGTGCTGCCACGTGGCATGCTATGCCGTCCGCCGGCGGACGGCAAAGGCGCAACGGTCTTTGCCATCTGCGACCAGATGGCAAAGTAACCAAATAGGCCAGCCAGTGCCCCAGGTTGCACAGGTAGCTGCTACGTGGCAGCTTTGCCATTTGCTGGCTGATGGCAAAGCTCTTTGTCGTCTGCCAGCTGACGGCAAAGAGCCTGTATAACCCCTGTTTTTCAGTTTTTTCTTAAATTCATTCAATTTCAACACACAAGTTTCAACACACAAATTTCACAACAGACATATGACATATCCAACACACAAGTTTCATCATACATACATAACCAACACATAGTTCCATCCATACATATTACAATAGTTTCACATTGTTCATCCAACACCTATCCATCCATCTATGTAACAAGTTCCACATTTGTCGGTGTACAAAAGTAGGGGCTCTGCTTTGGACCCCTTTACTTGTGCACGGGCAGTCAGAGCCTCCCGCCACAGCCACGCACATACACGACAAGAAAGGGAAACCGGAGAGGAGCCTAGGCCACAAGGCAAATGAAGCAATGACAAGGACCAAGGCCACAAGGATCGGATGGGCGAAGCAGGTTTTCCTGGCAAGGACCCTTGCCAGGGCAGCCTCAGCGGCCCCGGCAAGACCCTTGCCGGGGCAGCCCGCCCCACACCGGTGAAGCGAGCCACCCTTGAGCCCACCAACTCGAGACAAATGCGTTGGGACAGGGCTCGGGAGGCACCTCCATGGTGGCATGCAGATCTTTGTGAAGACATAGAATGCTCAAGATCAAATGAGGATAAGAAGGCAACCATCCTCACCGAAGGAACCCACAAGACCCCCGGCAAGACCCTTGCCGAGGAGGCCAGCGCGCCACGGCAAGACCCTTGCCGGGCCACCCGGGAAGACCCTTGCCGGGGAGGCCAGCGTGCCACAGCAAGACCCTTGCCGGGCCACCCGGCAAGGCCCTCGACAAAGTGCACCTGCTGGGCCACTGCCAGGCCCGCACCAGATAAGTCTTCGCCGCCAGTCGCATATGGCTGCCGATCCAACCAGCTGGGCAGGCACCTGCGTGGCGGCATGCAATCCTTCGTGGAGGCTCCACCACCGCGCCACCTCAGCTGCCTACCTGCCTACATGGCACCGCATGCGTTGCTGGCCAGGGCACGTGTCGAAGCGAGGAGGAGCGGCAACGGACGGGACGGGCCTCGCCCCCGTCCCCAATAAAGCGAAGGGACACCTAAGCCTCGCATTAAATGCGTCTTGTCTTGTAATACCAGCGATAGACTCGTGACACTTTAGCACTTTCCACCTCCTGTGTGCCACTGTGGCAGCCCCTTTCGCCTATAAAAGGAGGCCCACGGTGCACAGAGAAAGGATTCGGCTCTTTGGAACCTGGCATCACCTAGAGCTAGTTCGAGAGCTCAAGAACACTAAATACATCCACCAAAGCAGGACTAGGGTTTTACGCATCCTTGCGGCCCGAACCTGGGTAAAATCCCTTTGTGTTGTCTGCTGGTCCCAGTCTTCTCACGATCCCCGCGCCCCGCAACCGTAGAAGGGATTCCAGTGATCCCATAGGTGTCGTCTCCCACCGACAACATTGTTGATCGATACAAAAGAAAAATAGAAAGGGAAAAGAAGCACTCCATCCATGCAAGCTTCCATGAAGTAAATGAAATCTGCAAAATGGGAAACAAGAAAGTTAGAAGAAGAAGACTAGAAGAAGAAGAAGAAAAAGAAGTAAGCATACTTAGGTAAAATGTAGCTAACCTAGCTAATTATGCCATTTTGGAGTGAACTAAGCATATTCTGCCATTTTTGATATAAAGCAGCTATGTATAGGTCATTATTGAGCTAACCTAGGTAACTAAGCATATTAGAGCTAACTTAGGTCATTTTGGAGAAGAAGAAGAAGACTAGAAGAAGAAGAAAAAGAAGACTAGAAGAAGAAGACTAGAAGAAGAAGAAGGTTTTTACCCTTTTCCTTCTCATTCTTCTTCTTTTATTCTTTCTTTTTCTTCCTTTTCTTCTATTCTTTCTTGTTCTCCTCTTCCTTATTTTTCTTCTTCTTATTATTCCTTATTTGTGTCATTTTAGAGCTTACATAGGTAATTATGCCATTTTTTAGCTAACTAAGCTTATTATGTCAATTTGGAAGAAAATAAGGTAAGTATAGGTCATTTTTGTGCCAACATAAGTAATTATGCCATTTTTGAGCTAACGTAGGTAAAATGGATCATTTTGGAGCTAACCTAGCTAAAATGGATCATATTGGAGCTAACCTAGGTAAACTTTGTCATTTTGGAGCTAACCTAGGTAAAATGGATCATATTGGAGCTAACCTAGGTAAAATGGGTCATTTTGGAGCTAACTTAACTAATTATGCCATTTTTTAGTTAACTAAGCATATTATGCCATTTTTGACAGAAGTAAGCTAAGTATAGGTCTTTTTTGAGCAAACCTAGGTAACTAAGCATATTAGAGATAACTTAGCATATTAGAGCTAACTTAGGTCATTTCGGAGGAAACAAAGCTAAGTATAGATCATTTTGGAGATCTGACACACCTGACATAGTTTACTCCTCCTTCTTCTCCTTCTCCTTCATCATCCTGATGCGCTTAGAGTGGCGAGGCAGTGGGATGTACTCTTCTACCACAATTGGCATGGTCATGTCACCGGCTGTGGGATCGCCGGCGCCACCACCATCGCGAGGTCATTGTCAGGCACCACCACCATCGCGAGGCCATCTTCAGGAAGCACCATCGCTAGGTCATCCTTAGCCACCACCATCTCTTGCCCATCGTCGGCCACCACCATCGCTTGGCCATTGTCAGCCACCACCATCGCGAGGTCATCGTCAGACAGAATAGGCTGCACCTCCTCATCCCCATTCTGCTCCTCTTCTTCCCCACTCCATTCCGGATCATCATCGCAGCTGCTTTCGCTGTAGCGCCAGACTCGCTGCTACTTTTGCTGTAGCCAGAGTCGCTGCCGCTGCTCCGATTGCCTGACCAAATGCAACAAAGTTTTTTTAACAATCAGTGTGAGACAAAGCCAAATGGAGAGGAAGAAGAGGCAGATCGTACTGGCATCGTTGTCGTCCTGGTAGCGCATGTGGCACATAGTCATGTTGAACACCTTCACGGTGAGCATGGCGTCGCCGTCGTACCTGAAGACAAGGAAGTACCCGTGCCTCAGGTCGTAGGCATGGACGAACTGCTGCCAGCCACGACACAGGTACATGTGGTCGTTCTTGATCACCACCTCCATGTCCCAAAGCCCGCGAAGCCCGCTGCCGGCCTATCGCAGCTTCACATTCTTTGGCTGATGGCCATCCAACATCTCCATAAAAGTGTCAGGCAGCCTCTGCAACGTGGTACAAGGAGTGATGTCGCAAACAACAGAGTTATGATAAAGAGATGGGTGAAGGGGAGATCTCTACTTTTATATACCTGCCTCTTGGAGGAATTCTCAAGTATGATCGTGAAGAACTTGAAACCTTCCAATTCGTACTCCGGTGTGGCAGAGCGTAGCCTGTGGTGGCGGCCTCCCCCCATCTCTGATGAGCAGCAGAAGATAATCAACTACAATTAATTAATTTGGTAGGTTAGTTGGCAATAGTTGGAACAGAGCCAAGTTTTTAGACATGAAAGAAAACTGAGAAAAAAAAGCAATGCACTTGTGCTCAACAACATCAACAGCACTTAATTAATTTCGTAGGTTAGTTGGCAATGGCGGTTGGCACCCTTCAAAACTAGGGATTTTTTAGACATGAAAGAAAACTGAAAAGCTGAAAAACTGAGCATAGTAATCTAAAACCATAGCATATTTTAGGTGGCTCTAGGTTGACATACTAGAGTTGAGCACAAGATTTATTGCTATTACACTAAATTACAAGCAATTTTAATTGAAGTGATCGACAGAAAAAAACTTGATGCCAATAGCGAGCCGACATCGAGTTTCTCTTGGGTAAGATTACATTTTGCGTGGTTATGGTAAGATTGATAATAGTTGGTGTCTACATTCGGTAGGAGCAAATGCTGAAGAGGGACTTCGCATGGTATTCCAAATTTATGACAATTTATTTGAACTTGGCAAGTACGAAATTTGCCCCCTCAAAACTCAAACTTGTATTTAATTAAGACAAGTGTTATATAACACCTCCATTGCCAAACTTACAGGCTATCTAATGCCATGGGTGGCCAATTAATTGTAACTGTATAGTTTGTATTTTAATTCTACTTAAAATATGACTAACTGCATGTGCAGTGGAAGGAGGAAGCGAGAGCTTCGCGTCAAGGCCTTTGGCTATCATATAATCCTAAGAAGCCGTGGGTATGGAAGAGAGACCACCTACGCAACTCTGGAAAACAAGATATTGTAGAGAAAATGCCCTGGAAGGCCCAACCTATATTGGAGGCTCAGGTAAAAACAGTGTCGTCCAGCACTCTGGTACCTAAACTAAAGTATCAAAAACAAAACCCTAGACCTAATGTCTTTATATGAATGTTGGCAATTTTAGATGGATAATGAGATCTGTGAAGCCCTATCAAGGATGATAGAGGAGTACTACAACAAACTTTAGCTAAGGTCTAACATGCACTGCTGCGATAAAGTAAACCTAAACCTAAACAAACAGAAAGTAAACCTAAACCTAAACACACACACACACACGCAGAGAGAGAGAGAGAGAGAGAGAGAGAGAGAAGAGGGAGGGAAGAGGGAGGGGTGGTGCACCTCGGTGTTGGGGACGGCCGGGTCGTGGTCGAGGCGAGGGGTTGTCGTCCTTCTTGGGGAGGGGCCAGCCGAGGGGGGGTCGCCAGGTGGCGCTGTGGTCAGTGCGGCGTCGGAGGGGCCGGAGCTCGGGGCGGCGGTGGTCAACAACGGGACGGCACAACGCGATGAGGTGGCCGCGTTCGGCGATGGTGTGGGCGAGGCGATGTAGAGGCCTCAGACGGCAACGCATGGGGGCGAAGGAGGGGCGACGAGGCAATGAGCGAGGCGAGGAGGAGGCAGTGACGGGGTGGGGTGGCGGGTCGAGGGGTCAAGGGTGGGGGCGGTAGCACAGACGGGTAGTCGGTTGTGGGGGCGGCGACACGGGTAAGGTGAGGGCTGGGAGAGAGAGAGGGGTAGGGCACCGGCACTTAGTGGGGTGGGGCCGGGGGAAACGGCCATTAAAACGGCCAGTTTCTTTGCCGTCTGCTGGCTGACGGCAAAGAATCTTTGCCTCCCGCTAGCAGACGGCAAAAAAACTGGCCGTTAGGTCGTCGCCACCCACCATCTTTGCCGTCTTCTAGCAGGCGACAAAGATTCTTTGCCGTCAGCTAGCAGACGGCAAAGAGCAGGCTGACGGCAAACACATTCTTTACTGTCCTCTCTTTCTTTGCCGTCATCTTTATTTAAGCTCATGGCAAAGAACTTCTTCGCCGCCAGCAAGCAGACGACAAAGAGCTGGTTGATGGCAAAGATACTGATTCCAGTAGTGAGATAAGGTTTTCTTTGAACAACGTCCTTTGCTTAAAAACAATTTGCCTATTGAAACTCTAGGAGGTCCTCCTCCACCTAAAGGTGATCCTGTGTTTGAATTAAAATAATTGCCAGACACTTTGAATTATGCTTATCTTGATGAAAAGAAGATATATCCTGTTATTATTAGTGCTAACCTTTCAGAGCATGAAGAAGAAAGATTATTGAAAGTTCTAAGGAAGCACCGAGATGCTACTGCATATACTCTTGATGATTTAAAGGGCATTAGTCCAACTCTATGTCAGCACAAAATTAATATGAAACCCAATGCTAAACCCGTTGTTGATCACCAACGTTGGTTAAATCCGAAGATGAAAGAAGTGGTAAGAACGGAAAAATTAAAACTTCTGGAAGCAGGTATAACCTATCCCATAGCTGAGAGTAGATGGGTAAGTCTTGTTCATTGTGTCCCTAAGAAATGAGGTATTACTATTGTTCCTAATGATAAGAATGAACTTATTCCACAAAGAATTGTTACATGCTATAGAATGGTAATTGATTTTAGAAAATTAAATAAAGCAACTAGAAAAGATCATTACCCTCTGCCTATTATTGATCAAATGCTAGAAAGATTATCTAAGCACACACATTTTTGCTTCCTTGATGGATACTCTGGTTTTTCACAAATACCTGTTTCTTAACCTGATGAAGAAAATACCACTTTTACTTGTCCCTTTGGAACTTATGCTTATAGACGTATGCCTTTTGGGTTATGCAATGCGCATGCTACCTTTCAAAGATGTATGACTGCTATATTATCTGACTTTTGTGAAAACATTGTTGAGGTTTTCATGGACGACTTCTCTATTTATGGGAAGTCTTTTGATGATTGTTTAAGCAATCTTGATCAAGTTTTGCAGAGATGCGAGCAAAATAATCTTGTCTTGAATTGGGATAAGTGTCACTTTATGGTTAATGAAAGGTATTGTCTTGGGTCATAAAATTTCTGAAATAGGTATTGAAGTGGACAAAGCTAAGGTTGATGCAATTGATAAAATTCCATGTCCTAAAGATATCAAAGGTATTCGTAGTTTCCTAGGTCATGCTGGTTTCTATAGGAGATTTATCAAATACTTTTCTAAAATTTCTTGGCCTCTTACGAATCTTTTGCAAAAGGATATTTCTTTTTTTTAATGATGATTGTTTAGAAGCCTTTGAAACCCTCAAGAAAGCCTTAATTTCTACACCTATTGTTCAACCACCTGATTGGAACTTGCTGTCTGAAATTATGTGTGATGCTAATGATTATGCTGTTGGTGCTGTTCTAGGACAAAGAGTTGATAAGAAACTGAATGTTATCCATTATCATAGTAAAACTCTAGATAGTGCTCAAAGAAACTACGCAACTACTGAAAAAGAATTTTTAGTAGTGGTGTTGGCTTGTGATAAATTTAGACCTTATATTGTTGATTCAAAAATATTTGTTCAAACCGATCATGCTGCTATTAAATATCTTATGGAAAATAAAGATGCTAAATCTAGACTTATTCGATGGGTTCTCTTGCTACAAGAATTCTATTTACATATCACTGACAGAAAAGGAGCTGAGAACCCCGTAGCTGATAACTTGTCTAGGCTTGAAAATGTGCCTGATGACCCACTACCTATGGATGATAGTTTTCCTGATGAGCGGTTAGCTGCAATAAATGTTGCTCATAATACTCCTTGGTATGCTGACTATGCTAATTACATTGTTGCTAAATATTTACCACCTAGCTTTAGTTACCAACAAAAGAAAAAAATCTTCTATAATTTAAGACACTACTTTTGGGATGACCCACATCTTTATAAAGAAGGAGTAGATGGCATTGTTAGACGTTGTGTACCTGAGCATGAACAGGGACAAATCCTACGGAAATGTCACTCCGAAGCTTACGGAGGGCATCATGCTGGAGATAGAATTGTTCACAAGGTATTGCAATCAGGATTTTATTCGCCTACTCTGTCGGTGTACAAAAGTAGGGGGTCCTTTTTGTACCCCTTTACTTGTGCGCGGGCAGTCGTAGCCACACGCTTACGACCGCGCTTGGCGGGGCAGAAGAGGAAAAAAAGACACAAGACTACCAAAGCAACGCCAAGACAGAGGCGCGAGGAGCGAAGGGACAACATGGGCTGTCCCCGGCAGGAGCCTTGCCGGGGCAGCTTAAGTAGCCCCGGCAAGGGCCTTGCCGGGGCAACTTGCCCAACACTAGCAGAGCCGCCACCTTGAGCCTAAGAGTTCCGACACCATCGACAACACTGGAACCAAGGCTCGGGAGGCACCTGCATGGTGGCATGCAAATCTTTGTAAAGACCAAGAACGTACAAGACTAGATGAGAACCAGAAGATGGAAACCCCGGCAAGATCCTTGCCGGGGATGCTCACGAGACCCACGGCAAGACCCTCGTCGGGGACACCTGCGAGAACCCGGCAAGACCCTTGCCGGAGACATCTGCGGGACCGCAGCCAGGCCCCCACCTGCCAAGGCTCCACCGCCGTTCCAACGCAGAAGTCAACCCGCCAACAAGGCAGGCACCTGCGTGGCGATGTGTAGCTTCCAGGACAACTCAGCAGGCACCTGCATGGTGGAATGCAGATCTTCGTGAAGACTCTGCCACCGTACCAACTCAACAGCCAGCCAGCCAGCATGGAGCTGCACGCCTAGTCAACCTGGACGCGCGTCGGAGCAAGGTGAAGCGGCGACGGACGGGACGAGTTTCCTTGTCGTCCCCGATAAAGTGAGAGGGCACATCGGCAGCGCATTAAATGCATTTGTTCTACGGTGCCAGGCGATAGACTTGTATATAGTTCAAACTTTCCACCTCTTGTGTGCCACTGTGGCGACCCCCCTTTTGGCTATAAAAGGAGGCCCGAGGCATACTGGAGGAGGATTCAGACTTTTTGGACCCTGCACGCTTTGTAGCTAGTCCAAGAACACCAGATAAACACAAACCAGCAGGAGTAGGGTATTACGCATCACTTGCGGCCTGAACCTGGATAAATTCCTCGTGTTGATCTTCTAAACCTGCTCTTTCCATAGCCCCGCGCCCGCCAACCGTAGAAGGGATTCCCAGTGATCCCATAGGTATCGTTTCCACCTATGGCACCATCCGCGGCCACCCGGTCGCCTGCCCGCGCTGGCGCGGACAGGCCGGCTCCGGACGACCCGATCGTTGTGATCCCCTTCTTCTTGGGGGCCAAGACGACACTCTGGCAATCAGAGCTAGGCGAGCGGCGTTGTCCGAGTCCAAGACGACGAGCTACACACCACTGGTCCAGGGCGGGGCCGTGCTGCCCACGGGCGGCGCGACAACCTCTATGGCACCCCAACTGGCGCCTGTTCCGCGGCCTTCCCAGGTCGCGTGCGATGAGCGACACCGCGACGCCGGAGCTCCCGGGCACCACCGCGGGAAGAGGCCTGTGCGCCACTGTCAGGACGCACCAGGCCGGCGTGCGCACCCGGACGCCGGAGGAGGCGGCGTGCGACCGCGAGACCATGAAAGTGCTCCTTCTAACTTGGTTAGAAGTCGGAGCGCGTCACGGTCCACGCAGCTTTCGCCACCGCCCACGCCAGCAGAAGTGCTGGCGCGTGCAACTGCTCCTCAACTTCCCCCCATGCCGCGGAGATGCTCGACAAGTGGAGGGCCACCATCTGAAGCCTTGTCAGCTTCGCCAACAAAGACGAGCCGCTCCCAGCGGGACCCTCATGCCGGCGTTCTATCGAGCTAGTGCACGCCGGTGGTGAGAGAACCGGAGACGCTGCGACCACGGTTCACTCTCCTTCCCCACGGCCGCGACAGTAGCCACCGGCTCGTCGAGCCGACGCCTGTGACCATGTTTCCACAGCGTCGTCCAACCCGTGAACCCGCTGCGACCAACGTCGAGTTCTTCGAGAGCGAGCTCAGGAAGACGCCCGAACCACCATCGAGCAACGGCGGGAGGCGCACCATCAGTCGGATCAGCGTGCGGGGCCTGCTATGGACCACCCAGCGCCGGGGGGCTCTGGCGACCTGCCTTACGAGGTGGGTTGTCCGGCCTTTACCCGAGAGCCGCGGCAGTTCCAGTGGCCCTCCCACCGCATGTTCAAGCCTGTTGGGAAAAACTACAACAGAAAGACTCACCCGTCGGAGTTCCTCAGCATCTACACCATCGCGATGCAAGCCGCTGGGGCTTGCGACGACAAGGTGCTCGCCAAATACTTTCCGTTGGCGCTTAAGCCCAACGTCATGTCATGGTTGATGCACCTGCCAGTGGATTCCATCTCTTCCTGGTCGGATCTGTGCCACGAGTTTGTTGGTGCCTTTACCGGAGGCCACCAAGCTCCTGGCCAGGCAAGTGACTTGCATGTCATCCCCCAGAAGGATGGCGAGTCCCTGCGTAAGTACATACAAAGATTCAGCCATGTGCAGTACACCATCCCAGATGTTCATCCCGCCGCTGTATCAGTCCGTTCCATCAGAATGTACGCAACTGTAAGATGCGTGAAGAGCTGGCAATGAACAAGGTCAAGGATGTAGCCGAACTTTATGTTCTGGCAGATAGATGTGCTTGGGATGAGGAAGGAAGGAAGTACCCCGGCGAGGATGCCGGCGCGGAAAATGACTCCACAGACAAAGACGCCGCCGCCCCGACGAAGAAGGGCCGGCGCCACAATAGGCAGCGTAAGGGCAAGACTGTGCTTGCCTTTGAGGGATCCGGCGACCCCGGTGACGGTGTCCTAGACTAGGGGGTACTCACCACGTCGTCTCCCGATTAGGTGGATTGGGCCGAGGACCCCCATGGTCGTTTACTCATGGGCCAGTTCAAGCCGAAGTATACACGAGGAAGATTCCACAAGACTCGGTGATCAAGACAAGGACTACTCTCCACCGGCGTATTCGGCTAGGACTCTTGTTATCCTAGGCCTCTGGTACATTATATAAGCCGAGGCCGGGCTAGTCGATAGTTATATGCTAGATCATTATGACATTACTCATCATACCCTTAGGTCTTAGACCACAACATATGATCTCGAGGTAGATCAACTCTTGTAACCCTATATTCATCAAGATTAATCAAGCAGGAAGTAGGGTATTACCTCGATAGAGAGGGCCCGAACCTGGGTAGAACATCGTGTCCCATGTCTCCTGTTACCCATCGATCCATGACGCACAGCTTGGGACCCCTACCCGAGATCTACCGGTTTTGACACCGACAATGGTGCTTTCATTGAGAGTTTTGCTGTGAGATCAACGAAGGATCGATGGCTTGTCTGCAGATTAACTGCGACGTCAACATCTTCATCACCGGCTTGACTGGTCACCTTGGTTCGACCGAGGTCTGCACTCCGCGTCAGGCCGTCATGTTCGGACGATGACCTTCATCAAACATCAACTCCGATCTCTCTCAAGATAATGGAGGAGTCATCCATGGAGTCCAGGGGCTCGACGTCGACATTCCCTCGTGTGACCATGCTATTTTTCTGGATAGCAAACTCGTATCCACTGCCACCACCTCCTTGAGCATCACTTGACGATTCCTTCGGTGGAATTGTGTGGAATTAAGTCTACAATAACCATGCAAAATTTCGTCGAGTTCCTATAGAGGAATCTCCGGCAATCTACGATATACCGGAGCCCTGTCAAATCTGGACAGGAATCCGGACGAGTTTAGGGCGTGGTCTCCATAGCCTAGCTCGGAGGTCCTTTGGAAGATCCAACCGTTCATCTGCTGCGGAATTCCGATATCTAGCACCCCTCCAAATGTCAGCTCGATCCGACGGTTCAAACTCCGGGAACCTTCCGATGAGTGGACCACCTTTCAGATCTGTTTTCTGCGCGAGAACGAATCCGACCCAAGTTCATCTTTTTTATGAATGGGATTTCAGACATCCTTTTTGAAGGAAGTTTTGTATGGGGTATTGTGTTTTGTTCCCAAACACATCCCGCTAATTTTGAAGTCTTTTCCAATATGATCTTCACCATCGCGCCGGTGTCAAACCAGCCCGACAAAGCTGCCCCACGGCTGCCGACCTGTGCTAGACACGTCGTCGCTTTGTTGAGCCGAGCTCAACTTCTTCGGATCATCATCTCGGCAAGCCGAACAAGAGTTCGATATCGCGAAGGATAAATCATCACCAACCTCGCCGCCCCACGGATTACACGGAGCGGGCACATCGGCATCGCCACACGGTCACTTCATCAAGCCGGCATTGACCACGTCACGAGTTATGACCTGCACCGGCATGGCCGCACCGTTGCTTCTTTGAGCCGATGTCCATCACGCCGAACTACTTTAACACCTCGGCTGACATGGCAGTTGCAACGTATCCTTACCGACCTGCTCCATCACCTCGTCTGGACCGAGGGCTTCGCCATCCCTTCATGAACCTACTCCGGAGACTTCGGCGTCGTCAGCCGACCAGCTTCGTGACATTAGCTGGACCGGGGGCCTTGCCTCGGCGATCCAACCTTACCAGCATCGCCATGTCGTCGCTTCACTGTCCATCAGGCAATGGGTATGTGGACCGAGTCCCGATTTTGGGAGTCACTTTTCTTCGGACTGCTACAACAAATAAACCAGGTGCTATTAATCCTAGTAATTTTTTCTTCCTTGGGTTTATTTTTCTGAGAAATTATTACTCTGGTCTGGTCCATCATCTGTACACAGGTCTGTCAAATGATAGCCGCATTAACAATGGTTGCGCGATGGTTCAGGTAGTTTCCCCTTTGCAGTTCTGTGAACGCCGCATCCAGAACTTAGACCGACTTGTGAATTCAGGCTTTGTCACGCCTTCAGTGCGTCACGCCGACGCCCTGCATCGACATTGGCTTCGGCGCCAGGCCACATCTCTTTAAATAAATTATTTTTGCGTAAAGCAATTATGCAAGGATTTTATATATTTATATTATTATTGTTGGCCCGCACTATTTTACATGTGCAGGTAATGGACTTCGACTGCATCACGTGGTCTCTTCGGCAAGCTGACGCCGTCGTCCCAATCGACGTAAATCATCTCGCGTGATCACCTTGTTGGTCGTGTTGCCATACTGACGTGTTCGGTTGCCTCGGGGACTTCGGCATCGCCGAGAGAGCTCTACCCCATCGAGCGCTCGGCGCACAGGCCATATTTCTTTTATTACTCACTTTGCATAAATTATTTATTATGCAATTTTTTTAATTTATTATTATTACTATTATCTCCGGTTTGCACTATTTTTTGTGCACAGGTAAATGATTTGGGTCGGGCAGTGTTGTCACCTCGGCGTACTAACATACCATGTCACCTCGGCTGGACGGGGGGCTTCGTTAACACTTCATTAACCCACGTCGGGAATTGCGGCGTCACACTGTCGGCCTACATTGGCCGTGCTATGTCGCCACTTCGGAGTGCCGAGCTCTTCGCTCCGCCACCTCGGGACCGGCTTGGGGGCTGGGATATTGTCCCGCCGCAAGCTGGGGCCGTGCATCAACACCGAGCACATTAACCAGCTAAGTTGCTTTCACTCTCAAAAATTTCAATTTTAAGTTTTGTTCGGTTCGACCAAGCATTATACATTTTTGGCTAAAAGTTGTATGTGAAAAACTTCCTTGTCAAAACTTTGTTTGTGACACAAAAATTCAAATACCCCGTTTACTTGGGGGCTTCCTTTATGAAGCCTTTCCTCTTGCATATGATTATACTTGTATGGCTTCGTTCCTTGTTCGTGTATTACGCCACAATATGCACCATGTTGACTTAAGTGTTCCGCAAGCTGGGTTGCCTTGCTCCTGTGTTTACCCCTACGTTCCCGATTGTTCGGCTAGGGAGTAAAGGGAGCACCTCTGCGATTGTCACGATCGGGTCATCCGAGCTTGGACCTCAGACTGGGTGAAGCCGAAAGCTAGCGCTCTTATTGTTTTCAATCATGGTCGGCACACAACGGAACTCATGAGTACAAAAAATCTATTGCACAAGTCTCATAGTAATAATGAGCAACCGAAGAAAGGTATCGGTGGGGGTACTATTTTCTTCGAAGATGCTTCTTACACTTCGTCAGTAATATAGCATAAGTTCCCTGAGCGTGCTTTGTCTGTTACAGCCTTATGGCCTGATTGCCTGGTTATCGAAAACACCGTCAATATTCTCGACAGGTGGAGTACATAACACTTTTCGGCCCTTGACCGAAGAGGGAGAAGCCGACGATCAGTTAAGACGCGTTTAAAGTTCGGGTGAAGAGACATATGATATAAGTACTTTGGTACATACAATCATTACACATAAAATTCTTTTAACCAAGTCACTTGGCGGCTCTTAAATTAGTATGAGTCATTTTATAGTAAATGTGTTTTCTTCTTGGTCGTTGCAAAGTCTTTTCCTACCGCTCCTTTTTTTGACTCGAGTGTATGGTCAATAGTCGGATAGTCTATCTTCTCTCTGAAAGCCGCTCGAGTTTAGTTCGCTAAACTGGCCTCGGAGAAGTACTCCGCCTTCGGGATAAGGAGCTTGAAGCCGTAGGCTGACCCGCTTGAAATTCCGAGATTGGATGTGTTATGTTAAAACACGACAGAAGCACAATTATTTTCTTTTTTCTTCAATTTTCGTATTGGCACCGAAAACTTGATCTAGTTCGGACATCAAGTTTTTACTGAAGTTTTTAGCTTTCCAAGCCTATGGCACTTTTAAACTATTTGTGTGTTACCAGCATAAGTCTCGAAGTGCAACGCCGGACACCTTTAGAGATTCGGCAAAAACATTCTCGGATATTGCTATATATGCATTGGTTTCGAATTGTGTCTTCGGTCAATAGTTGGGTTGCCCGGCTCCTGTGCTTGCCTCCTACGTTCCGCTTTGTTCGGCTAGGTGTGCAAAGGGAGAACCACCGTGATTGTGCTTCCAGCTCGCATGGTTAAGTGCCTCAGTGGAGAAAGCCGAAAACTGACTGTCACAATAAGCGTACACTGGTCAGAGATCCGATGACTGCGTTAAACTATAAGATCGATGGAGTTCACCCCGTGTTAAGCGACGGGCCATTCATAACATTGGACGAAGTGTTTATGGCATGACCTCGGCTGTCGCCAAACACTAACCGGGGCTAGTAACTAGCCTCCCAGCTCTAAGCTCCTAGGACTAAGTGAAAGTTATAAAGCCCGCATATCTGATTGCCTTGTTTCCGCTAACACAACCGCCTTCGGGCACCGAGATGTCGGCTAAGGGTTGTTTTGTTATTGCGGAAACACCCTGCGTAGCATCTACAAAGGGGTGAAAGCCGACGATGGGCCACTTTCAAATGATAAACGGTCACGACGGAGTCAAAATAAACATATCCTTAGCGTTTGTATTCAATATACGAACATTGCCTTCCATAATTACTGTTATAAAGCCATAAATATGCATCAATTCGACTAAAGATTTTGGCCAAGCTGGGTTGCCTGGCTCCTGTGCTTACCCCTACATTCCCGATTGTTCGGCTAGGCGGTAAAGGGAGCACCTCTGTGATTGTTACTACCGGGTCATCCGAGTTAGTACCTCAGACTGGGTGATGCCGAAAGCTAGCCATCTTAAAGGATATAATTGGTCGGCAACGATAGAAGTAAAAATTTAGGTTTGCTATAGACCACATAGTCCGGGAACTTTCCCCAAACTAAATCATCAATATTTTCCTCCCACATTGCTCGGAGGTGAGGTTTCATGATCATGATTAGCATGACAACTCAAAGAAAGGAACCGACAGCGGGACTATTTTCTTTGGAAGATGTTTTTTTACATTTAATAGCAATATAGCATATCTCTCCGCATACCTTTGTTTATGAAACCATGTTGCCGGATTGCCTTGTTTGTCGTAAAACTTTGCCCTTGTAAAGGCTTAATAAAGTAGGATAAACACTCCCCAGCTACTGGCCGAGGAGGTTGAAGCCGATGGTCGGTCAACAAAGTTTTGTACAATGCGGATCCGAGCATTAATGATTTCAAGTACTTGGATACATAGAATCATTACACATAATTTGTGATTTTACTCCGAATATCGATCCTTAATCCGGCCTCCCATGCCCGCATTAAGACTCGGGGGCTACTGGGCTTCGGGCTTATCATTTACTAATATTAAAGAGGCACATCGATCCCCTGATCTGGTGTTGCCACCCGACCAGTGTCTCAGGGGCTACTGCATTACCTATTCAATGCAGAAAATTCAAAGTGCTCCATGTTCGGCTTGACCGAACTATGGGCAAGCGCGTCTTCGGACAACAATGAGTACCATCTGGGACTTATCTGGCATCAATATAATATACAACGGCGACTTCTGACGACCCTCTCTCAGGGGCCCGTCCGCCGATCACCATTACCTCTAATATATTACACTGCATTTCTATTCCTACGTATGATCCCGAGCTAGGAGTTGATCCTCAGGCCGATTTCGCGCATCGACCTGAGTCTCAGGGGCTACTAGGATTAGCGGTTTCATGTTTTTCTTCAGGTGCATCTTGGGTTTTAGACTGACATACACCTTGAGGGTTACTGGTTATACATATTGACAGCAAATAAATTTACACGCATAAAAATTCAGCCCAAACCCGAGGTGGTGCATCACCTCGGAAGCAGTCCGACATAAAGCTCGGATGCAAGTGGCTGGCTCTATAGAGGGCATTTCCGGCATTAAGCTCGGCTAACCTCCTTTAAAAATTTTCAAGCCAAGGTAATCTATGACACCTCGGATATAGTCCGGCGTTGGAGCTCGGATACAGTCCGGGGTTGGAGCTCAGATACAGTCCGGCGTTGGTGCTCAGCTGCAAAAGATACCTCGAACGCAGTCCGGCGTTGGAGCTCGAATTCAAGAGGACACCGCCGCTCAGGAACAACTTCAAACCCGAGGTGGGCATAAAAATAACAAGGCATTGATAAAGGCCGATAATTTAAAGGGGCTCCTCGGATACCCGACGTGTAAACTCTTCGGATTTACTTCGGCGATCCTTGAAGATCAAAGATAAGAAGATTTGTTGAACCAGTTTTCAAGACCGACGGCCGAAGACGAAGAACAATTCGGAAGAATCAAGGAGCGTCCCCAACTTCAAGACCGGTTCAAGGGGCTACTGACGGTGTCCTGGACTAGGGGGTACTCACCACGTCGTCTCCTGATCAGGTGGATTTGGCCGAGGACCCCCATGGTCGTTTACTCATGGGCCAGTTCGGACAACCAAAGTATACACGAGGAAGATTCCACAAGACTTGGTGATCAAGACAAGGACTCCTCTCCACCGGCGTATTTGGCTAGGACTCTTGTTATCCTAGGCCTCTGGTACATTATATAAGCTGAGGCCGGGCTAGTCGATAGATATATGCTAGATCATTATGTCATTACTCATCATACCCTTAGGTCTTAGACCACAACATATGATCTCGAGGTAGATCAACTCTTGTAACCCTATATTCATCAAGATCAATCAAGCAGGAAGTAGGGTATTACCTCGATAGAGAGGGCCCGAACCTGGGTAAAACATCGTGTCCCCTGTCTCCTGTTACCCATCGATCCATGACGCACAGCTTGGGACCCCCTACCCGAGGTCTGCCGTTTTTGACACCGACACCCGGCACCGCCAAGAAGGCCAAGGCTGATGACCCCGGCAAGGAGGTTGCCGGGTGCGCTGCCTGCCAGGCCTTGGCGGCCGCCGACAAGCCAGGAGGCTCCGACAAGCAGTACTGCAAGATCCACCGCACCAAGGGCCATGACCTCCAGAACTGCCGACAGGTTGAGCTGCTTGTAGAGAAGCAGAAAGCTGAATATGAAAGGCGGGACAATGAGAAGGGTCAGGATGGTACCGAGGGGTCCGGCAAGAAGCATGGCGGCCAAGGAGGTCGCCACGGCAAAGATAATCAGCAAGAGAGGCCCGCTCAGTGCCGCGACAAGAACGAGGAAGATGATGATCATGACGAGGACGATGAATCCGGCGAGCACGAGTTCCAGAAAGCTACAGAGGCCATGTGCGTCAACGGTGGTGCCCCGTTGCACACCTCTCACCACCAACTAAAATAGTGGGCATGAGAGGTCACTGCGGCGGAGCCATCGTTCGATGCCCAGAAGCCACTGAAGTGGTCCCACACGCCCATCATTTTTGACACCGAGGATCATCCTGATCGCAGAACTACGGTCGGGTGTTTTCCGTTGTTGGTTTTACCAACAATACGCAGCCTCAAGGTGACGAAAGTGCTGGTTGATGGTGTGGCCGGTTTGAACTTGATCTTGCCCACTGTGATCAAGAGGTTGTAGATTCCTGATGGAGATCTTGAGGAGACGGGCACGTTTCAAGGGGTCAACCTGGGAAGGAGCCAGCCAAAAGGCAAGATCACACTGCCCGTTATGTTTGGGGGCGAGCTGAACTATAGGATGGAGAAGATCGTTTTTGATGTCGCCGACATCCCCTTGCCATACAATGGGATCCTTGGCCGCCCAGCGCTGGCCAAGTTCATGGCGGCGTCACACTACGCCTACAACACATTGAAGATGTCGGGGCCGCTGACCATCATCACCGTCCCCTCTGACAAGAAAGATGCGCTCATCTGTGTCGACCAACTCTACCGAGAGGTAGTTGCAGCAACTGCCGCCAAGGCACTTGCTCCTGCCGCTGAAGCCCCGGGAAGGAAGAAGGCCAACAAGACCTCTGCCGGCAAGACCTCTTCCTACGAGACCTCTTCTGGCAAGACCTCTCGCACCTACTCCGGCAAGCGCGCCTCTTCGGAGTGCTGCGCTCCCGTTGAGGACGTGCCAGAGAGCTCCACCGGCAAGAGCAAGAAGTCCAAGGCTGCACCACCATAAACCAAGAAGGTGTCCGTCAAGGAGGACGGCACGAGCAGAGCTTTCACTATAAGCTCCACCCTCGACAGCAAATAGGAAAGCGTGCTTGTCTCCTTCCTGCAGGCGAATGCCGATGTGTTTGCATGGCAAGCATCCGACATCCCCAGCGTTCCCAGGGAGGTGATTGAGCACCATCTTGCTGTCCGTGCTCATGCGCGGCCCGTCAAGCAGAAGGTCAGGAAGCAAGCTTTGGAGCGACAAGAGTTCATTATCGAGGAGATCAGGAAGTTAGAGGTGGCAGGCCTAGTTAGAGGAGTGCTCCACCCCACGTGGCTGGCCAATCCAGTAGTGGTGCGTAAGGCAAATGGGAAATGGAGGCTGTGTATTGACTACACAGATATCAATAAATCCTGTCCAAAGGATCCTTTCCCTCTGCCACACATCGATCAGATTGTGGACTCCACTGCCGGGTGTGACCTACTGTCATTCCTCGACGCTTATTCAGGATACCACCAGATCTTCATGATGAAGGAAGACAAAGAAAAAACCATGTTCATCACCCCATGTGGTACGTACTGTTTTGTACGAATGCCTTTCGGGTTGAAGAGTGCTGGTTCAACGTTTACCTGAGCAGTCCAGATTGGTTTTGAGCCCCAGCTACATAGAAATATGGAGGCTTATATGGACGACATAGTGGTCAAAACCAAGGACAGGGCCACGCTCGTGCAAGATTTAGAAGAAACATTTGCAAATCTACGCAAGATCAACCTCAAGCTCAACCAAGAGAAGTGCGTGTTCGGTGTCCTCTTCGGCAAACTTCTTGGGTAATCGAAGCAAATCCCGACAAGATCAAGGCAATCAAGCAGATTGAGGCGCCAAAACGGGTCAAAGACGTCAGTAGGCTCGCCGGCTACGTTGCTGCCCTGAGTAGGTTCATCTCCAAATCTGCTGAGCGCGCCCTCCCCTTTTTCAAAGTTTTGAAAAAGGCGGTTCCACTAAAGTGGACTCCGGAGGCAGAAGCAGCACTGCAAGATTTGAAGAGGTACCTCTCCTCCACGCCAATACTAGTCGCGCCTAAACCACAAGAGTCGTTGCTGCTATACTTAGCAGCAACAAATCAAGTGGTCAGTGTTGCGCTGGTGGCGTAGAGGAAACTTGAGGAAGAAGCAGCAGTAGCAGTAGAGCCGTCGGATGGCGGGCCGGGGCCCTCCCCGGCAGAGCCTGACACCGGCGAGGCGGAACCCCCGGCAAGGCCCGATCCCGGCAAGGTAGAGTCTGAGTAGATGGGCGAAGTGGGACAAAAGAAGAAGGTGGTGCAGCACCCCGTTTATTTTGTTAGTTCCCTCCTGCAGGGGGCTAGATCAAGATATTCTGGTATGCAGAATCTACTTTTCGGCCTCCTTATGGCCTCGAGAAAGCTGTGTCACTATTTCCAAGCGCATGAGATCACTGTCATCACCCGCCTCCCTTTGCAACGGATTTTGCATAACCCAGACGCGACATGGAGGATTGTGGAGTGGGCATTGGAGTTGTCGAGCTTTGGCCTCAAGTTTGAAAGTACTTCAACGATCAAGGGCCGAGCCTTGGCAGAATTCATAGCGGAATGGACCGCAACGCCCGACGAAGAGGTTCAAGAAACCACCCTTCCCTGCAAGGAGACCTGCCGTGATTGGGTTATGTACTTTGATGGTGCTTTCTCACTGCAAGGTGCTGGTGCCGGCGTGCTACTCGTCGTGCCCACTGGAGAGCACCTCAAGTACGTAGTCCAGATGCACTTTCCCGAAAAAAATCAAAGAACAACATGGCAGAGTACGAGGGATTGCTTGCCGGTCTCAGGATCGCGGCAGACCTCGGAATCAAGAAGCTCATCATCAGAGGTGATCCATAGCTCGTCGTTAAGCAAGTCAACAAGGATTACCAGTGCCCGTTGATGGAGGCCTACATGGATGAAATGAGGAAGCTGGAAGAGCGTTTTGACGGATTGCAAGCAGAACATGTTCCCCGAGCGGAGAACGACATTGCTGACAACATGTCGAAGCGCGCTGCCCTGAAGTTGCCTGTGCAACCAGGTACCTTTGTGCTTCAATTAGCTCAACCGTCTGCCGAGCCATCAGCAGGACAGAACAAGCAAAGGAAGGCAGGCCCTAGCAATTACTTTCCAGCTGAGCTCCCAGGAGCCACTGGCAAGAACATTGCTGGGTGCCCCAAGCTTGCCGGAGAGCAGTAACCCCCGTCGGAGCCTCGAGCTCTGACCGT
This sequence comes from Aegilops longissima, assembly GCA_021605205.1. Lineage (NCBI taxonomy): Eukaryota > Viridiplantae > Streptophyta > Magnoliopsida > Poales > Poaceae > Aegilops > Aegilops longissima. The sequence continues at coordinate 456,584,375 of CM038677.1, forward strand.
AGAGGTAGCTGCCCTTGCGGCCGAAGATGTGCCTTTAGCCCTTGCCATCGAGCCTCAGGCTCCGATATGGCCATAGCACACCGTCCGTTTCCTCCAAACAGGGGAGCTTCCTGAGGAACAAGAAGAAGCAGAGAAAGTAGCCCGTCAGTCCAGCATGTACCAGTTCGTGGATGATGCCCTATACATAAGGATATCGAATGGCGTGAAGTTGAAGTGCATTCCTCAGGAAGACGGACTGAGGCTGTTGGCAGAGATACATGGAGGCATGTGTGGCTCCCACATAGGGTCGAGAGCCCTTGCCGGCAAAGCGTTCCGGCAAGGCTTCTTCTGGCCCACCACCCTCCAGGATGCAATTGCCCTAGTAACCAAGTGTGAAGCGTGCCAGGTCCATTCAAAGAAGCTTCATCAACCAGCCCAAGCTCTTCAGACAATCCCTCTTTCCTGGCCATTTTTGGTCTGGGGGGCTCGACATACTGGGCCCCTTTCCCCATGCTGTCGGGGGATTTGAGTACTTGTACGTCGCGATCGACAAGTTCACCAAGTGGCCGGAAGTGGAACCAGTGAGAAAGGTGACAGCACAGTCAGCCGTCAAGTTCTTCAAGGGACTAGTCTACCGTTTTGGTGTGCCGAACAGAGTCATCACCGACAACGGCACGTGGTTCACGAGCCGCACCTTCATGCAGTACATTCAAGACCTCGGCAGCAAGGTCTGTTTTGCTTCTGTTGCTCATCCCAGAAGTAACGGCCAAGCTGAGAGGGCAAATGCAGAAGTGCCGCGAGGCCTCAAGACCAGAACTTTTGACAAGCCACACAAGTGCGGAAGGCGCTGGATTGATGAATTGCCAACGACTCTTTGGTCAATCAGGACGACACCAAATCGAGCCACTGGCCAGACACCCTTTGCCCTGGTCTACGGGCAGAAGCAGTTCTCCCCACGGAACTCATATACGGGACACCTCGAGTGCTCGCTTATGATGAGCTTGAGCAAGAGCAGTTGCACCAAGATGATGTGACACTCCTTGAGGAAGATCGTCTTCGGGCTGCTGTGCGAGCCGCTCACTACCAGCAAGCCTTGCGCCACTACCATAGCCGCAAGGTTCACGCCCGAAGCCTTGAGGAAGGCGACCTTGTTCTTCGGTGGATCCAATCCGCCAAGAATTCAAAAAAGTTGACGCCGAAGTGGGAAGGCCCTTATCGGGTAATACGAGTCACCAGGCCCGGCGCAGTCCACCTGGAGACTGAAGATGGCATTCCGGTGAGCAATTCCTGGAATATCGAACATCGTCGCAAGTTTTACCCTTAAGGCGCGGTTGCCGGGAGCCCCGACGACCCCCATTTTGTACTAGCCTTGCCGGCAAGGCATGTAAACCTATGTACAGAGCAAGGCACAGACCCTATGCGCAGTCAGGGAAAGAAATCCCTTAGTATGTATAGTTTCCTGTTGATTTCCATGTTTATGTATATACGTATATGCATGCTTGTCCAGGATATTGTACTGCTTTTGATTCCAACAAATATTAGTGGACCGCCAGGGTTCCATGCTCTTGCCATCTCTTCTTTCCAGCCACGGTGAGGACGCGCGATCCCGCTAAGGACCCGGCTCCGGCAAGAAGTTGAGAAGACTGCCCGGCACGACGATCCTCGGCAAACTAAACAGATAAAGTTTACCTCTTTCCCATTCGTGTTTGTAACCTATGACTTGCGCATTAGAAAACCTCGCCACCCTTCTTTAAAAAACTTGGGTGCTTCGGTCAGAGTGGTCGGAGTAGCCCTTGTTAGAAGGAGATGGACGGGGGGCTGGGCCCTTTGTCTGTAACCCGGTAGATGTGATTCTCCGGCAGGCGTAGAGGGCACCGGCAGGATAGCTTGCCGGGAGGACTCGTTTATTTACATTAAGGAGGCATTTCGCCTCTGCACGAACGTACGCGTGCACGGGTTCCCGGCAAGGCTAGACTTTTTCATTAACATGCTGATACGAGTGCAGAGGTTACATGACACAAGCATGGGCTCGATAGATTACATTATCTAGAAATTAAGATTTGGCAAGTGCCTACTATTTAAAAGAAAGATAAGTTCCCCGTAATCCCCGTTCTTGCCCCTTTCCTCCCAGGTGCGGCAGGTGAAGGCAAAAAGGAGGCGAACGGGAACGCGCTGATGGAGAGCTTGACGAGGAAGATCCCCCGGCAAGGCGCGTGGCCGAGGGAGGAGGGCGATGCGGTCAACCGGAGTCAGAATCGGAGACCTCCCGCTTGATGCCCTCGTCGTCGCTGTCACTGTTCTCCTCATCACTCTCGCCCGAGGAGGAGGTTTCGTCGGAGGAGGAGCTCTCCACACAACACCTTAGGCGAGTTCCCAAGTGCCCAAAGACCTTGACGGAGAGCAGGCCATTCTCCATCAATTTGAAGTGGAGGAAGAGCCCCTCCGACAGGCTATGGGCACGAGCGAAGGTTTTCCATCCATTCCCGCAACATGGGGTGCGGGGAAGTCGACGCCGACACGCATGCTGCCATGCCATTCCCGCAACCCCTCATATGCAGCCTCAAAGCCTGTGGCAGGTCGAGCTCCATCTCCCGAGCGAACGGAGTGGGGAGACGAAGGCGACCGCGCACTGGCTTGTGCAGCCTGATGAAGAATTCACGGGGCTGGTCACCGACATGGCCCTCCATTGGGGGAGGAACCACTGGCGGAGCCCGGGGCGGTGTGCCGCCCTGTCCTCCTCTCCCCCGAGCGCCACGACGGCCTCAGCCTCGCCGCCTCCCTCTTCCTATCGTGGCTGGCTCCGCCGCCACAAGCTCTTGGGAAGGAGGGGCACACTGTCGAGCAGAGACTCTCGTCGCTGCCGTCGGAGCGCCAGCGCGCCCTCTCGCCACAGCGAAGGGAAGGAAGGAGTCAAGATGGAAGGAGATGGATGTTGGAGGATTGAAGGGTGCCATCCCCCTCCCCTTCTTATGAAGGGGCAAGGCCGAGACTCGGCCGCCCCACTTAACCACTCCGGCCACCAAGAGCGCAGGGAATCGGGACCGACCTGCTGCTCCAACCAGCGACGACCCGGTTTCCCGCCTCGCCATTAAGGCCTGTGCCCTTCGTGTCCACCACCTACCATCCTTGGGGCATGGAGGACACGTGGTGAGCAGGCCAGTATCGAGAAGACAAGTGAAGCGACTGTTTTCCACCCCGTGATCGTGGGGCGCGGGCGCCTTGAAGGCCATGACCCGAGTCCACTTAGTAAATGAGTCGCGCCCCTACGTTTTCCTCTTTTTATGGGGAAGGCACGGGCCGCCTCTTTACCATTTACCACGATGTGACGCAAGCGTGCTGCAACCGCCCCACGCACGACCCAAACATCACACATTCAACACGGGTCATGGGGAAGCGCAACTGGCGAGGGAGTTACTGTGGTAAAACTCTGCCACGCGTACCCGCGCACCGTTCTGGGTCTAGCCCAATAACGCTTCTCGCTTATATGTGGCCCAGGCCCGGGGGCTCCTGTCGGTGTACAAAAGTAGGGGTCATTTTTGTACCCCTTTACTTGTGCGCGGGCAGTCGCAGCCACACGCTTACAGCTGATACGTCTCCAACGTATCTATAATTTATGAAGTACTCGTGCTATTATATATTCTGTTTTGGATGCTTGATGGGCTTTATTATACACTTTTGTATCATTTTTGGGACAAACCTATTAACCGGAGGCCCAACCCAAAATGATGTTTTCTTGCCTATTTCAGTGTTTCGAAGAAAAGGAATATCAAACGGAGTCCAAACTGAATGAAACCTTCGGGAGAGTTATTTTTGGAATGGAAGCAATCCAGGAGACTTGGAGTAGACGTCAGGGAAGCTTCGAGGAAGCCACAAGGCAGGGAGGCGCGCCCTACCCCCTGGACACGCCCCCCACCCTCGTGGGCCCCTCGTGGCTCCCCTGACCGACTTCTTTCGCCTATATATGTCCATATACCCTAAAAACATCGTGGAACAGAATAGATCGGGAGTTCCGCCGCTGCAAGTCTATGTAGCCACCAAAAACCAATCGGGACCCTGTTCTGGCACCCTGTCGGAGGGGGATCCATCACGGGTGGACATCTTCATCATCCCGGCGATCTCCATGACGAGGAGGGAGTAGTTCACCCTCGGGGCTGAGGGTATATACCAGTAGCTATGTGTTTGATCTCTCTCTCTCTCTCTCTCTCTCTCTCTCTCTCGTGTTCTTGAGGTGGTACGATCTTGATGTATCACGAGCTTTGCTATTATAGTTGGATCTTATGATGTTTCTCCCCCTCTACTCCCTTGTAATGGATTGAGTTTTCCCTTTGAAGTTATTTTATCGGATTGAGTCTTTAAGGATTTGAGACCACTTGATGTATATCTTGCATGTGTTTATCTGTGGTGACATTGAGATATTCACGTGATCCACTTGATGTATGTTTTGGTGATAAATTTGCAGGTTCCGCTCGTGAACTTATGCATAGGGGTTGTGTCGGTGTACTAGAGTAGGGGTACCCTAGTACCCCGAACTCGTGCACGGACAGTTGCAGCACCCCACGGCCGGGCCGGCCTGATGGCCGCTAAGATCCTGCACGGCTCCTTGGAGCCATTCAAAACAAGAGTCAAGACCCGGCAAGAGGAGCTTGCCGGGAAGGCCTCAGGGCACAAAGGAAACAAGGCCCGGGCAAGAGGAGCTTGCCGGGAAGGCTTGGCGGGCGCTGAACCCCAAAGCGCGACAAGGTTCCCCGTGGCAAGGCGCTTGCCGGGCGGGCGACCTCTTCATCTCACTCCAGCTCACCCGCCAGCGTGTCACCACAGGGCTCTCCCAGGGCAGCGTGTCGGGCGAGCTGCTGCGCCAGCCGGAGAGTAGCGACAAGCGTGACAAGCCACCATCATGGCGGACGGGCGCGCTTAGCAGTCCTGTTACCTTTGTTCGAGGCGGCCGTGGCGGGCGTGATGACTCTTGTCCCTTGCCGTCGAGTTAGGTGTAGGATTCTTGTACCTTTGTACATAGCGGTGTACCAACCTAGGTTATTACCATTGTAACCTTTGACTACTTGCCATATGTGGTAACCCCTTGAGCCTATAAAAGGAGGGCGAGGGCAGCGTAGAAGGGTTCGGTTCCGGTTAGGTTCGACTGGCTGGGTTTCTAATCTAGCTGCAGCTTAGTTCATGACACTCAAGCTAGGTTTTGTAGCTCGCATCGCTCCCTAGCAAGAACACCGGATAATCCACAAAGCAGCAGTAGGAGTATTATCTCTCGGAGAGCTCGAAGCTGGGTAAAAACCTCTCGTGCGCACCGCCTCGACCCGCTCTTTGTGCGGTCTCCGCCCCCCTCGAACCACAAAGGGACCCAGGTCCCGTAGGTGCTCGGGCACGACCAGCTCTTCACCCCGACATCTTTGGCGCGCCGGTAAAGGCGTCGAGGCTGTGTGAACCCGGTCCGGCGGTCGCACTAGCAACTCCATCGGCGTCTTAAATCGCGACATGGCGCCGAAGAAAAGCCTTGGCAGCAGCTGAGCCGTCGCGTCGAACCCACCACCACGGAGCCGTCGGCGGGGGAAGCTTATAAGCGGAGGGACGGCGTCATCGAAGAGCCACGATGCCGCCAGGTCCAAGGACAACGGCGCTGGCGTCGGCGTCGAAGTCCGCGACCGCGTCCTTCGCGAGGCGCGGGGACGGAACAGCGCCATGATACCCGCGGCACCATCGCTCATTGGATCAAGGCCAAGTCGGAGGATCGAGGCCCTCGGGACCCGCATGCGCCTCGGCATGCGATGCGGCAGTGAAGTGGGGTACGGACCCTAGAGGCGGGATGCTGCTCCTCTAACTTGGTTGGGAGTCGAGCATATCCGTTCTTCGCTCCGTCGCCCTTGCCGCCAACCACACCAGCGGAAGCCTTGGCAAGAGCTCAACTGCTCCTAGATTACCCTCAATGGCGATAAGGTCGGCGAATTGAGGCCACAATTCAAGTCTCATCGGTTTTGCCAGCGGCGGCGTCCCACAACAACCAAGTGCTTCACGGCCGCGGCGGGCGACAAAGCGTGAGCGATGGCGGCGAGACTTGCGGGTGCACCCCCGTACCTCCCCTTCCCGAAGGCCAAGATCGCCGACTCGCCGGATCCACCTCGGCAGCGACTCCACGGCGTCGTCGGATCCACAGATCGTCGCGACCAACGCCAAGTTCTTGGGAGGCGGCAAGAAGAGGGCCTTTCGAACCGAATCGGCGCCCGAAGAAGCGCGCCGTCAATCGACCAACGCGGGCCCCGTCGATATGCATGCGCCGAGGAACGAGCGACTTGCCGTCTGTGATAGGTTGCCCTGCGTTCACTCGTGAGCTGCGGCAAGTCCGGTGGCCCGACAAGAAGAACTTCAAACCAGATGTGCGGAGAAATGCGGCGGCAGGACACATCCATCGGAGTTCCTCGGCATCTACACCATCGCGGTGCAGGCTGCGGGGGCGAGGCGACAAGATCCTCGCCAACTACTTCCCTTGGTGCTCAAGCCAAGCGTCGGATCTTGGCTCATGCACTTGCCGGATGGCTCTATTTCTTCTTGGGCAGATTTGTGCCACCAGTTTGTTGGCGCCTTCACGGTGACCACAAGCCTCCTGGCCGGAGAGTGATCTCCACCTACTTGCCCGAAGGAGGGGAGTCTGCGCAAGTTCACCCAGAGATTGATCGAGTGCACTATAACATCGGGCGTCCACCCGCGCGATGATTAGTGCATTCCATCGGAATGTCTTGAAATCGCGGGATGAGGAGGAGATGGCGATGTGCAAAGTGAAAGGCGTCGGCGAGCTCTCATACTGGCCGACAAGTGTGCCGCAGCTGAAGAAGGAAGAAGGCTCCGGAGAGAGTGTGGGAGCAGAGTCGGTGATGAGGGACCGCCCGGCAAGGAATAGCCGGCGGCGGAACAACGGAGGAAGAAAAACCAAGAAGTACTAGTTGTCGAGCAGTCCGGCAAGGATGGTGCCGCCAACCAAGCCAAGGCCGATGGCTCCGGCAAGGAGGTTGCCGTTGACACCGACCGCCAAGCCGTGGCGGCCGCCGACAAACTGGCAGCTCAACAAGCGATCTTGTAAAATTCACGCACTAAGGGCCATGATCTCGAGCTGCAAGAAAGTCGAGCAGCTTGTTGAGCTCTGAAAGCTGAATCTGGCGGCGAGACAAAGAAAGCCCAAGAAGGTGCAGGTGCGGCAAGTAAGAAGAGACCCGGCGGGGGGGGCCTTGTGGCAAGGCCAAGCAGCGGCAAGGAGGCAGAGACCTCCCGTGGCGCGACAAAGAAGAAGATGAAGATGAAGATGGCGAGGACTATGAAGATGATGAAGCTGATGAGCAGGAGTTTCAAAAGGCAGCAGAGGTCCTTTGCATCGGCGGTGGTGCGTTTACGCACCTCACACCGCCAACTAAAGCAATGGATCGTGAGGTCAATCAGGGAGAACCATCCATAGAGTCACGCAAACCTACGAAGTGGTCCGGCCGCCCATCATCTTTGACATTGAGGATCACCCGGCCGCATCACTGCGGTCGGTGCTTGCCGATGTTGGTCTCACCAACCATCCGCAACCTCAAGGTCACAAAGATGCTGGTTGTGGCGAGGCCGGCCTGAATTGATCTCCTCCACGGTGCTCCGAAACTTCAAATCCACGACAGCGAGCTCGAAGAAAGCTGGTACTTTCAAGGAATCAACCCGGGAAGGAGCAAGCCCAAGGGAAGATCACTGTTGCCGGTAACCTTGACGTGAGCTCAACTTCAGGCGAGAGGTCACGTTCGGCGTCGCCGATTTCCCATTACCCTACAATGGCATACTTGGCGTCCGGCACTTTCGCCAAGTTCATGGCCGCCTCTCACTATGCATACAACCTACTCAAGATGCCCGGCCCGATAAGTGTCATTTCTGTCCACGGCGACAAGAAGGATGCACTTATCTGCGCCGACAAGATTTACCGGGATGCAGCAGCCGCCACAGATAGCAAACCACTTACCGCTGGAGCTCCCGGGGCGAAGAAGAAGACCACCAGGCCCGACAAGAGCTCTGTTGCCCACTCCGGCAAGCGCACCTCTTCGGAGTGCTGCGCTACCGTCGAGGACGCACCATCGAGCTCCACCGGCAAGTGCAACAAGACAATGGCAGCTCCGCCAAAGACCAAGAAGGTGCCCGCCAAGGAGGGCGGCCTTGGTGGTACCTACACCATCGATTGCCACGCTTGATCCTAAATAGGAAGGCGAGCTCATTGCTTTCTGCGGGCGAATGTCAATGTGTTTGCATGGCAACCATCTGATATCCCGGTGTTCCGGGAAAGTAATTGAGCACCACCTAGCTGTCTGTCCTCCGCGCGGCCCGTCAAGCAAAAAGTTAGGAAGCAGGCGGTGGGCGCCAAGAATTCATAGCGAAGAAATCAAGAAATTGGAAGCAGCGGGGCTTGTCGGAGAGTCCTCCACCCCACATGGTTGGCCAATCCGGTAGTAATCGCATAAGGCTAATGGGAAATGGAGACTTTGTATTGACTTCACGGGTGTTAATAAAGCTTGTCCCAGGACCCATTTCCCTTGCAGCGTATCGACCAGATTGTTGACTCCACGGTGGGTGCGATCTGCTTTCGTTTCTTGATGCATATTCGGATATCATCAGATCTTCATGGCGAAGAGGATGAAGAAAACCGCATTCATCACACCATGTAGCACGTCTTGCTTTATCACGGATGCCTTCGGTTTGAAGAATGCTGGTTCAACCTTTGCAAGGGTAGTCCATGATGCTTTTGGACCACAGATACGAAATGTAGAAGCCTACATGGATGACATAGTGGTCAAGAGCAAGGACGAGCGACTCGATTCAGGATTTGGATGAGGCGTTTGCAAACCTGCGCAAGATCAACCTCAAGCTCAACCCGAGAAGTGCGTGTTTGGAGTCCCTTCGGCAAGCTTCTCGGGTTCTTTGTATCTCAGAGGGGAATTGAAGCCAATCCCGACAAGATCAAGGCCATTCGCAGATCGAGGCACCAAAGCGCATCAAGGCGTCGGGAGGCTTGCGGTTGCGTGGCTGCTCTCGGCGAGTTCATCTCAAAATCTGCTTTGGCGCGCCTGCCGTTTTCAAGATTTTGAAAAAGGCAGGTCGATGAAATGGACTCCGAAGCGGAGGCTGCGCTGCAGAGACTTGAAGGATACCTGTCCTCCACTCCAATACTTGTCGCACCTAAACCGCAAGAGAAGTTGCTGCTGTATATAGCGGCGACCAATCAAGTGGTTAGTGTTGCGTTAGTAGCGGAGAGGAGGCGGATGATGAGCCGGCAACCGAGGCAGGTGCGTCCGGCGACAAGCGGGGGCCGCCCGTCAAGCTCGGTCCGGGGCGGCGTATCAGCGAGGGTTGCGACAAGATACGGAAGAAGATGGTGCAGCGCCCGGTGTACTTTGTCGGTTCCCTTCTGCGGGGGCTAGATCAAGGTACTACGGTGTGCGAAGCTGCTTTCGGCCTGCTCATGGCCTCGAGAAAGCTCGCCATTACTTCAAGCACATGAGATAACAGTTGTCACTCGCTTTCGGCTGAAGAGGATTTTGCAAAATCCGAAGCAAGAGCAGGATTGTTGAGTGGGCCTTTGGAATTGTCAAGCTTTGGTCTTAAGTTGAAAGCACTTCAACTATCTGAGCAGGGCATTGGCAGAATTCATAGCGAGTGGGCGTAGCAGGATGAAGAGATTCGAGGCGAGCATCCCGTCAAGGAGGCAAATAAAGAGTGGCTGATGTACTTTGGCGGTGCCTTCTCGCTGCAAAGGCGCCGGTGCGGCGTGCTGCTTATCGCACCCACCGGAGAGCACCTCAAGTACATAGTCGGATGCACTTTCCCAAGGAACAAGCAACAAACAATACGGCCGAGTATGAAGGTTTGGTTGCGGTCTTAGGATTCTTTGTGGACCTTGGGATCAAGAAGCTCATTGTCGGGGAGACTCACAACTTGTCGTCCGCCAAGTAAATAAGGATTACCAAAGTCCGTTGATGGAAGCCTCGTCGATGAAGTGAGAAAGCTAGAAGAGCACTTTGAAGGCCTACAAATGGAACACATTCCAAAACCTGAGAATGATATAGCTGATGGCCTCTCCAAATGTGCCGCACTTAAGTTGCACTGTGGAACCAGGGATTTTTGTGCTCAAGTGACTCAATAACCGTGACACCATCAACGAGGCAGAGCAAGAAGAAAAATTGGTTTCAGCGACTACTTTCCGGCAGAGCTCTCGAGGCCGCCGCCAAGAAGGTCCCTAGAACCAATGCAAATATCAGCGAGGAGCAGTCTGCTCCGACAAACCCCTGTGGTTTGTATCGTTGAAACAAACGCTCCCGACAAGCTTAGCTCCGGCGAGCTTGCGGGGATCATCGAGCTCGGCGGACCAGCGGGTCCTTGCCGCGAAGCTGATGGTCCCGGATGACAGATAAGCCTTTAGTCCTTGTTGTCGAGCCACGAGGCTCCAACATGGGCACAATGAATCGTCCATTTCCTTGAGACGGAGAACTTCCGAAGAGCAAGAAGAAGCGGAAAAAAGTAGCCCGGCGGTCAAGTATGTACCAGTTTGTTGACAACATCACATGCGGAAGAAGACTCAGCAGTGAAATTGAAGTGTATTTGCGGGAAGATGGGCCGAAGCTGTTGGCGAGAGATACATGGAGGCATATGTGGTCACCACATTGGCGCAAAAACACTTGTCGGCAAAGCTTTCCGGCAAGGTTTCTTCGGCGAAGCCCTCCGGGATGCTGCTGCACAAGTAACCAAGTGTGAAGCGTGCGGTTCCATTCAAAGCAGATACACCAGCCAGCTCAAGCTCTCGGGCGATCCCTTTATCACGGCCCTTCTCGGTGCGGGGCTCGACATCCTCGGCCCCTTCCCCGAGCTGTCGGGGCTTTGAGTACTTATGCGTCGCAATCGACAAGTTCACAAAGTGGCGGAAGTGGAACCAGTGAGGAAGGTGGCAGCCCGGTCGGCCGTCAAGTTCTTGGTCAATTGTTTGCCGTTTTGGGATTCCTAATCGGATCATCACCGACAACGGCACGCAGTTCGCGAGTCGCACCTTCATGCAATATGCCCAAGATCTTGGCGCCAAGATCTGCTTTGCTTCGTTGCTCATCCGAGAAGCAGCGGTCAATCGAGAAAACAAGCGCTGAAGTGCTGCGAGGACTCAAGACCAGAACTTTCGACGGGCTGCGCAAGTGCGGAAGGAACTGGATCGAGGAGCTGCGGTGGTTCTTTGGTCGATCGGGGCGGCGCCAAATCGAGCCAGCGGCGGACACCCTTTGCTCTAGTCTACGGAGTAGAGGCAGTTCTCCCCACGGAACTTCGTATACGGGTCACCTCGAGTGCTCGCTTATGATGAGCTTGAGCAAGAGCAGCTGCGACAAGATGGCGCGCTGCTCCTCGAGGAAGATCGTCTTGAGCTCTTTGTCACGAGCTGCTCGTTACCAGACAAGCTTTGCGTCGCTACCATAGCCGCAAAGTTAATGCCGAAGCTTGAGGAAGGCGACCTTGTTCTTGGTAGCGTTCAATCCGCCAAGAATTCCAACAAGTTGGCGCCAAAGTGGGAAGGCCCTTATCGGGTAAAGCAGTCACTAGGCGGCGCTGTCCATGCCTTGAGACCGAAGGCGGCTTTCGGTGAGCAATTCTGGAACATAGAGCATCTCCATAAGTTTTACCCATGAGGCGCGGTTGCGGAACCCGTTCCGGCAACCAACCTTTATACAAGTCTTGCTGTTGCATGTAATCCTTTGTACAAAGCGGCGCGAGACCCGTGCATCGATAAAGCCTATGGTTGCGCACATTTTTGTTAATGCATGCTTTCATAGTCATATATGCATGCGGTTACTAACATCTTGTGCAGCACCGCACCGATAGCGATCTTGAGCTATTTGGCTCCATAACTCTCTTTTTCTCTTCTTTCTTCTCAAACAAGAAGAAGGTTCATCCACCCACAAGTTAACGGGGAGAGGAGGAGATAACGATGTGGGCCGACAAGCGTCGCTCGAGGAACCATCGCCTTGCCGGAAAATGGACAACAGAAAAGCTAAGTTGCTAAGTTTAAGTGACCAGTTTTTAAATTTTCAAGTTATCTTCCTCGAGCGATAAGTACTTTGTATGGAAAACCTGTGCGGAGGAACCAAATCGTCTGGTCGCACCCTTATTTTGTTTGAGCCGCTCAACAATTTAAGTGAGCTGCGACTAGTCTGCGACGAGGTTGCTTGTCGGTAGCGACCCTTGACGAGCTGCTGAAGTTCCCTTTTCGGCGCTCATGGCGAGGGTGCTGCACCGCAAGTTTCCCTAAAAGCGAGGGTAAAAACATACAAGGAAGAAATCGAGTAAAGGAAATAACAGTGCATTCGATTGCCTAAGATAGTGTATATTACATAATAACTTGTCATGAGATCTAATAGATTTTTAGCCTAAACATGATCTCTGACGACAAGAGAAAGATAGGCTCGGCGGCCTAGTCCTTGGTCGCCCTCGAGCCTCTTAACGCCGCTCACCCTGTCCACAATGGGTGCGACAAGGGTCTTGGCGCCTCAACATCGGCGGACGAAGGCAGGGACTTGAGGGCCTTGGAGAAGTCGGCGCTGGGTTCTGAGGCCACCTTCATCAACACCTTACGGAGAGCCTCGGCACAGACTTGGCGTGATTCTTCCGTAAGCTGCTGGAACCTCATCCGGAGCCGCGGATGCCCGTAACACGCCTTTGAAGAATAGGCGGGAGCTTGGCGCTGGGCTGGAGGTTCTCGTCGGTGGAATATCCAAGATCTGTCACCCCAGCGCTATCGGCTCATTATGGATGTCGGTGGCGGTGTCCACAAGACCTTCATCCAATGCATTATGCTCTCCGAAGAGTATTACGGGTGGTCACGGCATTCGGCGACTCCTCGATGGCCTTGATCTTCTCCGGCAGGCCCGTCTCCGCTCCACAGCGCCGTTCAACGTCTCCGTCAAGGTGGTCAATTTCAGCTCAAATCCGCCTTGGCGTTCTTGGCGGCATCGATCTCCTTGATCTTTTCACCAATCGGCCCTGCAGCTCAGCGAGGTATAAGCGTCCTTCTCACGCTCGCGCTTCAACCCGGTGACCTCCTCGGCACTCTTCGGAGGTGGACTCCAGTGAGCCACCCTCGTCTCGAGTTCCCCTTTGGCGGCCTCGGCGGCCGCGGCAGCATCCTTTGCCTCTTGAAGTGGCCCGCTGATCGTTTGCTCGCGCGCGGCGAGATCTTCCTCGAAGCTGTCGAGGTTGATCTTCCGCTGCGCCAGCTTGCCTTCTCTAGCGGAGAGCTTCTCACCGGCAAGCCTTTGCTGCTCCTCAACCTCGCCTTTCTCCAAGATAAAGGCCGTGCGCTCCTCGGCAAGCTGCTCCCGAGCCTTTTCTATGTCCCGGAGAGTCTCTTTGTTGGCGCGCTGGAGCTCTTCTGCACGTTTCTCCAAATCAGCTCCCGCCCTCGCGACAAGCGCTCTCTGGACTCCAGTTTGGCTTGTCGGTAGCGGTAGAGCAACAGACAACCTCCTTAGCAGCTGCTCTTCCTCAGATTCACCACTTGCTGCTGCTCGGGGCATCAACAGCGACAGCCCGGTGGAAGCAAGCAGCTCCGCATCGAAGGTCTCCCCTTGGTGGCGCCTGGAACTTGATGCCCATGGGAGCTTGATGAAGACACCCTCACGGCTTTCGGTAGGCGCGGGCTGGGGCTCCTCGGGTCAGTGCGGCATCGGTGGCGGGTGGACGGCGGTCGGCCTTGGCCTTGAGCGCTCTGTGGCCTCCGGGTCGTCGGTCACGATCGCGGATTCCTCCCGCCTCTGCACCGGCCTCTGCAGCCTCCTCGCTGGCGGGCTTGTCGGCACCAGCTTCCTCCTCCTCCATGTTGGCGGCGTCGACACTTGCCGCCGACGGCGTCTTCCTCACCGGCAGCCTCGGTTTCCATCGGGTCTCCGGCAGATGGATCGATGGTCGAGAAGGAGGAAGCGCAAATCAAGCAGATATTGAAGAGAAATGGAAGAGCGGAACCCAAGAAAGCTATCAAGGCGAGAAGGTTACTGCGGTGGGACGGTGGTGGCGGCCTCCACCACCCGGAGGTCGTTGGCGCCAGTCCTTGTCGGGGCGTCCCCTTGTCGGGCCTCCCTTGCGGAGGCGCTCCTTGGCGGAGAATCCTCCTTGGTGGCGTGGTTGAAGCAAGCAGAATTTGGGAGTGGCCTCCGGGGCCTCTTGATGAGGCTGGACCTCGGGGTAGCCTCGGTGCTCCATGATGTGGCTGCTCTGCTCCTACAAAATCCAACAAACCAGGTATAAATAGCGGAAAAGCACCCAGCGCGCCTAACCGGGAAGCATACCAGATACTTCTGTTGGGGGTTGTCTTTGGGGCTGCTCTGTTGAAGGTTTGCGGGTCCGCAAAGGAGTCGGGCGTGCCCCTTGTTGCTTTCAGGAGTCGTGCGAGGCAGCGACCACCGGCGTCTTGGCTCTCTTGGCGCCCTCTGGTGGCATACTGAAGAAGAAAGTTGAGTGGAACCAGTTAGATCTGAGGCGAAGCAATAAGTTAGAAGACTACAAATAGCAGCGGCAAGATCTTACTCTTTCTCTTCCTCCTCGGGCTGAGGCGGAAAGATCAAACTCTGCCCAGTTGACGGATTGGGGGAAGACTCCCTCGGCGCTTGGCGGGTGCAGGGGCCACGGCTCCGAAGGCCTGCGCTTTGTCGCCATGGCGGAGCAGCGCCCAGCAACAGATGCTTCCAGCGGTGGAAGCGCGTCGAGGCGGCGAGATGGCTGTTGGACTGGATGCTCCCCGACACTTCTCCGATCCTCGGAGGCGTCTCATGGCGGGCGGCAAGCTCCTCCTGCGGCAAGCTACTTGGCGGCAGAGGAGGCGCCCGGCGGGCTCACTTGGGTCGTCGTCGGGCTCGATCTGCTCCTCCTCACCGATGAACTCTTCTTGGTCGGCAAGGCTTGCCGCCTCGGCCCTCTCTGCCTCCTCGACTGTGAACCCAAACGCGTCGGCGGCAGCGGCCTCTGCAGCCTCCTCCACCCTTGTGGCGATGCGCGCCATCTCCTGAGCGGTGGTGTCTCGGGTGAGCCGTCTCTTCTCGTCGGCGCGGACCGGCACTTCAGACAAGTCGTCGAAGATCTGCTGCACTATGTCATCAGCAGGTTCCTGCCAAGTTGGAATGATCCCATGGGAGTCGCTGGCGGCATTATCGCGGATGCGATCAAGCGCCGAGTTGTTGCACAAAGGCACAACTCCCTCGGCAACATGCACCATCCGGGGTTGTCGGCTCGAGGCTTGAACAGCTCCGCGGCATGCCGTCAAGCTCCAAGGTGGTGAAGTTCCAATTTAGGCTGGGCGCACCTCATGATATCCGCCGCGTTCAGGAATTCCCAAGCGGGTCTCCCTTTCTCCTGCAAGGGTGCGATGCGGCGGCGAAGAAGTCGCGCCAACTGCCCCTACGGTGAGCCACCTTGCGGGCGCAAAATCCTAGTCGTAGCAATCTTCAACTTGTCGTCCTCGGCGCCAAGTTACTCAATCGTTGCCACGAACTATGGGGGTTTTTGCGAGGCGGTAAAAGGCTGTGGCTCCTCCTCTAAGATCCAGCACCAGTCAGCCCTCCACTCCTCCCACTTGCTGCGCAACTCTCCGTCAAGATATGCTTCCTTCTTGCCGATCCTAGAGGTCCATGCAATTCCTCCGGCAAGTGGCTCTCCTCTCTCTACGCGGGGTGAGAAGTAATGGCGGAAAAGTGCGACGTTTGGGTGGACCCCGACAAAGTTCTCGCAAAGGTCTTGAAAACAGCCAAGGTGAGAACGGCGTTGGGGGTGAAGTCAAGGAGGCGGAAGCCATAGGTGTTCATGACATCACGAGAAAAATTCAGAAAAGGGCGAGCGAGCCCTGTAAGAAAATCGCGAAGAAGGGTACGAAGGAGACCTTGGCAGATGTGGCGGCGGAGATGACCCTCGTGCGCGGATGCGCCGGGTCACCGTCGACGAAGAGGTAATACCCATCCATGAGTCCTTCTGTCGGCGAGGGTCGAAGAACCCGCTCTTTTCGCAGCGCCATGAGCAGCTGCGCCTCGGCAATTCACGCCCTTCCCTTATCGGCCTTGAGCCATGAGGAGTGGTGGTGGAGGAAGCGGCGGCGTGGGTGGCACCGGTGGCGATGGAGGCGGGCGTCGATTCTGCGAACTCAAGAAGGAAGGGGAAGCGGCGGGGTTTTCGATGTGACGGCGAGGGCAAGTGGGCGTCTGCCCGGTTTCCCGCTTATAAATGGAGAGGGGCAGGCGTTCGATTTTTCCCATTAAAGGAAGCCCCCGATCTCCCCACGATGCCACGTCCTACGTGCCGTTCGTGGGAGGCGTGGTGGGACCAAGGCGAGTAACGGCGTAATCAAGGCCCGCGGCGCCCGTGCCTTGTTTTGGGCCTGGCCAATGAGCTTGGCGCCGTGTGTGGCCAGCCGAGGCTCTGCCGGTGTACTAGAGTAGGGTACCCTAGTACCCCGAACTCGTCTGCAGACAGTTGCAACACCACGGCCGGGCATACGATGGCCGCCAAGATCCACCGCGGCTCCTTGGAGCCATTCAAGAACAAAGCAGTCAAGACCCGGCAAGAGGAGCTTGCCGGAAGGCCACTCAGGCACAAAAAACAAGGCCCGGCAAGAGGAGCTTGCCGGAAGGCTTGGCGCTGAACCCCCAAAGCGCGACAAAGGTTCCCGCTTGTGGCAAGGCGCTTGCCGGGGCGGGCGACCTCTCTTCATCTCCGCTCCAGCTCACCCGCCAACGTGTCACCACAGGGCTCTCCCAAGGACGCGTGTCGGCGAGCTGCGCAGCCAGCGGAGAGTAGCGACAAGCAGCGCTGACAAGCCACCATCATGGTGGACGGAGGCGCACTTAGCGGTCCTGTTACCTTTGTTGGTGACCGTGGCGGGCATTGATGACTCTTGTCCCTTGCCGTCAGAGTTAGGTGTAGGTTACTGTACACTGTACATAGCGGTGTACCAACCTAGGTTATTACCATTGTAACCTTTGACTACTTGCCATATGTGGTAACCCCTTGAGCCTATAAAAGGAGGGCCGAGGGCAACGTAGAAGGGGTTCGGTTCCGGTTAGGTTCGACTCGGCTGGGTTTCTAATCTAGCTGCAGCTTAGTTCATGACACTCAAGCTAGGTTTTGTAGCTCGCATCGCTCCCTAGCAAGAACACCAGATAATCCACAAAGCAGCAGAAGGAGTATTATCTCTCCGGAGAGCTCCGAAGCTGGGTAAAAAAACCTCTCGTGCGCACCGCCTCGACCCGCTCTTTGTGCGGTCTCCGCCCCCCTCCGAACCACAAAGGGACCCAGGTCCCGTAGGTGCTCGTGGGGCACGACCAGCTCTTCACCCCCGACAGGTTGGCACACGTTTTCGTCTTGACTATCCAGTAGAAACTTTGGGGCACTCTTTGAAGTACTTTGTGTTGGTTGAATAGATGAATCTGAGATTGTGTGATGCATATCGTATAATCATACCCACGGATACTTCAGGTGACATTGGAGTATCTAGGTGACATTAGGGTTTTGGTTGATTTGTGTCTTAAGGTGTTATTCTAGTACGAACTCTATAATAGATCGACCAGAAAGAATAACTTTGAGGTGGTTTCGTACCTTACCATAATCTCTTCGTTTGTTCTCCGCTATTAGTGACTTTGGAGTGACTCTTTTTTGCATGTTGAGGGATAGTTATATGATCCAGTTATGTTATTATTGTTGAGATAACTTGCACTAGTGAAAGTATGAACCCTAGGCCTTGTTTCCTAGCATTGCAATACCATTTACGCTCACTTTTATCATTTGTTACCTTGCTGTTTTTATATTTTCAGATTACAAAAACCTATATCTACCATCCATATTGCACTTGTATCACCATCTCTTCGCCGAACTAGTGCACCTATACAATTTACCATTGTATTGGGTGTGTTGGGGACACAAGAGACTCTTTGTTATTTGGTTACTGAGGTTGTTTGAGAGAGACCATCTTCATCCTCGCCTCCCACGGATTGATAAACCTTAGGTCATCCACTTGAGGGAAATTTGCTACTGTCCTACAAACCTCTGCACTTGGAGGCCCAACAACATCTACAAGAAGAAGGTTGTGTAGTAGACATCAAGCTCTTTTCTGGCGCCGTTGCTGGGGAGGTGAGTGATTGAAGGTATATCTTTAGATATTGCAATCGAATCTTCTAGTTTCTTGTTTTATCACTAGTTTAGTCTATAAAAGAAAACTGAAAAAATGGAATTAAGGGTGCCTCATATGCTTCATCTTTTTAATGTCTTTCGTGAAAATGATGGGAAGGAAAATTGTGCTCAAGTACCAGAAGAAGAAATCTATAAAATGTTTGGCACTAAATATTTGTATGATGAGCATGATTGCAATGTTGTTAGTATGAATTCCTTGAATACCCATGACGCTAATGATATGCAAAGCCACAAGCTTGGGGATGCTATGTTTGATAAAGATGATATGTTTAGTCCCCCAAGTTTTGATGAGCAAATTTATTCTGATGAAAGCATGCCTCCTATTTATGATAATTATTGTGATGACACGTACGATATAAAGAATAAAGATAACCATGAGACTTGTCATCATGATTTTAATTTTCAATTGGGTTATGCTTCACATGATAGTTATTTTGTTGAGTTTGCTCCCACTACTATTAATGAGAAGAATTTTGCTTATGTGGAGAGTAGTAAATTTTCTATGTTTGTAGATCATGAAAAGAATGCTTTATGTGATGGTTATATTTTTGAATTCATTAATGAAGATACTGAAAATTATTATGAGGGAGGAACATTTGCTTGGAGCAATTGCAATAATATCAAGTTTCCTCTCTATGTGCTTAAAATTTTGAACCTATGCTTGTTTTGCCTTCCTATGCTAGTTGATTATTGTTCCCATAAGTTGTTTGCTCACAAAATCCCTATGCATAGGAAGTGGTTTAGACTTAAATGTGCTAGTCATATTCTTCATGATGCTCTCTTTATGTTTTAATTCTTATCTTTTATGTGAGCATCATTGAAATCATCATGCCTAGCTAGGGGCGTTAAACGTTAGCGCTTGTTGGGAGGCAACCCAAATTTATTTTTGTTCCTTGCTTTTTGCTCCTGTTTAGAAATAAATAATCTATCTATCCTCTGTTTAGATGTGGTTTTATGTTTTAATTAGTGTTTGTGCCAAGTAGAACCTTTGGGAAGACTTGGGTGAAGTCTTTATGATCATGCTGTAAAAAACATAAACTTTAGCGCTCACGAGATTAGCTGCCATTTTTTTTACTGGAGAGTGATTTTAGGTTGATTATTTTTGTAGATGATTAATATACAAATTCCTCAGGTCCACCAATTTATTTCTGAATTTTTGGAGTTCCAGAAGTATGCGTTTGATACAGATTACTACAGGCTGTTCTGTTTTTGACAGATTCTGTTTTCTATGTGTTGTTTGCTTATTTTCATGAATCTATGAGTAGTATCGGAGGGTATGAACCATAGAGAACTTGGAATACATTAGATATTACACCAATATGAATTTAGAATGAGTTCACAACAGTACCAAAAGTGGTGATTTATTTTCTTATACTAAGCAGACTTCTGAGTTTTCTGTTGAGTTTTGTGTTGTGAAGTTTTCAAGTTTTGGGTAAAGATTCGATGGACTATGGAATAAAGAGTTGAAAGAGCCTAAGATTGGGTATGCCCAAGGCACCCCAAGGCAATATTCAAGTATGACCAAGAGCCTAAGCTTGGGGATGCCCCGGAAGGCATCCCTTCTTTCGTCTTCGTTCATCGGTAACTTTACTTGGAGCTATATTTTTATTCACCACATAATATGTGTTTTGCTTGGAGCGTCAATTTATTTTGTTAGGATTTGCTTTATGTTATTTAGAACAATGTTTTTCATCTTTTATTTCAATAAAAGTGGCATTGATAACCTTTACTATGCCTATTTTACAAGTCTTCATGTTGCTGTTTGAAAACAAAAAGTTTACCGCTGTTGCAAAAATTCCCAAGAAAAATTAGAATGTGATAAAATGTTGAGACCTTTTGCATAATAATCTCTCATAAATTTACTACCGTGTGAATTTTCTTTCATAATTTTTGGAGCTAGGGAAGTATGGATCTTGCTGCATTCTTCATAGTCTGTCCTGTTTAGGCAGATTGCTGTTATGTTTGCATTGTTTGCATATGTTTGCTTGTTTAATGATTCTATTTGGGGATAGGACTATTAAATATGCAGAGGCATTTAGTATGCAATGTTTAATAATAATTTTAGTGATTTGCTACAGTATAGTATGATAAGGTTTTTGCATTGGTTTATACTAACTTATCTCACGAGTCCTTGTTGAGTTTTGTGTGGATGAAGCTTTTGAGATTTAGGGAGACCGTGATATGAGAGGAATTAAGGAGACGCAAAAGCTCAATATTGGGGATGCCCAAGGCATCCCAAGATAATATTTCAAGAAGTCTCAAGCGTCTAAGCTTGGGGATGCCCCGGTTGGCATCCCACCTTTCTTCTTCAACAACTATCGGTTAGTTTCGGTTGATCCTAAGTTTTTGCTTCTTCACGTGATGTTTGCTATTCTTAGAATGTCATTTTTTTTTTGCTTTCTGTTTGAATAAAGTATCAAGATCTTAAATTATTAAATGGGAGAGTCTTCACATAGCTAAATAATTATTTAACTACTCATTAATCTTCACTTATATCTTTTTGGAGTAGTTTGTCATTTACTCGTGTGCTTCACTTATATCCTATGAGTAAATAGTTGAATGATTTGAATATCATAAATCTGAAATTATATATGTTTTATATGCTTATCCCATGGGGAGTAATGACTTCACATATAAGAAGTAGATGTGGTAAATTTATTGAAGGTTAGCAAACATTGTATTGGTCACTTGAACAATTCATGAAAGAATATTGAAGGAAGAGAGATTTCACATATAAATATACCATCTTGGACATCTTTTGTAATTGTGAGCACTCATTAAAATATGACATGGTAAAAGGTTGATGTTGGACAAGGAAGACAACGTAATGGGTTATGTTTTCTTATATCTGAAATAAAGTATATTGTCATGGATCATCCAACATGTTGAGCTTGCCTTTCCCCCTCATGCTAGCCAAATTCTTTGCACCAAGTAGAGATACTACTTGTGCTTCCAAACATCCCTTAAACCAGTATTACCATGAGAGTGCACCATACCTACCTATGGATTGAGTAAGATCCTTCAAGTAAGTTGTCATCGGTGCATGCAATAAAAATTGCTCTCTAAATATGTATGATCTATTAGTGTGGAGAAAATAAGCTTTATACAATCTTGTGATGTGGAAGCAATAAAAGCGACGGACTGCATAATAGAGGTCCCTATCACAAGTGGCAATATAAAGTGACGTTCTTTCGCATTAAGATTTTGTGCATCCAACTATAAAAGCGCATGACAACCTCTGCTTCCCTCTGTGAAGGGCCTATCTTTTATTATTGTCTTATACCTTATGCAAGAGTCATGGTGATCTTCACCTTCCCTTTTTACATTTTATCCTTTGGCAAGCGCATTGTGTTGGAAAGATCTATATATATATATATATATATATACATACATATATATATATATATATATATATATATATATATATATATATATATATATATATATATATATATATATATATATATATATATATATATATATATATATATATATATATATATATATATATATATATATCCAATTGGATGTAAGGCATCATGAACTATTATTGTTGACATTACCCTTGAGGTAAAAGGTTGGGAGGCGAATCTATAAGCCCCTATCTTTCTCTGTGTCTGATTAAAACTTTGAACCCATACATATCGCGTGAGTGCTAGCAATTGTGAAAGACTAAATGATAGTTGAGTATGTGAAGTTTGCTGAATCAAAGCTCTGACATAGACCCTTCCTGAAGATAAGATGAATTGTAATTGTTTGATGACTAATAACACGGTTTGTTAGTTTTCAAGAAATTTTATGATCTATACTTTAACATGTGAATAGTCTGTTACTTGATCATGAAAAGCTTTATGATATGAGCTACAGTTATGACATATAATGATGCTAGAAAAGGTGATTGAAATTATCATTGATCAAACTTGTGCACCTACTAGCATTCACTTCATAAATTATTTCTTTTATCATTTACCTACTCGAGCACGAGCAGGAGTTAAGCTTGGGGATGCTGATATGTCTCCAACGTATCTATAATTTATGAAGTATTCATGCTATTATATATTCTGTTTTGGATGTTTAATGGGCTTTATTATACACTTTTATATCATTTTTTGGACTAACCTATTAACCGGAGGCCCAACCCAAAATGCGGTTTTCTTGCCTATTTCAGTGTTTCGAAGAAAAAGAATATCGAACGGAGTCCAAATGGAATGAAACCTTCGGGAGAGTTACTTTTGGAACGGAAGCAATCCAGGAGACTTGGATTAGATGTCAGGGAAGCTTCCAGGAAGCCACGAGGCTGGGAGGTGCGCCGTACCCCCTGGGCACGCCCCCACCCTCGTGGGCCCCTCGTGGCTCCCCTGGCCGACTTCTTTCGCCTATATATGTCCATATACCCTAAAAACATCGGGGAATAGAATAGATCGGGAGTTCCGCCGCCGCAAGCCTCTGTAGCCACCAAAAACCAATCGGGACCCTGTTCCAGCACCCTGCTGGAGGGGGGATCCATCACCGGTGGACATCTTCATCATCCCGACGATCTCCATGACGAGGAGGGAGTAGTTCACCCTCGGGAATGAGGGTATGTACTAGTAGCTATGTGTTTGATCTCTCTCTCTCTCTCTCTCTCTCTCTCTCTCTCTCTCTCTTGTGTTCTTGAGGTGGTACGATCTTGCTGTATCACGAGCTTTGCTATTATAGTTGGATCTTATGATGTTTCTCCCCCTCTACTCCCTTGTAATGGATTGAGTTTTCCCTTTGAAGTTATCTTATCGGATTGAGTCTTTAAGGATTTGAGAACACTTGATGTATGTCTTGCATGTGTTTATCTGTGGTGACATTGGGATATTCACGTGATCCACTTGATGTATGTTTTGGTGATCAACTTGCGGGTTCCGCTCGTGAACTTATGCATAGGGCTTGGCACACGTTTTTGTCTTGACTCTCCAGTAGAAACTTTGGGGCACTCTTTGAAGTACTTTGTGTTGGTTGAATAGATGAATCTGAGATTGTGTGATGCATATCGCATAATCATACCCACGGATACTTGAGGTGACATTGGAGTATATAGGTGACATTAGGGTTTTGGTTGATTTGTGTCTTAAGGTGTTATTCTAGTACGAACTCTATAATAGGATCAGAAAGAATAACTTTGAGGTGGTTTCGTACCCTACCATAATCTCCTCGTTTGTTCTCTGCTATTAGTGACTTTGGAGCGACTCTTTGTTGCATGTTGAGGGATAGTTATAAGATCCAGTTATATTATTATTGTTGAGAGAACTTGCACTAGTGAAAGTATGAACCCTAGGCCTTGTTTCCTAGCATTGCAATACCATTTACGCTCACTTTTATCATTTGTTACCTTGCTGTTTTTATATTTTCAGATTACAAAAACCTATATCTACCATCCATATTGCACTTGTATCACCATCTCTTCGCCGAACTAGTGCACCTATACAATTTACCATTGTATTGGGTGTGTTGGGGACACAAGAGACTCTTTGTTATTTGGTTGCAGGGTTGTTTGAGACAGACCATCTTCATCCTACACCTCCCACGGATTGATAAACCTTAGGTCATCCACTTGAGGGAAATTTGCTATTGTCCTACAAACCTCTGCACTTGGAGGCCCAACAACATCTACAAGAAGAAGGTTGTGTAGTAGACATCAATGGCCACGCTTGGCGTGGCAGAAGAGGAAGCAAAGACACAAGACTACCAGAGCAACGCCAAGACAGAGGTGCGAGGAGCGAAGGTACAAGGTGGGCTCTCCCCGGCAGGAGCCTTGCTGGGGTAGCTTACGTAGCCCCGGGAAGGGCCTTGCCGGGGCAACTTGCCCAACACCAGCAGAGCCTCCACCCTTGAGCCTAAGAGTTCCGACACCATCGACAACATTGGAACCAAGGTTCGGGAGGCGCCTGCATGATGGCATGCAGATCTTTGTAAAGACCAAGAACGTACAAGACTAGATGAGAACTAGAAGACGGAAACCCCAACAAGATCCTTGCCGGGGATGCTCACGAGACCCCCGGCAAGACCCTCGCCGAGGACACCAGCGAGACCCCGGCAAGGCCCTTGCCGGAGACATCTGCGAGACCACAACCAGGCCCCCACCTGCCAAGGCTCCACCACCGTTCCAACACAGAAGTCAACCTGCCAACAAGGCAGGCACCTGCGTGGCGACGTGCAGCTTCCAGGCCAACTCAGCAGGCACCTGCGTGGTGGCATGCAGATCTTCATGAAGACTCTGCCACCGCACCAACTCAGTAGCCAGCCAGCCAGCCAGCATGGCGCTGCACGCCTAGTCAGCCTGGACGCGTGTCGGAGCAAGGCGAAGCGGCGGCGGACGGGACGAGTTTCCTTGCCGTCCCCGATGAAGTGAGAGGGCACGTCGGCAGCGCATTAAATGCGTTTGTCCTACGGTGCGAGGCAATAGAGTTGTATACAGTAAAAACTTTCCACCTCTTGTGTGCCATTGTGGCGACCCCCCATTTAGTTATAAAAGGAGGCCCGAGGCATACTGGAAGAGCATTCAGACTTTTTGGACCCTGCACACTTTGTATCTAGTCCAAGAACACCAGATAAACAGAAACCAGTAGGAGTAGCATATTACGCATCACTTGCGGCCCGAACCTGGATAAATTCCCCGTGTTGATCTTCTAAACCCGCTCTTTCCACAGCCCCGCGCCCGCCAACCGTAGAAGGGATTCCCCGTGATCCCATAGGTGTCGTTTCCACCGACATACTCTCTTCAAGGATGTCGGTAAGTTCATCTTATCTTGTGATGAATGTCAAAGAATAGGTAATATCGGTAAGTGTCAAGAAATGCCTATGAATTATTCACTTGCTATTGAACCATTTTATGTTTGGGGATCTGATTACATGGGACCCTTTCCTTCCTCTAATGGGTATACACATATTTTGGTTGCTGTTGATTATGTTACTAAATGGGTAGAAGCTATTCCAACCAGTAGTGTTGATCACAACACCTCTATTAAAATTCTTAAGGAAGTTATTTTCCCAAGGTTTGGAGTCCCTAGATACTTAATGACTGATGGTGGTTCACACTTTATTCATGGTGTTTTCCGTAAAATGCTTTCCAAGTATGATGTTAACCATAGAATTGCATCACCTTATCATGCTCAGTCTAGTGGTCAAGTTGAACTTAGAAATAGAGAAATAAAATTTATCTTGCAAAAGACTGTCAATAGGTCCCGGAAGAATTGGTCTAAGAAATTAGATGATGCACTTTGGGCTTATAGAACAGCATATAAAAATCCTATGGATATGTCTCCTTATAAAATGGTTTATAAAAAAGCTTGTCCTTTGCCTCTTGAGTTAGAACATAAAGCATATTGGGAAATCAAAGAAATCAATTATGATTTCAAACTTGCCAGTGAAAAGGGGTTATTTGATATTAGCTCATTAGATGAATGGAGAACCCAAGCTTATGAAAATGCAAATTATTCAAAGAAAAAGTTAAAAGATGGCATGAAAAGAGAATCCAAAAGCGTGACTTTAAATTCGGAGAATATGTTCTTTTGTACAACTCTCGTTGAAGATTCTTTGCAGGAAAACTCCTCTCAAAATGGGGAGGCCCATATGTTATCGAGGAGGTTTATTGTTCTAGAGCCATCAAAATAAATAATGCCGAAGGTACTAACCCGAAGGTTGTCAATGGGCAATGAATGAAACATTATGTCTTAGGTATGCCCATTAATGTTGAAAGTAATATTATCCAAATTTTGACACCGGAAGAACACATAAAAGAGTCTTTCCAGAACACTCCAGAATCATGAAAATAAGGAGGTACGTGATACCGTAAGTAAACGGATTTTGAAAAATCCGCAAAAATATTTTTTGTCAGTTTTGGAATATTTAGAAAAATAGGAAAATAAGAAACTTCCAGGAAGCGTACCCTAGTGGGCACAAGACACCAGCCAGGCGCGCCCAGGTGTGTTGTGCCCACCTGGGACACCTTCCGAACTCCGTTTTTCTACAGTTTGCTTGTCCCCCAAGAAAAAAATCTTTATATACTCCTCGAACCTGTTGACCATCGTATCGCGAAGAAATCTTCAGTTTTCTTTGCTTGCTGTTTTCTTGTCAAATCTGAAAATATGTCGTCCCAATACTCCGAGGGTGAGAGCTATGTTGTTGATTTCATCACAAACCCCAAGTCCTATGAGGATGTGGAGCACTATAGCTAGACCTCCGAGGAGGATGAAGATGAATCGGTTCCTCCCCGGTTCAAAAATGAAAGCATGGAGGCGTTATGCAAGAGGATAATAAAACTCGAGATAGATAACGACGAGTTGAGGACTCCGACAGAAGCTGTAGGAATAGAAGGGCAAACCCTCTACTTCTTCGTTGCCACCACCACCTTCTTCTTCATCACCAAAGGAAAACTGAGTGTTGGGTATGGGCACTCCCCTTGGCTTTCGCCAAGCTTGGGGGAGGTGCCCCGGTATCATATCATCCCCACTATCTTTTTGCCTTTACTTATTTTAGTTTGATCTTTTGCTTTAGATGAATAAAAGTTTAGTTCGATCCCTTCTTCTTTGAGAGTTTGCTTAGTGATCTATCCTTGTAATCGTGTGCAAGATATATAATAAAGTTTAGTTTGAGTTTTTTATTTCTTTACTTTCTTGTTGCAATTAAAAGAAAGGAAATCAATAAAAGGAAAGGAAATAAACAAAAGAAAGGAAATAAATCAAGAAGATCATATACTAATCTTATGGTAGGTGATGGCACCACATAAGGAAAAGTATAAGTAGAAAATTTTATTAGAGATTGACAAACATAGCATTAGTCAATGATGCAACTCATGAAAGAATTAATAAGGGAAGAGAAGATTCACATATAAATATAGTATCCTAGAAATCTTTTGTGATTGTGAGCCCCCATCAAAATAATATATACCAAAATTGTTGACGTTGGACAAGGAAGACAACTTAATGATTTATGTTTGTTCATATTCACATAGAAGTCATATTGTCATAGATCCTTCAACATGTGTTGCTTGCCCCCTATCTTTGCTAGCCATATATTCCGCACCAAGTAGAGATACTACTTGTGCATCCAAAAACCCTTAAACCCAAATCTTATTTTCAAGTGTCCACCATACCTACCTAGGGATTGAGCAAGATTCCTCAAGCAAGTTGTCATCGACACAAAAAGGCAATAAAAATTGCTTGTAAATGTGTGAGATCGCTTAGTGTAAGAGAAAATTGAGTGATGCACGGACTTGTGACGGTGAAGAATAAAAGCGACAGACTGCATAATAAAGGTCGCTTTCATAAGGAGCAATGCAATGTGACGTTCTTTTGCACTAAGGGGTTGAGCATACAAACAAATAAGCGCATGGCAACCTCTGCTTCCCTCTGCGAAGGGCCTATCTTTTACTTTTATGTATTTACTTTTATGCAAAGAGTCAAAGTTTTCTCTCTATTCCTTTTTATTTTCTCCTTTGTCAAGCATCATGTGGTGAGGAAAGATCTAGGAACATATGTCCAGTTGAATATGGGTAGCCTGAGTTATTATTGTTGACATCACCCTTGAGGTGAATACGTTGGGAGGCGAAACTATAAGCTCCTATCTTCTTATGTGTCTGGTTGAAACGTTTTGCGCATGTGTATGCGGTGAGTGTTAGCAATCATAGAAGACTATATGATGGTTGAGTATGTGGACTTGCCTAAAGGCTCCGACATGTGACCCTTCATGAAAAGATGATGAATTGTAGTTGCAAAGTTGACTGAGAACATAGTTTTTTGGTTTGTAATAGAGTTTTTTGCTTTATACTTCGATTGTGTGATGAACTGTTACTTATTCATGAGAAGTATATGATAAAAGTTTTATGACAAAAGCCTTATGCTTAATTTTGTTGCTATTATAATAATGAACATGATGCTTCTATGTCCATATTTTGTTTTTATCGACACCTCTCTCTCTAAGCATGCGGACATGTTTTTTGATTTCGGTTTTCGCTTGAGGACAAGCAAGGTCTAAGCTTGGGGGAGTTGATACGTCTATTTTGCATCATGTTTTCCTACTGTTATTTATGATGTTTTTATCCATAATAATGCTTTTTGGAGTAATTATAATGCCTTTTCTGTCATAATATGCAAGGTATACACAAGGAGGGAGAACCCCGACAGATGGAAATCTGGACCTAGAAAAGCTACGTCAGGCCACCTATTCTGCACAACTCCAAACAAGCTGAAACTTCACGGATATTTTTTATCAAATATATGATTAATATTGGAGCAAATAACTACCAGAGGGGCCCACCAGGTGGGCACAACCCACCTGGGCGTGCTAGGAAGCCCAGGCGTGCCCTGGTGGGTTGTGCTCACTTTGGCCCACCTCCGGTGCCCATCTTCTGGGATATAAGTCATTTTGACCTAGAAAAAATAAGGAGATGACTTTTGGGATGGAGCGCCACCATCTTGAGGCGGAACTTGGGCAGGAGCACTTTTGCCCTCCGACGGAGTGATTCCGCCAGGGGAACTTCCCTGCAGGAGGGGGAAATTATCGTCATCATCATCACCAACAAATCTCCCATCTTGGGGAGGGCTATCTGCATCAACATCTTCAACAACACCATCTCATCTCAAACCCTAGTTCATCTCTTGTGTCCAATCTTGTTACGGGAACTATAGATTGGTGCTTGTGGGTGACTAGTAGTGTTGATTACATCTTGTAGTTTAATACTCCTCTGATCACGAACATGTTTATCATTTGTGAGTAGTTACTTTTGTTCTTGAGGTCACGGGAGAAATCATGTTGCAAGTAATCATGTGAACTTGATATGTGTTCGATATTTTCATAGTATGTATGTTGTGATTCCCTTAGTGGTGTCATGTGAACGTCGACTACATGACACTTCGCCATATTTGGGCCTAAGGGAATGCATTGTGGAGTAGCAATTATATGATGGGTTGCGAGAGTGATAGAAGCTTAAACCCCAGTTTATGCGCTATTCCGTAAGGGACCGATTGGATCCAAAAGTTTAATGCTATGGTTAGAATTTATTCTTAATACTTTTCTCATAGTTGCGGATGCTTGCGGGAGGGTTAACCATAAGTAGGAGGTTTGTTCAAGTAAGAAAAACATCTAAGCACCAGTCCACCCACATATCAAATTATCAAAGTAGCGAACACAAATCGAACCAACATGGTGAAAGTGACTAGATGAAATTCCCGTGTACCCTCAAGAACAATTTGCTTATCATAAGAGACCGTTTTGGCCTGTCCTTTGCCTCAAAAGGATTGGGCTACCTTGCTGCACTTTTGCTACCACTATCATTACTTGCTCAATACAAATTATCTTGCTATCAAACTACTTTGCTACTTACAATTTCAGCACTTGCAGACATTACCTTGCTGAAAACCACTTGTCATTTCCTTCTGCTCCTCATTGGGTTCGACACTCTTACTTATCGAAAAGAGCTACAATTGATCCCCTATACTTGTGGGTCATCAAACATTATATCTCAGTTACGCCCATTAATGTTGAAATAAATATTATCCAAACTATGACACCGAAAAAACACATAAAAGAGACCTTCTGGAACACTCCAGAATCGTGAAGAAGAGGAGGTACGTGATACGGTAAGTAAACGGACTCCGAAAAATCTGTAAAAATATTTTCTGTCCGTTTTGGATTTTTTTTTAGGAAAATAAGAAACAACCAGGAAGGTCACCCTGGTGGGCACAAGACACCAGGGCGCGAAATTAGGAAAATAAGAAACAACCAGGAAGGTCACCCTGGTGGGCACAAGACACCAGGGCGCGCCTGGCATGCCAGGTGCGCCCAGGTGGGTTGTGCCCACCTCGGATACCTTCTGGACTCCGTTTTCTCCCGTTTGCTTGTTTCTCAAGATAAAAAAAATCTTTATATACCCCCGGACATATTGACCAATGTATCATGGAGAAATCTTCTATTTTCTTTTCCTTGTTGTTTTCTGACAGATTTAGCTAGGCCAGCATCATGTCTTCCTCACCTTCCAACAACGGAGAAGAAGACGCAGGGTTGGTTCAGGAAGATCTAAGTTGAGAGGAAGCTGAAGAGGTTGCCATGGAGGAAGGAGAGGAAAATCCCTTTGGGGTTCACCCTCCGGCTTCCGAGAGAGGCACATTGGCTGGCATCACCACTCATCCTAATCCTCATCAAGCTATGAGATCATCAAACAATCAAGAGATCCCCGAAGTGCATGAAGGACTCCCACCAAGAAGGCCTTTACACAGGTTATATCATAACAATTTTCACAATTTGATTCACAATTATGGGTTCGAGAATACTCCTCGTGTGCACATACCGTCCAATTGGGACATAGTTCGTCCAAGAGAAAGAAATACAGGAACAAACCCCTGGGGCCCGGAAAATAAACACATAATGGCTGAAGTGAGGAAAAATACCGAGTTACTTCATCGAGCCCTTTCGGAGATTCATGGCTTGAGGGAGCTACTCATGGTTATATTGGGAAATGCTGCTACTTTATCACCACCACCTTCTTCATCGCCAAAAGAAAATTGAGTATCGGGTATGGGCACTCCCCTTGGCTTCCGCCAAGTTTGGGTGAGGTGCCCCGGTATCGTATCACCTCCAATATCTTTTGCCTTTACTTATTTCAGTTTGATCCTTAGTTATCCTTTGCTTTAGATGAATAAAAGTTTAGTTCGATCCTTTCTTTTTGAGAGTTTGCTTAGTGATCTATCGTTGTAATCGTGTGCGAGATATATAATAAAGTTTAGTTTGAGTTTTTGCTTTCTTTACTTTCATGTTCCAATAAAAAGAAAGGAAATAAATGAAAATGATCATGTGCTAATCTTATGGTAGGTAATGACACCACATAAGGAATGGTATAAGTAGAAAATTTTATTAGATGTTGACAAACATAGCATTGGTCAATGATGCAACTCATGAAAGAATTAATAATGGAAGAGAAGATTCACATACAAATACACTATCCTGGAAATCTTATGTGATTGTCAGCCCCCATCAAAATATTATATACCAAAATTGTTGATGTTGGACAAGGAAGACAATTAATGATTTATGTTTGTTCATGTTCACATAGAAGTTATATTGTCATAGATCCTTCAACATGTGGTGCTTGCCCCCCATCTTTGCTAGCCAAAAACTCTGCACCAAGTAGAGATACTGATACGTCCATTTTGCATCATGTTTTCTTACTGTTATGTATGAAGTTTTTATCCATAATAATGCTTTTTGGAGTAATTCTAATGCTCTTTCTCTCATAATTTGCAAGGTACACACCAAGAGGGAGAATTCCGGCAGCTCCAAATCTGGACCTGGAAAAGCTACGCCAGGCCACCTATTCTGCACAACTCCAAACAAGCTAAAACTTCATGGAGATTTTTTATGGAATATTTAAGAATTATTGGAGCAAATAACTACCAGAGGGGGGGCCACCAGGTGGGCACAACCCACCAGGGAGCGCCCTGGTGGGTTGTGGCTTCCTCGGCCCACCTCCGGTGCCCATCTTTTGGTATATAGGTCATTTTGACCTAGAAAAAAATAAGGAGAAGATTTTCGGGATAGAGCGCCACCGTCTTGAGGCGGAACTTGGACAGGAGCACTTTTGCCCTTCGGCGAAGCGATTCCGCCGGGGGAACTTCCCTCCCGAAGGGGGAAATTATCGTCATCATCATCACCAACAATTCTCCCATCTTGGGGAGGGAAATCTCCATCAAAATCTTCAACATCACCATCTCATCTCAAACCCTAGTTCATCTCTTGTATTCAATCTTGTTACCGGAACTATAGATTGGTGCCTGTGGGTGACTAGCAGTGTTGATTACATATTGTAGTTGATTACTATATGGTTTATTTGGTGGAAGACTATATGTTCAGATCCATTATGCTATTTAATACTCCTCTGATCATGAACATGTTTATCATTTGTGAGTAGTTACTTTTGTTCTTGAGGTCACGGGAGAAATCATGTTGCAAGTAATCATGTGAACTTGATATGTGTTCGATATTTTGATAGTATGTATGTTGTGATTCCCTTAGTGGTGTTATGTGAACGTCTACTACATGACACTTCACCATATTTGGGCCTATGGTAAAGCATTGTGGAGTAGCAATTAGATGATGGGTTGCGAGAGTGACAGAAGCTTAAATCCCAGTTTATGCGCTATTTCATAAGGGACCGATCGGATCCAAAAGTTTAATGCTATGGTTAGAATTTATTCTTAATACTTTTCTCGTAGTTGTGGATGCTTGCGGGAGGGTTAATCATAAGTAGGAGGTTTGTTCAAGTAAGAACAGCACCTAAATACCGGTCCACCCACATATCAAATTATCAAAGTAGCGAACAAAAATCAGACCAACATGATGAAAGTGACTAGATGAAATTCCCGTGTATCCTCAAGAACTCTTTGCTTATCATAAGAGACCATTTTGGCCTGTCCTTTGCCTCAAAAGGATTGGGCTACCTTGCTGCCCTTTTGTTACTACTATCATTACTTGCTCGTTAAAATTATCTTGCTATCAAACTACTCCGCTACTTACAATTTCAGCACTTGCAGACATTACCTTACTGAAAATTACTTGTCATTTTCTTCTACTCCTTGTTGGGTTCGACACTCTTACTTATCGAAAAGAGCTACAATTGATCCCATATACTTGTGGGTCATCAAGGCTATTTTCTGGCGCCATTGTCGGGGAGTGAAGCGCCTTTGGTAAGTGGAATTTGGTAAGGAAGCATTTATATAGTGTGCTGAAATTTACTGTCACTTGTTACTATGGAAAACAATCCTTTGAGGGGTTTGTTCGGGGTATCTTCACCTCGCCCGGAACCACAATTAGCTACCGCTCAACCTCCTGCACCTACTGAAAATATTGAATATGAAATTGCTTTGGGTATGATAGAACAACTGCTAGCTAATCCTTATGCAGGAGACAGAACTGAACATCCTCATATGCACTTGATATATGTAGAAAAAATTTGTGGATTGTTTAAGCTTGCAGGTTTTCCCGAAGATGAGGTGATGAAAAAGATTTTACATTTATCTTTGAAGGGAAAAGCATTGTCATGGTATAGGCTATGCGATGATATTGGATCATGGAATTTGAATCGTTTGAAACTGGAGTTCCACCAAAAAAATTATCCTATGCATCTAGTTCATCGTGATCGGAATTATATATATAATTTTTGGACTCGTGAAGGAGAAAGTATCGCTCTAGCTTGGGGGAGGCTTAAGTCACTGTTAAATTCATGCCCCAATCATGAGCTCTCAAGAGAAATTATTATCCAGAACTTTTATGCTCGGCTTTCTCGTAATGATCAAACCATGCTTGATACTTCTTGTGCTGGTTCTTTTATGAAGAAGACTATTGAATTCCGGTGGGTTGTTTTGGAAAGAATTAAACGCAAATCTGGAGATTGGGAACTCGACAAAGGTAAAGAGTCGGGTATTAAACTTAAGTTTGATTGTGTTAAATATTTTATGGATACCGATGCTTTTCAAAAGTTTAGCACTAAATATGGACTTGACTCTGAGATAGTAGCCTCTTTTTGTGAATCATTTGCTACTCATGTTGAACTCCCTAAGGAGAAGTGGTTTAAATATCACCCACCTGTTAAAGAAGAAATTAAGGAACCATGCCAGTTAAAGAAGAAACTATAATTTATAATGTTGATCCAGTTGTTCCTTCTGCTTATATTGGGAATCCACCTTTTCCTGTTAGGATAAAGGAACATGCTAAAGTTTCAACTGTGGTTAACAAAAGCTATATTAGAACACCTAAACCTGATGAACAAATTAAAGTCGAACCTAGCATTGCTATGGTTAAAGATCTCCTGGAAGACGATATGGATGGGCATGTTATTTACTTCTGTGAAGAATCTACTAGAATTGCCAAACCTAATAGAAAAAATAAACATAGACATGTTTTTGGCATGCCTGTTATTTCAGTTAAAATAGGATATCACTATTATCACGCTTTATGTGACATGGGTGCTAGTGTGAATGCTATTCCTTACACCTTATATCAAGAAATTATGGAAGACATAGCACCTGCTGAGATAGAAGAAATAGATGTTACCATTAAACTTGCTAATAGAGCACTATATCACCAATTGGGATTATTATAGATGTTGAAGTCCCGTGTGGGAAAATAAAATACCCTACTGATTTTCTTATTCTTGGTTCCCCACAAGATGACTTCTGTCCCATTATCTTTGGTAGACCTTTCTTGAACACAATTACTGCTAAGATAGATTTTAAGAAATAAACTGTTGGTGTTAGCTTTGGCAATGAGTCTCATGAGTTTATTTTTTCCAAGTTTAGTAGAAATCTTCATGAAAAAGAATTTCCTAGTAAGGATGAATTAATTGGTCTTGCTTCTATTGTTGTACCACCTACTGATCCTTTAGAACAATATTTGCTAGACCATGAAAATGATTTACATATGCATGAAAGAAATGAAATAGATAAAATTTTCTTTGAACAACGTCCTCTACTTAAACACAATTTGCCTGTTTAAACTCTAGGAGGTCCACCTCCACCTAAAGGTGATCCTGTGTTTGAATTAAAACAATTGCCAGACACTTGGAAATATGCTTATCTTGATGAAAAGAAGATATATCATGTTATTATTAGTGCTAACCTTTCAGAACATGAAGAAGGAAGATTATTGAAAGTTCTAAGGAAGCACTGAGCTGCTATTGGATATACTCTTGACGATTTAAAGGGCATTAGTCCCACTCTATGTCAGCATAAAATTAATATGGAACCTGATGCTAAACCCGTTGTTGATCACCAATGTCTGTTAAATCCGAAGATGAAAGAAGTGGCAAGAATGGAAATATTAAAACTTATGGAAACAGGTATAATCTATCCCATAGCTGATAGTAGATGGGTAAGTCATGTTCATTCTGTCCCTAAGAAAGGAGGTATTACTGTTGTTCCTAATGATAAGAATGAGCTTATTCCACAAAGAATTGTTACAGGCTATAGAATGGTAATCGATTTTAGAAAATTAAACAAAGCAACTAGAAAAGATCATTACCCTTTGCCTTTTATTGATCAAATGCTTGAAAGATTATCTAAGCACACACACTTTTGCTTCCTTGATGGATACTCAGGCTTTTCGCAAATACTTGTTTCTCAACCTGATCAAGAAAATACCACTTTTACTTGCCCCTTTGGAACTTATGCTTATAGACGGATGCCTTTTGGTTTATGTAATGCACCTGCTACCTTTCAAAGATGTATGACTGCTATATTCTCTGACTTATGTGAAAAGGTTGTTGAGGTTTTCATGGATGTCCTTTCTGTTTATGGGAAGTCTTTACATGATTGTTTAAGCAACCTTGAGCGAGTTTTGTAGAGATGTGAACAAATAAATCTTGTCTTGAATTGGGAGAAGTGCCACTTTATGGTTAATGAAGGCATTGTCTTGGGTCATAAAATTTCTGAAAGAGGTATTGAAGTGGACCAAGCTATGGTTGATGCCATTGAGAAAATGCCATGTCCGAAGGACATCAAAGTTATTCAGAGTTTCCTAGGTCATGCCGGTTTCTATAGGAGATTTATCAAAGACTTCTCTAAAATTTCTAGTCCTCTTACTAGTCTCTTGCAAAAGGATATTCCTTTTGTTTTTTATGATGTTTGTTTAGAAGCTTTTGAAACCCTCAAGAAATCCTTAATTGCTGCACCTATTGTTCAACCACCTGATTGGAACATGCCTTTTGAAATTATGTGTGATGCTAGTGATTATGCTGTTGGTGCTGTTCTAGGACAAAGAGTTGATAAGAAACTTAATGTTATTCATTATGCTAGTAAAACTCTAGACAGTGCACAAAGAAATTATGCTACTACTGAAAAAGAATTCTTAGCAGTGGTGTTTTCTTGTGGTAAGTTTAGACCTTATATTGTTGATTCAAAAGTAACCGTTCACACAGACCATGCTGCTATTAAATATCTTATGGAAAAGAAAGATGTTAAACCTAGACGTATTCGTTGGGTTCTCTTATTACAAGAATTTGATTTACATATCATTGGTAGAAAAGGAGCTGAGAACCCTGTAGCTGATAACTTGTCTAGGCTTGAAAATGTGCTTGATGACCCACTACCTATTGATGATAGTTTTCCTGATGAGCAGTTAGCTGCAATAAATGTTGTTAATAGTACTCTTTGGTATGCCGTTATGCTAATTACATTGTTGCTAAATATTTACCACCTAGCTTTACATACCAACAAAAGAAAAAAATCTTCTATGATTTAAGACATTACTTTTGGGATGACCCACATCTTTATAAAGGAGTAGATGGTATTATTAGACGTTGTGTACCTCAGCATGAACAGGGACAAATCCTACGGAAATGTCACTCTGAGGCTTATGGAGGGCACCATGCTGGAGATAGAACTGCTCACAAGGTATTGCAATCTGGATTTTATTGGCCTACTCTTTTCAAGGATGCCCATAAGTTTGTCTTATCTTGTGATGAATGTCAAAGAATAGATAATATCGATAAGCGCCAAGAAATGCCTATAAATTATTCACTTGCTGTTGAACCATTTGATGTTTGGGGATTTGATTACATGGGACCTTTTCCTTCCTCTAATGGGTATACACATATTTTGGTTGTTGTTGATTATTTTACTAAATGGGTAGAAGCTATTCCAACCAGTAGTGCTGATCACATCACCTCTATTAAAATGCTTAAGGAAGTTATTTTCCCAAGGTTTGGAGTCCCTAGATATTTAATGATAGATGGTGGTTCACACTTTATTCACGGTGCTTTCCATAAAATGCTTGCTAAGTATGATGTTAACCATATAATTGCATCAGCCTATCATCCTCAGTCTAGTGGTCAAGTTGAACTTAGCAATAGAGAAATAAAATTAATTTTGCAAAAGCCTATCAAAGGTCCAGGAAGAATTGGTCTAAGAAATTAGATGATGCACAAAATCCTATGGGTATGTCTCCTTATAAAATGGTTTATGGAAAAGCTTGTGATTTGCCTCTTGAGTTAGAACATAAAGCATATTGGGCAGTCAAAGAGCTCAACTATGATTTCAAACTTGCTGGTGAAAAGAGGTTATTTGATACTAGCTCATTAGATGAATGGAGAACCCAAGCTTATGAAAATGCAAATTTATTCAAAGAAAAAGTTAAAAGATGGCATGACAAAAGAATCCAAAAGCGTGAGTTTAAAGTCGGAGAATATGTTCTTCTGTACAACTCTCGTTTTAGTTTTTTTGCTGGAAAGCTCCTCTCAAAATGGGAAGGCCCATATGTCATCGAGGAGGTTTACCGGTCTGGAGCCATCAAAATAAATAATTCCGAAGGTACTAACCCGAAGGTTGTCAATGGGCAACAAATAAAGCAGTATATCTCAGGTACGCCTATCAATGTTGAAACTAATATTATCCAAACTTTGACACCGAAAGAACACATAAAAGAGTCTTTCCGGGACACTCCAGAATCGTGAAAATAAGGAGGTACGTGGTACGGTAAGTAAACGGACTCCAAAAAATCCGCAAAAATATTTTTTATCAGTTTTGGAATATTTTAGAATTTTAGAAATAAAGAAACTCCCAGGAAGCGTCCCTTGCTGAGCACAAGACACCAGCGCGCCCAGGTTGGTTGTACCATGGCCTCTTCAAGCTCCCGTACTCCGTTTTTCTCCCGTATGCTTGTCCTCCAAGATAAAAAAAATCTATATATACTTCCCGAACCTGTTGACCATCGTATCGCGAAGAAAATCCTTTGTTCTCTTTTTCCTTGCTGTTTTCTGTCAGATCCCATCTACCATGGCCTCTTCAAGCTCCTCCAAGGACAAGTTCTTCAAGAACGTCATCAACCCATATCTGCGGGAGGTGGTGCAGCACCCTCGGGTCATCCAGATGCATGAGGGTTTGCTTCATCTCCGCGATGTGCCATGTCCCAAGGGGACGTGAACTGTGGAGGGCATGCTTGAAGCTTTGGAGCACGACGTCTTCCGATGCAAGGGGATGGTGGAGTGTGGACTCAACGCCAATCACCTTATGATTACAGACCTCTCCCGTGATCTCAAGGTGGATGGCAAGCCCATGAAGGACATCGTCTTCACCCTCAACGAGCAAATTAACTTCCTCCAAAGCCAGATCTATGATCTTCAAAACCAAGTCTTCGAATGTGAGGCGAGGCTTAAAGGTATGAGTTTGGCTGCTTGTTGCAGGACCCGTGAGACTAAATCCTCTTCTTATGATGGTGGACCAGGACAAGACTTCTTCTTCATCACCACCATCTTCTTCACCACCAAAACAGAAATGAGTATCGGGTATGGGCACTCCCCTTGGCTTCCGCCAAGCTTGGGGGAGGTGCCCCGGTATCGTATCATCCCACTATCTTTTTGCTTTTACTTATTTTAGTTTGATCTTTTTGCTTTAGATGAATAAAATTTAGTTCGATCCTTTCTTCTTTGAGAGTTTGCTTAGTGATCTATCCTTGTAATCGTGTGCAAGATATATAATAAAGTTCAGTTTGAGTTTTTTCTTTCTTTACTTTCTTGTTGAAATTAAAAGAAAGGAAATCAATAAAAGGAAAGGAAATAAACAAAAGAAAGGAAATAAATCAAGAAGATCATATACTAATCTTATGGTAGGTGATGGCACCACATAAGGAAAAGTATAAGTAGAAAATTTTATTAGAGATTGACAAACATAGCATTAGTCACTGATGCAACTCATGAAAGAATTAATAAGGGAAGAGAAGATTCACATATAAATATACTATCCAAGAAATCTTTTGTGATTGTGAGCCCTCACCAAAATATTATATGCAAAAATTGTTGATGTTGGACAAGGAAGAAAACTTAATGGTTTATGTTTTTTTATATTCACACAGAAGTCATATTATCATAGATCTTTAACATGTGGTGCTTGCCCCTATCTTTGCTAGCCAAAAATTCCACACTAAGTAGATATACTACTTGTGCATCCATAAACCCTTAAACCCAAATCTTATTTTCAAGTGTCCACCATACCTACCTAGGCATTGAGCAAGATCCCTCAAGTAAGTTGTCATCGGTGCAAAAAGGCAATAAAAATTGCTTCTAAAAGTGTGAGATCATTTATTTTAAGAGAAAATTGAGCGTTGTACGAACTTGGATGACAAAAAATAAAAGCGACATACTGCATAATAAAGGTTGCCATCTTAAGGGGCAATACAACATGATGTTCTCTTGCACTAAGGGATTGAGCATAGAAACAAATAAGCGCATGGAAACCTCTGCTTCCCTCTGCGAAGGGCCTATCTTTTACTTTTATGTATTTAGTTTTATGCAAAGAGTCAAAGTTAACCTTCTATTCCTTTTTTTTAAGCATCGTGTGGTGAGGAAAGATCTAGGCACATATGTCCAGGTGAATATAGATAGCATGAGTTATTATTGTTGACATCACCCTTGAGGTGAGTATGTGGGAAGGCGAAACTATAAGCCCCTATCTTTCTATGTGTCTGGTTGAAACGTTTTGCTCATGGGTACGAGGTGAGTGTTAGAAATCATAGAAGACTATATGATGGTTGAGTATGTGGACTTGCCTAAAGTCTCCGACACATGAATCTTCCTGAAAAGATGTTGAATTATAGTTGCAAAGTTGACTGAGAACATAGTTTGTTGGTTTCTAATAGAGTTTTTGCTTTATACTTCTATTGTGCGATGAACTATTACTTATTCATAAGAGGTATATGATAAAAGTTCTATGATAAAACTCCTATGTTTAATTTTTTTGTTGTTATAATAATCAACATGATGCTTCTATGTCCGTATTTTGTTTTTATCGACACCTCTCTCTCGAAGCATGTGGACATGTTCTTCGATTTCGGTTTTCCCTTGAGGACAAGCGAGGTCTAAGCTTGGGGGAGTTGATACGTCCATTTCGCATCATGTTTTCTTACTATTATTTATGAAGTTTTTATCCATAATAATGCTTTTTGGAGTAATTCTAATGCCCTTTCTCTCATAATTTGCAAGGTACACATAAAGAGGGAGAACTCCGGCAGATGGAAATATGGACCTGGAGAAGCTACGCCAGGCCACCTATTCTGCATAAATCCAAACAAGCTGAAACTTCACGGAGATTTTTTATGGAATATTTAAGAATTATTGGAGCAAATAACTAACAGAGGGAGGCCACCAGGTGGGCACAACCCACCTGGGCACGCTAGGGCCCCAGGCGCACCCTGGTGGGTTGTGGCCTCCTCGGCCCACCTTCGCTGTCCATCTTCTGGTATATAGGTCATTTTAACCTAGAAAAAAATAAGGAGAAGACTTTCGGGATGGAGCGCCGCCATCTCAAGACGGAACTTGGACAGGAGCACTTTTGCCCTCCGGCTGAGCGATTCCGCCGGGGAACTTCCCTCCCGGAGGGGGAAATCATCGTCATCATCATCACCAACAACTCTCCCATCTTGGGGAGGCCAATCTCCATCAACATCTTCATCAGCACCATCTCATCTCAAACCCTAGTTCATCTCTTGTATTCAATCTTGTTACCGAAACTATAGATTTGTGCATGTGGGTGACTATTAGTGTTGATTACTATATGGTTTATTTGGTGGAAGATTATATGTTCAGATCCATTATGCTATTTAATACTCCTCTATTCATGAACATGTTTATCATTTGTGAGTAGTTACTTTTGTTCTTGAGGTCACGGGAGAAATCATGTTGCAAGTAATCATGTGAAATTGATATGTGTTCGATATTTTGATAGTATGTATGTTGTGATTCCCTTAGTTGTGTCATGTGAACGTCGACAACATGACACTTCACCATATTTGGTCCTAAGGGAATGCATTGTGGAGTAGCAATTAGATGATGGGTTGCGAGAGTGACAGAAGCTTAAACCCCAGTTTATGCGCTATTTCGTAAGGGACCGATTGGATCCAAAAGTTTAATGCTATGGTTAGAATTTATTCTTAATACTTTTATCGTAGTTGCGGATGCTTGTGGGAGGGTTAATCATAAGTAGGAGGTTTGTTCAAGTAAGAAGAGCACCTATGCACCGGTCCACCCACATATAAAATTATCAAAGTAGCGAACACAAATAAAACCAACATGATGAAAGTGACTCGATGAAATTCCCGTGTATCCTCAAGAACGCTTTGCTTATCATAAGAGACCATTTTGGCCTGTCCTTTGCCTCAAAAGGATTGGGCTACCTTGTTGCACTTTTGTTACTACTATCGTTACTTGCTCGTTACAAATTATCTTGCTATCAAACTACTCCGCTACTTACAATTTCAGCACTTGCAGACATTACCTTACTGAAAACTACTTTTCATTTGCTTCTGCTCCTCGTTGGGTTCGACACTCTTACTTATCGAAAAGAGCTAAAATTGATCCCCTATACTTGTGGGTCATCAGATACTACTTGTGCATCCATAAACCCTTAAACCCATATCTTATTTTCAAGAGTCCACCATACCTACCTTGGGATTGAGCAAGATTCCTCAAGTAAGTTGTCATCGATGCAATAGGGCAATAAAAATTGCCTCTAAAAGTGTTAGATCATTTAGTGTAAGAGAAAATTGAGTGTTGTACGAACTTGTGATAGAAAAGAATAAAAGCGACAGACTGCATAATATAGGTTGCTATCATAAGGGGCAATATAACGTGACGTTCTTTTGCACTAAGTGGTTGAGCATATAAACAAATAAGCACATGGAAACCTCTGCTTCCCTCTGTGAAGGGCCTATCTTTTACTTTTATGTATTTACTTTTATGCAAGAGTCAAAGTTTTTCTCTCTACTTCTTTTTATTTTTCTCCTTTGGCAGACATCATGTGGTGAGGAAAGATCTAGGCACATATGTCCAGTTGAATATGGGTATAATGAGTTATTATTGTTGACATCACCCTTGAGGTGAATACGTTGGGAGGCGAAATTATAAGACCCTATCTTTCTATGTGTCTGGTTGAAACGTTTTGCTCATGTGTATGCAGTGAGTGTTAGCAATCATAGAAGACTATATGATGGTTGAGTATGTGAACTTGCCTAAAGGCTCTGATACGTGACCCTTCCTGAAAAGATGGTGAATTGTCGTTGCAAAGTTGACTGAGAACATAGTTTGTTGGTTTCCAATTGAGTTTATTCTTTATACTTCGATGATGTGATGAATTGTTACTTATTCATGAGAAGTCTATGATAAAAGTTCTATGATAAAGGTTTTATGTTAAAGTTAGTTGCTGTTATAATAATTCACATGATGCTTCTATGTCCGTATTTTGTTTTTATCGACATCTCTCTCTCTAAGCAT
Source organism: Aegilops longissima (assembly GCA_021605205.1). Classification (NCBI taxonomy): domain Eukaryota; kingdom Viridiplantae; phylum Streptophyta; class Magnoliopsida; order Poales; family Poaceae; genus Aegilops; species Aegilops longissima. Next base: position 456,626,844 of record CM038677.1, read on the forward strand.
GTGGACATGCTTTTCGATTTCGGTTTTCGCTGGAGGACAAGCGAGGTCTAAGCTTGGGGGAGTTGATACGTCCATTTTGCATCATGTTTACCTATGGTTCTTTATAGTGTTTTTATGCATAATAATGCTTTTTTGGAGTAATTCTAATGCCTTTTCTCTCATAATATGCAAGTTACACACAAAGAGGGAGAATTCCGGCAGTTGGAAAGCTGGACCTGAAAAAGCTACGTCAGGCTACCTATTCTGCACAACTCCAAATGAGCTGAAACTTCATGAGGATATTTTATGGAAAAAATAAGAAATACTGGAGCAAATAACCACCGGAGGGGGCCACCCGGTGAGCATAAGAGACCAGGGCGCGCCTGGCCCCCCAGGCGTGCCCTGGTGGGTTGTGCTCAGCCCAATCCACCTCCCGTGCCCATCTTCTGGTATATAAGTCATTTTGACCTAGAAAAAATAAGGAAATGACTTTCGGGACGGAGCCCCGCCATCTCGAGACGGAGCACCGCCGGGCGAACTTCCCTCCCGGAGGGGGGAATCATCATCATCATCATCACCAACAACTCTCCCGTCTTGGGGAGGGCAATCTCCATCAACATCTTCAATAACACCATCTCCTCTCAAATCCTAGTTCATCTCTTGTGTTCATTCTGTGTACCGGAACTATAGATTGGTGCTTGTGAGTGACTAATAGTGTTGATTACATCTTGTAGTTGATTACTATATGGTTTATTTGGTGGAAGATTATATGTTAAGATCTAATATGCTATTTAATACCCCTCTGATCTTGAGCATGATTATCATTTGTGAGTAGTTACTTTTGGTCTTGAGGTCACGGGAGAAATCTTGTTGCACGTAATCATGTGAACTTGATATGTTTACGATATTTTGATAGTGTGTATGTTGTCATTCCCTTTGTGGTGTCATGTGAATGTCGACTACATGACACTTCACCATATTTGGGCCTAAGGGAATGCATTGTGGAGTAGTTATTAGATGATGTGTTGCGAGAGTGACAGAAGCTTAAACTCTAGTTTATGCGCTATTCCGTAAGGGACCGATTGGATCCAAAACTTTAATGCTATGGCTAGAATTTATGCTTAATACTTTTCTCGTAGTTGCGGATGCTTGGGAGGGGGTTAATCATAAGTAGGAGGTTTGTTCAAGTAAGAACAACACCTAAGCACCGGTCCACCCACATATCAAATTATCATGAATCGAATCGACATGATGAAAGTGACTAAATGAAATTCCCGTGTACCCTCAAGAATGCTTTGCTTATTATAAGAGACCATTTTGGCCAGTCCTTTGCCTCAAAAGGATTGGGCTACCTTGCTGCCCTTTTGTTACTACTATCATTACTTGCTCGTTGCAAACTATCTTGCTATCAAACTACTTTGTCACTTACAATTTCAGTGCTTGTAGACATTACCTTGCTGAAAACCACTTGTCATTTCCTTCTGCTCCTCATTGGGTTCGACACTCTTACTTATCAAAAAGGCTACAATTGATCCCATGTACTTGTGGGCATCAGTGGTTGAGGTTGTTCCTAGGGAATCTATTGTTGCTGAACAGTTTGAGAGTCCGAGATCTTGGGTTCTTCATGAGCCGGGGAAGCTTGGGGCTCAAAGCGAGGGATTTCACTTTCCTCAGAAACAGTTCGCTGGGATGGAACGGCAGCTTGAGCAGGGGAGGTTACATGCACTGATTCAGTTGGCCTTGGCGAGGGAGGAGCATGCTAGTCTTTGACTGGGGTTGCGAAGGAACAACAGGCTCAGGAGATTCTTCTTTCTGAGACTAAGCCTCGAGGTGATCTGGTGACTTTTCTGTCGGAGTAGGAGGTACATTTTTCTCGTAATTTTCTTTCGGTGCTTCTTCTTTTGCTGAGCAACTTGATCTATTTGGCCTTTGACAAGATCATCGTAGCCAGTAACATTTGCTTGATTCTCATCACAGACCTTGCAAAGTATTTCATCTAGATCCGTGTGAAAATGTAACCTTCTGTTTCAGAGGAGAGTCATGGCACGATTGATGTCCTTGTAGGAGTCTTCGAGTGCTGTTATGACAAATTTTGAAGAGGCAGTTTTCATTCAACCATCAAGGTCATTTAGGTCGGCAATAAGAGTGTTGATTTCAATTGCATCTTCTCTCATTTCTTGAACAACAATAGTGGCCTGTGAAATAACTTCAGGAGGGATAGGCAGAGAGGCCACTTCACCATCGAATGGATTTTCCACAAATTTATCAAGTTGTTCCATGGTGAACACATGATCATAATAGTGAGGAGCATCAGACTTGGCAATAGGAGCAGTTTGCACTGGAACTTGCTCGGTTGGAGGCTTAGAAGCCAACGGCTTAATTAATGTGGGAGCTAACTTAGCAGCCTTATCCTTCAAAGCAGTAGCTTGAGGAGTGTTGGTGTCAAAACCGGCGGATCTCGGGTAGGGGGTCCCGAACTGTGCGTCTAAGGTCGATGGTAACAGGAGACAGGGGACACAATGTTTACCCAGGTTCGGGCCCTCTCTATGGATGTAATACCCTACTTCCTGCTTGATTGATCTTGATGAATATGAGTATTACAAGAGTTGATCTACCATGAGATCGTAATGGCTAAACCCTAAAAGCCTAGCCTGTATGACTATGGTAATGACTATCTCTCTCCTTCGGACTAAGTCCTCCGGTTTATATATGTCGGCATTCTGGGAACGGGGGTCCCTAGACTTGCCTGCCTGCGGCCCACGGCGTGGCTGAGCTAGCAGGCCCGTACGGCCCATCTTCATCGACAAGGCATTCAAGACCCTCGCGAGGGGGACGACACAAGACCTCCTCAGGAGCGGCCTCGCCAGGCAGGCTCACGAGGGGCAGAGAGATCAAGGCAAGGAAAACCTCGCGAGGTCCTCGTGACGTGAGCCATGACGATCGAGACCAGGCGGGCGCCAGCGCGCGCAGCGTCCTTGTTTCCTCTTTGGTGCCAAGGGGGGCAAGCGCAGGCGCGGAGTACTGAGGCATAAAGCAAAGGTTTCCATATCGGTGCAACGAGACCAAGACCAGCAGGACGGCGAGATGGAGGTCACCATGGAGCCCAAGACGGCGTCACCACCAGAGCCTTTCACAGGCAAAGACCGCTTTTGTCACGATAAGCTGTACTATTTGTCCCCTTTCAAATTGGCCGTTGTTGGCTCCCTTCCCGCTCAATATTTGGGCAGAGGACCAGGGCCTATATAAGTAGAACTAGCCACCACCATAGAAAGAGAGGAACTCATTCAGAGGCAACTCACCCACGCAAGTTCGTCAAGCACAAGAACACCTCAACCTCAGGAGGCTGTTCTTCCCCTTGTACTGTTCATCATCAGCCCAAGAGGCAATCCACCACCACCACCACACTGGAGTAGGGTATTACACCACAACGGTGGCCTGAACCAGTATAAATATTGTGTCTTTGTCTTGTGAGTTCGTCGAGTTCGTCCGCGAGATCTTAGAGAGCTAGGACGTGGATCGGTAGGGAGGAGATCTCCGTGCGCACCCCAGTGTTCATACCTCGAGGGTTTTGCCGGAACCCATGATCTGACATTTGGCGCGCCAAGTAGGGGTGCACCGTAGCTTCTCTTCCGTCGATCTGCACTCCGCCCACATGGCAGGCCCCCTGCCACCGACTCTGACGGCCGGCGTTGACGACGGGGCCAGGGGGCTTCGAGCCCTGGCCCCCACCCTGCGGCGTGTGCGGTGGCCACCCAAGTTCAAGCCGGAGATGCCGTCGCGCTACGACGATGCCGCGGACCCGTCGGCTTTCCTGCTGGCGTACGAGGGGGCCGTCCTTGAGGCTGGGGGTGATGACAAGTTCATGGCTAACTGGCTTCCCATGGCCCTCGCTGGCGAGCCATGCGCCTGGCTGCTCAACCTTCCCGAATCCACGGTGGCGTCTTGGGAGGAGCTACGCGACCTCTTCACTGCGCGCTACGCGGCATCGGTGCACCATGCGGTCGCGGCCCTGCTAGGTGGCTCTCAGGCGCTGCCTTCAGATCACCACATCAAGCCGTTCCTCCGCCAGATTGGTGCCGCTTCCAAGCGCTTGGGGGCTCCGCCCGGCTGGGCCGCGCCTGAGGCCGACCTCACCTTCAGCTCAGAAGACCACCCCATCACCACTGCTGGCTCGGGCATGCTTCCGATGCTCTTCACGCCCACCATCTGCAATGTGGCCGTCACCAAGACCCTCATCGACGGCGGTGCTGGCCTCAACTTGCTCTCCGTGGAAGCTTCCAGCCTTCTTCACGTGCCACTCGAGCGGCTCAGCCTCAGCAAGCCTTTCTCAGGAGTTGGTGGCGGCGCTGCCAGCTCCCTGGGGCAGATCCGCCTTCCCGTCACCTTTGGCACGCGCGGCAACTACCGAACCGAGCTGGTCGACTTCGACATCGCCCGCATCGGCCTCCCGTACAACGCCATCCTCGGGTACCCAGCTCTGGCCCAGTTCATGGCGGCGACTCATCCAGCCTACAACCTCATGAAGATGCCTGGAAGCAAAGGTGTCCTCACCGTCAAGGGGGACACCGAGGAGGCCGTGACGGCGCTCAAACTTGCCTTCAAGACCGCTTCCGCGGTGCAGCCCGTCGGCGCCATTGCCCCCGAGGCCAAGGAGGCCGCGCCAACCAAGAAGAAGCAGCTGTTCACCCAAGACAAGGCAGAAACCAAGCAGGTGCTGGTCGACGAGGACGGGTCCTCAAGAGCCACCTTCACCATAGGTGCCGGCCTCAACCCCAGCCAAGAGGAAGCATTGGTGAAGTTCTTGCGCACGAACAAGGATATATTCGCATGGGAGCCCAATCAGCTAGTGGGGGTCCCGAGAGAGGTGATTCAGCACCACTTAAGGGTATGCCCCAATGTGCGCCCTGTGAAGCAGCGAGCAAGGCGGCAGTCCACGGAGAAGCAGGCCTTCATCGTCCAAGAGACCCGCAAGTTGGAGGCGGCAGGTGCCATTCGTGAGGTCAGGTACCCCGAATGGCTGGCGAGCTCTATCGTGATGCCGAAGAAAGGCGGGAAGGAGCGAATGTGCGTCGACTTCACCAACCTCAACAAGGCATGCCCTCAAGATCCGTTCCCTCACCCACCACTACAACAAAAGACACATCCATGACATTTTGGGCCGAACGTATCTTTTTCTGTCATACTTATGACACTTCTATGACGATAATTATGACAAAACACGGTATCATCATAGATGTGGTGGGGTCCTACTTCTATGACAAAAAATCATGACAGAAAATGGACTTTTCATCCTGGGCGGGCCAGAGAAGCAGCTGCATGACATTCTTTGGGCCGTCCATGATGGAAAAAACCATGGTAGAAGTGAGGGCGAGGAAAATATCGGGGTGTTCCCGTTACGGTGGGTGGTCGAGGCCGAGCGATGCACGTTTCTCTCGTACATACACGCGCGTGGGTACGAGGCATTGGGCTCTAACTGAACCCGAACGATTGACTGCGCACTCGCGTTCTCGAACCCGGCGATCGATCGATGGCTTTTAATCGAACTCGATCGGCGATTCGCCGCCACTTGCTGCTAATTGAAGCCGATCGATCGCCTCTGGATGAGCAGTGGCGTTCTTTGGGGGTTGGATGAACAGTTCGGTGGGGTGGATGAACAGGACCTCGTGGCGTTGCCTCTGGATGAGCGATGGCGTTGTTGGGGGTTTGGATGAACAGTTCCGGTGGGGTGGATGAACAGGACCCGATCATTCGAGCGGTTGGAGCTGGATGAATAGGACCTGTGGAGGGCAGGATGAACAGGACCACCCGTGGAGGCAGGATGAATAATAGGCGGTGGAGGCAGGATGAGCGGAGCCCGTGGAGGGTGGTTGAGCAGGAGCCCGTGGAGAGGGCTGGTTGAGCGATGGCCGGTGGAGAAGCGCGGTGGAGGCTGGATGAGCAGAGCCCGTGGATGAGCGATCGCGGTTGGAGGCTGGAGGTGGTCGACGGTGGATGAGCAGAGCCCGTGGAGGTGGAGGGGTCGACGGTGGAGATGAACAGTATTCCGTGGTGTCCCATTTTGCGATCGCCACACCCTCCGATGAACAGGACCCCGTTTGACCGTGGCGCCCAACACAAGTCCGTTTCCTCCGTTTGCGATGCGCCACACCCTCCCGATCAGCGGGACCCCGTTTGACCGTAGGAGGTCTGTTTCCTCCGTTTTTGATGCGCGGACCCTCCCGATGAATAGGATACCGTTTTGAACGTGACCGGTCGAACACAAGGCCCTTTCCTCCGTTCTGCGGTACGCCAGGCCTCGTTTCCATCGGCTGTTCCGTCCAAGCCCTCCCGATGAACACGACGACGCATTTTGTTCCCACTCAGCCGGTTGGCTCCCCATGAACACGACGACGATGCTATTTCTCTCCGACCCAGCCATGTACACGAGCCCTGGCCGTACATATGCGCGAGTAGGCGTTCGAGACCCTGCCCGTATGTACGTACATGGCCATATTTTCTTTCTTGCACACTGGACGCTGTACGTACGTGTACATGCTACGTGCGCGCCTCTACTACGACATGTGCGCGCCTCTACATCGACCTGTATGTACGTACACGTTCCCGACCAGAATGACAACGCTACATACGCCGACCGAGTGGGTCCCGGTATCGGGCACTTCCTTACTGCGAAGATGTAGTTGGTGGGTCCCAGCAGTCAGGGGGCGAATCATTTTTTTTGCCCGAACGCACTTCCTTGCATGCGAAGATGTAGTTGGTGGGTCCCAGCAGTCAGGAGGAAACATTTTTTTCACGAAATACGGTGGCCCATCCGGTGGGTCCCTGCTGTCAGGTGGAGGAATAATTTTTTTGCACGTAATAAGGAGGCACTTCCTTGCTGCGGCCGTGGACCCTGCTGTCAGCCTCTCTACGTACATTCCACGTCCGATGGAAGACGTTCCTTGACCACGTTGATCGCGCCGCGTCGAGAGCACCAGGGCGGTGGACGACGGCAAGGCCTAGGAAGGGGACGATGCGGAGCCGGGGAAGATGCGACAGTGGAAGCCCGCACAGAGAGGAGTACGAGGGTTCACTGGTTCGGCTGCAGTGTGAGGCAGCCGTCGCGCCGCAGGGCCTGGCCAGTGGTGGGAATACTAGGGGTAGTGAGGCCTCCGCGGCAGCACAGCCGGCCATGGGAGGTAGGAGCATGCGGCATGACCGGCGGTGCTTTGGGCGGCTGGAGCAAGAAGACCAGAGGTTGAAGAAGCACTAAGGCCGTTGGATGGACATCGTACGGTCACTGGAGCTAGAATCGTTCATATTGACTAAGTTGACAAAGCCCTCCGTCCCGTCAACCCGTCGCCCATTAAATCAGCCTCCCACTGTGGTGGGTCCCAGCTGGCAGGGGGTATTCATTTTTTTGTGCACAATAAGGAAGCACTTCCTTGCGTGTGAAGATATAGTTGGTGGGTCCGACCTGTCAGTCGAGGGAACGCTTTTTTCATGAAATACAGAGGCCCTTCTGACGGGTCCCAAATGTCAGGTGGAGGAATCATTATTTTGCGCGTAATAAGGAGGCATTTCCTTGTGTGCGGCCGTGGACCCAGCTGTCAGCCTCTCCACGTACATTCCACTTCTGATGGATGTCGGTCGTTGACCACGTTGACCACGCTGCGCCGAGAGCACCAGGGCGGTGGACGACGGTGAGGCCTACAAAGGGAATGACACGGAGCCGGGGAAGACACGACAGTGGCTGCCTGCAGATGGAAATACGAGGTTGGCTGGTTGGCTGCCGTCGCGGAAAATAACAGGAGGTGTGGGTGAGTAGAGGGATAGACATGCCAGGGATGCGAGTATATGATGGGGCCGTGAGGCCTGCCCGGCAGCACAGCCGACCACGGGAGGCGGGAGCAGGCGGTTCCAACGGCAATGGTTTGTGCGGTTGGGGCAGGAAGATCAGAGACTGAAGAAGCACGATTGTCGTTAGATTGACATCTAACGGTCTGACGCTGGTAGAGTCGATTGTTGACTAAGTTTCTTTTTTGATAAACCTTGTGTAAGCATGAACTTAGTAGGCCCACAATCAGCCTCCAAATCTGTGGCAGACAACATAGAGCCCATTTGCTAATTCTTAAGTAATTTATTACAACCCATTTTCTACCCAGGACCACGGTCAAAAAGTTCAACCTTATTTTGCATATTTCGGTGGAGTCCGAACTTTTGTAATCCCGAAATGATAACCATTTTTTTAAGAACTTACTGATTTGCCAAAAAAATCGTTTTGTTTTTGTAAGCAAATAAGGCGTGGGACAATTGAGTTGGTTTAAGGAAAACCGGTGGTAAAAAAATCAGTCTTGGGAGGAAAACAACAACAAAATAAGGATGTAAATATGAAAAGTGAATTTTATGTATTTTCAATACAATGATACGTGTATATGAACTAGTAAAACTATAGGTAGAGATTAGAAAACGGATGTAGGACATGCGTTTCAAGAGGAAAATAGAAATGGGCTGTGCGTTTGATTCAGTAAAAAAAGTGCTTGCGGATGTTGTAAGACAAAATATAACTAACGCTGGTGGGCCAGAGGCCGGTAGATACCTGCTGGATCTTTGTGCCCCGTTGTCGTTATGGGCTGGGCCTGTTAAAAACAAAACCAAGCCTGGGCAGTCTACATCCCAGTTGAAACTTGCTCGACTTGAAAAAACAATATACATGCTCAGTAAACGAGAGAATTCTACAAGTACAGACTGATAACTGGGATGCAGCAGGGATATTCTACAAGTGGTACTCCAAATCTGAAGTCCAGAATACCCGAACACGCCGCCGGGATTCTTGTGTCACCTCACGCGCAGCGTGTTGTCACGTCAATTCAATGTGTGGACATGATGAATAATTTGACCGACGTATACTAGTACTGCTACTGTACTACTTACTAGTCGTATTTAGTGTCACATTTAACCATAGGTTTAACTAACAAGTACGCACTTGAAGCCTAAGCGATACATACATATACATACATACATACATACATACATATATATATATATATATATATATATATATATATATATATATATATATATATATATATATATATATAGTGTGGGTCTATTATGATAACACCCTTAAGAGTCTTATTCTGCACACCACTTTCTTATTCTGCTAACACCCCACCCATCGACACAAACTATAGGAATTAAAAACAAAACCGCAACCCACCCCGCACCCATCCCACTTCTACCCACCTTCTTCCCCCTCCCCGCGCCCAAATCCTAGCCGGTGGCAGCCACCAGCGCCACCCTTCTTCCTCCCCCGCTGCCTTCACCTTCCCCTTCCCTTCCCCCACCTCCACCCGCCACCAGCGCCACCCTTCTTCCTCCCCCAGCCACCACGCCGGCCACCTCCCATGCCGCGCGGGCCGGCCACCTCCCTCCTCACACGCCATCCCATGTCGCCCTCCCTCCCCTCACCCCTGCCGCGGCCTTCACCGCGCTGCCGCCCCCCTCGTGCGGCACCTCGCCTCCAACCCCCGCCGAATCACGCCTCTGCCGCGCCGGCCACCGATCCCTGGCACCCAACCACACACCACCTACCCCGCCAGATCGGGCCGCCCATGGCTATGGACTCGCCCGCACCCGACCAGCGCCTCCGCCCAGCGACGATCTCGGCCCCGACGCGCAAGAATCGACAGATCGGAGCGCCGCCGGTCCCCAGCGTGGTCCGGCGATCGCCCCCACCCCACCCTCCAGCTCCCATCGTCCTCTCACCGAGCAGCAACATCAATGGTGCCGCGTGCAGGTCGCAGTTCGTCGGCAGGCAGGCCACCTCCTCCCTCTGGTGCCCTGACCTGCACTCCAATCCCCCCCCCACCCGCCACCACCACCACCCCCCAACCGCCGACCTCTGGCGCTCCCCGCAGGTGCTCCTCCCTCTCTCTTCATGACCACGACGCTCGACAGCAACGGGGCCGGCGGCGACCTTCTACCTTCACACCCTCTTCCTTCCTTCGGATTTTACGACCGTGCGGCATCGTGGACCTGCACCTCGCCGGCCTGATGCGAATTGGTGCTCGTGGGCGGGCAGTCCAGTGAGCTCTTGGTTGTTTACAGGTTTTACAAAGTTGTTTGCAGGTCAGTTCGTCCGCGACAAAGCTCGCCGTCCACCTCGCACCCGGTGGCGTGATCTCCCTTCTTCCTCTATGTGACCCACTATGAAATCCACATGGCCACGCTCTTGCGGTTTCACGGCCGCACCGACGCCATACCGGCGAGCGGGAGACAAAGTGCATGGGTGTGTGAAGTTTGGTTTGCCTCGTACGTCCGGTTCCCCGGTGTGTGCAAGGCTACAATTTTCCTTTTTTGTGATGATGAAGACACCCGGTTTTGTTGCTCTTGTGCAGATAATAGGATTTTGAAAAAAAAAGCAACGGTAAGATTCATCCAGATCTCGTGCAGTCCACCTCGCAGCCTAGCTGACGACCGCTAAATGTTTAACTGTAGTTCATTTAGCTGTGTAGAGAAGAAAAGTTGTTTGACAGTGTAGATAAGAAAACTGAGTTTGCAGTACAATACAGTTAACTGCAGTTCAATACTACTTGTAAAACTAACTCGGCCACTCTGGTGTCGTCCACCGCAGTGAGAGGGGAAAAACTCCCAGCACTGGCCCTGTGTATATTTCATTTTAAAACCATTTCATTGCATATTTCATTTTAAAACCAAAAATATATATGCAGTGCACTACGGGAAAATCAAAACTCTGTTAGAGAAAAAGAAAAAGAAAAATAGAGTGCACTCCGGTCTTTAAAAAAGTCCGCTCCGAAGGACTTTGTAGCACACTCTTGAAATTTTTTACGTCCGACAAAAGAAATCATGAAGTCGCTTGCTCGTCCGATGCAATGTGGTTTTTAAATGCAAGCGATGCACTCCACCTCGTTTGGGAAAATTTCGTCCCACAAAAAACCATGCAGTGCACTTGCCCATCTAATGAAGTGCGGTATTTCGTTCAAGCGGTCGTTCTTCTTTCCCCATCCGAGAAAAAAATCGTCTAAACAAAAAGAAACCACGCAAGTGCACTTGCCCATCTAATGAAGTGCAGTATTTTGTGCGGCGGGCGTTCTTCTTTACTCGTCCGAGAAAAATACGTCTAAACAAAAAGAAACCATGCAGTGCACTTCCCCATCTGATGCAGTGTGGTATTTTGTGCGAAGCAATGCGTTCTTACATCGATGCGATAAATATGCGATTTTGGTCTCGCGAAGAACACAGTGTTCGCTTTTCGGTAAAATCGAAACTGCTCTTAAACCGTAAGGAATTAGAGAGAATGTTCTACATGAAAAAGTTGCGTCTCGTCAATATCTTTCCAACGGCGTATGATTTGAATTATTCCGACCAGCCGTTCGTAAAAATTTCACAAAAAAACAGCCGCTGCCTCTCGAAGTCAGCCGCATGATTTTCAAAATTAACTAAAAACCGTAAGGAATCTCAAAACTATTTCAACATATGAAAGTTGCGCCTTGTCCGTAGCTTTCCAACGGCGTATTATACGTCTCGTTTCGACAAACGATTAGAAAACTGGAGCAAAAACAGTACCAAAAATTTCAAAAAAATGAAAAACAGAGTTCCGCGATTTAGTAAATTTGAAACTGCTCTTAAACCGTAACGAATTAGAGAAATATTTATATATGAAAAATATGTGCATCGACGATATCTATCCAACGGCGTATCGTTTGCTTCATTCCGACGAGCTGTTTAGAAGAAATCGCCAAAAAACGCTCGCTGCCACTCATCGTGGGATGCGCCAATTTCAAAACTGCTCTTAAACCGTGTGGAATCTCGAAAAGTGTTTAACATGTCAAAGTTGCCCCTAATCCATAGCTTTTCAATGGTATATTACACGTCTCATTCCGATAAACGGTTAAAAAATTAGAGCGAAAACAGTACCAAAAAATAACGCGTGCAGTTTTTTTCGACGAGAAGTAAACTCGTGTGAGTACTGGAGCACACTTGGTTCAAAGAATGACGTGCACTTGCGTTCAGCGTGCAGTGCGGAAGTGGTGTGCAGAATAGTCATTCTGCTAAGATTAGCAGAATAGACCGTCTGTATATATATATATATATATATATATATATATATATATATATATATATATATATATATATATATATATATATATATATATATATATATATATATATATAGGATTGTCTATTCATCACCCGGTGAGGAATAGTTATTCTTCACCCCCCTCTATTTTACCATCAATGCACCGTAATTTTACGTTTCGTAAGTTTTGTCTGATTTTCGACATAAAAAGAGACCGTAAGAAAATATATCATCGTCGTAAAAAATATTTTATGTTATGTAAAAATACAAGCGTAAAAGCATAGTGTAAAATACACATAAACTGCAATTTTTCTTGTTTTATGACCTATATTTTTATTTTCTTATGTCAAATATTACGAGTGAATGAATAGGAATGTAACTATTTGAATTCCAAACGTAATTTAATTATGAAATGATCAGTAAGATTACCTCGGTGGAGAATAAGTTATTTGCACTCGGTGATGAATAGCATCACTATATATATATATATATATATATATATATATATATATATATATATATATATATATATATATATATATATATATATATATATATATATATATATATATATATATATATATATATAGCAGAATAATATTCTGATCACAACTTGACCTGCCCCGCTAGTAGTACGTTGAACTTCTCTGAGAACTAGGTTGAACTTCCGCCAACATTGCCCAAATGGGGCTTGCGATATACCGTTGGAAAGCTATGGACACCAGTATCATGACCCAACTTAAATTTTTGGCAAAATGTAAGCGGTTTAAGATGAGTTTTGAAAATCGTTTTTTCTTCAAACAAAACACGTGAATCGTATTTTCGATCGCATTCTAAACAGTTTATCGGAATGAGGCGTATAATATGGCGTTGGAAAGCTGCTGTAAAACCGCTAATTCCGCATGTTGAAAGTTTTCTCTAGTTCTCTATGGATAAAGAGTAATTTGAAAAAACGTAAAATTTCACAAACCGAACAGCCGAGTTCGTATTTTCAACGTCATTTCTAAACGGCTAATCCAATTTAGGCATATGATATCGCGTTGGAAATCTTATGAAAATGCGCTACTCTTTCATTTCGAAAGGTTTTTCTAATTTTGAACGGTTTAAAAGTAATTTAGTAAACAGTACAAGTCCTACCGAGTTCGTATTTTTGAGCTAATTTTTAACCGTCCGTCCGATTGCAGCAAATGATATGGCGTTGGAAAGCCTGAACAAATGCGAAACTTTTTGTTATGTATTATTTCTCCCAATTCTTTATGATTTTAAGTCAGTTTCGAAAATGGAGAAAAACGTATTTTCGCCATATTTTCTACAAACATTATTGGAATTGCGCAAATAATATACCACTGAAAAGCTACGGAAAATGCGAAACTTTTTCATGTTGACAGTTTTCTCTTATTCCTAGCCGTTTTCAAGTAATTTCAAAAACGGCGAGATCATTCGTTCTGCCTTTATCGTGAAACTGATTATTCAAAAATGCATCGCGTGAAGTACCTGAACTTCTGGGTATGAAACCTTGAACTTCACTCTGTTTTTCACGTGCTTTTTTTCCTCGTATATCTCTATCCACTTCTCGTAGCTCTCCATCCACTCCCCGGAATTGAGCAAGTGATATACCGATCGAAAGCTGTTGTAAACACGCAACTTTCCCGTGTTGATCATTTTTTCATACTCGCAACGATTTTAAAAGTTTTTTATCTGAAATTCATTCATCATAGTAGTTGAACTTCATGCTATTTTCACGTTGAACTTCTGTGACGTATTTTTGTTTGTACACGTGCCTGAACTTCCCTCTGTACGAACCCGACCTTCGGGCTATCTTTGCAACCGTGGCTTCCCCCGCGAATTATTCTGGTTAGTAGTGTTCTATATGATGTTAGTTTAATCTAGAAAGGTTTTTTAGCAACTAAATACCGGTTTTAAATATAAATCTCGCTCGCTAGCGGATTTTGTTCTCGGTCGTGATGAAATTGCGTTTTTGCAATTTTACTGCCTGATTTGTTCGACCTGAACTTCCCCTAGTGCTAGGTTGAACTTCCGTCAACATTGCCCAAATGGGGCTTGCGTTATACCACAGGAAAGCTATGGACACCAATATCATGACCCAACTTCAAATTTTGGCAAAATGTAAGTGGTTTAAGAGCAGTTTTGAAAACCGTTTTTTCTTCATACAAAAAACGTGAATCGTATTTTCAATCGTATTTCTAAACTGTTTATCGGAATGAGGCAAATAATATGGCGTTGGAAAGCTGATGTAAAACCGCTCCTTCCACATGCTGAAAGTTTTTTCTAATTCCTTATGGTTAAAGAGTAATGTGGCAAAATCATAAAATTTCACAAACCGAACAACCGAGTTCGTATTTTCGTTGCCATTTCTAAACGCCTAATCCAATTGAGACAAATGATATGACATTGGAAAGCTTATGAAAATGCACTTTTTTATCATGCTGAAAGTTTTTTCTAATTTTGAATCGTTTAAGAGTAATTTAGAAAACGATACAAGTTCTACCAAGTTTGTATTTTCGATATATATTTTAATCATACGTCCGAATGTAGCAAATGATATGGCGTTGGAAAGCCTGAACGAATGCGAAACTTTTTGGTATATATTGTTTCTCCAAATTCATTACGGTTTTACGTTGGTTTTGAAAATGGATAAAACGTATTTTCGCCGTAATTTCTACAAACTTCATCGGAACGGGGCAAATAATATACTGTTGAAAAGCTACGAAAAATGCGTAACTTTTTTATGTTGATGGTTTTCTCTGAATCCCAGCCATTTTCAAGTAATTTCAGAAATGGCGAGATCACTCGTTCTTTATTTATCGCAAAACAGATTCGTCGAAAATGCATTGCGGGAAGTACTTGAACTTCTGTGACAGTTCTGCCTGAACTTCACTCTGTTTTTCACATGCTCTTTTTTGCTCGTAGCTCTTCATTCACGCACCAGAATTAAGCAAGTGATATACCGATGGAAAGCTGCTATAAACACGCAATTTTTCCATGTTGATCATTTTTTCATACTCGCGACAGTTTTGAAAGTTTTTTCTTGTGAAACTCATTTAGTGTAGTAGTTGAACTTCCTGCTGTTTTCTCGTTGGACTTCTGTGACATATTTTTGTTTGTAATTTTCCCATCCATTTTCCTCAGTGTTACACAAATGATATTCTTTTTGTACAAACCTCTCTCACAATATATTTTTAACTTTCTGCGAGCGAGGACTTGAACTTACACAAATGATATTCCTGTCGTTTTGAAGTAAGTTAGATAATGACAAGATCATAATTTCTGCCTTCATCGTGAATGGAAATGCACTGCGTGAAGTAGTTGAATTTCTCGGGCATGTCTGTTTGAACTTCACTCTGTTTTTGACGTGCTATTTTTTGACATGCTATTTTTCGCACTGCGTGAAGTAGTTGAACTTTTGGGGCGTGTCTGTTTGAACTTCACTCTGTTTCACTTTATCTGTATCTTTATTGTATGAAATACACACCATGTAGTACGTGAAAATCCAGTTGTTATCACTTTTGAACTTCTCTATGGTTTGAGAGAATTATTTTTAACGCAAAAAACATATTTTTTATGTATTTTGGACATCTAAATACACGGTGAACCTCTCTCACAAGAATTTTTTTTACTTTTCCTCGTTGAGCAATTGAACTTCTATCAACCATTCTTTTCATTTGTGAGTTGTTTTTAAAAGTGCAAAAAATGGCGCTGGGTTTTTTATTTTTTCAACAGGTAAATCCTAGGTTTTAATAAACTCCGAACTTCTCTGTTATTTCAATTTGTACTTCACCTTTTTATATTTTGAGTAAAGAATTGCATTCGATTTTTATACGGAAAAAGTCTTAGTTTTGTAATAAACATTATACAAATTCTTCGTTATTTCAAACTGAACTTCTTGGTTTATTCGTTAGCAATGGAAAAAATTTAAGTTTTTGTGATAAATATTGAAGTGCTCCATTTTCTGAAATTGAACTTCTTGGTTTATTATTTATTATCGAGGAAAATCTATTTTTTTTATATACATTGAACTATTGTATTTTTTAAAATTGAACTTCTTGGTTCTTTTCAGTTTGGACTTCTTGGTGTCATTCATTTGTAACGGAAAAAATGCTAATTTTGTAATAAACATCGTACAACTTCTTGGAAATTTTCGAACTAAATTTCTTGGTTTTTTCGTTCGTAACGGGAAAAATTATGAGAAAAACCTGCATTTCTTATAGACATCGAACTTCACCATTTTTTAAATTTGAACTTCTTAGTTTTATTTGTTAGTAATGGGCAAAATCCTTTTTTGAACTTTCCCGGGCAGGTCACTTGAACTTCGAGCAACTAAATTTTTAATCAAGACAATCGTCACAAATTCGTTACCGTTTGAGAGCAGTATTAAAAATGGCAAAAACAACATCGTTTTTACTTGTTTTTAACATGTAGTTGAAGGTTGGACGTCTCGCACTAGAGATCTCGAACTTCACCGGGAGGAGCACGTGAACTTCTTACAACAAACCTTTGAAGTTTTTAGTTTTCTAAGCTTATATTCTTATCTGAAATGCATTTCGTGTAGTAGTTGAACTTCCTGCTGTTTTCACCTTGAGCATCTGTCACGTATTTTTGTTCAACCTCTCTCACAAGAATTTTTAAACTCTCTCGGGTTGAGCACTTGAACTTCTAGCGACGAAACTTTTAGCCTTTGCTTTTTCATTCTTTTTTTCATACAAATGCACAGCGTGTAGTACATGAACTTCTGGCAGTTATCAACCTAATCTTCTCTCGGTTACGTGAAAATATTTGAGTTTTTTTATAAATTTTTAATCTAATTTTCTTAATCTTTTTTTTATGAAATTTTGAAGCGCTCTATTATTAAAAGTTGAACTTCTTGTTATTTAATTTTTGAACTTCTTGTTTCCAATCTTTAATAACAAGGAAACTCTGAGTTTTCTATAATCATTGAACTTCTCCATCTTTTTAGTATGGACTTCCTGGTTTTATTTCTTAATCTTTTGTTACGAAATTTTGAAGCGCTCTATCATTAAAAGTTGAACTTCTTGTTTCCATTCTTTAATAACGAGGAAAATCTGAGTTTTCTATAATCATCGAACTTCTGCATCTTTTTAATATGGACTTCCTGGTTTTATCTCTTAATCTTTTTTACGAAATTTTGAAGCGCTCTATTTTTTAAAAGTTGAACTTCTTTGTTATTTAATTTTTGAACTTCTTGTTTCCCCGGATAGAGCACTTGAACTTCTTTCAACAAACATTTTATGCTTTTATTTTTCTATACTTTTATTCTCACCTGAAAAGCATTCGTTGTAGTACTTGAATTTCTCGTTGTTTTCAATATGAACTTATGTCACATTTTTGTGTATACGCCGAATTACACGCAATTGAAGGTCGGACGTCATTTTTTGCCGTTTTAAAACATGTAATTGGAGGTCGGACGTCCTGCAATATAAATTTTGAACCATGCATGGAGGTGCACATGAACTTCTTGCAACAAATCTGAGTTTATATATACTTTGAACTTCTCTGTTATTTCAATTTCAACTTCTTCGTCATATTATTAGAAAGGAAATATGTTTTTTAAATAAACATCAAATATTATTTTGTAAATTGAACTTCATAGTTTTATTTTCCATAGAGAATGGAAAGAATTTGAGTTTCCCGTATACATCAAACTACTCCTCTTTTTAAATTTGAACTTTGTTATTTTTATTCTTTAGTAACAAGGAAAATATAAAAAAAAATTATAAATATCGAACTTCTCTATTTCTGTAATTTGGACTTCTTGGTTTATTTCTTTCAGTGACGGCAAAATCCTAGTTTTGTAATAAATATTGAACAGGTCTGTTATTTAAATTTGAACTTATAGAGTTTTTTTTTTGGGAAATGGTGATAATGCCACTTTTTACGATATTTTGAACTGCTTTATGTTTAAAATTTGAACCTTTTATTTTTTTTATTAGAAACGGTGAAATATCCGGCTCTCTTATTTTTGTATTATTGTGTTATTTTTGTCTGAACTTCTTATGTTCTTCCCATCAACAGATTCAGATTTTCCCTTTTTTTATACATCGAACTATTGCATTACTTTATTTTGAACTTCTTGTTTCCATTCTTAAATAATGAGGAAAATCATAGTTTTTATAATCATCGAACTTCTCCATATTTTTAACTTGGACTTCTTGGTTTTATTTCTTAGTAATAAGAAAAATCCTACTTTGTAATGAACATCAAACCACTCCATTATTTTAATTTTGAAATTATGTGTGTTTTAAATACGGAGAATAACTTTTTTAGTTTTAATTTTTTCTATTATATTAATTTGAGCCTATTGGATTTTTATAAAAGATCTATTATTTTAATTTCAACACATTGGGTTTTATTTTTAGAAACATGTTTTTATTTGACATTTCATTTCTGTTTATAACTTCATTGTTTTATTCCTGGACTCCCGTGTTATCACTGTTTGAACTGTGTCATGTTTTTTAATTTATAGATTTTTATATCATAGACATATTGAATGTCGTATTATTTTTTCCATGAACTCTCGTGGTTTATACGAACTAAATGAAATTAAAAAATTAGAAAATTAAATAGGCCCGGTTCCCTATAGGCATAAGAACAAAAAAAGAACATCAAATCAGAAAAATACCTAAGCAAAATTTGTGTTTATATTTTTCTAGCTTTGTACAAAAGTAATATTCTTATTTTGGGGCGTAAAACACGAACACTTATGGTGCACACGAGCTAGCTAAAAACTATGAAACTCTCTTCATTTTGTGTGTGCACATCACGCATGTGCACTGGTTTATGCATGCACCCGCACGCACACACCGGTAAACCACTAGTACAATGCACGCACTCACCACTAACACACAAACAGAAAAGAACTATATGCAGCCACACATTTTTAAATGAAAAAATAGTACGTACAAACTTTTTATTGCGTGGAGAAATACACACATACACATCTTTGTATCCTCATAGGAGCATCTGAACAAACATGTAGTAGTCGTTAGCACATCACAAATCTGAAGGATCCAAAAGTGCATGTGGACGGCAAAGGCAAAAACGGCTGGAACCGACCCGGGCACAAGCCAACAACACTGGCAATAGGGCGTCGGTGGCACGAACGGTACGCACACCAGGAGTGCCAGCCACAGGACGCGCCAGCAGCGAGAGCAATAGCTGTGAGGATTTTTGGTGACAACGAATAGAAGTGCATTATCACAACCATAGAAAAATCCCTATCACAGGGCCCTGCAAAATATACACGGTTATAGTCATGTTTAAAAACTTCAGAAAATCAACAAACTGAACATCTAGAGGGCCAGATTCTGACCTTTTTGTTGGTTTCGCCGTTCTTTTTTGGCAACTGTTTGTTTCACCGTTGATGACCGATAATTGAAGAGAGCCAGATGCGGCCCTGCAGCTTGATGAATATTGGGCGACCACAATGGCAGAAAAGCAGAACTGATGGATGGATGGCTGGATGATTTACAACCATCAGACACCAGTGCATTTGAGCAGTGTCCTGCAGCTTGGAGCAAGCGCACAGAGAGCTTCTACTGAACTGAACTTGATTCTATCAATGGTTCCATCTATCTATCTCTGGTGGATGCAGTTACAAAAGAATAGCGCAGAGCTTCTTATTCAGAGAACAACAAATATGGATGCAATCATACACACATGGAGGATCAATTGCCATGTACTGATCATCCACAGAAGCTCATACTGTATCATGGATGATCCTAGTAGTATTTTCACTTGGCTACTAACAATGGCAGCAATACCTCTAGTCGTCCGTCCACCACACTTCATGTCCGATTCACAAAAGCAAACCAAAAACAGCATCCCTCGTCGTCGCAGATCCCGGACTACCGTCGATCCCCATTGATGCATTTCTGGGTATAAATTGGGAAGGAAACCAACTTATGAAACTGAAACTAATGTACCAAAAACAACAGTCTTTTTGCCCCTACATATATAGTTGAACTTCAGACATCAAAATCACTTAGAGAATAGGAATCAACGCTTTGATCTGGATACTATACAACTGCAGGGAACAACAGAAAGGTTGGAGCTTGGAGCGTAGATGTGCTGGGTGGCCAGATGCATGGTGCCTCCAAGCGGAGCGCACAGGTGTGACGCGCGCCCACATGGGCAGAGGTGAACGCCCTGAGGAGGCAAAGTTGAATGGCCTGGCCGCTGTGGTGCCGGCTATAGGTGGTGGTGCCAGAAAACAGCTAAAAATAGTCTTCTCGAACTACCATCTTCATTTTTCTTAAACTGCAAAATTTTGTGCAGGAATATGGCGAGCTCACGGTTTGTGCCATGCAGTCCATCGCGAGCATAGGAAGATGGAGGGAGATGGCGGAGGCCGGCGCTCGGTAGTTGTGGAGGGGCCATGGCCGGGGCTAGTAGAAGGGGAGGACGAAGGCCGGTAGGAAGTGCGCCGGGCCCACACCGATGGGGTGCTGCCATTGTCGATGACATCGCATTGGGGATGATGGCGCACATCCACATGCAGGGCGTCGGTACCGGCAGCAGATCATAGGGCGGAGGGGCCGGTGGGGTGACCCGGGCGGCGGGGCGATGGGAGTAGGTACTCAGCCGGCGACGGGATCCGGCAGTTGGTGGCTGGGGTCGCAGTGGCGTCGACAGGATCCGTCAGTTGGTAGTCGGAGACGCAGTGGAGGCGGCGGGATCCGGCAGTTGGTGGCCGAGGCTTTAGTGGCGGCAGCGGGATCCGGTGGTTGAGGGCTCGGCCACGGCGGCGGGATCCGGTGGCTGGAGGTGGGGCTGGCCGTGGCGGCTGTTCGAGGTGGGGGGAGGCGCATCGTGCGGGAGAGAGAGGGTGTTTTTTTTCACACGCTATGAGTTCGGGAACAACCGCATCGCCACCTATATAGGGCCGACCGTGATCCGAATAACTATTCTGATCCTAGGATCAGAATAGTGCTACTCTCTCTCTCTCTATATATATATGTATGTATGTATATGTATATATACAGCATCTCCATCATCATTATCAGTACATCCTGCGCAGGAAAGTTAGGATACACTTGATCCCAGAAAGGTATCTATCCTTTAAACTAGAGGAGTGCTTCAAACTAACAAAAGTCCAACAAAAGAGGGTCGTGCTACAACAGCAGAATACATGGCTCAGTCTACATATCAGTACGAATCTAGTTGTGCATATTTGCTATTGGCATGAACCACATCGCCGCGTGTCGGGTTTGCAAAAGCCATCCATCGCATGGAAGCTTGATGCCTTTCACACACTAAAGATTATCTGGCAACAAGCTGTGTCAACGAATCTCTGGATATGGTGATTCATGAAACCCATGGTATGATGTGTAAACACAGTCCCCCTGGCGAATGGAAGTTGCATAGCACGGTAATCATCGCTGGTGATATGATCGATGATTGGTTGGATGATCGGATAATTGAGCTCGAGGAACATGGAGTGCTTGCCGAGGCTGTAAACCCGCCTCCAGTTGAATACGCCTGGCCCAACAGAGCTGGGACCTTTCTCGAACACGAAGCAGCCATAGCCATCAATGTCACGAACGCCCCAGGCATTGTACTGCATGTGGTTTGATGAAATTGTTTGGTCAATTTGATACGTGAAAATGAGCATCAAATGACCACCGTCAAGCTGAACGAGCAATAAACCACCACCCATCGGCTGGTATGATTCCAGGTCCTGGAATCATGAAGGCCAGCGCATTTGCGTCTGTTGCAACAATTCAAATTGGATACCAAAAGGACAAAAATAAAAAATCATGTTCAAAGTATGTGTGGAATTAAGATTATTATAATAGTGACACATATCATAGACAGGGAATTGCAATGCCGTGGTCATAATCATACCCCTAGTTAAAAAAATAAGCCAACGGCTTTCATATTCTAGCAATATATCATGGTTCAAACATCATGTAACAATGAGAGGAAAACAGATATGACAGGGCCTACTCATATTCTACCATAGCACTTACTACAGTTATCATATCAACTCTAAGCAATAACATGCGTTGTTATAAAAATCCTGGAAATGAGAGAAACATATAGCAATCATGAGGTTATACTCATAATATCTATTCTAACAATCATTAGATACCAATTGTTCTCATATCAACTCTAACAATAAAATGTGTGGTCATAAAAATCTAGGAAATGAGAGTAACATATAGCAATGATGTGGTTATAGACATACTATATATTCTAAATAACAACGAACAGGCGGTCGTATTCTTAAGGTAAAGATGAGATGAGATAGAACAATTACACGACGATAGATTCCACCAGTATAGGCAGCCAATCTGTGCGTCGACCGCATAAACGATGCCATCATGCACTATAGCATCAGACAAAAGTGTTGGGTGAAGAGGATCGACGATGAGCCATAACCATGTATGGCGACCGGATTCCAGATAGACTAATCCCATGTTGAACACGACAATGAGCTTGTAATCCATGTAGTCTTCTGATGGTGTGGGCACTTCGCAGATTACAACCTTCAGCAAACAGAGGTCGAGCCAAAAGCTCGACGCGTCTCGTGCGTAGTAGGCAGGAGTGTCCGGCGGGCCGCGAGGCTCGATGGCGGCGGTATCCAAAGATGGAAGGTTGATCTCTCGCTGGGTGTAGATATCCACGAGACGCCACGGACTACCGGATTGGTGGATGAGGACGATCCAGTTGGCCTTCATGCCCGCCCAGTAGTGGCCGCGCATGAAGGGCAGGTGGACGGGTAGTGGTAGCATGTCGAGGGGCACCATGGCATCCTCCGTAGGATCGTCAAGTCGGTGTCTGGGCCACCTGCGAGGATCGGGCATCAGCAAGTAGGGTGTCTTGAAAAGAGTCGCCCGGTTGCAGACAAGTAGACGGTACAAAGACACCGAGCATGCGGCCAGACGGACGATGCTGAGTAGGTCCATACGATTACAGATCTGCTCCAAGAGAACATCGGGGAGGGAATTCCAATCGTGGCTCTGCGTGTCAGTCGGTTCTACCATTGGGGTTTTCGGTGCCTGCGAGCTAGCAGGGAAGTGGATTCGGGCGGGTGAGCGAAGAATCTTCTCCTCGTGTGGCCGAGCAGTGAGCGGGGGGATATGGTACGCGTGAGCTACCAAGGAAGATAGCGCGGGCGGGCAAGCAGTGAGCGGGGGGAAATGGTGTGCGGCCGACGATGGGGAAGAGAGGAGGAAGAAGAAGAGAGGAGGAAGAAGAGTGGAAGACGGGGAAGAAAGTGCATTAAATCTCAATTCTACTACTACTACCAGGATATACCGTCCTTCGGATTGTAAATAGTTACACCGATGACATGTGGGTCTACCACAAGAGGGCCCATATGTCGCTTAATGGAGGATGAAGTGCTTTCATTGGCAAACATGATGGCGATCGGGTAAGGCTGATTTAGTAACACCATCAGGTTGGTTCAGCTTATTAATTAAGTGTCCCATCTGCTGCAGCGTGTATTGTCACTTCACTGCGAAGACTAGTTGAATAGTTCTCTCTGACCGAGATGGGGAATAATGGATCGTGAAGACTTCCTTTCTACATTATCCCTATGCCTCTACGCTCACTTCACTCATTTTGCTCCGTACGTAGTCACTTGTTGAAATCTCTAGAAAGACAAATACTCCATATTTGGGAACAGAGGGAGGATTTTACTCCGTATTTGGGAACAACGGGAGGATTTTACTCCATATTTGGGAACAGAGGGAGTATCACCATATGGAGGGAACAGAGGAAGCTTGAAATACGAACATGTCAATAGGAGGGAGTAAGCCCCATGCATGCATGCATGAAACATGCAACACTCACACGTACACATGGACGCACGCAACACTCACGCACACATGCGGCACACAGCACATGATGCAACACACACGCTCACGCTCAAGTGCTCAACCTACTCCCTATGTCCGTGAAAGACTGTACATTTAGAGATTTACACATTGACCAGGGCATAATTAACGCACAAAAGTTATGTGTGCATGCGACCATTGAGAGAAGAAGATTAAATGAAGGTCGTTGCATGCTGTAATTAAGGATAGACATGTAGCCTATACCTATAGCACAAGTTGGTGCATTAGTCAATCAATATCGATTTAGATTAAAGGATAAATGCATTGGAAGTGTAGATGTACTACACTCTTTGTTTTTTAGCTGATTTCTTTGCTCTGCCAACTGACAGGTGGGACCCAGAGACCAGGTGACAATTTAACCAGTCAACAAAGTGCCACGTCGACTATGTGGCCGGTCAATAGGGTGCAATACGGTGCTCTATGATGAGCTAGTGATCGTATAATCACCGCAAAACTATATATAGTGACCGTAAAGAGCGTATTGTTACATACGTTGACCGCTAGTGTATTTTTCTCGTTTCAAATTAAGCCATATTAACTGGAAAGGACGTAGTATGGACTAGTACTAGTACTGCTTTGATGTGTCCCGTCAACTCGCCGAATGAGGAGAAGCTTGCTTACTACGCCTCTCCCTCGTCCACGCCGGCGGTGGTTCGTAGGACGAGGAGAGGGTTTTGACTACAGCGTGCCCTCTCCCTCTCCCTCGCCCTTGCCCTCACGGTGGACGTGCAACAGTTCAATCGGTGTCAGATTACCAGAAGCATAATGTGTACTATAGTATCATCATTGTTGGACCTTCCGAATAGGCGAAGAGCCAAGTGCAAGGTTCACACGAGTACGAACTGTTGAACCTCCCGAAGAGGCAAAGAGCCAAGCGCAAGGTTTTATAGTTGTCGTCGTCCTAGTAGGAGCGTACTACAACTATAGCGAACGATGCTACTGTATGATGCCGCCACGTCACGTATATCCAAAGCTGTGCCACCTTTTTTTCTCAAAGAGCATGTTGGAGCCCGTGCAACAACCACATAAGTTGCACGTACACATAACACATTTACTAGTAATAAATTCTAAAGGACAAATGACAGTATTCCACACACGTTCATCTCCAATTCATGTGATAAATTTGTGCACGACTAGTCTACATATATTCACAGCGCTACCGTTCACAATTTACCGTACTCCACTTACACGTTATAGATGGGCTACATGTCCTTCTCCAGGTTCCAGTCCAAGGTGTTCTTCATGGATGGCACGATCCATAGCGGTGGGCAACGGGAATTATTGTCGCAGCTTTCTAGTCCGGTTCCACACGATGGAGACTCATCCAAGTTGAAGCGACATAAATCAGGGATAGCGTGTCCCAGCATGTCGTTCATCCGGCGGTGCACACGGAAGACACAACCATGCTTCATGAACGGCAAGCCTTCCGTGTCGTGCACGGAAGGTGGCATCCGCTTCACAATGGGGTAGCTGTCCCCAATGAAAAGCGAGTACTCTCCAAGAGTGTTCCTCGGCACCCACGTAGCATCACGGGGGTCGAACTCGGCGCCGTTCATCTGGTACACGCTGCATCTCATATCTAGACACATGGTGACATACATAGTCAAGGTCCATGCATAATAATGTTGTGCTCAAATATGGCGGTTAGTAATACTGTGCAGGAAATAGTACTACTCCGGTATAGAGGAAGTAAAATAACCGACTTATTATATAGAGCCACTATTGGCTACATGGATGAGATAGTAAGACATGGAAAAACAAAAGTGGTGGCAGCTAGTGGGTTCAAGTCTTCAAGGGCCTAGCTAGCTATACGCGTCCTCCAAGGTAAAAAGTACTCCTACTAGTACGTAAGTAGAGTACTAGTACAACAATGAAAGAGAAGGCGAGAGGGTTAAAAAATGGAATACCTTGGTAGATGGGGACAGTCCGATCGTGGTAGATTGTGTGACCATGTTGCACATCAGTGGTACCATGGGTAACGACTGCTAAGATAGTTGATCCCAATATGCCAAAGTCAGCTACAAGGTTCCAGGTTAGACGAAATCGCGGATGCAAATGCACATCCAGGATCGACGATCTTATTTTGATCGCGGGATGATTGGCCCCTGCAAAATAATGGAGTACCGTTAGGGATGCAAATGATGGTTTGTGCATTCCATTTGTAATCTCACGTACCGTAGGATGGCAACCAGATGAAACAAGTCCCTTGGCTTGTCACCGCAAAGATGCGGCCTAGATGGCGCACGGCGTCTTCGAACGTGTAGGGGTACAAATCGGCCGCCGCCAACATGCGCCAGCCTTTGCCGTTAATGCCTCTTGCATTGATGGCAATCCTTATGTCGAACACCGCGATGAGATAGTAATCGTCGTAGCCGCGTCGCTTTGTCGGCGGGTCCGCAATTGCTATCTTCTTTAATCTCATGTAGGCATCATCATACGTATTCAAGCCCAGCCAGTCCGGTAGGCTGATCCTAATGGTGGAGAAGGGGTCTACCGGAACGGCCGCACTGCTGTGGATGTTGTGCAAAATGATGGTGGTATCCGGCCGGAGGTATGTAAGCCAATCTTCATTGGCACCGACCCAGACCTATATATAAGACGGTGGGCAGCGGAGAAATTACGGGATGGAAATGGAATAACTAAGTACTACATGATCAAACTCCATTACTGACCTGCTCATCGGACAAAATCCGACTATCTCTCAACATTGGCAACTCTAGCGGAGTTAACGTGCAACCATGGCCAGGGAGCGGTGGACTGTTTGAAGGATTGTCCCATAGAAGAACCTTCTCCTCGAGGACGCATCGAAGACCAACAAGCATGGCCTTTTCCCAAGCCATTTTAAGCACCGTCTTGAAATAGTTGGTGCAGGAAGCACCGAATCTTGCGGCGGTGAGGACGTCATAGCGGCGTGCGATTTCTCCCAGAGGATCATCGTCCAAGGTCTCCCAGCCCCGACGAGGAGGAGAACCGCCTGGCGAATCCATGGGAGTAGCGACGAACTGCCTTCTCTTCGGGGGGAGGGGAACTGGCGAGGAGGAGATAAGAGCGTAGTAACCGCAGGGCCTCGTCCCTTCCAACTGTAGATCGTTCCTTCCAACTGTAGCGATGGGGTGAGGCTATTATTTACTACTAGTACTAGCATTATGGGACGTGATGGGATTGCATTATACTGTAAACAATAGCACTAGTAAGAAATTTTTGGCACTAGCTAGTAGTTTTTGGCATGGATTAAGAAATTTTGGGTATGTTTTTGCTATTTTTGGTACACGCCAACTAGTGTTAAAAAACGTGTTAAATTATGTGACGGAGGAGTACGTACTCGTACTATAGCAGTACTAGTACTACTTTCTCAACTAGTAGTGCGAGGGTACTACTAGTGCTATGTACTGTACTTCTAGTATAGTGCACCAGTTTTGAACTCTTGAATCTCAGGGCCAAGGAGCTACAGTTGGGAGTGGAGGGTACTCATCGTTCTCTAGAACCGCTTTGTACTATCAATGCAGGAAAGTACACTGCGTAGTGGCCTAGTGGGTACTCTCGGTGCTCTATTCAGCCGCTCCTCTCACGTAGCTCGCCTACTCAGCCGCTCATCTCACGCACACACTAGCAGCCTGTTTATCGTGACAGCATTATGAGGCAGAACATTTGAGTTATTTGATACAGCCAGACTAGGCTTTTCGCTTCCATTTATGGAGGTGTAATGGATCTCGTCGAACTTTGTTAGTAGTTCCTTCTCTATGAATGAGATGAAGCAAAGCTTTTGCCTCCGTTTCAAAAAAAACACGTCAAGAGGAATTTCTTTTATAGTAGAGCCGATAATGGAGTGAAGTCCATGCGTGCAATGCCACAAGCTATAGAGTAGTAGTAGAGCACTTTACGTACAGAGCCATATTGCACAGTTCCCAATGCCCCGCCAGGCTTTTTCGGATCCTCGGGCTTAATTGGGAGGCGCTAGTTTAAATATGCTACTAGCTGATGAGGAAGCTGCAAGCAAGGTGCGGCTAGGGCGAGAACGCGAGCCACGAGATGCTGGGAAGGAAAACCCATTCACGTGGCTAGGCTATCCAGTGCACCTAGATTGTGGTGCCGCACGTCCTTTGACTTCAAAACTCAAACTACCCGTGTAAAATATTGGCTCGCAGCGAAGTTGCTATTTAAAAAAAAGGCCGCCGTGCGTTCGGCCGGGATCGAACCCACAAAACGAGGTATACACTCCCGCAACCACTAGTAGTACTCGTTGGAGTACAACGCAACCTAGAATCGCCTTTTGTCGCTAGTAGTACATTGTTCCTTACAAGAAACCCCTAATAATGCAAGAAACCACTAATAATGCCAAGAAACTACTACCACTTGCATACGTGGCAGACTTAAGATAAGACTACCTTATCAACCATTGTACATGCTCTTACCAACCAGCCCTACCAAGAAACGACTACTCTACAAAGTGTCGTTATAGGCACGTTTCAACCCATGGCCCTGTTTGGATACATTTGTTGTCAATCTAACCCTGCCATCCAAACACCACTTTGGTTAGAGTTAGTTCAGGGTTAGAATCTAACCTCTGACTTAGAGTATCCAAATAGGGCATGTGTTTCCCATTAAGTCAACACCTTCTATTCGACCGGGCGTTATGACTTGTGGGACCTACATGTCAGTCTGCACAAAGATCCCCGAGTGACCTCCTACCTCCGGCCCGTCAACCTAGTCATCCTCGGCCATGGGACGCCGTCGCCGACAGAAGGCGAAGTCAAAACTGCCGGCGGTGCGGAGCCCATCTTGCGGCAGCCCGGATGCCAGCTCCGTCCGGCGGTCGCGGCCGCTAGCTAGCCAAGATAGCTCCGTCCAGCTGCTTGTCTGCAAGGTTTGCTAGCTAGATTGGCACGGCGGCGCAGCAAGCTTGCTTCGCTTGCGCAGCGCTAAGGCCAGCCATCTGCTCGGCGGAGGCCAGCGGCGGCTTGCTCGCTCGTGAGTCATGCTCGGGCCAGCCTGCCAACCCGTGCGGAGGCCAGCGCGGCGTCCGGCCCGTCCGGCGGAGAGGCAACCAACTCGCTCATCGCCGGCGCCACCGACGAACACACATCATCACTGTTTGAAGTAATGTTCAGGAAAAATAATGATTTGAGGCGGAATAACAGGATATAAGGTCAGATGTGGGTCCCTCGTGTCAACGGTCAAACAAAATTGTTGGTTTAAGCTGCCTCGTCAGCACGGACGTGTGGGCCAACCCTGTCATAAATGGGTTTAAACTAACCTAATAGGTAGGTAGTAGTTTTTGGCGTGGATTAAGAAATTTTGGGTATGTTTTTGCTATTTTTTGTACAATAGATTCTTCGTAGGGCTGGTTGAAAGTGGTAGTTTTTTGTTAAATACTCTACATATTGTAAGTAGGAGTGAAAGTTAAGTTTTGGAACCCAATAAGCAAGGCTAGTTACATAGTGCATATGTGTACATGATTGAAAGTAAATATCAACCATGAGTGACTAATATCTTGATGGAAAACTCGAAACTATGGAATACTAGGGAAAAAATTGCATGGTTGGAAATACTAGCAATGTTCATGTGCATTGCAACGAATCATAATTAGAATAATACTTATTCACAAACTTGATACAAAACACTCTAATTTTGATATACATATATCACTAGAGATATATTATGTTTCAATTATAATATATTCCTTGGGCTGTTTTGGTGAGGTCAGGGAGGGATGTGGTTGGTTTTAAGATACTAATTATGGGTTTTTCTGCAAATTGGTAGACAAGTGGGATGTTTGTGAGAAAAGGAAACAACTTACCTCACAGTCGTTAGATGTAGATCTGATGGCCACAAACGACAGATGGCAGACACACCATCATCACCAACTTAGTCTTCTGTAGGAGTACTAGCAAGATTCGTGCATTGCACGGAACATCAAGATGCATTTTTTTATAAAAACACTCGTTGTGATTGACCCATGCGGGAGTAATCCCATGTGTAAAAACTAATGATATCTCGAGAAATAGGACATAAGGTGAAGAGGAGTGGGGCGTGGTGGTGATCGGTGGTCATACTGAGCAGAGCCATGGGGATTGATGACGCCGGCAGCGACCACTAGGCCAGTTTGTTCCAGAGGCTTCCTTTCTTAATTGCTCAACAATGAGGTTGTTGGAGATAAGGATGAATGAGGGAAGGCCTTGTTTGCAAATGTGCAGAGGGGTGCGGGTATCTTTTAGTTTAATTTCCATCAGTCAGATATAGATCGGACGATCTATATTGCAAGATGGCACGCGTACCATCATCATGAACTCGGTTTTTTATAAGCGAAGAAATATAAGTATGGAGATACAAATGTATTATCGATACTTGTTTCCGTAAACTAGCATCTACATTCTATTCAACGCCTCAACATGTGAGGCCTTAGCACAATGACTTCTCGACTGTGTAAAACAAAGGTTTTCCCGTCGCCGATAAGGAGGGGGTGACGGCGTCATGCTTTTTGGCTTGCTCTAGTCCTAGTAGTTATACTAGGTGGTCTAAGCACGTGTATATTTATTCTTTTTCACGTCTCGTGTTCGCCATACTGCCACGACTGTTGATGAATAGACGGTAAGTTATTCACGGGGAAACCCTTGTTGAGCATGTTTGCGATAGAGAGAGAGAGACAGTGTGCGTGTGTGATATGTCTAGAGACTGAGGCAATGATAACAGATTCTTTGTGTCTATGTGTGTGGAGGATAGAGAGAGACATGTACATGGGGCTTTGTGTTGACGTGGAGACACATATACATAATTAGAGAGTGAGTGTGCAAGATACACATGCAGACATGGGGAGAGATGAGGATCTAGATTAATGGGTGTTTGTGCGTGTCTGTGTGTGTTTGTGTGCGCGTTTGTGTGTGAGAGGGAGTGTGTGTATGTGGAGTAGAGACACCACTAATGATGTAAACCTAGTATAAGGGAAGGGGAATGGTGTGACATGTGTAGTAGCGGGATAGCATGGAGTGCGCAAGGGGGAGCAGACTATTTGGAAGAGACATCGATTGTGTGTGGAGAGGGGTGTGAGAGCGAGAGAGGGGGGGTGTTTGTGTCCATAAATGGCGTATAGATAGGGAGACAATGTTGATGTTGTTTGAAATTGGCCTATGTACGGAGATGCAAGGGAAGCGAGTCATCGTGTGTGTGATAGGGACTTCATGAGAGATCTAGAATAGATGGTGTAGAGAACAATGTGCAAGATCAAGAACGATGATACATTAGGGAGGTATGGAAAGAGTCACGACATATATGTATACAGGGAGGAGCTGGGGGGGTCCACATGTGGGAGAGATAGAAAGAGGAGAGTGGTGCACAAGGAGAAAAAGTGTGCTTGTTTTGCAGTGGGGGTGGTGTGTGAGGTGAGTGTGCGAGAACCACATAACTAGGGAGATAGACGTTTGGGGCGACGTTTTGTGTGTATGGGAAAGATACACTCTACATAGTGCGTGTGCTTGGGAAAGAGAGATGCCGGGAGACCTAGCTAGAGAGTGGGGGAAGAGATGTGTGCATGCCCAAGAGATAAAGTGATAGAGACCTATATTGGGGTCCGGACTTTAGAAGAGAGAGGGTGTTAATGTGCTCGTGTGTTGGTGTTTGGGGAGAGAACGGCTTTTGTGTGTGTGGGGGGGGGGGACGAGGGGGGGGTTGCTTCAGATAAAGAGTGAGGTGTCTATATTTGAGGAACTTTAGCGTAATTGAGATATACATGGTCAATAGTGCGTGCACTAAAGGTTGATCAATTTGTTTCACAGTTTGGACTATGAGATAATGATACTTTTGAACATGCGTGATATACTTTGATGTACCAGAATTACAAACCTAAGATTGGAATTTTGGAATTTGACTCCATCATTAGCTTTTGTAATTCATTTAAACGGAGGTATATTTTTAAGCCGGGATTTCGTGATTTCAAATTCACATATCAAACCTAGAGATATACACATACGGGCATGTTCAAACTTTATAATCATCCACTTTATTCATACACATACACATTTTTGCTTTTGTCATCATATTTAGGATAAACACATTTGGAATTTCATTTGAATTGGACCATATGATGGTATTTGCTTGTAGTAGCTCAATGATCCTTATTTGAATTGAATGGACAATCTAAGTTTCGAGTTGGAGACATTGATTTTCAAAACTTGCACTTCTTTTTGCGTGCAAAACAAACAAATTCTCGGCCATGACATCATAGTCGGACGTACAAGAGCAGAATATAATTTCAGGCGCCAAAAGCTTTCAAACTTCTTGCTCACATCGAAATATCTCGCGCCCGAAAGTTTAGCCCTGCGATATTCCTGTTTTACCCCTGCCACATGAACGGAAAAGGGCTGCTTTGGTAAATCCATTGTTTTCCCCTCTTTGCCCCCAACGTTCTTCCCCAGAGCCCCACCCCCCCAACCACGGCAAGCCGCCGAATCTAGTCCTCCGCCGCAGCGGTGGACCTCACACACCGACGGATCTACCTTCCGCACCCCTTGGAACCCCCAACTGCCAACTCACCACTTCACCAGAGCCGCTTTAGCGACTCGCTTGTACACCGCTCCAGATCTCCTTGACCACCATCATGGTCCACCGCACCAGATCTGCTTAACCGGCGCCCTCGTCCACCACAGTGTAGGCCCTTCACTGACTCCCTCATCCGTCCCTTTGCTGGCCCTCCATACAAGCCCTTGCTACGTCTTGAGCTTACGTTGGTTTTCCTCAAAGAGGAGAGGGTGATGCAGCAAAGTGTAGCGTAAGTATTTCCCTCAGTTTTGAGAACCAAGGTATCAATCCAGTAGGAGGCTCCTCAAAAGTCCCACGCACCTACACAAACAAACTGAGAACTCGCAACCAACGCAATAAATGGGTTGTCAATCCCTTCACAGCCACTTGCGAAAGTGAGATCTAATAAAGATAGTATGATAAGATAAATATATTTTTGGTATTTTATAATATAGATGCAAAAAGAAGATGCAAATAAAAGTAGATTGGAAGCAAATATGATAAACGATAGACCCGGGGGCCATAGGTTTCACTAGTGGCTTCTCTCAAGATAGCATAAGTATTACGGTGGGTGAACAAGTTACTGTCGAGCAATTGATAGAAAAGCGCATAGTTATGAGATTATCTAGGCATGATCATGTATATAGGCATCACGTCCATAACAAGTAGACCGACTCCTGCCTGCATCTACTACTATTACTCCACACATCGACCGCTATCCAGCATGCATCTAGAGTATTAAGTTCATAAGAACAGAGTAACACATTAAGCAAGATGACATGATGTAGAGGGATAAACTCATGCAATATGATATAAACCCCATCTTGTTATCCTCGATGGCAACAATACAATACGTGCCTTGCAACCCTTTCTGTCATTGGGTAAGGACACCGCAAGATTGAACCCAAAGCTAAGCACTTCTCCCATGGCAAGAAAGATCAATCTAGTAGGCCAAACCAAACTGATAATTCGAAGAGACTTGCAAAGATAACTTAATCATACATAGAAGAATTCATAGAATATTCAAATATTATTATAGATAAACTTGATCATAAACCCACAATTCATCGGATCTCGACAAACACACCGCAAAAAGAGATTACATCGAATAGATCTCCACAAGAGAGGGGGAGAACATTGTATTGAGATCCAAAAAGAGAGAAGAAGCCATCTAGCTAATAACTATGGACCCGTAGGTCTGTGGTAAACTACTCAAAACTCACCGGAGGGGCAAGGATGTTGATGTAGAGGCCCCCCGTGCTTGATTCCCCCCCGTGAGTCTGTGTGAAGGCTCCAAGATGGGATCTCGCGGATACATAAGGTTACGGTGGTGGAAATTGTGTTTCGTGGTGCCCCTGGATGTTTAGGGGTACGTAGGTATATATAGGAAGAAGAAGTACGTCGGTGGTCATGAGGGGGCCCACGAGACGGGGGCGCGCCCTATAGGGGGGCGCCCTCCTATCTCGTGGAGGCTCCGTTCCTTCTTGACTTGCACTCCAAGTTCTCCGGACAACGCTCGTGAGAAAATCACGTCCGAAGGTTTCATTCTGTTAGGACTCCATTTGATATTCCTTTTCTTCAAAATACTGAAATAGGCAAAAACAGCAATTTCGGGCTGGGCCTCCGGTTAATAGGTTAGTCCCAAAAATGATATAAAAGTGGAAAATAAAGCCCAATATGGTCCCAAACAGTAGATAAAGTAGCATGGAGCAATCAAAATTATAGATACGTTGGAGACGTATCGCATCCCCAAGCTTAATTCCTGCTCGTCCTCGAGTAGGTAAATGATAAAAGAGAATTTTGATGCAGAGTGATACTTTGGCATAATTTCAATGTAAATCTTCTTAATTGTGGTATGAATATTCAGATCCGAAAGATTCAAGACAAAAGTTCATATTGACATAAAAATAATAATACTTCAAGCATACTAACTAAGCAATTATGTCTTCTCAAAATAACATGGCCAAAGAAAGTTATCCTGAAAGTGCAACTATCCCTAGGTGGTTTTGGTAATTCATAACAACATATAGCTCATTGAGCTAATGCTATTCCAAGACAAATATTTCAGGAAAGCTCAATGAATGGCATGGCATGGATGATGAAAGTGGATCCCTCAAAATATTAAGGACAAAGGATTGGCTCAAGCTCAAAAGCTCAAGACTCTACATTTTACATCTTGGTGATCCA
Source organism: Aegilops longissima (assembly GCA_021605205.1). Classification (NCBI taxonomy): domain Eukaryota; kingdom Viridiplantae; phylum Streptophyta; class Magnoliopsida; order Poales; family Poaceae; genus Aegilops; species Aegilops longissima. The sequence goes on from CM038677.1 coordinate 456,661,479, forward strand.
AGATCACGTTGAGTCTATAGGAAAAGCCAATACTATCAAGGAAGGATGAGGTGTTGCTTAATGAGCCTCTTGCTTCATGTGCTTAGTGATATGCTCCAAAACCCTCAATTACTTTCTCACATCCACATATGACCTAAACCTAAAGTCAAAATCGGTCCTACTGATTCTTTCTATCCGGTGCCACCGAGTTCAAATGTCATAGCCACTGCCACAAACCCTAGGCAAATCGGTTTCACCGATAGGGATCTCGGTCTCACCGAGATGGATTGTAATCTCTCTGTTTCCCTTCGTAACGTTTCGGTCTAACCGAAGTGAGCGATCGGTCCCACCGAGATTGCAATGTAAACTCTCTGTTTCCCTTTCGTAACGTTTCGGTCTCACCGAGTTTACCTGACCAACTCTTTGGTTAGCTAATTACCAAAATCGATCTCACCGAGTTTGTGTAATCGGTCTCACCGAGATTACGTTATGCCCTAACCCTAACAATATCGGTCCTACCGAGTTGCATGTCGGTCCCACCGAAATCACTAACGGTCACTAGGTTTACTGAATCGGTCCGACCGAGTTTGTTGATTCGGTCCCACCGAGTTTGGTAAATTGTGTGTAACGGTTAGATTTTGTGTGGAGGCTATATATACCCCTCCACCTCCTCTTCATTCGTGGAGAGAGCCATCAGAAGAAACCTACACTTCCAACTTACCAGTTCTGAGAGAGGACCACCTACTCATGTGTTGAGGCCAAGATATTCCATTCCAACCAGATGAATCTTGATCTCTAGCCTTCCCCAACTTGCTTTCCACTCAAATCTTCTTTCCACCAAATCAAAATCTTATGAGAGAGAGAGTTGAGTGTTGGGGAGACTATCATTTGAAGCACAAGAGCAAGGAGTTCATCATCAACACACCATTTGTTACTTCTTGGAGAGTGGTGTCTCCTAGATTGGCTAGGTGTCACTTGGGAGCCTCCGACAAGATTGTGGAGTTGAACCAAGGAGTTTGTAAGGGCAAGGAGATCGCCTACTTCGTGAAGAGCTACCGCTAGTGAGGCAAGTCCTTCGTGGGCGATGGCCATGGTGGGATAGACAAGGTTGCTTCTTCGTGGACCCTTCGTGGGTGGAGCCCTCTATGGACTCGCGCAACCGTTACCCTTTGTGGGTTGAAGTCTCCAGCAACGTGGATGTACGATAGCACCACCTATCGGAACCACAACAAAAACATATGTGTCTCCAATTGCGTTTGAATCCTCCAAACCCTTCCCTTTAGTTTCTTGCAAGTTGCATGCTTTAAATTCCGCTGGTCATATACTCTTTGCATGCTTGCTTGAAATTGTGTGAAGATTGCTTGACTTGTGCAAAGATAGCTAAAATCTGCCAAAGTCTAAAATTGGGAAAATGTTAAGTTTTTAATTGGTCAAGTAGTCTAATCACCCCCCCCCCCCTCTAGACATACTTCAAGGTCCTACAAGTGGTATCAGAGCTTTGATCTCCATTTGCTTTGATTTCCATAGCCTTTTGTGGTCATAGCCTTGGTTTCACAACCTAGGAGAGTATGGCGTCTAGCGAGGGAAATTATCACCGTAGAGGTCCTTACTTTGATGGCACTAATTTTGCTAGTTGGAAGCATAAGATGAAAATGCATATTCTCGGACATAACCCCGCCGTTTGGGCTATTGTGTGTATTGGCTTGCAAGGTCAATTCTTTGATGGGAGAGAACCGAACCGTGAAGCTAACGAGGATGAGTTGAAGATGCTGCAATACAACGCTCAAGCTTGTGATATCCTCTTCAATGGCTTGTGCCCCGAAGAATTCAACAAAATCAGCCGTCTTGAGAATGCAAAGGAAATTTGGGATACTTTGATTGATATGCATGAAGGTACCGACTCCGTCAAGGAATCCAAATTGGATGTGCTCCAAAGTCAGCTTGACAAGTTCAAAATGAAGGATGGTGAAGGTGTCGCTGAAATGTACTCTAGGCTTGCTCTTATCACAAATGAGATTGCCGGCTTAGGAAGTGAAGAGATGACCGACATATTCATCATCAAGAAGATCCTAAGAGCATTGGATGAAAAATATGATACCGTGTGCACATTAATCCAAATGATGCCAAATTACAAAGATCTCAAGCCAACGGAAGTCATTGGAAGAATTGTTGCTCATGAGATGTCACTCAAGGATAAGGAGGAACTTCACAACAAGTCAAGTGGTGCGTACAAAGCCTCATGTGAAGCCCCCACATCATCAAGTGAGAAACAAACCTTCAATGAAGAATTGAGCTTAATGGTGAAGAACTTCAACAAATTCTACAAGACTAGAAGCAAAGAAAGAAGCTCTAAGTCAAGGTCCTACAATGACAAAAGATCTTCTAGTCGAGAGTGCAATTGCTACAATTGTGGGACACCCGGACACTATTCCAATGAGTGTACGGCACCCTACAAAAGAAGAGAAGATTCTCCAAAGAGAAGAAGTAGAAGAGAAGAATCACCACCAAGAGAGAGTAGGAGTAGAGATGATCATTATGAACGAAGACCCTCACGGAGAAGCAAGGATTCGGAAAGGAAGGGCAAGTCATCAAAGAGCTACACAAAACGAAGACATCAAGCTCATGTTGGTGAATGGGTATCCGGCTCCGACTCCGAAATCACTCCGAGAGAAGCTATCACTCTGACTCCGAATACACTCAAGATGAAGGTGTTGCCGGTCTAGCACTTGTGTCAACCAACTCCTACGACATATTTGATTCACCAAATGAAGGAATTGGAAGATGCTTCATGGCCAAAGGTCCTAAGGTAACACACCCCGAGTATGTTGATTTTAATAGTGATGAAGATGACTTGTTAGGTGATGATGATTTACTTGTTGACAACTCTAGTGATGAATACTATGATGAAACGTCAATTAATCATGCTAATCAAGATGAAACGAATGACAATGATAAGGAGAAGATTGAGCTACTAAATAAAGAACTAAACACTCTTAAATTAGCTCATGAAACTATCTTCGAAGATCATCGAGAACTTTTCAGGGCTCATGAGAAGTTACGCCTTGAAAAGCTCAGTCTTGAGCAAGAGCATGAGTTCCTAAAAGCAATCAATGATGATCTCCGTAAGAAAAGTTCTTCTTACATTGGCAAGCGTTTACTCTTATCTACTTACATGCCTCAAGTCAAGTCTAGTAACAAGAATAAGAAAGATTCTTCCTCTAGTAGTAACAATAACAATGCTAAACCCAATATTGTTGCTTCTAGTAGCTCTCTTGATTCCACTAATGATTCTCTTAGCCAAGTTACACTTGAGCAAGAAAACAGCTTATTGAAGGGAATTATAGAGAAAGGTGTATACAAGAGCCTTGCCGGGAGTAAGCAATTCGAGTAAATTGTACGCAAGCAAGGAAGGCATCGGAAGAATCAACGTGTTGGTTTTGAACGAAAGTTCAATGCCAATGGAGTAGAGTGGGAAGAAGATCAATACCCCAAGACGAAGTCTGTTCCTCAACAAGAGAAGTATGATCCTACTTCCTTCAAAGGAACACAAGCACAAGATGATCTTCCACCACAAGACCACAAGAACAAAGGCAAGGACAATCTTCAAGAGGAGATTGATGCATTTGAAGAAGCACCTAAGGCCTTGGTCAAGTGGGTTCCCAAGACTACGACAAGTTCTACTTCATCAAGTACAACTACTTCACCAAGGATTCCCATCAAGATGATGTGGATCCCGAAGAAGAAGAACTAGAGAGTTCTTGAGGGTGACTGCGCCAAGATTCTTCACTCATAGTATTATGGCAAGGACAGTGCAATCATCTTCCATATCTTGCACTAGTTCAAGGAGTCACAAACCCTCATGTTGGTAAGGCAAGGGACAAGGTAACCTAATGTTTACATGGACATCATTTTGTGTGTGCATCACTCTAAGTCTATGGATATACTTGTTTGTTCCTTGTGGGACTAACCCATGTAGGTATTGAAAGTGCAACTCACTCCAAAGGATTGCTCCAAAAGATCTAAATCAACATTGAGCATCCACATCTTCAACACCTACATGAAGTCATCATCGACAAAACCCAAGTTTAGTTCATCCCTCTAAGGGGGGATCTCACATCTAGGGGGAGCTTAACTCTAAGAATTGAGTCAAAGCAACTCTAATGATGTGAACACATAAATGCTTTATGTAAAAGTGGTAACCCCACTTGAGCTTAAATGATGAGTATGACCTATGATCAAATGTTCTCATTTGAGTCCTATGTCAATATACTCATATATAGATGACCTAGTCATCGCCAATTGTTTGATAGATGCTAGAATTGGTTGTGCATGCTTTGTCACATATTTCATTTGTCATTTTATTGTGTGAGCATGTTGGTTGCATATTTTACTCATTAGAGGACATCCACTTGTTGTTTTGATTGATTGGTTTCTTTTTCTTTGGCCAAGTGGATGGACAAGAATGCCTAAGAACCTTCTCTAGCTATCTATGCTTTTCTCGTCTCAAACTCTATTCATGCTACATCACAAAATTTGATCAAGTCAGATTCGAACCACTCTGTGTGAGGAGCACTCGGAGTCCCCGATTCGTCATAGACTTAAACTTCCAAAACTTCTTTGTGCTTTTCGGTCTGACCGATTCCTCCATTTCGGTCATACCGAGATCACTAAGTCGATCTAGGTTTTCATCTCGGTGCAACTGATTTGAACTTTTCGGTCACACCGAGGTGCTGTAACTTTTAACAGTTACGCATCTCGGTGCCACCGAGTTGTTCCACTCGGTCACACCGACAGTGTCGGGCTATATATATTCTCAAGGGCAAATTTTTGGAAAACTTTCTCCAAACCTCTCGCCCGCGCATATCTCGCTCTGCCTTCTAGGTCTCCGGATCGTCGACTTCGTCACCAGCCGCCTCCTGTCGCTGGTCTCCGCCACCGTCAACGGATTTCATCTCCGCCGTTGCCGCCGTAGTGAGTTCACCGCCGAACTATGGTATGAACTCTATCACAGTGCTATCCTCGTCTGATTCTCAGCACATTGTGTTCATTATGCTTCTTGCCACGATTGAAACACCTCTATCCAGTCAAAACAATCCTTAGAATAGGTGTGATTCGAAAATTTAGGGTTAGGTTTTCGCCGAAACCATCTCGGACCCACCGAGTTGAAAAACTCGGTCCCACCGATTCGGCTAACGCCATTGCACTAGTAACTCTCGGTCTGACCGAGAATTGCTAATCGGTGTGACCGATTTTAGAACTTTGTGAAACCCTAGCAGTCTCGGTGCCACCGAACTGTGACTCGGTCTGACCGATTTCACTAGTTTAGGTTCCAAAACTGCTTCGGTATCACCGAGTTTGAAAATCGGTAGATCCGAAATGCTTTTTGTGGAAAACTAAAACTATGTTTTTTGAATCATTCATTTGCAAAAATCTCTGCATTTTGTGATGCTCATCCACTCTATCTCATCTATAACTATTCACAGGTTCAGCAGTCAGTGTTTGCAGCATGTCAGACCAAAGTGATAGTCAAAACAGGGAAGAAGAGCAGATTCACATGAGTGAGGGCACTAGTCCCTCCAGCAGCTCAGATGAAGGAAGCAGAAGCACTCCCAGCAATTTGCCCAAAGCTGCCACCAGGAAAAGGAAGAAGAAGACCTTAGAGTCTGAGGATGAGGATTATGTGGCAGTTGAGGATGAGGCTAGTTCAAAGAAGAAAGTGCTCAAGAAGGAGTACAGCTCAACTGTAGTAAAGCCAGGAATGAAGATCAAAAGGCCTGCAGGAAGACAACCAATGTCTAAAGCCAGAGTCTCCACTCAAGCATCTTTGGAATCCCAACCCAAAGAGCCTGCTGCAGAAGGAAAGAAAAGGAAGGAAAGGGTCAAGAAGACCATGGCCAGAGCGATTGGAAAGCCTTCCATGATGGAAGAAGAGGAAGAAGAAGAGGTTGCTGCACCAGCACCCAAGGCACAAAAGCTGATGGGTGATGCTATAAAATCAGGGGCTGCAACTTCAAAGACCAAAGAAGCACCCAAAGCTGCCTCCAAGCCCAAGAGTGCACCTAAGAGTAATACCAGGAGTATACCAGCTGCTGAAAAGAACAAGGCCCCAGTGCCTGATGTTGCTACTAAGGAAGATGATGAAGGACAAGTCCTAAGGAAGCTCAAACCCAAGATTCCAGACCACAGTGATGCTCATCCTGTGGCTGAGAACATGAAGATCAGGAGAGACTCAGGGTTGAGGCTATGGAGAGAGTCAGATCCATATGCCACCAGGAGAAGGACTGCTGTTGATTACAGGTTCCACACAAAGGAGCAGCAGGACTTCTATGAGACAATCTTGTTGGACAAGAAGCCCATAGTGTGTGATGTGAGGTGGGTCAACTGGACCTACATACAGGAAAACGAAGAACACTATCCTAGAGTGTATGACAGCTTCAGTGCGTGTGGAGTTGCAGACTTTGTTGGGCAGAAGCTCACAAACTGGAATGATGAGCTCATTACGCAATTCTACTCCACAACACATTTCTATCCAGATGGCAGGATAGTTTGGATGTCTGAAGGAATGAGATACCAATCAACCATTGAGGAATGGGCAAGTCTGATCAATGCCCCAAAGGAGAGTTAAGATGACTCGGACGTTTATGCCAAGAAGAAGATGGATCACAACTCTATGTCACAGATGTACAAGGAGATCCCAGACAAAGCTCTTGAGACTTTCAAGCTTGGGTCAGTTCATTTTCTTCTGTCAGGGCTGCCAACGATCAACTGGATCCTAAGGCACACTCTTTTGCCCAAATCAGGTGACCACAACATGATCAGAGGGCATGCAATTAATTTGCTACACATATTTGATGTGCCACAGAAATTCAAAGTCATGAGCCTCATTGTTGAGACTATCAAGAGGACAGCAGCAGACCAAAAGAGAAGCTGTGGATATGCCCCACAAATTCAGGAGTTGATTAACTCAAAGATGGGCACAGGGAAGTATCTGTTGGATAAGGGACACTCTGTTCTCTATCCTGACTTTTAGGATAATCAAGTTGTCATGACTGAGAATGAACCATCATCAGTACAAGCTCAAGAGAAGAAGGAGAAAGCAAGGAAAGAGAAGGCTGGCAAGATGCCAACACAAGAGGAGGCATCTGAGTACTTTTTGAAGAGCAAGCAGGACCAGCTTAGTTACTTGATAGCATCATCACTAAGGATTGAGAAAGGGTGGTCCATCCTAACTCAAAACCAGGAGATCCTGGAAAGAATCATGGAACAAAAATTCTATGATCTTGATGTCAAAGTAACTGAGATTCAGTCATTTGTGGAGCAGCTACAGGATGACATGCAGGAGAGGAAGGGAAGGACAACAAGTGATGCATTTGCCAGAGTGCCTCGAGCTCAGAGATCAGCTGCAGAGCCGATGAATGACACGAGTCACTTCATCTGTCCCAGCTACAGCTCCAACAAGCAACCAGCTCAAACACCAACTCCTTCAGCTCCTTCCACATCAACTGAAGTCTTCGTCCAAGGAGCCATCTCTATGCCACCAGCTGAAGACCAAGCCTGAGAGACGATATAGTACTATGCATTTTCTAGGAACTTTTTGGTAACTTGTTGCCAAAGGGGGAGAAAAATGTACAGATCATAGGCTTCGAGAGAGAGAGAGAGAGAGTTTGCTTTTGTTCTGTTCTCTCTTGTCTTCTTGGTTGAACTTTGTTTGCTTTTGATTGCTTGAGATACTATGCTATTATCTGTGAGACATTGATGATCATGTGTTTGATCATAAGCTACACTTATGCTTGTTAGATGATATTATCTTACTTATCCTTATATGATCATTCACTGTGCTTGGTGATGAGTGCATGTATTCAATCTTTAGTATTTTGAGCGCTCCACCAAGATGTATGTGACATGGAAGAGTAACCCATGAGCCTAATTCCTTGTGCATTTGCGGTCCAAAGCAAATCTTAAAATATGCACAAATTTAGGGGGAGATCTTGCTTATCACATACTTCTCAAAGTGACGATGTTTTTAAATCTCATTATCATTTGTCGAAGCTTTGATCTATATGTAGTCATCAATTACCAAAAAGGGGGAGATTGAAAGTGCAACTATCCCTAGGTGGTTTTGGTAATTCATAACAACATATAGCTCATTGAGCTAATGCTATTCAAAGACAAATATTTCAGGAAAGCTCAATGAATGGCATGGCATGGATGATGAAAGTGGATCCCTCAAAAATATTAAGGACAAAGGTTTGGCTCAAGCTCAAAAGCTCAAGACTCTACATTTTACATTTTAGTGATCCGAGATCACGTTGAGTCTATAGGAAAAGCCAATACTATCAAGGAGGGATGAGGTGTTGCTTAATGAGCCTCTTGCTTCATGTGCTTAGTGATATGCTCCAAAACCCTCAACTACTTTCTCACGTTCACATATGACCTAAACCTAAGGTCAAAATCGGTCCTACCGATTCTTTCTATCCGGCGCCACCGAGTTCAAATGTCAAAGCCACTGCCACAAACCCTAGGCAAATCGGTTTCACCGATACGGATCTTGGTCTTACCGAGATGGGATTGTAATCTCTCTATTTCCCTTCGTAACGTTTCAGTCTAATCAAAGTGAGCGATCGGTCCCACCGAGATTGCAATGTAAACTCTCTGTTTCCCTTTCGTAACGTTTCGGTCTCACCGAAAGAGCGAATCGGTCCCACCGAGTTTACCTGACCAACTCTCTGGTTAGCTAATTACCAAAATCGGTCTCACCGAGTTTGTGTAATCGGTCTCACCGAGATTACGTTATGCCCTAACCCTAACCATACTGGTCCTACCGAGTTGCATGTCGGTCCCACCGAAATCACTAACGGTCACTAGGTTTACTGAATCGGTCCGACCGAGTTTGTTGATTCGTTCCCACCGAGTTTGGTAAATTGTGTGTAACGGTTAGATTTTGTGTGGAGGCTATATATACCCCTCCACCTCCTCTCATTCGTGGAGAGAGCCATCAGAAGAAACCTACACTTCCAACTTACCAGTTCTGAGAGAGAACCACCTACTCATGTGTTGAGGCCAAGATATTCCATTCCAACCACATGAATTTTGATCTCTAGCCTTCCCCAAGTTGCTTTCCACTCAAATCTTCTTTCCACCAAATCAAAATCCTGTGAGAGAGAGTTGAGTGTTGGGGAGACTACCATTTG